>CM069237.1:18205902-19405902 GCA_035582765.1 Acer negundo | reverse complement strand
CAGTTACACACTTGCATGCCGTGATAGTCCATGTAATTAAAATTTTTAATATTTCAGAGCATTCGTTGCATATAATAAATTCAGTAGGTTTTTTTTTTTTTTTTTTTTTTTTTTTAAATGCTTTTATAGCTTTTAAGTGATATTATATCATTAATAAAAACACGCTATTGTTGTAATGTTAAAAATTCTTAAAAATGCTATTATAATTATACCCAATATAAAAATTACATATATATATATATATTTGGAAAGTGTGTATAATTATTTTTTTACTTATTTATTAATTCAAAAAAATTTATTATGCGCAAAACAAAAAAAGAAAAAAATTTTGAAACATTAAAGGAAATACTATATAAATATTTATTAATGAATCAATCTTACAAAGAAATCTCTATACACAAAAATTTTAATTTATTACTGAAGAAATAAAAATTACAACCACAGAATTGTTCTACTAATTTCCATCTTTTGCTTTCGATAAAATATAGCAATCATCGTCTTGATTACCTGAAAGAGTTCAAGAAAATAAAATAAAGTTATATAATAATAAATAAATAAAACAATATATATATATATATAATGTATAAATCTTCTAAAAATAAAAGAAGAAAAAGAGTAACTAATAAATAAAACATTTTCTTGTGTATTACATTAAAAACTACACTTTGCAGAATTATTTTCTTGATAAACTATATATATTTATATAGCCATCATAATTTGAGATATATAATTTAATGTTAAGATTGGCTCAGTAATATGCTCCTCACACTTACACCACGAGGTTGTGGGTTCGAGTCTCTTCTCATCTTTTAAAACCCCAAATTATGTAGAAATTATGGGTTTTGTCACTTTTTTTGAGTTGGTGTTTTAAGACTATCACCACTTTAATAACTTAAGTTTAAAATGCACAAAAATATGTGACTTCCAAAAAGGCCCTTATTGTACACATTTTTTAATTATTTTTTTGACTTTAACTTTTGGAAGATACTTTGAAGTTGGTTTAGATCTACTTCTCTCTCTAACTGTCTTAAAGTAGAAAGCTCTGTAAACTTAAATCTAAGTTCATTTTCTTCTCCAACGAGTTTGACATTCATATAGTAACATAAGATCACTCATCTTATAGGGTTATGCATATCAAAATTCATACAATGAAAGGCAAAATGGAAACAAATATAGGAAACCAATGAAACTCTAGGCAATCAACGAAACTCTAGGTCTTTGTAAATAGTTTCCAAGTCTTTTTAATCAGTTTCCGAGCTTTTCATGAACTGCCCGAGCCTTTTGTATGAACATTAAACTTTTTTTTTTTATGTTCGATCCTTTGTTAGTTGTATTCAAGCCTTTGTGAGTAATGTCCAAGACATTTACTTAACTGTTCGAGCCTTTTACTTAACTACCTGAACCTTTTTAACAATAATATTTGTTGTTGTTAATTTTGTATCTCCAAGACTTTCTATATAGTGTCCGATCCTTTGTGAGTAATGTCCGAGATATTTACTTAACTGCCTGAGCCTTTTTAACAATCATTTTTTTGTTGTTAATTTTGTATCTCCAAGACTTTTTATATAGTGTCCGAGCCTTTTAATGAACCGCTCAAACCTTTTACTTAACTGCCTGGGCCTTTTTCAAGCCTTATTTATATTGGTCATAAAAAAATGAATGCATTTACATACACTTGTCAAAGCATCTTTTGTCCAAATCCTGAAAGATCTCTGACCTCAACAGTGACGGCTTTCAAAAACGAAAAGAAAAAGAGTAGTCAATAAGGATTAATTGGCATGAAGCTTATCCAGAAGAGTAGTCATGAGTAAGGAAACTTTAGTTGGCGTGAAGCTTATGCTAGAGAAAATTGCGTAAGCTTAGACATTGAATTTCAAAGAAAGAGCTTTCAAATTTCTTGCTAGAGAAAATAGTGTAAGCTTAGACATTGAATTTCAAAGAAAGAGCTTTCAAATTTTTTATTTTTTTTTTTTCAAAGAAAGAGCTTTCAGATTTTTTCTATTCCGTCGCTAATCAGGAATTTAATTTTCTTATTCGAATGAGACCATACATTTTTTAACAATTTTTTTTTTTTTTTTTTTTTTTTATCTCCGAGGCTTTCTATATAGTGTCCGAACCTTTGTGAGTAATGTCCAAGACATTTACTTAACTGTCCGAGCCTTTTTAACAATTTTTTTTTTTATTGTTAATTTTGTATCTTCGAGACTTTCTATATAGTGTCTGAGCGATTTAATGAACTGTCCGAGCATTTTCCTTAACTGCATGGGCCTTTTCTAAGCATTATTTATATTGATTATAAAAAAATGAATACACTTGAATACACTTGTCAAAGCATCTTTTGTACAAATCCTAAAAGATCTCTAACCTCAACGGTGACAGCTTTCAAAAACGAAAAGAAAAAGAGTAGTCAATAAGGAGACTTTAATTGTATGAAGCTTATCCAGAAGAGTAGTCATGAGTAAGGAGACTTTAGTTGGCTTGAAGCTTATGCTAGAGAAAATAGTGTAAGCTTAGACATTGAATTTCAAAGAAAGAGCTTCCAAATTTATCGCTAGAGAAAATAGAGTAAGCTTGGACATTGAATTTCAAAGAAAGAGCTTTCAAATTTATTGCCAGAGAAAATAGTGTAAGCTTAGACATTGAATTTCAAAGAAAGAGCTTTCAAATTTATTTATTTTTCAAAGAAAGAGGTTTCAGATTTTTTATGTTCCGTCGTTAATCAGAAATTTAATTTTCTTATTCGAACGAGACCATTCATTTTTTATTTTTTTTTATTTTTTTCATATAACCAATATAAATAAATGAGCAATGCCAGGTTTTCTAAAAAAAATTGTCTAAATTTAATCTCAATAATATCATACAACTTCGGTTTTTTTTTTTTTTTTTTTTTTTTTTTTTTCAAGTATTACACTATTATATCAATTCGGAGTTTATTTAGGAGGCAGTGCCAGTCCTAAGGTTTTAGAGGCCCCATGGCGAATATATAAAACGGGACCCTTTGTTTAATCTCGTAGCTGAATCTTGTGAAATCTCGTACTTAATAATAATAATAATAATAATAATAAGGGGTTTTTACAATTTAGTCCCAATCTAATTGGAAAAATACACTTTTTTACTTGTTAATTGACTTTTCAACAAATTGGTTCTAATATAATTTAAAATACAACAAATTGGTCCTAAGGTTAGTAAAATATTAGGACCAATTTGTTGTATTTTGAATTATATTATGACCAATTTGTTGTATTTTATGACCAATTTGTTGTATTTTGAATTATGTTATGACCAATTTGTTAAAAAATCAATTAGCAAGTAAAAAAGTGTCTTTTCCCAATTAGATTGGGACCAAATTGTAAAAACCCCTAATAATAAAAAAATATATTATTTTTTGAGAAAATTTACAAAATAATCAAAGTAATTTTCATCAAGTTTATATCGTGATACATAGAAAAAACAAAAAAAAACAAAAAAACAAAAAAACCAAAAAAACTGAATAAAAAAAAAACGCATGACAATTTCCACTCGAAGAAATAACGTATGTAAATAAGGAGAGATGAACTTGCTTAGAAGATGAAAAGGGATGATGAAACCTCCTCTTTTTTTTTTTTCCTTTTTTTTTTTAGAATTTAAAAAATAAAGGGTATATTTGGTAATGTTTGAGGCGTGCTTACAAAAAATAATTTTAAAAAAAAAAACTCTTAATGAGATGTAAAAAAGGATGTTCATACAAATTTTCAAGGGTGCAAATAGAGCTGCTCATTTGCTCTTAATAATTATGATAAAAGTCCATTTTGAGTTTAGTCTTTATATAAGAAGTTGATTTACACACCATTTTTCTTATTTTGGGCCTAACTCTAATATAATTATATGAAGTTTGAAAAATAACAACAAATTTGGACCCTTTTTGGACCCTTTATTTATCAAAGTTCAAGGATGTAAACACTAAACACTGAAAATAAAAATAAAAAATTGGCCATTTTTAGGCCTTTTTTTTTTTTTGGACCTTGAGGTGGGTCGACTAGGCCTTAGGTGGGTGCCCCTAGTCGACCCACCTCAGGGCCGACACTGTAAAAAGGGGAGGATCAGTGCAGATGTTAGAGGTTTACCACCGGACCAACCTCATCTCTTCATATAACTTCGGTTTTAAATAAAATATTGAAATCAATGTTTAAATATAATAAATTTTATACCTCCATTAATATTGAAATCAATGTTCAAATATAATTAATTTTATCAAGAGTCTATTGCTTTAATGGCTGGAGACTTCAAAATGAAGCTCCAGTGCTCCACCACTAAGGTTCAAATCCTGGTATTTTAAAATATATGTTAATATTTGCCCACTAAATCGAATTGTGTAGAGTCTCCTCTCATAGTCGTTTGACTCATTCATAATCCAATTACAAACCGGGTCAACAACGTTTGACCCATACTTAATCCAAATCCCATTTTAAGTTCTCAAAACCTATCTCAAACGGATCGGATCCCTATTGGTTTTGGGTGGGTCGATGATTTTTGCCTTCTCTAATCCAAGTAGACCCTTGATCCACAATATTGTAAGCTTTAATAATAATAATAATAATATTTCTTGAACAAAATGTCAAAACAATCGAGTAGTCAATAAATCAAGGATCCATTGCCTTGGAGGTTAAAAATTTCAAAATGAAGCTCCACCACCCGAGCTCAAACCTCCGAATTGTATATATGCACATTTGCACATTAAGCTCTAAGGTGTAGGGAGACCCTTGCCCTTGAATGGGAGTTACATATGGACCTTACTTGTAGAGCCTATTCTTACCAAGTCTCGATAGAACTGTGACCTTAATGGTGACATCTTTATAAAAAATAAAAATAAAAAAAGAAACAAAAGAGTAGTCGGTTAAGGAGACTTTAGTTGGTGTGAAGCTTATACAAAAGAGTAGTGAGTAAGGAGAATTTAGTTGGAGTAATGCTTATGCTAGAGAAAATAGTGCAAGCTTAGACATTGAATTTCAAAGAAAGAGCTTTCAATTTTTTTTTTTTTTTTTAGAGAGTGCCTTCAGATTTTTTATCTGTTCCGTCACTAATCAGGAATTTAATTTTCTTATTCACATGAGACCATTCATTTTTTTTTTTTTTAAAAGAAGTATGAGACCATTCATTTTGTTATAACAAACATAAATAAATGAGTAATGCCGGGTTTTCCAAAAAATTGTCTAAGTGTCAATCACAGCGGAAAAGCAAAAGTTGCTGGCACTCTGGTGTGTATAGCTGGTGGTATTCTGCTAATCGTTTGCAAAGGGGTGCCTTTGTTTAACCGTTCAAACTCAAAATCTGAAAATCAAAATCATTCACACTCTACTGAGAAATTGACACTTGGTTGCATAGCTTTGACAGCAAGAACCCTTTTCTGGTCTTCATGGTTTGTTATTCAATCAAATATAAGCAAGAGATATCCTTGCCAGTATACAAGCACTGCTATTGTTACCTTCTTCGGTGCCATTCAATCAGCTCTCTTGAGTTTTTGCACAAGCAGACAACTTTCCATCTGGGTTCCTCAGGGCAAAATAGAAATCATTTCAATCCTCTATGCTGTAAGTATTCTCTTCTTATTAATATATATAATCTTGATAGGATGGACTAGGGGGATGCTATTAGTTAAAAATGTTATATGTTTTTGGTCAACCAATACTGTTTAGTTTTCAAGCCAAGCTTTAGAATATAGATAAAATGTTCATAGAGTGACTACAATAGAACCTATACTTTTATTAGGACCGTGCTTGTAGAGCCTATTTTTGCCAAGTCTTGACGGATCTCTGACATCAATGGTGACAGCTTTCAAAAACAAAAAGAAAAAGAGTAGTCAATAAGGAGACTTCAATTGGCATGAAGCTTATCCAGAAGAGTAGTCATAAGTAAGGAGACTTTAGTTGGCGTGAAGCTTATGCTAGATAAAATAGTGCAAGCTTAGACATAGAATTTCAAAGAATAGCAATTGGTAGATTGTTATAAAGCCAGTGTGTTTTCTCTGGCTCCTCACAACTTAACAAAGAAAAATTCCATAAGCATATGGCTTCCTTAGCCTCCCAATCAATGCATTTCGGTTTAGTAGCTCTGCTAACATACTTTAAATTCCTATTGCATATACAATGTGTGCACTCAGTCTCTCCGAGCATCATCACAGATAAAGAGGCCTTGATATCATTCAAGTCTCAACTAAGCTCGGTAACTCCAAGCCCTCTGTCTTCATGGAATAAATATTCCTCCTCTCCTTGCAATTGGACTGGAGTTGTCTGCAACACATTCGGACGCAGAGCGACCGGCCTTGATCTTTCCGGTCAAGCCGGAGACCAGAAAGCCCTCATATTGGCAATCTCTCCTTCCTCCGGTCCCTTCAACTTCAAAACAACCAGCTTAGAGGACCTCTTCCACTCCAATTAACAAACCTTTTTCGCTTGAGAGTTGTCAACATGAGCTCCAACATATTGGAAGGTGGGATACCTATGAACATCACCAACTTGGCTCAGCTTGAGATTCTTGATTTGATGAGAAATCAGATTACAGGAACATTCCTGAAGAACTCAGCCGTCTCGAAATGCTCAGAGTTTTGAACTTGGCCAGAAATCTTCTGTGGGGTGAAATTTCACCATCCATAGCAAATATATCATCCCTCAACGACTTGAATTTGGGAACCAATAATCTTACTGGCACAATTCCTAGTGACATAAGCCGTCTCCAGAATTTTAAAATTCTTGATCTCACCATCAACAATCTGATTGGCTCTCTTCCTTCTTCCATCTACAACATGTCTTCTCTTGTTTATTTGGCTTTAGCTTCAAATCAACTGTGGTGTAGACTTCCCAGTGATGTTGGAGTTGGAGATAAACTCCCAAATCTTCTCGGCTTCAATTTTTGCTTCAACCAGTTCACAGGAAAAATTCCAGGGTCTTTGCACAACCTCACCAATATACAAATTATACGTATGGCGCAAAACTTTCTTGAGGGAACGGTTCCACCAGGATTGGGTAATCTTCCATTCTTGGAAATGTACAACATTGGAAAAAATAGGATTGTTAGTTCAGGCGACGATGGTCTTGCTTTCATCACTTATTTGACAAACATTTCTCGTCTTTGCTTCCTCGCTATTGATGGCAATCTTGTGGAAGGTGTAATTCCATAATCCATTGGCAGTCTTTCCACAGAACTCTCGCATTTATACATGGGAGGCAATCGTATTTATGGTAAAATACCCAAATCGATTGGTCGTCTCAAGAGCTTGACTTTGTTGAATTTGAGCTACAATGCAGTTCCTGGTGAAATCCCTGTTGAAATAGGCCAACTTGAGGAACCGTAATTTCTGGGATTGGCTGGAAATCAAATCTCTGGCAGTATTCCGAATTCAATTGGTAATCTTGAAAAGCTAAACCAGATTGATTTATCAGGAAATGAATTGGAGGGTGAAATACCTAGTACATTTGGAAATTTCCACAGACTGCTTTCCATTGACTTATCCAACAACAGGCTCAATGGAAGCATTCCCAAAGAAATTCTCAGCCTTGGTAGTTCGAGTACCATCTTAAACCTGTCAAACAACTTCCTGGATGGTCAGCTACCTCAAGATGTCGAACGGCTTGAAAATGGTGTTACAATCGACCTATCTAACAACCGCCTATCCGGTGACATCCCCTGCTCATTCCAAAACTATGAAAGCTTGCAGAAACTACTGATGGCTAACAACATGCTCTCATGTCCAATTCCAAATACGACGGGAGAAGTGAAAGGTCTGGAAGTTCTAGATGTAAGCGGTGTTACAATACCTCTCTTGAGTTCACTTGGTAATTTTGTCGAACACCTTATAGGCAAAATCAAAAACTACCACCAACTTCTTCCAAGACCCTGTTTGAATGGACTTATAGGCACAATAATGTAGTACTACCAATAAGGAAACATAATCGACTAAAAGTTGTCAAACCACAACACAACATAAGCAATTTTACGTGGTTCACCAAAATTGGCTATATCCATGGAGACACCGATTTCACTAGATATTTCACTAGATAATGAGAATGACGAGTACGAGAGATTACCTCTAACCTTCAAGTCTTCTCTCTTCCTCTCGGTCTCAATCCTTCAACCTCACAATCACTCTTTGTTCTAGGTTTTTCTCTTTAGCTTTGTTGTTTCTACACATTTGCACACACTTGGTCTAAAAACTCAACTAACATCTTACTTATATATTAAGAATTTTAACTAATTACAACATAGCCCAATAAAACCCCAAATTACAAATATACCACAAATACAAATACACGTTATTTTGAGACAAACATCATCACTAGACCCCTCCTCAAACCAACTTTCAGGTTCCATTCTTTCTGACCTCCAAAACCTACAAGCCCTCCGGTTCTTGAACCTCACATTCAATAATCTATAAGGACCGATTCCCACCGGTGGAGTTTTCAGAAATTTCTCTAATGTCCATTTAGAAGGCAATGTGTGAAAAGATGAGAGAAAAATATATTTTGCTAGTATGATATTATTGATATCAGGTCAAGTATTTGTATAGCAAGAGTTCGTATCACATTACAAGTCAGAAACTATAAACTACAAAACAGAGTACCTAGCTATAAGATAGGAGATACATTAGAAAAGATAATATACAATAATTATCTATTACTAAATACAGGAAACATTAAGGTTTATCTTTCTAACACTCCCCCTCAAGTTGGAGAGTGGATGTCTTGCACTCCCAACTTGCGAATCATAGGAACAAAATTCTCCTTGCCCAAAGGCTTGGTCACGATGTCTACTAGCTGGTGTGCAGAACCTACATATCTTGTAATCACTGAACCATCTTGGATCTTGTCTCTAATGTAATGGCAATCCATCTCAATGTGTCGAGTTCACTCATGAAAAACTGGGTTGGCTGCGATGTGTAAGGCAGCCTTGTTGTCACAAAATAATAGAGCAGATTCATGATGTGTTAGTCCCAAGTCCCTCAGTAGCTAACGTAACCATGTCAACTTACAACAGGCTCCTGTCATTGCACGATATTCTGCCTCAGCAGAAGAAAGAGAGACTGTTTTCTGTCACTTTGACCTCCAGGATATTAATGAAGGTCCAAGAAAGACACAATAATCTGTGGTGGATCTCCTAGTGAGTGGACAACCTGCCCAATCTGAGTCACAGTAAGCCCTTAATCTAAAATCACTATTTGAAGAGAAAAATAAACCTTGACCAGGTGCACCTTTCAAATATCTAACAACCCGAAGAGCTGCCTCCATATGAAGTTTTCGGGGCTGATGCATAAATCTACTCAAGACATGCACCGCATATGTTATATCTGGCCTCGAAACAGTCAAGTAAATTAATCTACCAACCAATCTTCTATACCTACTCGGATCTTTGAGTAAATCACTCTTGTCTAATAATTTCAAGTTTCGGTCCATAGGGGTATCAATTGGGGCTGCACCTAGCAAACCTACATCCTCAATGATTTTTAATGCATATTTGCGTTGGGAGATATAAATCCCTTTCTTAGAAGTAGAAACCTCAATGCCAAGGAAGTATTTCAGATTACCAAGATCTTTACAATTAAAATGACTATGCAGGAATTTCTTAGTGGCAGCTATGCTAACAAAATCATTTCCAGTAATTAAAATGTCATCAACATATATTAAAAGATTAGTGAAGAGCTTGCCTTTTGTTTTGGTGAATAGAGAGCAATCGGCCCAAGATTGTACAAAACCAGTAGAGCAAATAGCCTCTGAGAACTTAGCGAACCATTGGCGAGATGCTTGTTTCAAACCGTACAGCGATTTATGTAAGCGACATACCAAGTTGTCCTCCCCCTGTAGCCGAAGCCCAGCCGGCGGAGACATATAAATCTCCTCAGCCAAATCGCCATGAAGAAAGGTGTTGTTAACGTCCATCTGATGTAGAGACCATCCAAGAGCAGTAGCTAAAGCAAGCAAGCAGCAAACCGAAATAATTTTGGCAGTAGGAGAAAATGTATCCTGATAATCGATACCCTCTAGTTGAGTGAAGCCCTTGGCCACCAATCGGGCTTTGTATCTCTCAACAGACCCATTCGATCAGAGCTTGATTTTATACACCCACTTGCAGCCAATGGGAGTTTTACCAGCCGGAAGCGGAGTAAGAGTCTAGGTGCCATTGTCCTGGAGAGCCCGCAACTCTGAACGCATGGCCTCCTGCCACTCAGAACGAACAACGACCTCCGAATAAGACCTAGGCTCTGCAATCAAACCGAGCTGAGCAACAAAAGACCTGTACGAAGGCAGATATCTGTGGTACGAGACATGGTTAGCCAGCGGATAATGAGTACCCTTGGTGGGACCCGGCGAGAGTGAGAGTGATTGGTCGAAATAAACAGTGTTGCAGATAAAATCTTTGAGCTTGATCGGTGGACCGGTGTGGCGGCTGGAGCGACGAAGGGGAACGGGGCCTGGGTCCGTATCAGAAGAGAGATATGCGAAGGTGAGGATGGATCGGGAAGCAAAGTGGAATCCGACGGTGGAGAAGAAGGACCGGCAGAGATGATGAGGGAGGATGGGTCAATCTGATCGGGTGGATCGGAATGGGTCAGGGGAAAAGGAGAAAGTGGTTCCGACGGAGGAGAAACGGTGAGGTGATGAGATGGGGAATTCGACGAAGGAGGTGTGGCTAATGTGTGATGGGGAATTGGAGCGGTGGTGGCTGAATGTTTGGGTGAAGATGTGTGTGGAATAGGAGAAACAGGGTAAGAGAAGTCATGGGCTACAAATGGAATTGGGCCAAAACTGGTAGGTGAAGGAAAAGGGGCAGATATGGGCCGGGTAGACACGGTTTGGGCAGAGGCAAAAGGGAAAATATTTTCAAAAAACTTGACATCACGGCTAGTAAAAACTTTTTTGTTCGATAAATTAAATAATTTGTAAGCCTTTTGACCAACAGGATAGCCAATAAAAATTAAGGGTATGGAACGATGGTCGAATTTATGGGAAACAGTAACATTAGTAGCATAAGCTAAGCAACCAAAGACACGAAGATGAGAAAAAGAAGGCGGTTTGGAGTAGAGAAGTTCAAAAGGTGTTTTGAAGGAGAGGACCGGAGAAGGGAGTCGATTGATGATATGTACAGCAGTAAGAACACATTCTCCCCAAAATTGGGTAGGATGTTGAGCCTGAAACTTCAAAGCTCGAGCAACCTGTAAAATGTGGCGATGCTTGGGCTCCACAACCCCATTTTGTTGAGGCGTGTAACACAAGAATGCTGAAAAATGACACCATTATCATGAAAAAACGAACGAAGTGAGATAAATTCTCCACCATTATCACTACGAACAGTTTTAATGCGGGTGTCAAATTGAGTGAAAACATAACTAAAGAATCGTTTTAAAAAAGATTGTGTTTCATCTTTGTGGCGCATCAAAAAAATCCATGTAAAACGTGTATAATCATCGACAATAGTAAGAAAGTAATAAGCACCAGAAATAGAAGGGTGTCGATAACGACCCCAAATATCACAATGAATTATTTCAAAAGGTTTAATAGATGATATTACACTAGAACCAAAAGGTAAACGACTCGGTTTAGCCAAAGGACAGATATGGCAAACATTATTGGACTCAACAAAAAAATTCAAAAAAATTTTGGCAATGAAATTTAAACGAGAGAAAAATGTGTGGTCTAAACGGTTATGCCAGAGATCGGTGGATGAGACAGTGACATTGCAGGCTGGTTGGTTTGTGGGTGAGTGAGAGTCGGTCACAGATTGCTTTGTCGCTAACGCCACCAAATAATATAATCTGTCACGCTGTTTACCCAAACCAATCATCTTCCTCGTAGCCAGATCCTGCAAAATACACCAATAAGGGAAAAAAGTTATTGAACAATTCAGGCCCTTCGTCAGACGACTAACTGACATTAAATCAACTTTGAATGTAGGTACACATAAAACATCATGCAAATAATAAACGGAGTTCAAAGGTAGTGATCCTCTTGCAGTAATATCAGCTTTGTCTCCACTAGGCAGTAATACAGGAGATAATAAACATTTTTTATCTTTGCGAAAAAATAATTTGAATGATGAAGCAATATTGTCCGTCGCACCACTGTCAATGATCCAATTACGTGAGGTAATTTTAAACAAACCTGACTTGGTTACGGCATTAGCTTGTGTGTTAGATCCTTCATTTTTGTTGTCAAGAAGCGATAAAAGATGTTGCAATTGGGCTTCCGAAATCCCAACCATATGATTTCTGTCCATTTTAGAAAAGGCTTTGGACACATGATTAGCTGCAGGGGTATTGTCATTGTTGAAACGTCTTGGGCTTGGGCCTGTATTATGCCTGGCCTTTGGATGACCCACTGGGTACCCATGAAGCTGATAACAAGTTTGGATCCAATGACCCACCTCTCCACAGTGCGCACAATTTGGGCGTCCTCTGCCGGAACTGAAACGGCGCCTATCTTGACATCCTCCACTGAGATTTTCTGTTGGCCTCTCTTGCAATCGAAAATTCGGTAACCCATATGGACGATTGGAACGGTCGAACCTTGCTAAAGTGGATTTGCTGTCGCTGGTGTTGCTTCGAACCGCCATGGCAGCGCTGCTGGTAGAATCAGTTGCAGCGAATGTTGAACTCAGGAGACGCTGCTTCTCTTCTTGAGAAACGGAGGAGTATGCCTGGCGAATTGAAGGAAGAGGATTCATAAGGAGGATTTGTCCATGAACAACACTGTAAGAATCATTCAATCCCATCAGAAATTGCATTAATTTTTGTTGATCTTGCTGTATTCCATGTGTTGCGTCGTTGTAAGAAGCAAGTTCATCCCATAGGCCTTTCAATTTTGTGTAATAAACCGAAACCGAAAGTTGTTCTTGTCAAAAATAGGCTATGACTCGCTGAATTTCGAAAATACGAGGTGCATTGCTTTGAGAGAATCGCTCACGAAGGTCTTCCCAAACCTCGTGAGCGGATGAATAATATATCACACTGTCTGAAATCTCCAGATTAAGAGTGTTGATGATCCAAGAATAGACCATATCATTGCACCGGGACCAAGTTACATAACTTTCAGGATCAGTTTCTTTCGGAAGGGGTTTTGATTGAGCCATTGACAAAACCTAGCTTTTTTTTAGAATTTAAAGCTAGAGTCATAGCCCGTTTCCAAGTAGAATAATTGTCTCCAGTTAGAGGTTTGGAAATCAAGACTAAACCTGGATGATCTGAATGATGAGTGAAATAGGGATTGGACGTGTCTACTTTCAAGACATCTGTAGAAAATTCTGCTGATTTGGTTGTGCTAGAGGCTGCAATTTCTGCTGACTTGGATGTGCCAGAGGCGGAAGGTGTTTTCTCAAGTGGTGCTTGATCGTTGGCCATAGCGGTGAAAAGAATGAGGAGAAGTTACAAGAGAAATTAAGGTGCAGCGATGTTGGATCAGGATTTGTTTAGTCCTGCTCTGATACCATGAAAAGATGAGAGAAAAATATATTTTGCTAGTATGATATTATTGATATCAGGTCAAGTATTTGTACAGCAAGAGTTCGTATCACATTACAAGTCAGAAACTATAAACTACAAAATAGAGTACCTAGCTATAAGATAGGAGATACAATAGAAAAGATAATATACAATAATTATCTATTACTAAATACAGGAAACATTAAGGTTTATCTTTCTAACAATGTGAAGCGTTGCTTACATTCGGTGTGTCCCGAGAATGCTCAAAGCCGTGCTAGACTTGTCAAAATTTACATTATTGTCGCCATCACGGCAACAATAGCAGTTATTTTACTAATTGCTACGCTAATCTTAGTAAGAAAAAACAAGGGGAAGATCATACGAGCTTCTGAATTATCTATTAAGAAGCTTCGAATGATATCATATGAAGAGCTCCGTCGAGCAACTGGGAATTTTAGCCAGGAAAATCTTATTGGATCTGGGAGCTTTGGTTCAGTATATAAAGGCTATCTTAGAGAAGGAATCAACATCGCAATTAAGGTCTTTGACATCGAAAAGACTGGATCTTGGAAGACCTTCCTTGCCGAGTGTGAAGCTTTAAAAAATGTGAGGCACCGAAATCTTGTGAAATTGTTGACATCATGCTCTAGCTTGGACTTGAGAAACAATGACTTTCTGGCTCTGGTTTACGAGTTCCTTAGTAATGGCAGCTTGGGAGATTGGATTCATGGCAAGAGAAAGAAGGAAGATGGTACTAGTCTTGATGTTATGGAGAGATTGAATATTTCCATCGACATTGCTTGCGCGCTGGACTACATTCACCATGACTATGAAATTTCAGTTGTACATTGTGATTTGAAGCCCACCAACATACTTCTGGATGACGACATGACCGCAAAGGTAGGCGATTTCGGGTTGGCCAAGTACTTATGGAAAAAAGGGCAAATCAATCGGCTTCCATAATCTCTAGTACACATGTTTTAAAAAGTTCTATCGGTTACATCCCTTCAGGTTCAGTGCTATAACAACTCTCCTACTCATGTTCATATATAATTTTTTTTTTTTCTTTTGAGATTGATTAACATATAATCACAGAATCTTTTGCACAGAATATGGGTTTGGTGAGAAACCATCAACAGCTGGAGATATATACAGCTTTGGAGTAATGTTACTTGATATTTTTACAGGAAATAGTCCGACCCACGAGAGTTTTAATGGAGAAGTGAATATAGTTAAATGGGTGGAAGCAACTTTTCCGGACAAGGTGCAGCAAGTATTAGACCACAAGTTGCAGCACATAACCCCAAAAATACCACAAGATTGCTTGATCACAATCATTGGAGTTGGACTGTCTTGCACAACACAATCTCCTGATTGCCGCATTAGCATTAGAGATGCTCTGCACAATTTGAAATCTGCTAAACACGTCCTTCTTAAGCAACTCCCTATCCAGCAAAACAAGTATTGATCTTGATTCTTGAGCAATAATGGTAATCGAAAAATCTCAGTCCCGTGTGTTTTCTTATGAATTATCAAAACGATCATGATAATTTAACATAAGTACATCTTTGTATATATGAAGATAAGTTCAACTCCTTCAGCATTTCTTGCTATATTCTATATATCAATCAGTAGCTGTCTTTAATTTTGTAAGTTGTTTTTGTAGTCATTTTGCTTGGTTTATTCGTGGTTATTGTTCTATGATTAATTGTTGCATATGACTTGCTTGCAAATCTAAAAATCATGTATAACACGTCTTTTCATCAATATTCCATATTTATTGATAAAAAAGAAATAAAATAAAAATAATGGCTTTTAAATACAATACAACCTAATACCACCAAATATTATGTATTGGCTATTATAGTGTTTTTTGTATTAGACAATTAAAATATATTAAAATAGTACAATACAACTGGACACCAAACACTGTATTGTATTAAAGTGGTACTATTGGCACCCATTTTTCCTATTTGTCTAAAGTATTTTATACTTGAAAAAACTTATCTAAGTTGGATTTCTAAATTGTTTTACAAACCCTTTTTATGTTTGGATTCAATTGGGGAAGTTATTTCTCCTTCTCCAAATTGGTTTTATAATCCCTCTTATATAAGTAACTCTTATTTGTGTGGGGATTCTTTTATGTGTTTTATTCAAATTAGGAATAATTCTTATTCCTAAATTAGTTTTCCTATATCCTCTCGAACTAAGATTACTTATTCCTTGTTGGGTTTAGACTAAGATATTCGAGACTATAAATTGTAAGCTTTCTCTTTGTTTATGGCAAAAAGATCCAATAATTAATTTTTGCTCAGATTGTTCTTAAAGTCTATTCTCATGTGAGAGTTTTAGAGAGTGTTTGAGGCTAGGTTATTTTGAGTTATTGTGCCATTATTCTAGCCTCCATAGTGTGTTTTTGATCTTCAAACATACAATTTGTTTTTGTTTGTTCATGCATTCATTCATTCATGAGCAATCAGATTCATTCTCTTTAGCAATTATTCAGTTTGGATTTCTTGAAGGGATTTGAAAAGGACGAGGAGTCTTACAAAGACCGTCAACGTTCGTAAGCAAGGTAAGGAGTCTTATGAAGGCCTCGATGTTCGTGAGCAAGAAGAAAACTTGTGGAGAAAGACTTATGCAAGCAAGTCAAGGGTTACTAGTAAAAGGCCTACGGGTAGATAGGAGGGGGTAACAAGTCTTGAGTGATTTGTTAACATACCACCAAATAGTGAATTCGGTGACTGATCCTAATGGGTCCGTGGGTTTTCCACGTAAAATATCGTGTCTTCATCTTCTCTTCCATCCTTACTTGTTTCTATATCTACCTTATTTCATTATCTTTGGAGGATTGAGTTTTAAGGTTTAGTATGCCACCCCACCCGAGTGATTTGTAAACATACCACCAACTAGTGAATTCAATGATTGATCCTAATGATTGGAAAGTGAAACATCTCTTGCTTTACTTTCAAACATCAAAAAGTTGCAACAAAAAACAAATTTCAACACAAAAATTTATGAAATTCTACTATCTACCTAAAAAGTTCGTTGCCCAAGTATTCTACATCATTTCACTACCCTCTGTAATGGATTGCAAGCCTATTCGTACTTCCTAAAATGAATTAAAATTGAAAAATTATGAGAAAATTGAAAGAAAAAAAAAGCATAACAAATAAACAATAATTTTTGAAATGTTGTTCATCAAGCTTTCTTTGAATATTGTTTTTCTACTATTTTTCCACTAAGAACTTCAACCATTCAACTAAACGACAGCAATCCAACAATATAAACATTTAAAAAATTTTAAAAATCCAATTCAAGAATAAGATATGCAAGGACCTTTATTTTATGATTAGCTTATTTCATGACAAACTACATTTGAGATGTTTCTGTTTCTGTAACGAGTAACATAGGTTCTCCAAGTGTGGATTCTCGAACATATGCTTCCAGACATCTAATGAGCTTCAAGAGGTAGTTTACTTGACCTTGACTCTTGAAGATTAGTTGCTAACACACATTAATGCATTCCTAATTGTCTTGCATTTGTGTCTTATTGTTTATTTGTGTGCCTTCACTCACAATAACACCCTTTTTTTTTTTTTTTTTGAAACTGCTATATTATTATTAATATGAAAGGAAGCCATGACAGGCAATACAAAAACAAATACAATACAAACAGATTGCTGCTTGGGGCATCGAAGAAAACAAAACAAATAGGAAAACATAGCCAAAACCCCATAACCCAGCTAAGCCAACAACAGTTTGAAGAAATCATCCCAGCGGCAGAGGTATAAGAAACAGAGCAATCAGTACAAAAAAATTTCAGAAAGAGAACACCTCAAAGACCCCATTCTAACCTCTCTTCTTGTAAACCTAAGCCAGCTTTAGCCAAACTGTCTGCTAAAGAATTAGAACCTCTAGGTGTAAATTTGATGGCAATAGAACTCTTTGAAAGGAGAAATTGTCTAATGTCGTACACCAAATTTACAAAACTTAAGTGCCCAAAACCCTCACCATTGATCCAATATACCACTGATTTAGAATCACTCATTATAGTGATATTGCAGTCTGATATGAGCAGATAGGAAGAGATCAAAATGCAAGCTCTATGAATCGCCAGTACTTTAGCCATATTGGAGTCAGTGTAGCCAACAGAGGACGAAAATAAGCATAAAATCTTACCACTAGCATTACGCATGACTCCACTAATTCTATCCAAGCCTGGATTACCTCTAGCAGAGCCATCCACATTGAAGATGAGATCATTATCCATTGGAGGAGACCAAGAGCAAGGCCTAATTATCTTGGTAGGTTGCCTATCAACACACCTCCCTTCAATATCAAGAAGAAGTATAGTTAAGTCCTCACTAGAACCATCTCCAAAAATTTAGAATCACCAGGCCACTCTAAATTTTACAGAGTCTAAAGCCAAAGAAAGGTTTGCATTCTTCCCACCAAACACAACATTATTACGGTACTCCCATGTAGTCCAACTCAAAGCGCAAAACAACACATTCCATGCCCTTTTCCTCGACTTAAAAGGGCACAATCCTGACCAGCCTTCCATCCACTCAGTGACATCATTATTACCACACAAGCTAATCCCTCACCATCCTATGGCCGACGACCATAGTTCCTAAGACCAATTACAATGGAGAAAAAATGTGGTCTATTGACTCAGATACTTTACCACAAAAAGGACACTCGGTGGTTGCCAATTGAACCATACCAAAACAACTAAGGACTACTCTAACCATTATTCTACTTTTAAATAGCTACCACAAGAAAACCTCGACTTTCGGAGGACAAATACCTAGTCAAAGAAAGGGGTAGACCACTGTACAACCCATCCCCCCAACATTCTCCAAGTGCCTTCTGAAAGATTTGACCGAGAAGCACCCATTAGTACAAAACGATCAAGCCAAAGCATCCGGGATACCATTTCTAATAGAGATGATGTCCACAGCAAGCAAAAAACAATTCCATTGGTTGATTTCCTAATCAAAAAGCAATCTTCTCATTCTCACGTCCCATAT
This sequence comes from Acer negundo, assembly GCA_035582765.1. Taxonomy (NCBI): domain Eukaryota; kingdom Viridiplantae; phylum Streptophyta; class Magnoliopsida; order Sapindales; family Sapindaceae; genus Acer; species Acer negundo. The sequence goes on along the minus strand of CM069237.1, from coordinate 19,387,425 downwards.
CCAATTCGAACCTTCAAATTTCCTAAATTCCTTCACCATACTATCTTTGTTAGAAACCAAAGAAAAAATTCTCGAAAAAACATTCTTCAAAGGAATGAAATCCAAACATAAATCACTCCAAAATCTCACCCTGTCACCCAACCCACTCACAATCACACTTGCACTTCATTGTTAGATCTAAGTGTGGTTTTGTATAGTATAATTCTTTTTTGGTTATGTGATCAAAAATGTCCACGCTTGCATTGCGATATGTGACCATTAGAAAGGTCCCCTTTTATTCTCTTGGATTGGTCTTGGGTCACATGGTCTTATACCGTGAGTTTGGGCAATCTTGTTGTTGTCTAAATTTGACATTTGGTCACTCAAATGACCATAACTCTTTCTACAGACATTGAAACCTCTTTTTTCTACTATTTTTCCACCAAGAACTTCAACCATTCAACAAAACAACAACAATCCAGCAATATAAACATTTAATAAATAAATAAAAAATCCAATTCAAGAATAAGATATGTAAGGACCTTCATTTTATGATTAACTTATTTCATGACAAACCGCATTAGAGATGTTTTTGTAATAAGTAGCATAGGTTCTTTAAGTGTAGATTCTCGAAGACATGCTTCCAGACATCTAATGAGCTTCAAGATGTAGTTTACTTGACCTTGACTCTTGAAGATATTAGTTGCACATACACATTCATGCATTCTTAATTGTCTTATATGTGTGTCTTATTGTTTATTTGTTTGCATTCACTCATAATCACACTTGTAATTCATTGTTAGATCTAAGTGTGGTTTGTGTGGTGTAATTCGTTTATGGTTGTATGATCGAAAACGTTCACGCTTGCACGATGGTGTGCTTGTCTTAACGCGATGTGTGACCACTAATGAGTTCCCTTTTTCCTTTCTTGGATTGGTCTTGGGTCACATGGTCTTTTACCATGAGTTTAGGCAATCTTGTCGTTGTCTAAATCTTAGTCATGGTTGTTTGATTGACAATTAGGTTGTTAGAATTCTCTACACATTTAATTGAATCCACATGTATGGGCATGTAGGCCTTGTTTGATAGCTAGGATTGTATATCATTGATAACATCTAGCTAAGTCTTTATGGTTTACATTTAGACATTGATAATTAGGATTTATTGATTGTATCTTTAAATTTCTAGTTAAGCATTTTATGTTTTGTCTAGCACTTAATTAGATTTGAATATTCATACATATTCATTTAGACTTTTCATTTGAATATTCTTGTGGCTACATGTGATAGTTGCATAAGCAAGTGAAGTCTTACAACCAAGGGTTGGTTGGCAAGCATTTGTCAAGTGCCACTGTAAAAGGTATTCGGGTAGATTAGAAGGTGCTCACACCAAGAGTAATGGATCAGGGGATATCACCAGGGATTGAACCAAAAATGGTGAGTGGAAGTGTCCATAGCTTGACTACAAGAAAAATTTCTATTCATGACAGTTATAAACCGTTATGAAAGAGTTTTAATGATGATTTTATATGCATTGTTAAAGGCAGTGTAATAAAAAGTTCATCACGGTTTTTAAGTTTATCACGGTTTTTAAAAACCATCATAAATCAATGATAATTTTTGTCCATCATATATTTTCAACGGATTTACACACGTTATTATTTCATGATAGCGTAAAACCAACATTGAAAAATGACTCCCAAAAACCTATGAAGAATAGATTATATATATATATATATATATATATATATTATGAAAACTTTATTTTTGTTTAATTTATAATAGTAAAGATATCTATTTAAATCAAAATTTACTCAAACAATTTATTAGGAAAGAAAGTGATTCTCTTGCTTTCTCATCCACATTTAATGCTTGATTCTTTAATTCTCTAATTGTACTAATTTTTTTGTAATTTATTACTTTCCATTAGAATCACATCAATAGTTTTCTTTTCTATATCTATACATTTTGTATAAATTTTCATTTACAATATCAATAAAATAATATTGATAATCTTTTATTATTCAACCTTTATTCGGTTAATATAAAAAATTACAAATATCATCATCAAAATATACAAAAATCTGTTACCAAATCAACCTAAAATACAATGTATTCTACTTAAAAAAAAAACTAGATAAAAATATGTTTAAAGTTCTTTGTTCATCTTCCTCGAGACTTCCTTTCGACCATACAACTGTAGACAAGAAATAACATAAGTAAGATTTGAAGAATGATTTATAGACAAAAAAAAAAAAAAAACTCAAACTATATTAAAACAGTGAATCACAATAAAAACTTATTTTTAACAATAAAAGAATGAGAAAACAAAAAGATATCAAAATGCAAAATTAATGAACCTCTTATTCACATCGACATCAATTTTCTCGTAGACAATTTTGACAAAACGGTACCGAATATAATAGATAGAAGTTAGAGGGAATAAAAATAAATATATAAATATATAGAAATGAAAATAAAAAAAGAGAGAGAGAGATTTATAATCTAAATCATATGACGAGATCGAGCACTCACAATGAATATATATAATTTTTCTGTTGTCAGTTCGAACTGATATAAATATATCAATTCCACATGTAGGTTAGTGGATTTAAATACTTTAACTTGGTTGTATGCATTTGTCAAAGCATCTTTTAAATCCAATAGCTCATATGTAAGAAACTAATATATTTTATATCAGTTCGAACTGATAATAGAAAAAATATATATATATTTATATCGCGTAATTCGAGTGAATAATTCGAGTGAGAGATGAGGGAAAAAAGAATGAAACACAAAAAGAGGGAGAGATGGATGAGTGGCGGCTAGGAGATGAGGGAGAAAAGAAAGAAAAAAGAAAAAGAAAGCAGAGATGAAAGAGTGACAGCTGGGGTGAGAAAGTGATGAGAGTTGGTATTTAAAATAAATATTACGTTATCCTAAAAATATGATGCGACAATTAACGTGATAATTAGATTATACATGAACACAAAGCCATGATAATTTGATCACGATTAATAAAAATCATGGTATCTTCATCACGGTTAAAAAATTCGTGATAACTTTATCACAGTTAAGAAAAAGTGTGATAACTTGATCACGGTTAAAAAAAATTACGATTCAATTATCACATATTTTTAGAGACCGTGATATTTTGATGTCAGTTTTAAAGTGCGTCATAAACATATCATAGTATGATTTGTTTATGGTTAAAAAAAAACATTATAAAATAACGTGATGAAAGACTATTTTTTTTTTTAGGTGTAACTTTCTATTCATATAGTAGATTTCGATGATTAAGTGGCTAGTGTGACTAATCACATGGGTTTTTCCTTATCCAAAGGCCAAGTGTTCTTTACTTTCCGTGTTGTATGTTTGTTTTGAGTTTTATTGATTAATATTGACTAATCAAAAAAGTTGGTAATAATCGATTAATAACTCATTCATCACCCCACAAGTTGTATTAGACACACCCCGTGTATTTTCAAGATATACGTACATTCAAGTATTTTTGAGAGATTTCAACCACAATTTCGAAATCTCTTCCCGAATTTTTTTTTTTTTTTTGTGGAATTTCCACTAAGTTTTTCAATGATTTATTGTCACAAAAATTTTATTTGACACCGATTCGTTGAAAAATATTAATTGTTCTAGAGAATAAGTGATATGGATTGTTGTGAGACCTTTGATTGTAGAGAGAGAATTTATAAATAGTAAAAAGGTAGGCTAAGAAGATTATAAGGAGAACTGATGTAATAGGTCAATTCCATAAATAGTCAAAAAAAAAAAAAAAAAAAAAATTAGTGTAGTGTTTAAATTTATCACTGTCCGATAGTTTATTGTTTTTATCAGACAATCCATTTTTAGAATAAAAATACCCTTAATGAATATTGAATAAAGAATTCTTTTTTTAAAAAAAAATTTACAACTTTTTTTTATAAAAAACAAGAGGTAGACCTCGTGGAGATCTAATTGGAGGTCGCAAAACAAGTCTGATTGGAAGTCGCATCTTTCTGTCTAGACCTCCAATGGAGGTTGTAGATCTCGAATCCTCGAAATAAAAAATAAAAATAAAATAAAAAAATTGGAAAGAAGAAGAAGAAGAAGAAGGGGAAAAAAAGTGAATTGGCGTGCTAGTTTTTTGGGATTAACATGCTAGGATTTTTTTTATGTTGGACTAAACACAGTAATGATTTTTTTTTTTTAACAATCATATTTTGGGATTAAACATGCTAGCCTTTTTAACAATCATTTATTTATTTTGTTAATTTTTTATCTCCAAGACTTTTTATACAGTGCACGAGCCTTTTAATCAACTGCTCAAGCCTTTTACACAACTTCACAAAGGTTCGGACAATGTTTTGAAAGTCTCAGACAGAGCTTAGAAAGGCTCGGAGATTCAAAATTCATACAACCAAAGGGTTTTAAATTTAAAAAAAAAAAAAAAAAAAAAACCTCGCCCCCGAGTGCATCAGCGTAGCGCTACTCCGTTGTCGTTTGAGTGATTGCCTGGGTTTCAACTAAACTTTCTCTCTCTACTTCACAACTCTATCATTGTAAATTTAATGAAAGAAAGCTGATGTGGAAGTACTATGAGTGTATTTTTGTCTGATCACCTAAATTGGTGCATTTTAAACATGAATTACTAATGCGGTGACTTTCTTACAAAACACGGTCCAAATAATGACATTTAATTTTTGAGCCCTATATATAGAGAGAGAGAGAGAATGAGTCTCTTATGAAGGATCCCTTATTTTAATTTAAGTAAGGACCTTGATGAAAATACATTGATTTTAATAAATTTTAACTTGATTTTTTTTTTTTTGGTGGATGATGAGTTCATTGATATCTACTTATGAACAAAATTTGAGAAATTTTCGAATACTAGAACTATTTTTCTTGAAATTTCCTATATTTCACCTATTTTCCGATGCCTTCATATTTAACAAAATTTGGATAAATAGTTCTAGTACTCGAAATTTTTTTAAATTTTGTTAATATATAGATTTCATTGAACTCATAATCCACAAAAAAAATTCAGATTAAAATTCATTAAAGCCGATATGTTTTCATTATGGTCCTTACCAAAATTAAAATAAAGGATTCCTTATAAGAGACTCACTATATATATATATATATATATATAGAGACTTGGAAACATTTTACACGACCCATTAACACGACTCAAATCCATTCAAAAATAGCGGTCGATAGGTCAAGTTTATCGGATCAGGTTGTTAATAGGTCAACCCCGTCATTCAAAAATAGCGGTCTATAGGTCAAGTTTATTGGATCAGGTTGTTAATGGGTCAACCCTTTAAGACATGAAACATAATGGGTCGGTTTTGGGTTCACACTTAAAAAAACCGTTAATTCGATAACCCATAAATATAAATATTTTTTTTAATGTATTTATGAAAGTTATTAAGGAAATCTTTGTATAGTCACATTATGGAATTTATTTAAAAAAATCTCTATAATTATGGTAAGAATATATTTTACTAATTAAGTTTATTAAAATTCTGATTTTTTTTCTTTTTTTGAAAGAGAAAAAATTTCTAAATTAAAAACTCTAAGACTCTAAGTCAATTATTTCACAATATTATGACCCTAACCCTAACCCTAAAACTCTAAAAGTAGAGAGTGAACATGATTGCACGAGTTTGATCATGCTTCAGTACTATTTATTTTCAACATTTTAATAAATCTCAAATATAATATTTTGTAATGGGCCGAATCGAGTTACCTATTAATTTAACAAATGGTTTCGGGTTTGTATATGTCAACCAATTAAGCTAACGGATCGGGTTCGGATTGAGCAATTTTAACACTACTCAAACACGAAACGGTAGGAATTCACAATAGCACGACCTGTTGCTAGGTCTATATGTATTTATGTGTATATATATATATATATATATATATATATTTATACTGGGACGGACTATAACAGGGGCCAGGGTGGGCTAAATTAAAATTGAGAACATTTCATAATAGTCTTTACAATTTGTTTAAATATCTATTTAGATCAATTATATAAGAAAATATCATGCTTGTCCTTTCACTTGTTTCTTTTTTTATTTATATTTTTTAATTTTTACTAACTCCCACTGCTTCAAATAAAAAAGACTTTTTTATTAACTACTCCCTCCCATTCTCTAAATTTAGCTTAAACTCTTTATCTTAAAAAAGTTTGGTTTTCAAATTAAGTATATTTTAATGAATTATATATATATATATATATATATTTTTTTTTTTTTTTGAAATTTTGAAATTTTTTGTGTTTATCTAATTTATAGTTTTGTGAATTATATAAATTTAAAAAAATTATTTTGTTTTAAAATTTTGAGGTTATTATAATTTTTTGTTTATACAATTTAGGTTTAATCTATTTTCAAAATTACAAAGTATTGATATGAAAATTGAGTGCAACATCAAATAAAAATACAACTATATAATACATTGTTTAGTAAAAATCTTCTTGATGTTGTTTTGGTTTGGCATGAGCTAACAAATGAGGAATTTATTTCAATTTTTTTTTTTTTGAAGTATTACATAACTTCAGGGTTTATTTTCCGAAGGGGGAACTCGAACCCACAACCTCGTGATGTAAGTGTGAGGGGTATACCACTGGACCAACCTCATCTCTTCTAAATTTATTTCAATCTTACCTTGTTAAAATTGAGTTAACACTTTTCAAAAAATTCTTTGGTACATTATTAGTAGCCTTACACCGAAAATGTATGCATTATTATTTCAATTTTACCTTGTTAACTACTAGGTGCATCCTTATATTTCAATTATTAAAAATTCTTCATTCCGTATAGATTTATTAAGAAGATCTATTCTAACCCCACCTAGCGATGAATCTTGGTTACGTCCCCTATATATATATATATATATATATATATATATGAGGCCTCTGGTGCCATCTAGGCCTTGGATGGACAGGATATTCATGGTCGTCATGTAAAGGTGAATTATGCAGCTGATAGGGCTCGTGGTGGTGGTGGAGGCTATGGTGTTGGAGGTGGTGGAGGTGGAGGCTATGGTGGTGGGGGTGGTAACAGTGGTGGTGGTGCCAATAACTATGGAAGTGGAGGAAATTACAGCAGTACGTAGTTATGGTGGTGGAAATGTCAGCTATGGAGGAGCTGGTGGGAACACATTTGACAGTGGAATTACTGGAGGTTTCAGCAGTGGCAGTGGCCAGTGAGAATTATGGTGTTGCTAGTGCCTAGTGGTGGTGGCGGTATAGTAACACTGGGGCTGGCTTTGGCGGTCCAGTTTGGTAGCGCTGACAATCAATTTGGTATCTTTGATAACGACGAAAGTGGCAGGCTGACCGGTGCTCCCGATGGACCAATGGAGGGAAATAGGGATAGCTTTTATGATTCAAGCGACTTTGCTAAAAGGGCATGAAAAAATGCCGTTTAAAGTTGGAAGCTGTTGGAGTTGTATTCAACCCACTTTTGTTATTAGACTGTTTTCGTTTTTAGTGTTTTTTAGACCTCCCTAGTCCCTACCACTCTCCGTCTTTGGACCCTTAATTAATTATTTTTATGTTGGAAAAAAAAAATTGTAAATATAATAATAAGAATATAAAATATTTTGTAAATATAATAATAAGAATATAAAATATGCTGTAATCATAAAATAATAAATGTTCAGCCACTTTAGCAAAGTATATAGACACTTCCTTTCTCTTTTGTGATAAAGATTTGAATTCAACTTTACTCATTAAATCCCAAATATGAGGAGAAATCTCTACTAAAGTGGGAGTTGTATTCCCGATTCGTTCTTGTAACCATTGATCTAATAGTTTAACAAAATATTATCTACTAAAAGTTTTTTAATATCCATTTGTATATCATATAAAATAATTATAAAGATTACTGAAATCAATTTAAATTATCTAGTAATATTTTTTTTAAAATTTGTTCAGTAAAATTTTAAATTTTAATAAAAATAATAAATTTAATAACATGTTTATATTATATATAAATAATTTTGTATTGTTTATCAAAATTGAAGTCGTAGTGTAACAATTCTACACCATCGAATGTAAAGGGACGAAAAATAATCATCCTGATAGTTTTATTAAATGCTCAAATAAAAATCTTATAACATATGTCTATCATAGAAATTGAAATTTATTTTTTCTTTTTTTGATGAAAAGCAATTTAAATTTTGATTAATGGCCGGAATGAAGTTTAAATTTATCAAACAAGAATTTTTATTTTTTTTACCAATAAAATTTTGATTTAAAATAATTAATGAAAATTCAACAGTTATATATAAATATTGTGCAACCATTAACAAATTAAAACATGTAACAAGGTGGTGAAGGCATTCCACTCACATCACATCACATTTGACAATTGACAATGGCGAAGATATAATGGGTGGGGTGTGTAGATTAGTGGGAGAGACTTTTTTTTTTTTTTTTTTTTCCAGAGATGAGACTGCTACCCAAAAACACAGCAAAGGGTAGCAGCAAAACAAACGAACAAACCACAAGAATTAAGCAAGCATATCAGCCTGAACAACACCAACAACGTACTACTAGTCCATGGTTCTTATAAATAGGGCCTAGATTCGTGGCAAAGACAAGAGTGAAATTGTGTGATCTTGCCACAAAGCTTTGTAAGCACCCTGATTGCTTGTGATTAATAAAGTGGTGGGGTTGGGAGTGGACTCCCGTAAGCTGTTGTGTTTTGTTATAATCTGTGTGTGGGATTATATATTGTGTGTACGTGCTTATTATTCATGCAGGGCACTCGGAGTGCTTGACAACAGCGTGGTGCGTAGCTGCGTGGGAACAATCGGAATTACTGCAAGAGATCAACAAGGGCACAGGGCAAACACATCTAGTGCATGTGTGTGCGAGAAGGCTGACTGAATTCGAGAGGATTTAGTGCCAGCACCCTAGAAATTGTCACCGGGTAAATATCTACGAGACATTCAACCTATGCGGTGCCCCACCCCTTGGGGCCAGCTTTCTCATCCAACGCATATTTCTCGAGACTGACTTGTTTCGCCCTGCCTTGGGCTGGCTCCAGCCCCCGACCAGTTTGTGCAGGGTGGCATAATCCCTCTTGCACTCTTGCGAGCTCCCGCACGCACTCCTCGTCTAGAACCAGTCCCCCGCCAGCCATGCCCGATGTTAGGGGTGTAACAGACACTACTTCAGCAATCTGAGCATTAAAAGTAGCAATCATAACTTGAGAGTAGCAAGCGATAACCAAACCAAAAATGTCCCTAATAACGGCACCAAGGCCTACTTTCTGACCTAAAACATCTATGGCAGCATCAGAGTTAATTTTGAAAAACACCAAGAAGATGAGGGGACCAAATCGCACTTAGCCTATTGGGGGGCTACGCACCATTACTGACTTACAAGTCTTAAACCCACATAGAAAATTTGAAGCCCAAGAAACCACCAACTAAAAATCCTTTTAAAGAGCACCATAAATGCCACAATTACAAAGAGACCACACTCTCCACACAATGACACAAAAAAACTCTAACTTTTCACAGCTCAAAAGAGGGGAGCAGACCAGAATCAGATCAAAAAAATCACCATAATTACCTGAAATAGTGACCTTGCTAAGGTGGTGAGCTTTGCAGGCTTGCTTAAGCTTTCCGCAATCCCATAAGGTATGGAGAGTCGATTCACATCACTTCTTACACAACGGGTAGACATCCTAGATAGCCATTTTCCTATGGTGGAGGTTGGACAATGTGGGAATCCAGTTATAGCAAGCCTTCCAGATGAAAATCTTTATTTTCTTAGGAATTTTCAAGCTCCATAAAGTTTTCCACCAAGTAACACATGGGTTTTCAACTGGATTTGAGCGGCCTGATTGACCTTCCTAATAGTAAAGGCGACATTCAAACCACTAGCAGCCAACCTTAGAGCATCAATATCAGTAAGGATCATGCCACACTTAGTATCCAGGTGACCACCCTCCACAACCCATTTAACCACCACTTCAGCGTCAGAGTCAAGGACATAGGGAAACAAACCACAATCTCGAATAAAATGAATAGCCTTGTAAATGCCACTACTTCAACAATCTGAGCATTAAAAGTAGAAATCATAACTTGAGAGTAGCAAGCGATAACCAAACTAGAAACGTCCCTAATAACAGCACCAAAGCCTACTTTCCGATTACAAACATCTATGACAGCATCATAGTTAATTTTATAAACACCAAGAAGATGAGGGGACCAAATCGTACTTAGCCTATTGGGGAGCTATGCACCATTACTGACTTACAAGTCTTAAACCCATATAGAAAATTTGAAGCCCAAGAAACTACCAGCTCAAAATCCTTTTGAAGAACAACATGAATGCCATAATTACGAAAAGACCACACTCTCTACACAATGACACAAAAAAGCTCTAACTCTTCACAGCTCAAAAGAGGGGAGCAGACCAGAATCAGATCAAAAAAAATCACCATAATTACCAGAAACGGTGACCTTGCTAGGGAGCTAGGCTTTGCGGGCTTACTTGAGCTTTCCGCAACCCCACAAGGCATGGAGAGTCGATTCACAGCACTTCTTACACAACGGGCAGACATCCTAGATAGCCATTTTCATATGGTGGAGGTTGGACAAGGTTGGAATCCAGTTATAGCAAGCCTTCCAGATGAAAACCTTTATTTTCTGAGGAATTTTCAAGCTCCATAAAGTTTTCCACCAAGCAACACATAGGTTGTCAACCGAATTTAAACGACCTGATTGGCCTTTTTAGGAGTAAAGGCCACATTCAAACCACTAGCAGCCAACCTCAAAGCATCAATATTAGCAAAGATCATGTCACACTCAGTATCCAGGTGACCACCCTCCACAACCTATTTAACCACCACTTCAGTGTCAGACTCAAGGACATGGGGAAACAAACCATAGTCTCGAATAAAATGAATAGCCCTGTAAATTACCACTATTTCAGCTTTCTGAGCATTAAAAGTAGCAATCATAACTTGAGAGCAGCAAGCGATAACCAAACCAAAAACGTCCCGAATAATGGCACCAAAGTCTACTTTCCGACCCAAAACATCTATTGCAGCATCACAGTTAATTTTAAAAACACCAGGAAGAGGAGGGGTCCAAATCACACTTAGCCTGTTGGGGGGGGGTCTATGCACCATTATTGACTTACAAGTCTTAAACCAACATAGAAAATTTGAAGCCCAAGAATCCACCAGCTCAAAATCCTCTTGAAGAGCACCATGAATGCCACAATTATGAGGAGACCACATAATTTCACAAAAAAAGCTCTAACTCTTCATAGCTCAAAAGAGGGGAGCAGACCAGAATCAAATCAAAAAAATCGTTATAATTACCTGAAATAGTGACCTTGCTAAAGAGGTAGGCTTTGCAGGCTTGCTTGAGCTCTCTGTAACCCCACAAGGCATGGAGAGTCTATTCACAGCACTTCTTACACAACAGGCAGGCATTCTGGATAGCCATTTTCCTATGGTGGAGGTTGGACAAGGTGGGTATCCAGTTATAGCAAACTTTCCACATGAAAACCTTTATTTTCTTAGGAATTTTGAAGCTCCGTAGAGTTTTCCACCAAGCATCACATAGGCTGTCAACCGAATTTGAGGAGCAGGCTTGAGGCACCAAGTCATAAGCCAAATGATACCCACTCTTAACACTGAACGAGCCACATGCATCATAATGCCACAAAGAATAATCCCTCTTGCTTCTAAAGCCAACAGGGATGCTAAAAATGGGCAAGATATCATCAATACAAAAATTCTGCCCAAGAACCTGTAAATCCCACCCACCAGAGGCAGAAAACAGCTGATCAACCTTCACATTGGCACCTAAAGATAGAGGGAAGTGAATTTTAAAAGTAGAAGGTCTCGGAATCCATTGATCATAGTATATACTAACAATGGAACCATCTCCTACACACCATCTCATACCCTTAGTGAGAAGCTCTCTACCCTAAACCAAGCTGTTCCAAATGAAGGAAGCAGAGGAGCTCTTTAGGGCTTTCTAGAAGCTGATATCCCTGAAATAGCAACCTTAAAGAACCCTAGCAACTAAAGATTTTGAAGAGACTTGATTGGTAAGGATAAGGTTAATATTTTTTTTTCCATCATTTCGTCCTTATAGCTATAGCTTATCAAATGGGGCTGAATTCAGTTTTCGTCCCTAAATTCAATAAAAAAAATTCAAAAAAAATTTGTTTCGTCCCTATTGGTACTCTTTAATGATGAATAATTTTCATCCCAATAGATCTCTAGAGACAAATTTTGGGCTACTGGGATGAAAATTAAAAACAAATTAAAAAAAACTTGTTTCATCCCTATAAGGATGAATTATTTTCATCCCAATAGATCTCTAGAGACAAATTTTGGGCTACTGGGACAAAAAAAAAAAAGCATCCCAATATCCATTTATTTTTCTTATAGTGCATGGATTCATGGAGGTCTGGTGATCTTTAAAAAAAAAAGTAAATTAAAGTTGAGATAGTTTTGTCAGTTTAGAAAAAATATTGATAAGAACAATCAATGCAATAATCTTGGCTAAAAATAGAACAATCCTTATGTAAAAGGCTCAAATTGCTGTGAATTAATTGAAGAATAGATGAACAAAAGAATTAATTGAAGAAGAGATGAGAGACGTGAGGGAGAGAGAACCTATAGTAATTTTGTATTGGGTTATCAGCTAATCAACCAACTTTACATTTGAAAGATATAAATAGGCAAAGTAAGAATTGGACAGTTATTGTAAATATCCAACCTCTATAACTTAATCATGAAGCAAAAGAATACTAAGCTTCCATGTGGGTTATTGTACCCAAGAAGCTAGAAGAGATGATATTGGAAAGCCACTTGTGTGGAGAGGTGCAAAGGCGGTGAAAACTTTCCAATTACAACACTCCCTTTGGATTTCCACCATTTGTATTGTAATTTTCTAGGAAAAACCCAACGGATAAAAACCTCGGCAATAATATATGCTGTAAGGATTCCCATATTTTGATTGGCTTATTTTGTGGACAAACCACAATTGGGGTTTGATTTGTAAGGGTAGTTTAGGTGATTGAGGATCAAACTCAAATGCCATTTTCAAGACCTCAAGTTGCTGAACACCAAAGGTAAAACTCTATGTGCTTACTTGCAATTGAAGAGATTAGTTGTACACACCCACAACACATGCATAATTCGTATTCTTGTATGTTGTGTGTATTTTCTATATGTGCTCATTCATGATCATTTACATCTCTTCATACATATTCTTGTTGATTGTATCTTAGGATTAGAATGTCATATCATTTAGGCATTTAGGATGCAAAATTCAGTTTAGACACTGTATGGTTGTTCTATAGGGCACTCTACGTACAACACCCAACTAAGACCTGGTTGAAATGGGTTTTCGCATACATCAGACCTGATGCATTTTTTGTGCAAAATATTGAAGGCGATGTACGGGCACTATTCAAAGCGTTGTACGTACAGCGCCTATATTTTTCCCAAGAGGAATAGAGTTGTGGCATTGTTCACAAGCGATGTACGAACATCGCCTATGAAGAATGTTCTTCATTTTCCCAGGTAGGCACTATTCAGGTCGCTCTACGTACAGCTGCCTGTACAACCCCCAAGGCAAAAACAGGGGAATTTTTTCAAAACGACTACACTTCATTTAGTCACCCTATATATACACCTCTTTCATCTTAGATCGTTTTTTAAGAGTTTCAAAAGCATATTTTTTTCCCTTATAACATATTTCAAGAGAAAAATTTACAATAACTCACCTTTAAACATCAAAGCTAATCCTTTTTGCATCAAACTTCATATTGCATCATCTATGACCACATAGGATACATCTATGCATGGTTTTATATTATCACATCTTGTTTGTTAAGATTCTCACTAAATTCATCTAATTTTAGTGTCTTTCTTAACAATTCATCTCTTTATTCACTTGTATGTTTTTAGATCATATGCTAGATACATGATAGAGATTGTTTGTGATGAATTGATTGAGTATTGTATTATGATAGCTATCTAGGTTTTCATAATCTATGCTTAGCTAAGCTTTTTGACATGTTATTTAGCTATTGATATCTAGGATTGAATTAATTGTTATTCATCATCCTAGATAAGCATCTAAGGTTACCTAGCTTTATTTGCACTTTGGATATCATCATATATTCACTTAGGTTCATTATCTCTTCATTGAGAAGTAAGACTTGTGTTGCTACCGGGATTAGGTAGCTTAAATCACAAGCAATTGGATTAGGTTCACTTATACTGGGATCGGGTAGGTGTGTGATTATTAACCGAGATTAGGTTGTAATCTTTATCACATTTAGTGGATTCAAGATTCGAGTGTGACGTACTTACTAGCCCGTGGTTTTTCCCATGAGGGTTTCTACATAAATATCTTGTGTCATTTACAATTCCCCACTTTATATACTTGATATATTAATGTGACTAGTTAGGGGTATTTTCGTCAATTTGACTAATAACGAAAATTGGGTAAAATCGGATAAAATCTATTCACCCCCTCCCTCTAGATTAATATTAGGCACACTTTAAATTGTTTCATATACACTTCTCGATCTTGTGGTGTTTGAGGTCCTCAAAACTGTCTCGTTAAATACCTTGTCAGGAAAACCCAGTGGAAGAAAACCTGATCGAAGGGAAAAAGAGTACAGTGCCCAGAATTAATGCAAGTTTTCTTTAAAACATTTATCACATTTATACTTTGCTAGGAAAAACCGAATGAGATAAAAAAACCTGAGCAAAAATAATCATTGATCTGTCAGATCAAAGTAATATTTATGATGATCTTATGGATCAAGGTAACATATATACGATGATTAGCAAGATCAAAGTAATATTTACAATGATCTTCCTGATCAAAACAACATATATACGATGATCTACTGGATTAATTTAATATTTATGATGTTCTTTATGGATCAAAAGATTGTTGGGTGTGCTTAGAGAATTGCCTCATTAAAAACCTTATCAGGAAAACCCAATGGGACGAAAAACTGATTGAAAGAAAAAAGAGTACAATGCACATATGCCCCAATATAATTAATAAACTTCATTTGATATGCTCCTCCTAATAAAAATTCCTTTGAAATAATCTTCTAGATTACTAAACGGACGTATATAGATGTTTATTTCATGAAATGCAATAACATCATAAATGATTGGAGGGAGTACAAGTAAAGACTTGCTTTATGGAGTAATATCCATGTGGAATCTTTTCAACATATTCTTATTGATGGACAAACATTCCATTTGATCTATACTCGATCTTCAGGTCAGACAATATTTCCTTTCACATGTCTTTCATTTTTAAACTTATTTATCAAATATTCAGGAGTTTTGAAGAGCTCTCCAAGACCTCCAATTAAATTTATATCATCAAAATATGTTGTGAATATAGTAAATCCAGATTCTTATTTCTTTGCGAAGACACTTGGGTATAATTATTATACCCTTATTTTATAGGATATTAACTGAAACGGTTATACCACATCCGTTCATATTGTTTTTAATCCATATAAGGATTTTGCATGTTCATCAAATACAGATTACGAGATTTCGATTTACATGCTTCTAGCATTTTAAATCCTTCCAAGATCATAAATATCTGCATTGAGTGAACCATATTGATAAATGAGTACTACGTCTAAATGACGTATTTCAAGCCTTGTAAAGGCAACCAAATTTATCAAATATTCTAAATGTAATTGTATTCATCACATGTGAGAAACCTGGTACTATGAGTCGTGCCTCATATCTCACGATTTTTTTTCTCATTACATTTCCATATAAGACCCATTAGTATCCAACTAGTTTGATATCTCCAGGTGTCTGGAGTACTATTGATATAATACTTTATGTTTGGCTTATGAAGTCAATTCTTATTGAATTGCTTCTTTTCATTTAGGTCAATCATGCTTGTTGTCTACAATCATTGACACTATGAATATCATAATTATTATTTATAATTTCAGTAGCACTACTGTGTATAAAAATACATCATCAATTATTGTTTCCTTATGTTTCCACATTTCTCTCATATGATTTAAAGAAATTTTCTCAATTTCTATACTTTTGTATCCTTGTTAAGATTACTTCCATATCAATGAATTTAGTCATTTCATAAACTTGTATGATTTATAAAATTTCTCTCAATTTCTATATTCTTGTATCTCTGTTGAGATTTTTTCCATTTCAATAGATTTTAGTCATTTCATAGATTTGTGTGATTTATAGAAATTTTCTCTCAATTTCTATATTCCTGTATCTATATTGAGATTTCTTCCATTTCAATGGATTTATTCATTTCATAGATTTATGTCTCATTAGATATATCAGACTCTTACATAGTTGATTTAGAAAAAGTAGATTTATTTATAACTCGAGTTTTGCTTACATTAGGATTCTGATAACAATATCTTTCAAAAAGGTGTTGGGGTTTTTGCCCTAAAGCTTGTAATTTATAAAAGTGAATTAAACATAAATAAAAGAAGTAGTTTATTCATTAAAATTGTCTCATACATTTATATATAACATGTGTACTTAATATCCAAGATTGCCGGATGTAATTTCAAATTGAGTATATGAATGTAATATACAAATGGATTCAGCTTGAATCGAGCAATCTAAAGAGTCCGTAGATAGCAAATAAAGTTGGTTACTTTATTTATGGTTAATCTACAGCTGTGGTCCATCCCGTAATGTACAGTGATCTTATCCTGGATTATTCATATGGTGATATGAGAATGGAGACACCTTGTATGATGTGATCATTTAGGACTGGGCCACGATCTATATGAATCTCTTAATAAGATCCGTTACAAGATGAGATTCATATATATCAACAAATGATATCTATATATGGGTGATCTTAATCCTGAGTATCTTATCGACTCCTTCAGATTAGATTGAGGACCAAGGAATGCCTTGGTTATCTTTTGTAATTAGATATTATTTAAAGTTAAATAAACACATTGTACTCGGTCAACTCATGTATACTTTTATTATGAGATGATTAAAGCATTGTCATGCATATACATATCATTTAGATTAGGTGTGCCTACACACACACACACACACACACACACACACATATATGTTGATATGTCATGCATGAATTATAGCCATCTATATTATGTGTTTATTTATTATTATTATTTTTTAAAATTTGATTAAAATGGGTAATTCACATAATTGGCTATAAATTAATTGGATTAGTTTTTAAGAGTAAAAACTTGGTAATTCTCATTAATCACTAATCTTTTTATTAAAGAGTTTAATTACTTAGATTAGTAGGGTCCTTTATATATTAGGATTAATTCGATTAAGCTCCTAATAATAATTGGACCTAATAATGTGTTTAGTTTTAATAGTTAAAACTTGGTAAATACACATTTAATAATTCTAGTCTTAGT
This sequence comes from Acer negundo, assembly GCA_035582765.1. Lineage (NCBI taxonomy): Eukaryota > Viridiplantae > Streptophyta > Magnoliopsida > Sapindales > Sapindaceae > Acer > Acer negundo. The sequence continues at coordinate 19,370,001 of CM069237.1, read as the reverse complement.
AAAGAGTTAACATAGTTTAGAATTATTACTAATGAACTAGATTTTTTAAGAGTTAAAAATCAAATTAATTTATTAGTTATTGGAATAGGATTCTAATAATTTGTGATTAATGCACTTGACGCTTAGATTGAAATTAGCCGTTTAATCTAGTTTAATCTAGATGCATTAATATTAATAGAAAACCCTTATTATAAAATAGCGAGTGGGAGAGGGATATATGACATTATATCTCGCGGTCTCCATCATTAGTTCAACACCGTGAGATATGAGTGGGGTCTCGTGACGACTTTGCTTTCGCCCTTCCTAAGGAAGGTTTCCTTAAGAATCAATATCAAAGTTGACTTCCTAACGGATGGGAAATCTGAGGGGATTTCGAGATTGACCGACCCTAAGGCGGCAATTCTCGAGTTAAACTTATAAGATTTGAAATGATGGGTTACGCTCACAAGGTTTTAATTAAATTGGTTAATTAAAAACCTAACTAAATAAATGATGGTTGAATGATATTGGAATAAGAGTTATTCTGGTATATCATTTGATTGAGAAGGTCTCGATCCAACATGAAAGAATTTGACAGACCCTAAGGCAACACCTGTGGTATATTGGATTGTCGTGGCATAGAAACATTGTTTTCTTAGGGTTGTTCTTGTTCATTAAACATTTTCATGCATCATGTTTAATTTTATGTCGAATATTCGCACATGTTTTGAATATATGACTGAATGAATTCTTAATTTATGTTTATTCAGCCATGTCATCTGCACTATTACAAATCATAGCCAATGACAAATTAACTGGTGATAACTACACTAAATGGAAACATAACATAAATGCAATCTTGGTCACCAATGAGCTAAAGTTTGTGCTTATAGAGGAATGTCCTCCAGCGCCTACTGCTAATGCCGCATGAACTATTCGTGAGGCATATGAGAAATGAGTCTCATCAGATGAGAAAGCAGATGAGAAAGCCCGAACATATCTGTTAACAAGTATGCATAGTGCTTTTCATTAAGCACAAAGCAATGAGTATTAAATTTGAAATAATGGAGTCATTGCAAGCCATGTTCAGGCAGCCTTCTGAGCAAAAGCGACATGAAGCTGCTCGTTCCGCAATGCTTACTCGAATGAAAGAGGGCGCATCTGTTCGGGAACATGTCCTGAACATGATGCCCTATTTTAACACGGCAGAGATCAATGGCGGGGCCATTGATGAACCCAGTCAAGTGAGCATCATATTGACGACTCTTCCAAAGAGTTTCGATTAGTTTAAGAGTAGTTATAGAATAAACAAGCTTAGGTTCAGTCTTACTTAATTGCTCAATGAGCTCACTACTTTTGAATCCTTGACTAAGGACAACAAAAGTAAGACCGGTGAGGCAAATGTTGCTGAACCATATTCCTCTGGTAATAAGAAGAGGAAGAGGTCTATTGGGAAGGCTAAGAGTAAGCCTAAGCCCAAGAAAGCCCAAGGCAAGAAAAAGGGCACCTCTATCGACCAAGGCAAAAGAAAGTGTTTCCATTACGACTAGCTTGTACACTAGAAGAGGAATTGTCCTCAATATCTAGAGAAGGTAGCCAAGAAGAAGAAGGTGAAAGGTAAATATGATTTACTTGTTCTTGAGTCATGTAAAATAGAAGATGATTCTTCATTCTGTATAGTTGATATCGAGGGCCACTAACCATGTGTTTTCTTCTATGAAGTGGACTGATTCTTGGACACAGTTTAAGGAGGGAGCCTTCTCTATGCGTGTTGGGTCAGTGGATGTCGTGTCAGCCCGAGCAATGGGTGTAGTTAGACTACATTTTATAAGTTGTTTCATTGTTTTGTATAATGTATTTTTAATTCTTGGATTTATTCAGAATTTGATTTTAGTTTCAAAGTTGTTTGAACAATTATATTCTGTTTCTTTTAATAATAAGTCTGTTATTATTGCAAAGAATTGTTTTAATATATGTTCAAGATTAAACAAAAACAACTTGTATGTTTTAAGGCCATTAATACATACTACACTGCTCAACAATGAATTATTTAAACTTGAAAAACCTAAAACAAAACGACAAAAGATTTCTCCAGAAAATGAAATGTATATATGGCATCTAAGACTTGGTCATATCAACCTGATCCAGATAGATAGACTAGCGAAAAGCGAACCTTTAGGTGAGTTAAAGGTTGGTACCTTACCTATCTACAAATTTTGTTTAGAAGGTAAAATGATCAAGAGACATTTTACTGAAAAAGGGCTTAGAGCTAAAGAACCACTAGAACTTATACATTCAGACGTCTGTGGACTGATGAATGTTAAAGCAAGGGTGGTTATGAGTATTATGTCACTTTTATAGATGACTACTCGAGATACGGATATGTCTACCTAATGCAACAGAAGTCGAAAACTTTTGAAAAGCTTAAAGAATTCCGAACGGAAGTTGAGAACCAATTAAAAAAGATTATAAAGTCTCTACGATCGGATCGTGGAGGTGAGTACCTTGAGCAAGAGTTTGAGGACTTTATGCTCGAGTATGGGATAGTGTCCCAACTCACAACTCCTGGTACACTAGAGTAGAATGGTGTCACGGAGAGGAGAAATAAAACCCTAATGGAAATGGTAAGATCTATGATTAGTTTCTCATCATTACCAAATTCCTTTTGGGGATTTGCTTTATAAACTGCAAGTTACATTTTGAATGTAGTCTCATCCAAATCTGTTCCTATGACTCCCTTAGAATTGTGGAATGGTCGTAAAGCTAGTTTGTGTCATTTCCACATATAGGGGTGTCTAGCACATGTGATGAAAAACATAAGTGGAAAACTAGACCCCAAGTCTGTGGTCTGCTTGTTTGTAGGATATTCCAAGGAGACCAAAGGTGGATACTTCTATAGTCCTACAGAGAACAAAGTATTTGTATCGACAAATGCAACGTTTCTTGAGGATAACTATATTAGTGATCATAAACCTCGTAGCAAGATTGTATTAAATGAAATGGAGCCTGGTACGACTAGTGCTCAGTCAACAAGAGTTGTTAATCCATTGACATCTAATAGTCAGATGATTCCTAGTCAGGATACACTACCACCGAGACATAGTACCTAGACATAATGGGAGGGTTGTAAGACAACCTGAACGCCATTTAGGTATAGGCGAGAGACGAGATGTCATCTTTATTGATAGTGTGGATGATCCATTGACATTTAAGAATGCAATGGATGATTCTAACAAGAAGGTAGTTTTCTTAGTTCTTTACGTAGATGATATCCTACTCATTGGGAATGATGTAGGGGTATTATCGGAAGTAAAGGGTTGGCTGGCTAGCCAGCCAATTTCAAATAAAAGATTTGGGAGACGCAAGTTATGTTCTAGGGATCCAACTTATAAGGGATCGTAAGAACAAACTCAAAGCATTGTCTCCAGTATCGTATATTGACAAGATTCTTATGCGATTTTCGATGCATAACTCCAAGAAAGATAATTTACCTTCCAGGCATGGAGTTCACTTGTTTAAGGAACAGTGTCGTAAGACACCTTAAGATTTCAGCAGTACATAGTCTCATGTATACTATGTTATGCATGAGACCGGACATCTGCATCGTAGTGGGAGTAGCCAGCAGAAACTAGTCCAACCTAGGATTGGATCATTGGGTTGTTGTCAAGACTATTCTCAAGTATCTTCGGAGAACGAGAAACTTTATGCTAGTGTATTCTAGACAAGATTTGATCCTGTTAGGATATACATATTCTGATTTTCAGTCAGACAGAGATTCTAGGAAATCCACGTCTGGATAAGTATTCACCCTTGGTGGTGGAGCCATTGTGTGGAGGAGTGTTAAGCAATCTTGTATTGCTGATTCCACCATGGAAGCCAAATATGTAGCCACTTGCTTGTTTGGCTCAACAAGTTCTTGAGTGATCTGGAAGTTGTTCCAGATCTGGATAAGCTCATCACACTTTATTGTGATAATAGTGGTGTTGTGGCTAATTCCAAAGAATCAAGAAGCCATAAGAGAGGTAAGCATAAAGAGAGGAAATATCATCTCCTCAGACAGATAGTGTAGAGAGGAGATGTGACCGTGACCAAGGTAGCATCACAGAACAATCATGCTGATCCATTTACGAAGACCTTAACGGCTAAAGTGTTTATGGGTCACCTAGAGGTTTAGGTTTACAAGACATGTCTCACATGCTTTAGTGTAAGTGGGAGATTGTTGGGGGTTTTGCCCTAAAGTTTGTAATTTATAAATGTGAATTAAACATAAATAAAAGAAGTAGTTTATTCATTAAAATTGTCTCATACATTTATATATAACATGTGTACTTAACATCCAAGATCGCCGAATGTAATTTCAAACTGAGTATATGAATGTCATATACAAATGGATTCAACTTGAAACGGGAAATCTAAAGAGTCTGTAGATAGCAAATAAAGCTGGGTACTTTATTTGTGGTTAATCTACAGCTGTGGTCCATTTTGTAATGTACGGTGATCTTATCCTGAATTATTCATATGGTGATATGAGAATAGAGACACCTTGTATGATGTGATCATTTAGGATTAGGCCACGATCTATATGAATCTCAATAAGATCCGTTACAAGATGAGATTCATATATATCAACAAATGATGGCTATATATAGGTGATCTTAATCCTGAGTGTCTTATCGACTCCTTCAGGTTAGATCGTGGTTTTTGATATACCATAGGTGAGATCGGAGTTGCATTCCCGGTCAATATGCTTTGTATGTTGGAATCGCAGTTTGGCTTGTGGCTGGGAAGGTTTGTACACAATAGTGGAATCCACCCCTTCTTGTGAGAAGTAAATAGTAGTTCCCTTAAGTGTTGATTCGGGGCTTGAACAATATGAGCACTCTTCTAATTTCGTAAGGAATATAGGATGTATTGTTTATTAGAGAATCAATGGTACTTAATGGAAGGATAATTATAGGGGTATAACGAACATTATGACCCAGCTCTAATTATGAACTACTTTTGGAGGATTATACCATATGTAATAACTATATCGATGGACACCAAGACTTATTGGTTTGTGTAAAAACGTCTACAGTTGAGAGAATGCAGCTTCGAGTTTTTAGTGGAATAACACCGAAGTTAATAATCATGTTTAATTAATTATTTCTAAGGATTATTGGAGCTCAAAATAATGTAGGTCCATTAGGTCCCCTTGCTAGCCCGATCGATTTAGGTAACAAGGGTCACGGTTAATTAATTGGATTGTCCAATTAATTGTGTTACGAAAGTGACACGTATTTATTTAGGAATTAATTGAATAATGAGATTATTTAAATAATAAATATTAATGATTAAATTAATTAAATAATTAGATTATTTAATTATGTGATTAATCATTAGTTGATATTTGGATTTAGGTGAAGATAAAATAATAGGATTATTTTATTTTTACTAAATCAATTATCTAAGCATTTGAATTTAAATTTAAATTTAAAATACTTATTATCCCTTTTAATATATTAGATATATTTGAAGAGAATCAGTGAATTGATTCACTTGAACTCAACAACACATTCACGGAACAAAAGAAAAAAATAAATAAAAGGAAGTTTTTTTTTTTTTTTTGTTCTTCTTGAGTGGCCGAACCAAAACAATACGAATAGTAAGAGTTGTCATTTGTGTGTTTCTCTTCATCCTCCATGTTCCTGAGTACCATGATGTGTTCACACACCGTTATCAATCATGAGTCATAGCGAGGAAGATCTTGTGGTTTAAATCAGAGAGCAAATCGTATTAAAGAGAAGGAGCCTCCAACGCTGGTATGAAATCGTTTCACATTCTTTGTTGTTTTCGATTATTACTGCACAATTAGGTTTACTTGATGATTGTATAAAAAAATTTAAACCCTTCCAATGCGCAATCTGTAACCCTAGGTTCCTACAAAAGGTTCATAAGCTTATAATATGTATCAGATAATTTATTTGTTGCTTTTTACTCATATCGTTCTTCAGGAACAATCACTCGGCCGAGGTTTATGAGATGGCAACTTATAACATCTTGTTACCTTTAATATATTAGGTAACATATTAATAATCATTTGATGATCAATTATCTTTCACATTTGAGCGATACAAAGATTGAAATGAGACACATTTATATATATAAAGAACCGAACTGTTATCTCTATTTTGTATAAGAGTAACTTTTCGTTTATTCTTCTCTTCTGGAGAACTTTTCCATTTGGAAATTAATCAATATAATAATATGCATATTGTGCATGAAAATATAAACTATCAGAAGTTTAAATGATCTAATAGAAGATTATCAAACAGCATTAATCTCATAATGATATAGAAGACTTATCTTAGATTATGTCAGATATGCAATAAGAAGATATACAACACAATCAAATATTTTTAAAAGTGAGTAAGTCCCTATATAGAATTTAGTAACTGTATCGAAATAATGAAGTTATCGCAATTACCTAGAGACATTTGATAAGTGATTCCACTGATCCATTCTAATTATGAGTACATGCGAAAACTGGATTTTGAACATCGATCTCAACTAGGGACGTTTGATAATATACAAACATGTGACCATCAAGTAGATGCATCAATTAGTACCATAAAATAATGAAAAAGTTCATTTTGTGGATGACTATATCCATATATACTCCCTACCCCCTTGAATGATGGGGATTCCAAACCAACTTCAGAATAAGATGGTTTACTTGGTGGATGAATATATCCACATACATCCCTTTTTTGATCAGTGATATAATCCAGATGATAAAGTAAGCAGTTTTTCTATAATGAGTTTCTAGCCCAAATCATGCACAGATATTCAATATGACATTAACAATGTTATATGTCTTCGATTTAAGCAGATTTTTTTATGTTCTGTTTGAATAATATAAAGTATCATTGATACATAATTTAATACCATCTAGTAATAAAATTGTGGCTCTTCCAGAATCTTTTAATTAGATCCACTAGATCTGATCTGGTATTAACATTTGTTCTCAACAAAGTCAAATCCATAAATTTTAGTACTATTTGATAATAATATCGTGGTTCTTCTTGAGCTTCCTATCAGATCCGTTGGACATGATACAATATTAATCATTTGCTCTCAGCAGAGTCAAATCCATAAAATTTAGTACTGTTTGATAACAATATCGTGGCTCTTCCCGAGCTTCCTATCAGGTCCGTTGGACCTGATACAATATTAATCATTTGCTCTCAGCAAAATCAAATTAATAAAATATTTTTAACTCCGTGAATTATATGTATTGTTGCACTCTTGGCAAGACATATATTTTTCCTTATGGGAATTTTATGGACATTATTTGTAATGTCATTTTATATCTTATCAGAAATAATAATAATAATCACCATTTTTATAAGTATCGATATCATGGATCCCACCATTTAATATATATAGTTTAAACATCACCACCATGGACCCCGCCATTATATATATATATACATACACAGTGGTTCTCTCATGAAGGATCCCTCATTTATATAATTCTAAGGACCATATTATTTGACCGTTGGATATATCTAATGGTTATAAATTAATGAAAAATCAATGAATCCAGACAGCTAAAATTGAGAAAGCTACCCATTAGAATATAGAAAGAGCAATTAATGCTCCCTTAATTCTTTATTTTATTTTCTATAACCATTCTATTTAATTTTAAGCATTTACCTATCAATATTTTTTTTAATTAATTTTTTTTGACAATAACCGGATTCTCTTCTATCAATCTATCCGTCGGACTATCCCACTAATTTCCCTTTCCTCTTCGGATCATCTTCTAATTTCATTCTTTTGATTTCACTTTTTAGTTGCAAAGAATTACCTGCAATTTTTTGCATCTTGACAAACAACTTTCCCTGGAATTTTTTGCATCTAATTTCCTTTTATTTTATTTCTTTTTTTTTTTTTTTTGGGAAGTCAGACTCCACTTCCAAGTTGTAAAAAATAAACACTCCAAGTAGACAATATCTTACTGTATGTGATGGACCGATTATAATAATCATTAATTCATGTTTAAAAATGTTCTTTGATGATTATGTTTTTGGCAGCAATCATTATAATTTCCTACCATTTTCAGCTATGGCTGCATGAATGCTAGAACTCTCTTTGAAATATTGCTTCTCTATAGAATTAGACCCATTTGAGTTCATTAATTTTTTAATTTGAGCACTTCCAAACAAACATAGTTTAAATTCACACAATTTTGATTTCCCTGGAATTTTTTGCATTTGATTTCCCTTTCTATTTATTTATTATTTTTTTTTTTGGAAGCCAGACTTCACTTTCAGATGCAAAAAATTCTAGGGGAAGTAGTTTGTTTATATGGAAAAATAGTTATAGGAGTACTCTGTTTTTGTCAAGATGCAACAAATTGCAAGCAATTCTTTGCAACTAAAAAGTAAAATCAAAAGAAGGAAATTAGAAGATGATCCGAAGAGGAAAGGGAAATTTGTGGGATAGAAGAGGATCCGGCCACTATGAAATAAAATTAATTAAAAAAAAATATTGATAAGTAAATGCTTAAAATTAAATAGAATGGTTATGGAAAATAAAATAAATAATTAACGGAGCATTAATTGCTCTTTCCATATTCTAGTGGGCACCTTTCTCACTTTTTGCTGCCCGAATTCATTGATTTTTCATTAATTTATGATCATTAGATATATCCAACGGTCAAATAATACAGTCCTTATAATTCTATAAATGAGGGATCCCTCATGAGAGAACCACTGTATATATATATATATATTGAAAGTATTTGCCCCCTTTTTGTTTTGTTTTTGTAGTATCAGGTTTAGACTGCCTTTTCAATTAACAAACTCACTCACTCTTATCATATTCTATCCAGGCGGTCAGGTGGCCAGACTCTTTTCATCAATTCTTGATATTGCTTATGTAGGAGTATTAAGCATGTATGAAATGGACAAAATAATATTTTCAATTTTATTATAAGTTAAGATCTTAAATCCCTTTTATGATACTCACAATATCCTGTTGGATGTATAGATCATTCTTTGAATATTGCTCTTCATGAGCATCAAGCATATATGAAATGGATAAAATATTATTTCAAATTTTATTATATATTAGCATCTTAAATCCATTTTATGATACTCACAACATTCTATTGGATGTATAGATCTTTTTTCTCAAATAAATAATATGTAAACATATCACTTCATATATATGAGATAAAAAAAACTTTAAGTTCTGATTTTTCAAACTTTTGATTCGACCATGAATTTTAAGTTCATATATAAAATTCAGAAAATTTCAGATTCTGAATGAAATTAAAACCCCAGGTTCCAAATAATAAATTATGAAATTCATGTATATAACACTGGATTAAGAACTCTAGGTTCTCATCGGTTTTCAAAACAGTACCGTATGACATTCATGTATATAACACTGGATCCATAACTCTAAGTTCTCATCGGTTTTCAAAACCGTGTCAACTTAAATATCATAAATCCAGAAACTTTAAGTTTTGGTTAGTTGGTCTAGCCAATCTCATATGTTGCATATAAATAAATAATACGAATATTTAAATAGCATAATAATTAAATTCAGAACTATAGGTTCTGGTGACACAGTATAAGACAGTCTCATATATTGTATAAAAATAAATGTTGAATATTTAAACAATTTATCTGGAGACACGGCATAAACAAGTCCCGAGACACAGCATAAACCAGTCTCATATATTGCATATAATTAAATGGGGATATTTAAACAATTCCATGAGGTTGAACTCACATGTTATATGTATAAAAATGAATGCAAATATTTAAAGAGAATAAATAAATAAATACATAACTATATATATGTTCCGTTGATGGCATAATCCATCTTGTATACGGAAATATATATTGATCCAGAATATTGGGATTAAAAAAAATAAATAAGTAAATCAATAACTATATATATATATACATATTCAGTTGACTACATAAGTCATCTTGTATACGGAAATATATATATATATACAGAATATTGATATGTAAGTAAATCACCCATCAGGGAATCTTTTTTACTTACATACACGAATATCGAGCCATAAGTAAATCACTCACCTGAAGATACTTTTACTTACATATGATCGTTCTGATTTCGTGATGTGAATTAATTGAAGAACAGATGAACAAAAGAATTAATTGAATAAGAGAGAGAGAGAGAGAATCTGTAGTAATTTTGTATTGAGTTATCAGTTGATCAACCAATTTTACATTTGAAAGCTATATATATAGGCAAAGTAAGAGATGGACAATTATTGTAAATATCCAACCTCTATAACTTAATTATGAAGCAAAAGAATCATAAGCTTCCATGTAGGTTGTTGTACAAGGAACTGAATATCGATATATATACTGATATATCCGTATTTTAGAGGGACCGATATCAAAAAAGATAAATATCCAAAATCCAATATCCAATATCCTGCAGAATATTCGGCCGGTTTTGAAATATCCGTAAAAACCTCCCGAAATTCCCGAAATTTCACGAATTTCGCCCCGAAAGTCCATGGATATTTTGCATATTATTAAACTAATTTTTTTAATCCTAAACAATTAAATTATTGTTAAAATAATTTAGATTGAAAATTATTTTTAGAAGAAGCATTAACAAATTTATAAAAATTTCTAACATAATAATCAATAATAAAATTATGGAGAACTTGAAGTAAAATTGGACAAATAATCAAAGAGTAGACGTGTAAAATATGTAAAATTTTATAAAGGCAATTTGAAAAAAAAAAATTGTTTGTAACTCAAATGTGTAAACTAATTCCAAATAATATTAAATATGTACCGATTAATTTATAAATATGTAAGGATGGAAGGAAAAGTTTAAGTAAAGGAGCAGCCATTGCAACTAGAAGTTGCAAAATGCAACCATGTATATAACTTTTATTACAAAAATTTACATATTAATAATAAATAAAAATATCATTGAAATAATATTCATACTTATAATACTTAATAATTTTTATTATAGCTGATTGGTGGGTAATGTATAGGAACTATGTTCCAGCATTGCGTGCAATAGCAGTTCGCATACTGTCTGCAAGTGAAAAAAATTGGTCCACATTTGCTTTAATCCACACAAAACAAAGGAACCGTCTTGCCTATTCTAAACTTGAACAACTTGTTTATTGTTATTATAGTATGAAGTTGAAACTTAGGGATATAGCAACTGAAAAAGATAAAGTAAATGAAATTGATTTTATGGATCTACTTCAATAAGTAGTTGCTGAAGCTGGAGACGATAATGAGAATCATATTTTTGACTAAGTTAGACCTGCCTCCTTGGATGATGATGAGGAAAATCCTGATCTAAATATTGCTTCTCATGCTCGAAACATGGGAATAAATGTTGAACAAGTTATTAGATAAAAGTTGGTGTAGATTGTGGCATTATTGTTACCAACTATTCCGATGACCAACAAATCTCTAATGGAAATAGTGATGGAAAAGATAATAGAGATGATGGGGATGGTAGGGATGAGGCAAAAGGTTGGGATTCTGGTGCAAGAGGTTAGAATATTGGTGCAACAAATTGGGATGTTCGTCCCGGAAGTTGGGATGCTGGTGCAACATGTTGGAATACTAGTGCGGCAGGTTGGGATGCTCATACAAGTAATTTTGATCAAAATTGTGGTAGACAACATTATGAGTGTGCAGGATTCAATCCAATCCAATATGATCCATATGATCAAATCGGATCCATTGGATTGGATAGGATGCATGTAGGTGATTAGATCAGATCGGATCCTAAATTCTAAAATCCATTGGATTGGATTGGATCGGATCAGATCTTATATTTCCGTTTGGAAATCCGTCAATCCGCCTAAAATATTAGGCCTTATTTTTATATTGGGCAATTTATTTTATCTACTACTTTCTAATGTAAACGCCCAACTCAAATACAATTTCTAATGTTACTATTTGGGGTTTTCTTTCCCAATTTCTCTACAACCAACAATCCACCATCTTCTGTTCTTCTATTCTTCTTCATCAACATCATGGTTTATTAAGTTTATATTTGGAGCTGATATTTAATGTTTATAAATTTTTTAAATTATATAAAGTTTACAAATTATGTTATTTATTTTTTTAATGTTAATTTTATTTGAATTAATTAGTAATGTTTGAATAATTTATTTGATTTTATTTATTTAGATTATAACTTTTATATATTAAGAACGACTTTATATAAATTTGATCCATTGGATCATATTGGATCAAATCGGATCGGATTAGATCGGATCTTGTTATAAAATTGGATCAGATCGGATTACAATTTCTTCGATCCAATCAGATCGGATTGGATTAGATCTTGGATCATGGTAAATCCATTGGATCCGATCCGCCGAACACCTCTAAACAAGCTGGAGGAACAAGTCAAATTGATAAAAATTCTTTGAATATGACTCTCTCCTCAATGATTATAGACAGAGAAAATAGTTCTTTGGGTGATTCGCAAACAATGTCAAGTTCTCATCTACTATATTATGATAGTTATGGTGGTTTCAATATATTTTATTATCCTTCTCTACAAGTGATATGTGCAATACCTACACATGTAGACAAACAATATCCACCAAGTTTGGTAAATTCAAGCTACCCAATTCATGGATAAGTTGGAAGGGATCAATCAGCATACGTGTGGCATATTAATAACTACCTTGAAAACTATGCAAGAACGTTTTTCTGGGAAAATTACTATACGAATCAAGATAGAAATATATCTTATGTATTTAAACCAGTAAGAAATTCATTTTAGTTTTAAATTTCAGACATATAATGTATTATTATGTATGAATTATGATTTATGATAGAATCTTGAAAGTATAGAATTATATATATTTTTTAACGATAATTTTATTTATTAAATATTTAATCTCTTTATATTGTATATAATATTGTAAAAGTGAAACAAAATATTATTCTATTAAATACTCTATTTTAAAATTTACATACAGACTCTATCTATGTTATAATTTTTAATAAACTCATATCAATACTAATTTATCGTTGAAATAAGATTCATTTAATATATAATTATTTGTTTAAGTTTGTCCTAAATTTTTACAAAAAAAAAATTCTAATTTTAGACGTAAATATCAATCATTTTTTAAAAAAAAATTTGACAGAATATCTATAGATATCGATAATATCCACAAAATATCCATATATTTATAAGTCCGATATCGACACCGAAATTTTATTCCCTGGATTTACTTGTACAGCTAGAACAGACGATGGTGGAAAGCCACTTGTGTGCAAAAATGGGGTTATTCTCTCATAATGTTATTGTTTGGTTATAGGGTGAAAAGAAATTTGCAGAAGTGGTTTCGGGATTCCGTCGCGATTCCAATCGCAAAAATGGAGGAGGAGGATTCCTCCTTCCATCATCGGAACAGAACCAGCCTCTTCAGCACCGGAGGAAGCTGATTTTCTCTTGCAGTTCTGGAACGAGATTCGGTTCTGGAACGAGATTCCAACGCTATCTAGATCTCGAGAATGGATGGAGGAGCCTCCTCCATCGCCGGACTAGAACGGGCCCCTTCGATGCCGGAGAAGCCGGTTATGCTCCACAAATGGAGGAGGGAGAAGCCTCCTTCATTGCCACGATCGAAATCCCGACAATGGTGGCTTTTTGTTGAGGAAGAAGCCTCCACTTCGATCACAAGAACGGGAGGAGGTTTTCGTCGCATCCTCAACTACTTAAGGAGATCCGGCCTCATCCCCCGACGTCACCGGTGGATCTCATGAAGAGTTACAATTGGCCAGTGAGTTTCCATCAATGGAACTTGAGTGAGTGAGTTGACTTTGTAGGGTTTGTATTGGAGAAGATGGAGTTGACTCACCAGGGTTTGTATCAGGGAAAATTGAGTTAACTCGGTAGAATTTTTTTAATATTTAATTAAAAAGCTGGAAAAAAATAATAAAAAAATAACAATTATATCCATTTAAATCATTTTCCATAATCAATTAAAAGTTTAATAAACACATTTTTCATACTATTTTTTTAAAAGTTGATTATTTATAAAGCTCATTTGTTAAACATCTATCAACTTATATTTGAAGTTGATTATTTCTTAAATTAAACTATAAACCGATTATTTCTTAAGTAAATCAATCATAAACATAGCCTTTAAATATTACAATTTACTAAGTAATGCTTTTGTTATTTTTTGTGATATATAACAAAAAGGTAACTTATTTATTTATTTATTTTAACAAGATGAGACGAGGTTGATCCGGTGATAAAACCACTCACATTTGTACCATAAGGTTGTAGATTCAAGTCCTACCCTCTCAAAAAAAACCCCAATTTATGGAAAAGTATAATATTTAAAAAAAAAATTATTTATTTTAACTATTATGAATTTGATAATTAAGATGGTGGATATAACTCAAACATGTAATCTTATTAATGTGATAGAGAGTCTTGCAACTGAGTCACTTCAATTTTCATGTAAATTATTTGATCTTAAAGATGATGTTATTGGAAATATGTATTAGGATTTCCATATAAGAATCTGTATATATGTTTTCGTCGATCAGAAACAAAATTCAAATAAAGAATAAATTTTTTTTTTTCTAAATAAAAACAAAATTTTGTGACTTATTAGATTAATTTATTTTATAGCTCCATAAATATTGAAATCAACGTTCAAATATAATAAATTTTACCAAGGGTCTATTGTCTTGGTGGTTGAAGACTTCAAAATGAAGCTCCAATGTTCCACCACTTGGGTTCAAACCCCGATATTTATAAATATATGTTCACTTTTGCACATTAAATCAAAAAATATAGAGAGTCCCCTCTCATTGAGTGAGAGTTACATTATGGGCTGTGTTTATGCGGAGACCCCTCCCCTTGAGTGAGAGTTGTATTTCGGACAGTGTTTGCAGAACCTAATCACGCTAGGTCCCGACTATGGATGGCAATGGGTTGGATCAAGGCCAGATCGGCAAGTCTCAAACCCAAAACCCGATTTTAGCAAGTTGACCCAAACTCGACCGTGAGTCAAATGGGTTTTGATTTGTCTTAAACCCGACCCAAACTGACCCGTTTCATTTTAAAAAAAATAAAAAAAAAAAAACCGTTCAAATAATTAAATATACAAAATTTACTATACATTTGAATTTTAGGATAAGAACTCAAATTTTATATTCAATCAAATTTAAAAATACTCTTAAATTGAAAAATATATTTAAATTTAAACATGCACACACTTAAATTTAAACATAAACGATAAATAAATATAAAAATTTAAAGTTTAGCGTACACTTAAAATTCATATATAAATTAAAATTTGATAGAATATAACATCTAAATTATATAAACATTAAATTTAAACATAAAATATAGTTAGACAAAGAGATAAAAAGATTAGAGTTTAGTTTTTTAATTATATTTTTAATATCTTAAAAAATAATTATATAAATATCGGGTTAACCGGAGCGAGTCAGGTTAGATAAGGATTATGCATATCTTCAAAATAATCTTATGTGATTTAAATATATATATATATATGATATTTTTTTATTTTTTTATTTTTATTTAATTTAGTTAAATATTTATAATGTAATAGATTTAAAATAGTTAAAATTAAATTTTTTATTTTAAATTACTATTATTTTCAGAAAATAAAAAATATATATTTTTATTTAATTTTAATAATTTTTTGATGTAATATATTTTGAAATTAATGTTGATTTGATTTAATTTTATAAAATGTTTGAAACATGATAATTTTTGAATTAAAATCTCATTTTAAATATTTATAATTATTTTTATTATTTTTTATACGATAAACTACGTGTAACATAATTTTTGTACAATGTAACAAATTTTGGATAAAAATTTATAATTAAGATGTGTGTTGTAACAATTTCAACTTTGTAACAAATTTAAAATGATGTGTAACAATAAAATTGTAGCACGTAATGAATTTATTGTAGTATGTAACAACTAGGTTTATATTAGACCTAGCAAGGTTCTGGTTCCAACCGTGGAACCGGAACCGGAACCGAAACCGAAACCGAAACTGAAACCGAAACCGAAACAGAAACCGAAACCGAAACCGAAACCGAAACCGAAAAAATCAAAACCGAAACCGAAACCGAAACCGAAACCGGTTTTTCGGTTTCGGTTCCGGTTCTAATATTTAACGAACCGACCGGTTCGAGCCGTCCTGGAACCAATAGTTCGGGTTCGGTTCAAACCGGCCGGTTCTTTTTTTTTTTTTTTTTTTTGGACCGTTGAGGCCCAACAGCATGCTGACGTCAGCATACAGTTGGGCCTCAACGGCCACCCTTTTAATAATAATTTTTTTTTCTTTTTGTTATCTATAAATACCCCTCCTCCCCTTTCATTTTTTTCTCACAATCTTACACCAATTTCTTATTTTCCTCTCATTCTCAATTTCTCTCAAATCTCAATTCTATCTATTCTCAATTCTCTAAATCTCTAATTCTAAATTTCTAATTTTTATTTCAAGTTTCATTGTCTCAATACTCAACTCTCAAGTCTCCAACACTCTCCAACTCTCCAAGACTCCAAGTTTCCAAGGTTTTTATTATTTATTTAATTTTGCAATTTTTTTATTTGCAATTAATTTTATTTCCAATAAATTTTATTTGCAATTAATTTTATTTTCAAAATTCCAATTAATTTTATTTGCAATTAATTTTATTTCCAATAAATTTTATTTACAACATATTTTATTTCCAATATATTTTATTTGCAATTAATTTTATTTACAATTTATCTTATTTCTAATTTATTTAATTTCCGAATAACCAATTACTATTTAGTATTTACTAAATACTAAGTTTCCAATTTCATTTATTTGCAATTTATTTTATTTGCAATTTATCTTACTTATAGTTACTACTTAGTACTTACTATAATAGTACTTAGTATTTACTAGTTACTACTAATCTACTATTATAGTATTATATTATTATAGAATATAGATTTATACTTTATAGTATTATTCTTCTAAGTTCTAAGTTTTAAATTATCTATTTCAGATTTTCAGTATTTCTCTAGTCACAAATTTATTCCATCCAATCCAATGGCAAGTGGTGAAAATGGAAGGGGTCACGGCCATGACGATTCTAGGCGTTCGATTTCGATGAAATGTAAGGGTCAAATGGTCGATAATCTCGGTCATAACGACACCACCTATCACTATTATCTGCAACGCCGGGCCTATGCTGAAGACCTAGGCCTAAACATTCCTACTCCTCATTTAATAATTTCAGAACCCGATCATAATGCTACCCCCCGGCCCTAATTTGACAAGCCATTTAGAAAATATGCCTGATATTGATACACCTCCGGATTATGATTTTGATCCACCAGAAACAGATGAGGACGAACCGGATCTGAAGCAAAGAAAATCTGATCTATTCGTCAAACATATGAAGAAAGTTAGGCAAGAAGATGGAAGCTATGTAGCGGCTTGCAATTATTGTAAAAAAGTATATAAGTGGTCCAAATCTGGAGGATATGGCACTTATCGGAAGCATATTCAAACCAAACATTCAGAAGCAGAGACCACATCGAGGTCACAAACACAAATTCCCAGGTACGCTACTCCTAACCAACAATTATTTCGTTATACTGATGAACAAAATAGGGAAGAATTAGCTAGAAAGGTAGCAGTAGAACAATTATCATTCGGTTTTGGTGAAAGGGTTGGTTTTATTAATTATTTTCGACGAGCATTAAACCCTGCTGCATGCCGTGTTCCTAGATCCACTCTTGTATATACACTTGAAAAGATTTATGTAAAAGAAAAAAAAAAGTCAGAAAGATTTTTTGAAAAATATAACAATCGTGTTTCCGTATGTACCGACATATGGACTAACCATTGGCGATCACATTCATAATTGGGTGTCACTTGCTATTTTATAGATGATGCATGGAATATCCAAAAAAGAATTCTTGCATTTAGAGTTTTTGATGATTCACACACTGCTCAAAATATTGTTGAAAACAAAATTTTTGCAATT
Source organism: Acer negundo (assembly GCA_035582765.1). NCBI lineage: Eukaryota > Viridiplantae > Streptophyta > Magnoliopsida > Sapindales > Sapindaceae > Acer > Acer negundo. The sequence continues at coordinate 19,351,957 of CM069237.1, read as the reverse complement.
GGTTTTGATAATGCTTCTAGCAATACTGCTGCTATTCCATCTTTAATTAATTTATGCAAACCATTTGTTGGTGGTGCATTTTTTCATCAAAGATATGCATGTCATATTTTAAATTTATGTGTTCAAAAAGGATTAGAAACTCTTGATTATTTTATTCTACCTATTAAACAAGCCCTTCAGTTTTTATGGAAACATCCTTCTATAATGAATGCATGGGTAAAATATTGTAAACAAAATGGTAGACGTTCCGTTAGATTTGCTCGTGATGTTCCAACACGTTGGAATTCTACTTATAAATTGTTCGCTCAAAGTTACGAGTATAGAGATTTATTAGTTTCTTTTATTCAATTTCATGTTATTGATATTCAACTTTATAAATCTCATTGAGATGCTTGTTACAACGTTTTCAATTTGTTAAAAGTTTTTCATACTGCTACAACAAATTTATCAGATGTTTATTATCCTACAACTCATTTATTTATTATTGAAAGTCTAAATATTGCTGGTGCATTTGCTTATTGTGAATCCTACATAGAAATAGGGGAAGTCGTTAATGCTATGACGGAAAAATGGTTACGTTATTATCATGAATTGCCAGATATTTATTTGATTGCCATGATTTTTGATCCACATTGTAAATTACAAAATTTTTGTTATTATCTCAATGGTTATTATGGCATCCAAGGTTTAAACATAGAATATAATATTAATGCATGTTATGATAGAATTAAGAAATTATTGTATTCTTTATATGATGAATATCTTTTAGTTTTTGGATCCTCACTCAACTTAGATGTTACACGAACACAAACTGCACAGCCCACATCATCATCCTCCGGATTTTTGAATTTAGGATATAGTCTATTATCAAAAAAAACCAAAAAACCAAAAAACCTAGATCTTCTTCTTCATCAAGCATTGACAAGTATTCTGAGCTTGAATCTTATCTAAATGATTCTTATGAGTTTATAGAAGATACGTCAGATAAACAATTTGATATATTACAATATTTGAAAGAGTACGCAAAGTACTATCCAATCATGGCTATCATAGCCAAAAATATTTTTTCAACACCAGTTTCTACAGTGACGGTGGAACAAGAGTTTAGCACCGGGGGGAATATCTTGGATGAAAGGCGTTCATGCTTGACTCGGAAAGCACTCCAGATATAGGTTTGGGTGGATGATTGGACAAAAGCTCAATATAGACAACAAGAAATCGAACATGAGATAACATACGATTTCTTCAAAGATGACAAACATGAAAGTGGAGAGATAAGTACAACGGGCCCGGAATAGAAGATGTGGATCACGTATTCACGTCATCACAAGTCCATGTCATCAACAAACCTACAATAAAAAGTAAGAGAACTACGTGGCCTTTGATTCCTCTAAACCCCCCAAGAGGATACGTAGGCAACTTAATTGTAGTGAAAATTAAGTGCAAGACTAATAACTTTACATTTTTTTTTTGTTTTATTTTAATTTAATTTTTTTAATTTATCATTTATTTATATTATGTTATTTTCGAACTTCGGGTGACCTAATTCCCAAATATCCAATGAAATGTAATATGTAATTTGTAATTTGAAATTTTGTTTATTTTATTTTAATTTCCTTTTGTAATTTGTATTTTGTCATTTGTTTATTTTGTAATTTTTCATTTATATATTTTATTTTATTTTATTTTATTATTTAAAATTACATTATTACAAGTTTACAATTTAGAAGTCTTTTTTTTTTAATTTAAATTATAAAAAATAAAAAATAAAAAATAAAAAGTAAAAAAACGGTTCAGAACCGCTGGTTCCGTAAAAACCGGAACCGGCCTAAGCCGGTTCCGGTTCCGATTCCACCCAAACCGGGAATTGGAACCGCCGGTTTGAAACCGGAACCGAAACCTTGCCACCACCAGTTTATATGGGTAACAAAATATATTTGTTTTATAACAAGTTTCACGTAAAAAGTAAAATGTTTGTGGTAACAATTTCACGTTGGTGTGATGTGTAACGAAAAAGCTATAGGTTGTAACAATGTTGTCGTATCATGTAACAACTCATTTTATATAGGTAACAAAATATCCTTACTATGTAACAAGTTTTACATAAAAAATTGCAATTAGAATGTATGTGGTAACGATTTAATATTGTAACAAATTTGACATGATGTGTAACAATAGAGTCGTAGCTCGTAACAATTTTATCGTAGCATGTAACAACTCAATTTTTATAGGTAACAACTCAATTTTTATAGGTAACAAAATATATATGTTTTGTAACATGTTTCATGTAGAAAGTTATAATTAAAATATTTGTGGTAACAATTTCACGTTGGTATGATGTGTAACGATAAAATTGTAGGTTGTAACGACTAACAACGTTGTCGTAATATGTAACAACTTATTTTACATATATGAGTAACAAAATATTCGTACTTATAACAAGTTTTACATAAAATAAATAAATAAATAAATAAATTGTAATTAAGATGTATGTGGTACCTATTTAATGTTATAATAAATTTTACATAAAATGTAACGATTAAAATATACATTGTAACAACTTTGTGGTAGAATGTAATAACTTATTTTTTTTTAAACAAAATATTCATACTATGTAACAAGTATACATATAAAGCTGTAAACATATTATTTATGACAACAATTTCACATTGTATAAAACAATGCTATTATATATTTTTTAAGAAAATTAAAACAATATTATTTAAGCTTCTAATTAAATTATAAATTTATAATGAAAGTTTCTTTGTTTTTATTCAACAATTAATTTTTTTAGAGTACTAACAAAATCATTTATTTACTTTGTCAAATTATATCCAATATAAATATAAAAAATTGGAACCTGTTGAAAAGGTTTCAAATTTTTACTATAATAAAAGACATTAATTTCAAAAGTTAATAATATCTATTGGATTTTCTTTCATCCAATCTAATGGTTGTTATTAAGTTCAATAACGTTATTGTTCCAACAAGGTAGTATGACTCTTTTTGTGATATATAACCAGTTTTTCCTGAAAATTATTTTCAGTGAGGAGGTACTCCAATACTCCAACTTTTCCAATCTTAAGAGCATCTTCAATGCTAATATGAATTGTGAGAAAATTAGATACCACGTAGGATGAACAACCACTTTATTAAAAAATTCATCTCCAATGCAACCTTTCTAATACAACTTCAAGTTGGAGTGGCAACTTTTTTTTAGAAGCTGTCAACATGACTCTCCGATTTCAGAGGGTTTGTTGGACAACCATCTCGTTGGCCTAGTCAGCAACAACTCTTGTCTTCTACTTAATTTTTTTTTTTAACAATTCTAAAGTTTATTTAAGAAGATCAATAATAAATTGACATGTCATTAAAAACATGTATTTTACAAGTGAAGCATCATAAACCACTTTTTCATTTTGATGTCTGTCAAGTTTAGTTACATGTCATATATAAAGCAATTGGCTTGACAATGTTGACATATCACCATTTTTTTCAAAATGCAAGTCACATTACCATTGGAGATGCTCTAAGAGTCTCATCCATCCTTTCAGACTTGAGAGAATGCTATCGATTTCTCCTACTTTTTTTTTTTTTTTTGGTTTAGTATTTTAAATTTTTTTTTTTTTCTTTTTTCATTTGGTTTAGTGCTAAAATTTTGAAAAAGTAAAATAGTAATAAAAATTACTATCTTTTAATTAAAATTTTAATAATTTAATTTAAGGGTAATAATAGGATTTTAAATATATATAAATTTAGGGTGTATAAACAATTTTAAAGGGATGTCAATATTATCACTATTTTTTACACATTCTAGAAGAGAAATCTTTAAGCAGGGTCGCTAGGCTTAGGCCCAATAAATCCAATGATTTTGGTAAGACCAGCCTGGCTCATGACAATGAAAACTGGTAACCGGTGACTGGTGACTGGTCACTGCTTTTATTCATTACCAAGAAAAAAATTCAAAAAAATACATTCTAGAAGAGAAATTTTTAAGCAGGGTCGCTAGGCTTAGGCCCAATAAATCCATTGATTTTGGTAACACCAGCCTGGCTCATGACAATGAAAACTCTTGACTGGTGAGTGGTCACTACTTTCATTCACTGTCAAGAAAAAAAATTCAAAAACTTTTCCTTTGTTTCTCAAGAACACCTTAAGATTTATATAAGGGTAGGGTAGGGTAGGGTAGGATAGGATAGTTGATTGTAATAATTGTGACAAATAGAATAATGAACTATAGTAAATGATTTTTTATCTCAATATGTATAGTCTGTACATGTAATTAGAACAATCTTGTTTCTCTTAAGGCTCTAAGGTCAACTTGGTTTAATTTGTTTAATTTGTTCTTCAAACACACGATATGAGAGATTGTGAATCATGGAGCATTTGAACCAACTGAGAGCATCTCTAACCGTACTCTAGGTCAATTTGATATTGCTATAACTTTTATAATAATTATTGTTAGCTGTGCTGAATGAATAATCAACTGTGAAGATAATCAACAAATGTTTGGTTAATTGTATTTTTAAAATTACCGTACAGTTAAAAAGCGATCTACATATGTTTGGTAATTTTATTGTAAAAGTGTCGAGATTAGTTACAATGAATAAAATATACATGAGTTTAGAACCTTATTTCATTTTTTTTTTTTCATTAATTATATATATTAAATCAATATTTAAGCATAATATTTAAATCGGAAAAAAAATTCCATAAGAACAATAACAATATTTTTTAAAGATTTTATAAATCAAATCAATATTTAAATAGAATATTTAATTTTGAAATAAAATCAAGTTTAAAATCATTTAAAGTATATAAATGATTTTAACTTGATTTTATAAGGATAATAATGATATTTTAAAAGATGCATTAAATGCTGAAAATAGATTATTCTATAATCACTTTTAAAAAGTAACCCCTCACCTACTTCTCAAAATCATTGTCAAAAATTACCAGATTATCAATTAATCACTTTTGGAAGTTTTATCAAACATTATTTTATATCAAAATTATAAAATAATCTGATTTTAATTTTTCAAAAACAATACTAAACTCACCTTCTATGTTAGAGTACAGTATCATATATTCCATCTATACTCTAAAATGCTATTTCTAAGAATTTTTTTTAGAGTTTCATTGTTTGGTACTTTAAATTTAGAGTACCAAATATAAAACTCTAAATTCACTTTTTACATTTCATATTTCATATTTCATTTTTAATCTCATGTCCGTAGTTATAAATACATATTTGACAATTATATCCTTTTTACCTTTTTAATTAAATTCAATTATTTAATAATTTTTCATTTATCAAAATTTACTTACTCTTACCATAATTTATATTATTTGTATATTAATAAATATAAGTTAGCAATAAAATAATTAAAACTACCAAATGACAATAACATAACGGTTGGAGTTATTGAGATATATTTCATTCTTTTCAGTTGTATTTTCTCGTTATGCTAATGTGTCTAACGCATTTTTTTTTTTTTTTTTTTTTTTTTTTTAAGTGTGAAAATCTTTATTTTGATGCTAATATCCATTATCCTCCCACCCAGCTTGAGAAGTTATTGCATTAGGGAAGGTTCGATGGTAGTTTACAACTTTAGGATTATGAAAATATTTTGAATATTTTATTCAGTGAGATTGGAGGAAATTATGTGGGATTGAGCTAACATTAATGAAAATTAGATAAAAATATATGAGATAGTATTATAACAAATTCATAACCGGTAAAAACGTTATGTTTTTTTATAAAAAGTTTTAAAATAATATTATTAAAAAATTATTTATCAAAACTATATAAAAATTATAATAAAAATATAAATTATTTAAAGATAGCAATAGAAATAGAAATAGAAATAGAGGCATTTGGTTGGAGTTAAAAAAAAAAAACTTAGATATAGAATCCACAAAGAATATTTCATTTTAGAACTCTATTTTAATGGAGGTAGAGATAGAGCATTGGTCGGAGATACTCTGAGATGACCGGTAGATATTTATTTTTCTTGCGAATAAAATATATACCGATCATGACCACGTACAAGATACAACACATCAGAAGTGTTAGGATAGCTATGATTGCTGTACAATCTATTAATTAACACACAAAAACCTCAACTCGTCTAAGAAAATATTCAACAACACATTATTTTAATGGATGATCTTAAGAACCACGAAACATACAACGTCTCATACATTTCATAATCAATAACTTTTTAGATGGGAATTCTTCAACATAAAGGAAACAAATTCTCCAAAAAAAAGGCACATTATTTTTCAAAAGATTGACTTTTGCTTTCTTATTTGAGAATTAGAGAATTATAGAATGGATAACAAGCATGCAGAAACCAGTTAAACTTCTGGGATCGTCCTTAAATCAAAGGCATGTAGGACCCAAAAAGAATGCTCTCAAGTCTCAAGTCTCCTAGAGTTAAGTAGTCTAGACTCTAGACTACTACTGCACGTTATATTAATTAAACTGGTAAAATCTTTACATGCAATCCAAGTGATAGAAATGGAAACATACATTGATGGTGACCTAAATTTTAATAAACTAGTAAATCCCGACAAATTTTCTGAAGTGGGAAAAAAATAACTATTGGTGATTGAAATTTATAACAAACGCAAACAGGTTTACAGTTGGAGAGCACGAAACGAGACATGGTTGGTGAAAGAGATGATGAAATGAGAAGGAAAAGGTTTACTGATGAGGTGAAAAACAGTGAGAGTGAAACTTTATTGATGGGGGTACCTACTACCTACCCTGCAAAACAATCATCGTTTGTAAAAATCATCATACGATTCATACCAGGATTATTCTTTTATTTTATTTTTTTATCTGAATCTAATGATATTTATATAGTCAGGATTTGTTGATTTTTTTTTTTTTTTCTCTTATAGAAATAATGAGTTTTTTATATTTTAATAAAAAAATAATAAATAAAAAAGACTAGAAAAAGATGCGATCTATATTCTAAGATGCACATACATTATTTCTTTATTTATTCTTATTGTTTTTTATGGTAGGGGACGACCCTTATTTTTTTCTTTTATAGTGTAAAAGCTTTCTCCTTCCATTAAGGACATCAATTTCTGGATTTGACAATGACTTTTTACCAACAAAATTCCCTACCATAAGTCCATAACCACCTTCCATTTAACCTTCATGTTTTTTTAACTCTCAAGAAATTTACTAGTACAATCATATTATTTTAACTTATATGGATTTCAAATGTTGTACAATTTTTCCTAATTCCTTCAATTTTTTCACACCTCGATGATTTATTCCTTGTTCTTTAAAAATTAAAAAAATAATAAATAAATAAAAGTTTGGACTCAAATTACATGGTTACTTAACCACAAGGCGATGTGATCTCTGTGCTTTTGGCAATGTTAGGCAAATAAAGAAGGGCAATCATGAACAATTATCCCATCTCAAATTTTGTTTTTCTTCGTAAAAGTACTATTTAAATCAAAAGAGTAACCTACCCATGTGAGATGAACTAAAATTTATTGTATCAACTTGGATATTTGTTTTACAAATTTGAGAAAATCCGATTTATGTTTTAAAAAACTTACCAACTCTTAAGTGATTTGGTTATACTACCACTTAAAACAAGGGTGGAGATATCTCTCAACATCCCTTTCGAACCTTGCGTCCTCATGACAGTATAAACACAATCACAAATTTGAATCAATATATTTGTCACATCTCACATCTAGCAAGTGAGGTATAAGACTAGTATATGAGATATGTGCTCTCTCAATTAAGTAGACATGATTTGGGCAACTCGAAGGATAAACGGAAAGGGAAAGCAATGACCACTTCATTGAGTGATAGTGATGAAGAAGAAGACAAGGAAGACTCATCTAATGATAAAGATCATGTGGCTAACTTCATCGTCTTTGCAATTTCTCACATCAATGACGAAGCAAAAGATAACAATGCATTAGATCTTGACCTTGAAGAAATAGGAGAGGATGTAGCTAGAAGTGATAATGAGAGAGTTACTGAAGGAGAAAATTACTCCAATTTTGATGAGTCAAGTGATGATGAGTCAAGTGATGACGATGTACCGCTCAACCTCTAATGATTAGAGTAGTAAAGATGGCTCAGTTTTTGAAATCTCTGAGAATGAGTCTAGGTTGGAGCCCGTTGATTTTATAAAGAAGTAAATATATAAGAATTCTAAAGAAAACAACTCTCATTGTTGCTAAGCTCAAAGAAGAGAACTCTAGTCTTCGGCACACCTTGAACATGACTTAAGAGGAGAATACAACTTTGAGTCAATTCACAAATAAGCTTAGGAGAAATATTAGTGATCGGACCTTGGCCTTATTCGAATGGCTAGGAAGGCTTGAAGAGCTCAAGAGCCAAGTAGAAGCTAAAGATGAAGAGTTGATAATTGCCAAGGAAAATGAAGAGAAATTGTTGAAAGAGCTTAAGGAAGAAAGAAAGTCCTCTCCAAGTGAGAAGACAAGCTCGTAAAAACTAGACATCATGCTAAGAATTGGTAAGAAGCATGGAGACAAACGAGGGCTTGGTTTTTTTGATGATGAGATCACATCTTCCTTCGACAAAACCATTTTTGTGAAGGAAAATTTTTGAAAGGGCCTCCTCCATCTCAACACCCCAAGAGAACAATTGAATTGGGTGAGTCATCGAAGAGTGCAAATTTGAAGATGCTTCCAAGGAAACTTGCTTAACCTCAACCTACGAAGATGCCTCAACCCAAGTTCCATCAACCTATGAGGCAAGCTCAACCACCTCAACAAGTTAAACCACAAATGCAACAACCATTGGCTTAAGCTCAAATGAGAAGCCAACCGGTGCATCACCAAAGGCAACCTTATCAGAATGGTAAAACCCCGATGAGAACTCAAGGTAAAATGGTATGATCTCTCCTTTTGTGTTTTTGTTGTATGATTGTCACATAAGACCAAATTGCTTTAAATATATTAAAAGGTGTATGGCTGAGAACATGATAGAGAAAAGAAGAAAACGTAGAGCCAACTTGCATGAACTTAGGAAATCTAGAGACATTGAACCAATGACAACTAGGAATGAGAATGTTGCACCTATGTGGGCTAGAAGAGATGAATTTACATGTCATGTTGCTCAAATTTCTTTAAAAGCCAATGCATCTAACTCATGGTACCTCGATAGTGGATGCTCAAAGCAAATGACGGAGAACAAGAGTTTCTTTGAATCTCTTGTCATGAGAGAAGGTGAATTTATCACATTCGGTGACAGCTCTCGCAAGAAAGTAAAAGATGGAATTTTGTAAGCTTACCCTGCACATTATCAATTATGTCTTTTTTTAATTGTAAAAACTTATTATAAATAAAAAGGAGATAGTTCAAGGCTTCCTGCCACCGCCATGGTATCAGAGCCTCTTGTACTTGGAGTCCAGGAAAAGAGTTAGATTGTTTTGACTCAAATAGAGATAATATTGAAGGAAGGAATTCATCATTTATGGCAAACACTAACATCTCTTCAGCTGTTTCTACTTTAAATCCTGTTTGACTTTCCTTTTCCATCTCCTTACCCTCCTCTGTTAAACAAACTCAGTCTTCCAGAATTCAAAATCTTGTAGAATACACCCATATACCAGATTCTACCCAAATTAACGAAACCTCTTTGTCACTATATAACCCTTATACAATTTTTCAGAGAAGTAAGTCCCTTACTACATGAATCAAACATCTGGTGCATCATCGAACTCCCCTGATCAAAGAATACATCCAATCAACAACCCTTGACAACTGCTTAGTTCCAGCCACTTCTACTGAGCAGTATATTGATCTCAAAATAGGTCAACCGATGATTGATCATTGGATCAAAGAAGGATACTCTCATCTACACATCGGCGCTGTCCGAATCATCCTCAACCTACATGACAGAAAGGTCTAACTGTTACTGCACGAGTTGCTCTCCTTAATACCATTTACAAAGAATATGAGCATGCAGTCATTGGTACCTGTTTATCCACACTCCTTGCCGGTAGTATTTCCCTTACATACTATCATAATTTTAATATCCCATTACGGGATACCAATCTCCACAACTGTCTCAAGATACAGCTTCAGGTTTTGGGAGCACCCATGCTACCAAACTCCTACATGGCTACCCTTCATCACCAGATCGCCTATCGGCTTCAGGATCATGCTTTTGATCTTCCTATCCCTGGTCACAATGGCGATATAATTTTTATCAAAACTGAAAGGGAAGACGAAGTTCCTACTATCATCCAGATCCCCAAACAGCTATCCAAAGACAAGCTCTCAGAAATCATGCCACTTGAATGGATTACAAACTATGAAAAAGCTTTCCCGAATACTACTCCCATTGTTGCTTCTGACTCAAGGTACATCAAAGGAGATGATGGTTCCATAAAAACAGTTTATAAACCCATCTCAGACGCAAGATCTTCATCTAGCATTAACACTCCTCTAGTTTTCCAAGCACTTATGATCAAGCCAGTCACTAAAGAAGATGACATCCCGATCTATAGCTTCGAAACTGATGGATTTGCAATTTACACTAACAAAATCAATGGTCACTTCATTTGGGACGTCGATCTCAATATGTGCGATGCTGATTACACCTGCCGAGACTGTTTTCAACAATATCTTGTCCTCTTCAAACCTTTGCACAAATCACGTAAACCTGATGACCTAGATAGCCCTTGGATAGGTTTGCGACCTATCAAAAACAAGCCACTTCCAATCTATGACAGAGCCTTACAGATCTTACAATCAAAAGGTCTCTTACCCATGGAAAATACCTCTTTTGCTCCACCAATACCTTGATAGTTGGCTGGTACCTCCCTCTCCTCTGGTGGTGCAATAGAAGATGGTGAAGCCTCGTTCAATGCTGCTTAGCCGCTACTGGCCAACTTGCTTCCATATCCAGTTCTGGTCCATTGTTTGCTCCCTACCAATGGGAATAGGAGCTAGCATCTGATCACCTTGGTTCCGCTTGGCACTGAAATGATATTAGAACTTTCATACTATGCAATTAGCTACCATTGCCTCGGATTCGGTCCACTTCCTTATTATACAGAGTCACTTCCATCGCTAGCTTCCATTGACTTCGAACCTTCCCTGGCACCCCTACATGAGTTCCAATTATGACCAAGACTTCCCTCATTTGGAACCTACCTCAAACCCTGAAAGGAACCATTTTTCCAGACCTTTTGTGTAGACCACTGAAGTCCTACCTGATAGTTCTTCGAAACAGCCTACTCATGCTGAACAAGTCCTCAACTGGCAATCTCACAATGCCAAAATTCAAAATAGAGTTTCAGCTCTATTGATCAGAAGATTGACAGAGTTACACATCATGTCTCCTGACATGAGAATCAACTTCAAAGTCTCGATACTATTTTCCGAGACATATTCTCTGATCTCCAGTCCAGAATAGCCAAGCTCGATGATGACCTTCACAAATACATAAACCATGGCTATTTCGACCCAGAATTTGATAAAAAATAGAGAGAAATCAGTCGTCTCAAAGACCAATTGAAACAAATGAACAGAGATTATTCATCCTTTGTTCCTCCTCCATATGTTCCTAAACCTTATTCCTCTTCCCAGTCTTTATTCTTTCCAACGTCTCCCCCATACTCACCTTCCTCCAAGCCTCCAAATACCTCTCAGTATTTCAAGTCCACTGGCGAACTTTTAGGCAAATACCTCATTTCTTCTCTCTCCTCCCTCATCTCTCCTCTCTCCTCTCTCCTCTCCACCTAAGAAAACATCCTCTAAGCCCTCTTCCACTTCCATACGAAGAGACAAACAAACTGTTCCAGAACGGTTTAAGTCATTAGTTTAAGTCGGTACTATTTACTTCAGACATGCCCATTCGTCCTCCAATTCAGACTCTATTTTCGACACCTCTTCCCGGTCTTCCTCGGATACTGATCTGATTCCTGCCTCCAATCATTCTGTTTCAAACAATGTTGCTGATCTCACATAAGTATATATGGTCTCTCGAACTGACCCACAACCATCCACCCAGACTTATGAGTCCTTTAATGAATCTTCTAATGAACAGGCACCTTCGTTGAACAACCTCCAGAGAATCATGTCACTGGCCATTCTTATGGTTCCAAACCAACCAACGGTCCTTGGTTTGACCTTGGCGACTCTACTCCAACTTCCTAAAGAAAAAATATTTCTGAAATGAGTGTTTGGCTCGACCTACAGATGGCTAATTCAGAACATAATCAAGAGACAATCCTCAGAGAATTTGTCTCTAGGTTCACAGGTTCCCTTCAAGATTGGTATCAAGCCCTTGGAGAATATCGCCAACTAAAAATTGTCCGGGCACCCTCGACCTCACAGGTTATGGGTATCATTTTCAGAGAATTTATCGGAGACCCTAACCAATTCTACAAACAGGTTAGACAAGAATTCTTCGAGATGCGCTGCTATTCACTTCGCAAAAAGGACATCGAATTCCATTATAAGCGAATGTCTAGCATATATCACATTCTTGGTTATATCAATGACCAAAGTCTCAAAAGTGTCTATGTCAATTCTCTTCCTTCTGAGCTCCAAGATGAGCTACAACGTAAGATTGAAACTTCAACCAGACCTTTCAATGATATCACTTTGGGTGAGATTCATATGTTCACTCTAAACGCCCTTGAAAAGCTTTGTGTTACGTAAAAAGTCTTCTCTAAGATGCTGAAAGAAAGAAAACGTAATGAAGTACAGTGCAAACAAACCTCGTACCAGATCAAATGTAAATCTGCAGGCCAATGCACCTGCAAGCCAAAGAAGAAAAAACATTTCCACTCTTTCAAGCGCAAAGGAAGCAAGAAGTTCAAATTCTTTAAAAAGAAGGCTAAACAAGTGTAGAATAAATCTCAAAAATGCTTCATCTGTGGAAAAAAAGGCCATTATGCCAAGAAATGCCCAAATAAGAAAGCAAAGTCTGCTAAACTGGTTCATCAATTAGCACATATAGCAGAAGAAGTCTCATCTGATGTCGACATTGAATCAATCTTCTCGGAGCAAGAAGGTGCCGATGAAAACACTACCTTTGTTCTCCAAGACCCAAACTCTTCATCTGATTCTAAATTCTCTGGCTCCTTTGAGTCAAAAACCATTCAAGACTTTTATCAGGCCATACAACTTGATTCCCAATTAGGACCTCAAGTTTCGATTCAAATACTCTTTGACAAATATTCCAAACCAATTGATGCCATCGCTTACAGTGACACTGGCTCGCATACCTCCATGATGAACCTAAAGGTTCTCCCTCCAGACGCTTAGAAGTCCCATATCCGTAATTTTAAGGCAACTGATGGATAAATATTTACTACTAATCTGATTTCCAAAAATAAGATTGGTATTAAGATCTTTCCATCATGCACTCTTTGGGCTCGCATTATTAGAACTCCTTTACCAGATAAAGATATCCTAATCGGCTGGGATGTCTATTACTAGTGCAAGTTTCTCCGGATTCTTCCCAATGGAATTCGATACAAAAGAAATTTTAAAGTCTTCTCCAGCATCCCCAAAATCTTTCCATTATCTGAAATTTAACCTTCCTTCCAACAAATCCAGCAAAGGCTACTACAATTTTGTACCAACAGTCATGTAGATTTCAGCCACTCTAGGCCCCTATGGAAAAATCATGACTTCTTTATTAAGCTTCCTTTCAAGCTTAATGAAGATGTAAATTCCACTAAGGCTTCTCATTCTAACATGTCACCCTCAGACCTTATGTTAGCAAATAATGAGTGTGATGAGCTACTCCATCAAGGTTTACTTGAACCTACTTCCTCTCCATGGACATGCCAAGCATTTTATATTGACAAACAATCAGAACAACTCCGAGGAAAAAAAACGATTAGTCATTGACTATAAACCCCTTAATCTTTTTCTTCATGATGATAAATTCTTAGTTCCCAGAACCAACACACTATTCTCCTAGCTCCCTAGTGCCACCATTTTTTCCAAGTTTGACCTCAAATGAGCCTTTTGGCAAATCAGGATACATCCTGATGACAGATACAAGACAACATTTTGTCTTCCCAATGCCCAGTACCAATGGACAGTCTTACCATTCGGTTTAAAAACAGCTCACTCACTGTTCCAAAAGGACATCACTAGGATTTTTCATTCCATCCTACATTCGGCCTTAATTTATATTGATGATATCTTGTTGTTCTCATCAGATGAGATTTCTCACAACAAACTCCTTTGTCAGTTCCACGAATTGATAGATCGTTATAGTATTATGCTTTCAGACAAAAAGAGTTCCATCGAAAAAACAAAAATAGATTTTCTCGGAATGCATATCTCTGACGGTCAATACCGTCCCGGTCCTCATTTAGCTAGCCAACTATTGGATTTCCTGGATTCACATTTTACTCTAAAACAAGTTCAGAAATTCCTTGATATAATCAATTTTATCAGGGATTTTCTTCCTCACGTATCTCGGTATACTTCAGTTCTCTCAGCTCTCCTGAAAAAGAATCATTCTCCCTAGAGCACGTGTCACACAGATGCTGTGTCTAAGCTAAAGGAGATTGCCCAAATCTCCTCAGGCCCTCACCATCCCATCCACTAGTTAGCTCATCCATCTGACTGATGCTAGTGACACCTATTGGGGGGCCGTCCTAATTGAAAATAAAGATAGAAAAAGACAATACTGTGGTCATGCTAGCGGCCAATTCAAAGATGCCTAGCAGCACTACCACACTATCTAGAAGGAGATTCTTGCAGTCAAATATGGAATCCAAAAGTTTGATTTCCATCTCAGGACAGGATTTTATTGTTGAAATAGACAACTCATTTTTCCTAAAAATCTTCGAATTTCACAACAAGATTCCTCCCAATTCTCAATTGCTAAGATTGAAAGACTGGTTTTCCAGGTATGACTTTACTGTCATACACATGAAAGACCAACACAATATAATTACGGACATGCTCTCCCGGCCATCATCAATTCATCTCATCACCAATTACAGATCCATACCTCTCATTTTCATGGCAACCTCAGCATCATCCTCTACATCAACCTCAACATCTTCCTCTTCACCAGCTCTTACTGATAAGTCCTTCCCACCTGAGCTCATAGAAATGGTTCCACTGAGTCAACAACTTCTCTTGCTCGCATTCAAGAATTTGCCCAGTCACATCTGCGGACCTATCTGACTTAGATTCAAAGTCAATGAGTCCGACACACTCTCGTCAATCCTACCAGACCTTTCTTTGACCCTTTCTTGATGCCACCCTTTTACTATTTCTCACCGCAGGTTTTATGGTTTCTTTGGTGCCTATCTGTTCTCCACTATCATGCCATCGTTTTCCCTCTACAAGCTATGTATCTCCATCTCCATGACCCCGCTCATGTGAATTCTCTTCTCTAGACCTTCCTACAATGGTTCAATTCCCTAAGCTACTGGAGATTTGAGCTCACTAAGTTCATGGGTCAGTATAATGTGTGGAAACTTGACTACGATTCTTCTTCATCAATCTCGTGCATCTAGATACTTCACCAACCCTACTGTTTCAATCATCATAAGAGACTTCTGTGGTCTCCTAACATCTGTTATGAATGGCATACTACTTATGACTATCCCAAGACATACCCACAGAATATCCAAATACCTATGCCCAACTTCCTCTGCGACGTTAATGGCGTCCCACCTCATGAACATTTCATCCAGTCAGAAATACTTAGAGACCCCTCACAAAGTTGGCACCCTTTTCAGGATTCAGACCCTTTTTAGGATTCAGTCATATGCGACTCTCATGACACCATGGACCGTGACACCTGGCCCTGTAATATTTATGGAGACCAAGATTCAGACGACAAAGACCACGCCTATTGCAATCTGAACAGCTCGTGACCCCATCATGTGTCCTGCACACTTTTATTATTGTATGCTTTAATAATTTAGTTTGGATTGTGTGTTTTAATTATTGTATCCATCTGTTGGACCTCTTTGTATTATTCTTTCTACTTTGTCGACCACATGTTTGACATGACCAGGTGTATTGTAATTATTGTTCTTGTCCATTCAGCCTCATGTTTGGCATGACTTTGTTTATTACTTTATTACTTTGTATTCAGTCAGCCTCGTGTTTGGCGTGACTATGTCTAGTATGTCTAGTCAGCCTCGTGTTTGGCATGACAACCTCGTGTTTGGCATGTCAGCCTCATGTTTCGCATGACTATGTATGTTTGCCTCTCCCCTCCTTCTATATAAGGAGTCTTTCTATTATTGTAAAAATTCGGAAGTTGAAGAAGTTTTAATAAAAATATAAGTTTTGTAAAACTCTCTCATGGCTCTTTAAACTTTCTCATTCTCCTTTAATATTTTTCTACGAGAAGATTAGTAGTCTGTAATAATCCAAGTATGCTCTGTGCTTGCCTTTAGTTGGGGATCCTACACATCAGAAAAATGATTTTGATTCTTTGACTTAAGGTCCTTGTCTGTCTCAGGCCAGTTACATTGTGAGTTTCCCACTTAGACTATAAGTTGTCGTTTTAGGGAGAAAGCATTACACCTGGAAGGAGATAGTTCAAGGCTCCCTGCCACCGCCATGTTTCCTTTATGCTTGAAAAAGTGAAAATGTTTTTTCTTCTTTGGCTTGCAGGTGCATTGGCCTGCAAATTTACATTTGATCTGGTACAAGGGCTGTTTGCACTGTACTTCATAACGTTTTCCTTCTTTCAGCATCTTAGAGAAGACTTTTTACGTAGCACAAAGCTTTTCAAGGGCGCTTAGAGTGAACATATGAATCTCACCCAGAGTGATATCATTGAAAGTTCTGGTTGAAGTGTCAATCTTACGTTGTAGCTCATCTTGGAGCTCAGAAGGAAGAGAATTGACATAGAAGTTTTTCAGACTTTGGTCATTGATACCACCAAGAATGTGATATCTACTAGACATTCGCTTATAATAGAATTCGATGTCCTTTTTACGAAGTGAACAACAGGGCATCTCGGAGAATTCTTGTCTAGCCTGTTTGTAGAATTGATCAGGGTCTCCGAGAAATTCTTTGAAAATGATACCCATAACCTGTGAGGTCGAGGGTGCCCGGACAATTTATAGTTGGCGATATTCTCCAAGGGCTTGATAAAATATATAATAAAAATCACAGCACTAAGAAAACGCTAAACTTAGGGATCGTTTGTTTTTTTGTCTAAAGACTGGACAGTCCTAAATTTTTATAATGACCAAATATGAATTGAAATCTGAACCTGAATGACATTTTTTTTCCTCACATCTAAATGTACCGCAACATGTTTGTTCTTAAAAAATAAAATTATCTGAAAATAAGTAATTTTACATTTATACTCATGTTAATTAAAAGAAATAATTTAACATTCATGCTCTTCATCAAACAAAGTTCAATTTAACAAAACAAAAAATTCATCAAAGAATAGACAAACAAAGTTCAAGTTAAATTAATTGTCCAAAAGAAAAAAATCATGTTATTTTGTATGTTGTCCACGTTTCCGATGTATATAATTGAGGAAACCATTTTTGTTTTTCATGTTTCTTAGATCAAATGCACTAGAAACCAAATAAAAAAAAAGGGTTATTGATTTTTTTTATTTGAAATAGATTCCTGAATTATATGCACCAGTCTCTATTGATATAGGACAATTTTAGGTGTTGTCTTATTTTATTAATTTGGGTCTTTGTTTCTTGTTTAGCAAGTTTATTTATTTTAGTTTGATTAGGAATTAAATTTAGGTTTTGGAAATAAATCAAACTTACCTTTTAGGTAAGATTTGATCTTTGTTTTTCAGCCAAGTTAGGAATCATGAGTTTTAGAAAATTATGATTAATTTTTATCTTTTACTGTTTTAGTCTTTTTAGGAATGTCGTATTCGAGTCGTATTATGATTAGTTTATTATAAATAGTCTTATTATTTTCAATTATTGTAACTTTTTGATAATCAATAAAATCGTTCTTTTAGAACACTTATTTGTCATGGATTCGACATGCTCTTTGAGGATTCGAGAGCGCCATTTTCTAACGTAGATTAGGGATTGATGGCCCCTGCATGGTGATCCATGCTTGGGTAACTACCAGTCGTTGCGTCAAGGTTCATCTGAGTGTGCCTCAGGGTTCGACAAAGTGATCATTCTTATTTTCGCCATACCCGCTGCGTCATCTATGAAAAGTGATTAGATATTTTTTTCCTTTCTGAAAACTCTTTAAAATAAGAAATATGTTAAACGAAAGATCTCTACATAATTTCAAATTAGGATAAATTTAGAAATATATTTTCTTTGAGATGATAGACTTGGAAGAGAATAATTATTTTAATTGTAATATAATGATTTTGAATTAAGTTAAAAGTTAGGATTTCTTACTTTATTTTTTAAAGTTTTTTTTTTTTTAGTTGTTTGACCACACTTAACTTAATGAGTTCAATTTAGACCCTTTAAGTTTAAAGTGAAAAAAAATAAAAATAAAAAATAAATAAATAAATAAATAAATCAATCAACCACTTATTAATAAAAAATAAAATAAATAAAAATAAAATAAATAAATAACCCTAAATTTACAACAACTGAGTGGACACTCGGACATGTCTGATTATTTCACCAAAAGATTTGATAAACTGATTATTAGATATGATAATTTTATATTTTTGGGGAAGAAGAGTGCCCTTCTCTTCTCTATTTTTTCACGGGGGTAGGACGCTGCTTAGTCCATCCTTTCCTGTCTAGGATGGAGGAGCCTCCTCCATCTTTTGAACAGTACCAAGTTCTCCTGCCCATTTTTTTATTTTGATTTTTGTTTTTGTTTTTTATTTGTATTTTCCTTTTTTTAATCTGGTTTTGATAGTTAACAATTCAAAATAGCAAAATAGTTAAAAAAAATTATTATAAATTTTGATTAAACTATTAATAATTTAATTTAAGGGTAAAATTACAATTTTAAAAATATATAAATTCGGAGTGTACATACAGTTTTGAAGAAGTGCAAATATTGCCAGTAATACTATATTTAACTCTTAACTATAATAAAATTTGAGCCCCATTCAACGTGGGCCAGAGACGGTTGCAGTATTTGGTGCACCAACTAGACATGTTGACGGTTTCGGTTCTGGTTCCTGGGAAAGGGGAATCGGAATCGGAACTGGCCTTAAGAGGGTCCGGTTTCGGTTCCGGAACCACCAATTCCGATTCTAGTTCAACGGTTCCAACAGTTCTGAACCGTTATTTTTTATTTTTTATTTTTTATTTTTAAAAAATCTTATTTAATAAAAAAAAACTAGACATGTAAAATTGTAAAAGCATTTTATTGGGTCACCCGAAAATAAAATAAAATAAATAAATGACAAATTACAAAATTAAATTAAAATAAAACTAAAAAAAATGTAAAGTTATTCTTGCACTTAATTTTTACCACAATTAAGTTGTCTACGTATCTTCTTAGGGTTTAGAGGAATCAAAGACCACATGGTTCTTTTACCTTTTATTGTATGTTTGGTGATGACATGGACAAATTGTTATCATGATCATCTGCTACTCCACTTTCAGGTTGGTCATCTTTGAAGAAATCATATGGTTCCTCCCGATCGATTTCTTGTTGTCAGTTTTGCGCATTGATCCATTCATTTACACAAGCTTACATCCGAAGTGATTTCCTCAAAAACAAATGTTTTGAATCCAGAATATTCCCTCCGGCACTGAACTCTTGTTCCACCGCTACCATAGAACCTGGTGTTGAAAAAATTTGTTTGGCTATCGTAGCCAAGATTGGAAAGTACCTTTCATGCTCATTCCACCAGTGTAGGATCTTAAATTTTTTAACTTCCGTGTTTTCTATAAACTCAAAAAAGGTACCTAGATAAGATTCAAGCTCGGAATATGTGGTGGAGCTTGATGAACAAGAACCTCGAAATTTTTTGGTTTATTTAGATAACATATTATACCCTAAACTCATAAATCCGGAGGATGATAGGGACTAAGATGCATTTTTAGTTTGTGTAACATCTATATTCAGTGAGGACCATAAACTCTAAGATATTCATCATATGATCATACAATAATATCTTAATTCTATCATAACACGCATCAACACCATATTCTATTTTTAAACCTTATTCATAATAAGCAGATAGACATTCAGACAAATTTTGTAATCTACAACGTGGATCAAAACACATGGCAATCAAATAAATATTTGGAAACTCCTTATAATAGTCTAACCATTTTTCATTCATAGCAGTAACGAACTCCAGTAATTGTGGGTCAGATTCATAATGAGTAAAGGCACCAGCAATAGTAAGACTCTCAATAATAAATAAATTAGTTGTATGATAATAAACACCAGATAAATTGTTAGTAGCATTATGAAAGACTGTTAACAAATTACAAACTTTGTTACAAACATCCAAATGACTTGGATAAAGATTAATGTGACTAACATGATATTGAATAAAAGTAACTAATAAATCCCTTAAATCATAACTTTTAGTAAGCAATTTATAAGTAGAATTCCAACATGTTGGAACATCACGAGGAAAACTAACGATACGCCTACCATTTTGTTTATAATATGTTGCCCATATTTTTATTGCAGAAGGATGTTTCCACAAAAAAATAGAGGGCATCTTTAATAGGTTGAATAAACTGTTGAAGAGTTTATAATCTTTTTAAACACATAAATTTAAAATATGGCATGCATATATTTGATAAAAAAAAAAATTACTTCCAAGATAAGGTTTACATATATCAAGTAAAGCAGAAATAGCATCGGTATTGCTAAAAGAATTATCAAAACCAATTGCAAATTATTTTTTTTCAATTGTATACTCTGCAAAATTAATTCTAAGATGCCTAAAAATATTAGCAGCAGTGTGTGCATCATCAAAAACTCTAAATGCAAGAATTCTTTTTTGGATAGTCCATGCATTATCCATATAATGGCAAATGATACCCAAGTATGATTGCATTCGCCAATGGTCACTCTATATATCGGCACATACGGAAACACGACCATTATATTTTTTAAAATCTTTGTCATAAATCTTTTCTTTTTTCTTTGTATACAGCAGGATTTAATGCTCATCGACAATAATTAATAAAACCAATTTTTTCACCAAAACTAAATGGTAAGTGTTCTACTACAACCATTATAACTAATTCTTCTCTATTTTATTCATCACTATAATGAAATAATTGTTGGTTATGGGTAGTGTACTTAAGAATTGGGTTTGTGAACTCGGTCTAGCCTGTGCTTTTGAATGTTTATTCGTTATATGCTTCCGATAAGAGTCATATCCTCCAAATTTGTGCCACTTAAATACTTTTTTGCAGTAATTGCAAACCACTATAGTGATTCCATCTGCTTACGTAACTTTCTTCATATGGAGTACGAAGAGATCAGATTTGGCCTGCTTCTGTAACACCTCTTCCGTAGGTGGATTAAATTCAAAATCTGGAGGGGGGTCAGACATGTTTTCTAGTTGACTTGTCAAATTGGGGGTGGCATTGAGATCGGGTTCAAAACTTATTAGAGAGGGAGTAGGAGAGTGTAGACCTAGGTCTTCAGCATAGACCTAGTGTTACAGATACTTGTGATAGACGGTGTCTTCGTAACCGAGATTATTAATCATACGACCCTTACCTTTCATCGAAATGGAACGACTAGGATTGTCACCCCTTCCACTTCCACTTCCACTTCCACTTCCGCTTGCCATTTAAAAAATTGAATTGTAAAATTCGTTGAACAAAAAATGTTAAAAAATTGATGGAAATAAATGGTTAGAAATAAATTTGGGAAAGAATTGGAAACTTAGTAGGTAGTAATTGCAAATAAATGAAATTGAAAACTTAGTAATTGACTAATTGCAAATAAAATAAATTAAAAATAAGATAAATTGCAAATAAAATTAATTGGAAATAAATTAAATTGCAAATAAATAAATATTAATAACAGAGAAGGAATTGGAAAGTTGGAGAATAGAGAGAGAAATTAGAATTAGAGAGATTTTTTTTTTTTTTTGGGGGGGGGGGGGGGGGGGGGGGGAATTGGAAACTTAGTAGGTAGTAATTGCAAATAAATGAAATTGAAAACTTAGTAATTGACTAATTGCAAATAAAATAAATTAAAAATAAGATAAATTGCAAATAAAATTAATTGGAAATAAATTAAATTGCAAATAAATAAATATTAATAACAGAGAAGGAATTGGAAAGTTGGAGAATAGAGAGAGAAATTAGAATTAGAGAGATTTTTTTTTTTTGGGGGGGGGGGGGGGGGAGGGGAGAGAATTGAACCGTAGGAGGCCCAACTAGAGATGCACATTTTTCCCTGGGACCTCGATTCCCCGCGTCCCCATCCCCATTTGGGGATTTTTTTTTTTTTTTTTTTTTGGGAAAAAAATGGGGAAATGGGGGGATGGGGATGAAAATCATCCCCAACTTGAAATGGGGATCGGGGGGAGGTCCCCCATCCTCATTTCCCCATTTCCCCTAAACATATATAAATATAATTATAATATATATTTTTAATTTTTTTGTTTATTCTTTGAAAACCCTAAGCATATATAAAATGCACTAATAAATTTTATTTTGTATTTGTAATGGAATGTTTGTTTTTTTAATTTAATTTGTAAATTTTAGTCAAATGGGGAAATGGAGGAACGGGGGAAACGGGGAAATGGAAAAAAAACGGGAAAAAACGGGAAAAAACGGAAAAAAAACGGGAAAAATGGGGAATTGGGGATGGGGATGGATATAGGTCCCCCCAAAATTCCCCATCCCCATTTTCCCCAAATGGAGAAATGTGGGGGGACCTATATCCATCCCCATTCCCTAAACGTGCATCTCTAGGCCCAACAATTCAACCCAATTTTTTTTCTTAAAAAAAAAAGAGATAGGAACCACCAGTTCAAAACCGGGCAATTCCTTTTAAAATGGAACCGGAATTGGAACCGTCCCGATTCGCTGGTTCCGGTTTGAACCGAATCGGCACCATGTCTAGCACCAGCATATATATATATATATATATATATATATAAGTTCAAGCCACCTTCAACAATGGTTAAAGGTGTCCTGCAATCTCTTCCACGAGAATCGTTGATCTCCTCTGCTCGCAAAGGAGATTGATGATTTTGGTTGTCGATCTTTAGTCTCTACCGACCATATGAGTCCTTTTATTTTTTTATTTTTTTATTTTTAATTTTGTTTTGTTTTTAAATAGATTGAATTTTCTATAACAGTACACATGTTACATTTGTATATTGACAGTGTGTAAAGGCATACCCCCCTAATTTTGTTAATTTTGATTAACGTTGATCAAGGAATTGACCATTTTGATACATATCCGAAAATGTGAGGACCAAGAGGTTAATACGTATATATCAAGTTTTTCAGAAAATGACATTTTATGAAACATATAGGGACCAAAATATAAATTACCCTTCACCGAAATAACATTCATCTTATTCGGTCTCATATAATTTGAATTAAGACATTTATAAAGATTGCCTCATAATTATTCAGAATTGTATTTACAGTCCTTGTCAAGATTTTGTATTATGTAATGACGATGAGCAATCCTAGAAGGAATCTTTGAAGAAAGAAAAAACAACTAAAACAGCATAAGCTGACATGGATTTAATTAAAAAGCAATAAAAGGTTAAAAAAACCAATCCCTAGACACGTCGCAAAATGATTGGGCCTTTTTTTAACTTTTCCGCGACCAGACTGTGACATGAGCAATTTCCATTCCAATTACTATATTATATTTGTTTATACAACTACCCTAAATACGACTCCACATTCAAAGAATCTTTCTAATAATTTAACTACATTAATTAATAATCTGCAGACCAATAATACACCCACTGTATAAAATAATTAAGGCTGCAATTTGCAGAAATCTTTTGTTAAACCCCAGAAACTGGATTTTTACTAACAACCTCTCCTCTCTTCAAATAAACAAATTTATAATATTTTTTTAAAGGGCATCTTTCCATAGTCCATACCTGAACTCCACTACAATAACAACTTTTTTTCTTTTTTTTCTTTTTTTGTATAATCAAAAAAGCAGGGAGATTATATTTAGGGAGAAATTACAAACACAACCCTTGAGGCTTAAAGCTAATAAGACACCTGCATAGAAAGTTTGTTTATTCTACACTAACACCCCACCATTTAATGGAAGTTACCCATTCCGTTATATTGACATTGTTTTACATTTGAAAGGTTAATAATACCCTTATATAGATATAACAAATAAAAGTAAAATCAATACCCACAAAAAATAAAAACAATTGAAAAATAAAAAAAAGGAGGTCACACCTAGAGATGGCTTCTTCTAATGGCGGTCACATTAACAAAATGGAGAAAGGCCGCACATGAGCAAAGAAAATTGGCGCCTCCTCCACTCTCAAACCTAGGAAAATAGTAAAACACCTTGAACCACCCTCCCAAACTCATCGCCTTGAGTACACAATCCTAAGAGGTGCTTTCTCCATCCTCCACCATGCATCACAATGGAGGAGCAATTACCCAAGGTAATGTAACTCAGAGGAGGTTTCCTTCTTGTGTTGTTTTCAGTGACCTACATTATGACAAAGACATTAGATTACTAGATCTGGTGATGGAGCAGTTATCTAACATAGATTTTGGCTATCGCAATAGAAGATGCCGTTGATGGAGGTGGAGGAAAGAATTGTAGAACTTATCAAGTTTTTAAAGAATGACTATTATAGCCCTTGGCTCTTAAATATTAATAGATGTCTGTTAAGTTCAAGGGTGTCCTCGCATAATAAGCAAATGTTTCCATCTAGCTGTCAGGCATTCAAACATGAAGGGGGTGAATGTAATTTCCCCTATATTTATTTATAAAGCTCTGTGGTTCATTGGGTCTAGTCAGAATCTCACCGCTACCAGCCAACCTGGGATTCTTTTTTATACCCTTTTATATATATAAACTAGTAGTTATAACTTCTTGTAATCTCTGATTGAATTGTTTTTATTCTGAAGAGTAAAGGGGAACAGACAGAAGCTTCTGTTTCTAGTTAATGTATGAAAATTACAGGAGGCCAAGAAAAGATATGTAGCAGAAAATAATAGTTCAAGATAATCTATACATATGCCCCAGGGGCATAGTTCTGTCGATCGATGAATGAGTAAGGTTTAGATAAATAATTTCCAAATCAACGGTCTAAATCATTCTAACGATAAAAGATTTTAAAAAACTATATGATTTAAATAGATGAATAGACGGATACAATAGTTGCAGCAGTAGTAGTAAAATAATAATAATAATAATAATAATAAAAAGAAGATATAATCTATATATGTCCTAATCACCCAAAACCAATGTCAAAATCATAATCACTCCAATTAGACTTTTCAGATAGCAGAAAGGCCCCAACAACGTATATTTATATATATACACACAGCTGGTTAACACTAGCTAGTAAGAATCAAATCCACCAGATTACACGATCTACCATTGTACAATTGATGTGACATGACAAAAGTATTCTGCTAATTGCTGTCCAAATAATATTATAATTTTGCTGAAAAGTAAACCGGTGAAAGATTTTCCATCTAATCATTACAATTATATCTTACATGCTATTACAGAATTTTACAGGGGATAACCGCATCGCAGGAGAATTCCCAAAAAAAAAAAATATAGAATACAAAATCATTGATAGAAACTAAAAGTAAAATGAAATAAAAAGAAAAAGAAGAAGAAGAAGAAGAAGAAGAAGAAGAAGAAATCTGCTCTTCATTAACCTAAAGATAATTATGCCTCGGCAGTTGCTGTTGTTGTTGTTGTGACTGTCCAAATTACGTCTCCTGTATATACAGCTAAGATTTGTCTCCTTCAGGACCATAGAATTTAATCACCATTTTAGCCAGCATTTGATGAGTAGTTATCATGATTCATGGATTAATAATTGTCAAGGACTCAATTAGTTAGTCCTTTAATTACCATGATAACTCCGTGATTGCTCTGCCCCTGTTTCGCGGTTTGGGTTCTGTCCGAAACCCATCTGAACTATGCTTTGCAGGTCGTCTTCACAAAAACTCTGAAACTGTACATAATTTGGATTATGAAAGATAATTTTAATTAGTCTTTGAAAGTTTAAGGTGGTAGTAAGTGTTAAAATTAGTTACCTGAGGAAGAATTTGAGCGAATTGTTCAAATTGAGAAAATTGAATGTTAAGGTTTCGGCATAGTTCAGAATCTAATGGGTCCACTGTGCATTGAGTAATGATTGTGCCATTAGAAATGTTGCTCTGATTTTGCTGCTGCTGCCCTAAAAACACTGAAGCCGAGGAATCTTTGTTTGGGTGATACATCTGAGAAAAAAAAAAAAAACCAATATTAGTTAGAAATATTAATTAAAATATTCAGAGAAAAGAAATCTGGTGGCATTACAGCTTAAACTTACATCCACATTAATGTCCAGCCTGGTATTAACAGAAGCCAACTTCATAGATAGAAACTGCAATTTTAAAAAATATAAATATATAAAAAAAGAGCTATTAAGCAAGGAAATGTAATTAGTAATTAAAATTGATTATTAGTAATTAGTAATTACCTCGACCTGGCGTTGCAGTGATTGCACATAATTAATAATCTCATCAAGCATTAAGGCTTTTCCCGTGACCTTATTGCAACCAGGCACAAGGTCTTGCAGAAGCTTCATTCGTTCGCTAATCTTCTCTCTACGGACCTGAGCAAATCATACATCAATCAATCAATCAATCAATCAATCAATCGCTAATTAGGTTTAATTTGGAAAATTGGTTTGTAATTGTGACCCCCACGTACCCTTTCAGCTAGACTGTGACTGTCAGTGGCTTGCCCTCTTCTTGCTCTGACATGAATATAGTCCTTTGGAGGCTCTGGAGGCTTGGCATCTCCTCCTTTAAATGATTCTTCCTCTGTTTTAACATTGTTATTTTCATTTCCATTTCCTTCATCATTGGGTTTGCTTCGCTTGTTGTTGTTGTTGTTGTGGTTGTTGTTGGAATTCTCATTAGCTTTATCCACCTGTAAAAATGAAGAAATAAATGTTTTTAATTAACAAAGAAAGAAATATATAGACATCATTTTGAGTAAAAGTGGTAGTATATGTTTATATATATATATACCTTTGTTGTTGCAGGTTCCTTAGCAGCTTTTCCTTTTCTTTTCTTGGAATGGAAGTCATTAGAATTCTTTAAAACAATTGGAACTTGTTCGGAAACAGAGGATTCCTCTTGAGAATTTGCCAATTGGAGTGAAGGACTGCTTGAAACACGCGGCATCATCATCAATTGATGATGATTAGATCTAATAAGACCAAATTCTTCAGCTGGATTGTTTGGAGCAAAGTGGGTGGTGGCACTTCTACCATTGAAACTCCTGCTGCTGCCAAAGCGAGAAAACCTTGCAGCCCTCTCCGCAAATCCAGGATCAGCTGCCATGATTGGTGGAGGTGAATTCAAAGGAGTTGTATAACATGAAGTGTTGGGATTATGTGGTGACATGTCATTAGAGTTTCCAATGTTACCCAACTTTCCTATCAATTCTCTGATCACAAAGCTCTCATTGGAGTTGGATGCTATTGGTGAAGACACCATTGAACTCAGAGCTGAGTCAAACTGGACATTATTATGATCCGTTGACCTGAAAAAACAATCTGACGACTGATCAGACGAGCAATTCAGATCGGTCCAGGTGGGCATTGGTGGAGCTGCAGCATTTAGAAACAACTCGTTCTCCATGAGATATATTCAAAACAAAACTCAGGGTAAAAAAGATGTTTGGGGTGGTTTGTGGGTTCAATATGATTGCATTTGTAGTCAATTAGATTATTAGAAAGAGTTTGGTGAAGAAAAGCAGAGAAGGGGGAAGAGGGTGTGGTGGGTTGTGATGGAGTTAAATACACTAGGAGAAATTAAAAAAATAATAATAAAATAAAATAAGGGTGGAGGAGTTTGACCTTTATATACAAGTAAGTAATTCTTCTGTGTATTTCTCTCCGTAAAAGGCGGAAAGAATGGTGTTGCCTTGCCGGCCCTTGGACGTCCTCCTGATTTGTTATTTCCATAGTGATTAGTGATTAGTGATTAGTGATTAGTGAATAAACAACTTTACTACTATTGCCAAATTGCAGAATCTTACACTTACTTTACTCTTTAGTCATAACTGTATATATATTTATTTTTTATTTTTTTACCAAAATTATACAAACCTTTCTTGTCGGACTTAACTGTTGGCTTGGCAGGTATAAAGTGGGCTTAATTTACTTTATTATTTTTATTTTTATTTTTAAAATTTTGAAATAAACTAATCTATTGTTAATTTTTAAATAAATAATAAAAAAATGAAATATTATGTATTATGTAAAAATATTTTTAAAGAAAATAAAATATAAAGAAAAAAGAAAAAAGAAAAAAGAAAAAAGGAAACCAATCCAACAAAGAGATGGTTTCATTTATAGAGGAATTTGGATCCTCCGCTGAACTGATTTTTATCATGTCCTAAATAGATCTGTTGACATATGTAATCACCGACTGTCATTTATTTTTTTACTGAGACCTCGCAATATCTTCATACATTCAATCTCCTTTGTACCAAAGAAAAATTGACCATCGTAGGGTAGGGGTAATTTTTTCTTTTCCAAATACTAGGTCGGTCAACGATTAATTTCAAAACAAATCAACTAAAAATAAAGGAGTTTCGTAGAATTTTAATAAAAGTTGGATATGTGTATAATTACCTAAACTTTAAGTCGGTGCAATTTGCCATTACTACTATTGGTAGTGACTAGTGTATTTGTGTTAGGATTTAATTTAAGAGAAATTGGAGCCAAGCTGTCACAATTTTATTACATCACTTCATAGAAAAAGTGTATTTTAGCCATGATTTTATAATATTAATAAGAGTTATTTATATAAAAAAATTCAAACATGTTTTTATCACCTCTAGTGTTGCTTGATGTTAAAGAATGCTCATTCGATCTTATAATATCTGTGATTCAAGACGCAGTGTCACATGTTGTTTTATATATATATATATAAATACTTTAAAAATATTTTTATGATGTATAGGACTTTTTAAACATGATATATTGATGTCTAACAATTACTTTGACATGAAATTTCCATTTTTACATCATAAATAGATTTATTATAGATTTCAAATTAAACACTACATAATAGACAAAAACTACTTTATTTACGACGAGTAATGTTTTACGACCTAAATAATTAATCCAAATTTTAACCTAAATAATATAGTAAGTGAACTGTCATCACCACAAACAACATGCATGGGATGATGTTGTTAATGAAAAAATCATTTATCACATCATTTGGGTTGAAATTTGGACTAAATTTTTAGATTATCTAACATCAATGTTTGATAATATCAAAATGCTTTGGAACGCATTAAAATATTTTATAATCATTTTAAACGAAACAAAGATTTGTATCTGAATTATAATACCTTGATGATAAAGGTCGATATCAATTAATTTAGTGGCTAAATTCTCAAATTCTCATTTAATAAACCATGCATGTAAAATAGAAAATTAAAAGTTCACCTAATGAAATTACATCTTTAAAGACGTTAATTATGATCTAATGTGGCTCTATGTATAATGGTGTCAAAGAAATATGTAAACTCAAAATAATAATCAAACATAAGGGAAAAAAAAAAAAAAAAACAATTAAAAAATACGAGATTTTACGTGGTTTAATGTAAATTTACTCTACGGAGCCAGGAGTAGAGACACTAGTAGGCTAGACAGAGCTATAGCTCGGTCTAGAATTTTGAAAAAATAAAATTATATATATTATATAAAAAATTAATTATAGAGTTAATTATAAGTTTCAATTTTTAATTGGTACAATATCTCTCATAAAATTTAATCTCAAGTCTAAACCATTTCATAAAATAAATAAATTATTAGAGAGACTCATTAAACCCATTAGTACCCTATATTGAATTTTCTTTTATCAACAACTATACATTATAAAAGAAACATAATCTAAAGTAGAACCCCTCTAAATTAGTATTCTTGGGATCCACCATTGAGTATTAATTTAGATGGGTTATTAATTTGAAAGGTTTTACCCTGTAAAGTGTTATTTTGTCTTAAAAAACACGTGGAAGTTGATTTTCTTGTTTACGAAAGTTTTTATTTATTTTTTTTTTTTGTCCAGTATTACTTGTTTAAGAAAGATTTGTTAACGAAATTTCCAATCCTTTTTGGAAATGTGATTACTTAGAGACTAAGGATACTCACTCTATAAATAGTGAGGCTTATTTTTTGGTTGTATATACTAAGAGATATCTTAAGATACACATAAAAATTATATTCCTAATAGCTCCTAAAAATGTTCTCCTTTCTATCTTCTTTGTTAATATTCCTCCTTTTAAGATGTCTAATCTCTATCTGCCAAAGAACTTTGCCAGATGAAGAAGTACAATCCTACATTTACTCAAAAACATCTTGCCCCATCGCTACTGGATAAGTTCAAGCTCAAAGTCAGTCAAGGCACCATATTGAACACCCTTAGCTATAGTGAAGACTGAGGAACTGCTTAGAGCCCAACACATAAGTGGAAATTCGAAACGCCGTAAGCCTGTCTCATACCCTTCAAGGAAACTGCATTGGTAGAATGGTTTAATACCTACCAAAGTAAGATCACTATTAGTGGTGATCTAATCAAAGAGAACTGTGTCTTTTTATCTTAATCGATTTTATCCTAAATCAACATCTTTTGAATTCTCCAATTGTTGGCTAAATATATTATGTAATATATTTTATACTTTTATGAAATTATTAATTTATGCGATAGTCGGAATCAAAAATTTATACTAGGTTTCAAAAAAATATTAATTATTACGATAGAAGGGTTTATTAATTTTTTACAATGGCCTAAGTTGGAACCGTGATTTTTTATCAATTTAAAGAGTATTAATTTATAGGAGATTAATTTACAGTATATTACTTTATTTTTTCTTACAGTAAGACATCTAACAAATTGAACTTTATTTATTATCAAAAAAAAAAATTGAACTTTATTACCAAAACAACCTTCTTCAAGTAGAACTCAACAAAAAATATACGAACTGCATAAAAAATAATATGTGGATAAAAGTCTCTCCCTTAATTTCTCTGAAACTAAGGTGAGAGTGGTTTCCTAAGTTAGCTATTTTTGCAAGTATTTCTCTTTGGTATCACATTTAAATTAGTTTGATCATGAAGTCAGATGAACTAGAGATGCTATGTAGCGCACTATCTATCAAAGAAAAGGAAAGCTGGTTGGAACCTTTGATTCCAACCTTAAAGAGAAAGGGGAGCACCTCATGTCTTTATGCTTGGTTGGTAAGGTTTTGATTAACAAACTTGTTAATAAAGAAGCTCTAATAAATGTTTTGTCTACTATATGGAGGACCAATGAAATAGTGGAGATTGAGGCACTCGAAGGAAATCTATTCGCTTGCAACTTTAAAAATATGGATGACAGGAAGTAAATCCAATCTGGGGGACTTTGGACCTTTGACAGAGCCATAATAGCTTTTGAAAAGCCATCGGGTACTGGTGATATAGCACTCATAATCTTTAATTGAGTGGAGTTCTGTGTGCAAATCCATAACCTGCCTTTGCTCTGTCTAACTAAAGACATCGGAACCTATCTCGGCAAAATGATTGGAGAGATTACTGATGTAGATTTGTTAACAACAAAAAATATTGGTGGAACCTTCATCCGAGTCAAAGTTGTGGTCTCCACGGATGATCCACTCATGAGAAGCCTAAGAGTAGATTTGCTAGGTAATGGGACGATTACCACCATGCTTATAAGATACGAAAGGCTACAAGACTATTATTTTAAGTGCAGCAAATTAGGGCACTCAATTAGAGATTGCCCAGAACCTGGTGATGGAAAATAAGTTACAACTGAGGCTCAATTAAGACTAAATGTGTGGCTCCATTCGTGGAGTCGGCCAAAGAGGTTTAATCATCGAAACGTTCCATCATGAAGACGGAACTGGGGAAATCAAAGGGGTAAGCCATATATCAATATTGGTCAGGGGAATTGGAGATCAGGATCTACTTGGAAGAGGCTAGAAGATGGTGGAACGGAAGGAAGATCAGGTAACCGGAGTTGGTGGAAGGATGGAAAGTTGAAGAGTTAAGTGGGTAAGCTGCACAGTTTCGAGCATAACAAAAGTAGAATGGGAAAAGGGTCCATATTAAATGCCTCGAGTGGAAAGCCTTTAACAGGGGATATTTCAGTCGACGACACAGCTGCAATGGCAAGGAAGTCGTCACTGGCAAAAGGAATTAACATTAATGAAGAGAAATGGAAAGATAAGCTTCCAACCAAAGATAAAAACTTGATGGATGTGGTTCCTTTTACGGGTTGGGCCAACGAATTAGAGCCAACTTATGGACCCAATCAGGAAAATAAGTCCAATTGGTTACCAATAACACAGCCTCTTAGGTTGAAGCCTTCAAGTGTATCCCTTATACCCAACCAACCTAATCAGATAGAGAACGGCCAAAAAAGCACAATCTTGGGCAAAGTAGAAATGTGTTGCGCGTGACAAGAAAGGAAATTAGAGGAGTTCTGGATTGGGGGGAATTACAACATTAGGTAAAAGGAAATCATCTGTGGGAGAGAAATTCGAACAATCGGTAAATAAGAAGGGAAAAGGCTTAAGTCAGGTAGGGATTGAAACTTTGATTACAAGTGATTTGAAGGTGGATAACAATTATAGGAAAGGAAATTTGCAGTTTGTTAAAGGAGGAGATGACAAAAATGAAGCTCTGATTACAGGTGAATTGCATGTGGAGAACACTTCTGGGAAAGGAAATTCATAGATTGTTGAAGAAAAAAAGGACGGAAATAAGTCAGTTTCAGAAGAAGTTCAGTATAGGGTGGTGCGGCCAAAGTTTCTTTCCTCGTCTGAGGTTTCGTCTATGGTGGAGGAAGCTCCAAGTCACTTTCAATCGGTCGGCAGGTCTTTACCAGCCCGCCGGGTACAATGAGGATCCTTTCTTGTTACGCCTGAGGCTTAGGTAGCGATTGGGCGTTCAATTCCCTACTTTCCCACAAGTAGGATTGGAAACCGGAGCTGATTTTTCCTATTGAGACTTGTTGTCAGCATGAGAAGTTAGAGAGGTGGAAAATAAAATTAGGGTTTAATAGCAAACTAGTTATTAACAGTGTTGGCAAGTCTGGAGGTTTGTGTCTGTTTTGGTCAAATGAAATAGTTGTGGATTTGTGTGGATTTGTTAACTTATTCTAAGGAACATATTGATGTTAGAATTCGGCACAGTATTAACAAAAGCTGGAGGTTCACGGGGTTTTACGGGCACCCAACTCATTCTCAACGGATTCACTTGTGGACACTGCTTAAGTGGCTTTCAGGTATGGACAACCTTCCCTGGATTTACGTAAAAAGTCTGGGGGCTCAGTTAAAAATTAGAGAGACGTGGCTAATTTAACAGAAGCAGTGAATGACTGTCAATTACTTAATTTGGGGTTCCGGGGACCTAAATTCACTTAGAGTAACAAACGTGATGGTTCCGCCCTCATCATGGAAAGGTTGGATAGAGGATTGTGCAACAGGGCTTGGAAGAACTTGTTTCCCTATCACTCTATCAGACATCTTGAGTTTTGGCGCTTTGATCATCGGCTGTTGCTGTTGGAATTCTCTAATAGGCAACATGCCAACAATTGAATTTGTCAGTTGGTAATCCTAGGAGGCGTTTCTATTTTGAAGACTGCTGGGCTGATGATAAGGAATGTAAAGACATTATTTCTTCTAAGTGGGATTTTGGTGGGTAAAACATTAATATGCAAGCTGTTTTTGGAAATATTTCAAGCTGTGGAAGAAGGCTTGACTCTTGGAATGCCATGAAAAGGAAACAACACCATCAAAATATCAATAGAAGTAGGAAAAATCTTAAACAGGCTAGTATGATGGATTCTCCCAACAACTGGAAAGCTATTAGAAAGTTAGAAGACAAGCTCAATGATGCATTGTCTGTTGAAGAATCCTACTAGAGACAAAGAGCGAAGACTGATTGGTTAAAGAAAGCAGATCAAAATTTTCAGTTCTTTCATGCTAAAGCTTCAGGTCGAAGAGGCCGTAACAGAATTATGGGGTTGATGGACGTAAATGGTGTTTGGCTAGATACCAAGGAAGATTTGGTGAGTGTCATTAACAGCTATTTCTCTAAGCTCTTTATTACCATTGACCTTAGTGCTCAAGATATGGAGTTGGTAACCAATAAGGTTTAGACTTAGCTTAACCAGCATTTGGTGAGCTATCTGGAGGGGAAATTCTCAATAGAGGACTTCACAAAAGCTATCTTCGACATGAACTCGCTGAAAGCTCCTGGGGTTGATGGTATGCCTACGAGTTACTATCATAAATTTTGGGGAAAAATTGGTCCCAATATCACCCAATGCTATTTGAAGGTCTTAAATAAAAAAGGGCTGGTTGGTGACTTCAACAGCACCATTATCTCGCTCATTCTGAAAGTTCAATCCCGTGAACATGTCTCGGATTTTAGGCTAATAAGCCTTTGCAATGTTCTATACAAAATCATTGCAAAAGCTATCTCTAATAGATTTAGGAATGTCCTGAGTGAGATTATTTCGGAAAAGCAATACGCTTTTATTCTGGGTTGGGTTATATGTAACAATACTATAACAGGTTTCGAATGCCTTCATAGAATCAAAAGAAGAAGGAGGAAGAAAGGTTCTATGGCAATAAAGCTTGACATGTCCAAAACTTTTGACAGAGTTAAGTGGGATTTTGTGTGTCTTATGCTACTCTACTTAGGCTTTCCAGTGAGATGAGTTAACTTGATCAAGAGATGTATTTCGTCTGTTAAGTATTCCTTCATGCTAAACAGAGAGGTTTGTGGTGAAATTATTCCTACTCGGGGCCTTAGGCAAGAAGGCCCAATGTCTTCGTATCTCTTCATCATATGTGCGGAAGGCCTCTCTTACTCGTTTAAGAGTGCTCAAGCTAATGGCAACTTTGAAGGGTTTAAATGCAGCAAAAACGGACCAGCCATCACCTATTTGTTTTTTACGGACGATAGCTTGGTCTTCTCTAGAGCTGACGACGAGAACTGTATGTCTATTCAGGATGTGCTTGTGAAGTATGCAAAAGCCTCTGGACAAGTCATTAATTATGTGAAATCAATTATGTACGTCAGTCCCTCTTATTCTATTTTAGAAGGCGAAAGGCCAGCATCTCTAGTTAGTGTGAAGCTTGTGGCTTGCCATGAAAAGTACCCAAGCCTCCCTTGTTTTACAGGAAAGAATAAGCGAGTTGTTTTTACGGAAATCATTGACAGAGTTTGGAACAAGCTGAAGGGTTGAGGGGAAAAGTCGTTATCGATTGGGGGTAAATATATTTTTATCAAGGGTGTAATTCAGTCCATCCCTACCTATGCTATGGGGATGTTCAAGCTCCCTAAATTCTTGATTAAGGAGATTCAAATGCTGTGTGCCAGACTTTGGTGTGGTGTTTCTTCAGATAAGTGGAAGATTCACTGGTGTTCTTAGAACAGACTCTGCTTAGATAAGGAAGACGGGGGGCTTGGGTTTCGTAACCTTGAAATCTTTAACATGGCCCTCTTGGTAAAGTAAGGGTGGAAGATCATTAAACAGCTAGAATCTCTTGCCGCAAGAACACTGAATGGGTGTTATTTTAACAATACAACGTTTTTGGTTGCCCATTTCAAAACGTCTAGTTATTTCGTTTGACGCAACCTTATTTGGGGCAGAAATATTCTTTGGGCTGGTACAAGATGGCGAATTGGAAACGGCTCCACCATTTCCATCTATAATGATAGCTGGATCCCAAGGATTCCTCACTTTAAGATTACCTCTCATCCTATTTTGAGCAGTGAAGCCATTGTCGACAGCCTTAATACTAAATGCATGGGATGATTCTCGTATTAGGCTTCATTTTAACAAGGAATATGCTACTGATATTCTGAGAATTCAACTGGGTTCTAATAGTCATAGGGATACATTAATTTGGCATTATGATGACTATGGCAACTACTCTGTTAGTGATGGGTACAAGATTGGGCAGAGGGTAAACTACACTCAGAGGGCTTCCTGCTTTAATATCAGCTCTACTTCCTTTTGGTAGAAGAACTTCTGGAAGATGCCTATCCCCTTAAAAACCAAGATCTTTGTTTGGAAAGCCTGGCATAATTGGATTCTGACCAAAGTGAACCTAGCTAAAAGAGGTATCAAGCTTGATGAGAGGTGTCCTCATTGTAACTTAGATGTTGAGTCGTCTCTGCATGCTCGCTAGAACTGCAGGAAACTGTCCTCTGTTCGCAAGAAGTGGGCAGATCAACATCCTGTCGTTATAGGTTCATACACTACTTTTATGGATTTTTATCTTTATTTATTATAAGAAGTTATGTAAAGATGATTTTGGGTTGCTCTGTGTGATATTGTGGAGAATTTGGTACAATAGAAATTCCTCTCTCTTCATTTCTAAAAGAGTGGATATCCATTCCACTATTGACTAATGTAATGAGTTTTTGAGTAGCTACAGTAACAATAATGCAAGATTCCCTTCTTCTTCAGGTTCTTCTATTCCGCAACAGCCTTCTCTTTCCGGCTCCCTCAAGATCAATTGTATGGCTATCTTTAATTTGAGGAATTTGAAGTCTGGAATTGGTATCGATATTAGAAACCATACTGGTCATTCTCTGCGCTCTTATAACCTGTTTTTGAATGCTGGTTTAGACTCATTAATAGCAAATTCGGTTTCTATTCTAAGGGGGTTGATGATTGGTAAATATTTCAGTCTCCTTCCTTGTTGTGTTGAATCAGATATGGGTAGATTAGTGACTATGATCAATAGTAGGATTCATTTGAATTTCAATGGTGGTAATGTTGTCTGTGACATCATTAACAATTTGGAGTGCTTTGTCACCCCCTATATCTCCCTAGGCAACAAAGGGTCAAATATGTATGCTTCGATGCTTGCGAATCAGGCTCTTCTGCGTGGTTATGATCGTGCTTGGAAGGAGGGGCGGTGTTGCAATGTCCCCAGTGTTCCTATCGATAACAATCCTTGCTAGTTCGTTGGTTTCTTTGGTTTTTGCTTGCTATTTCTGGCTTGGCTTGTGTTTTCCCTGCTTTGTTTGGGGTGTTTGTTTTGCTTTTCTACTCAGGTGAGCTGTCAAAAAAAAAAAAAATAGAACTCAACAACCTTTAAGGTACAATTTTCAATATTTCCTCTCTTTCTTGTTGTCTGATTTTAGTTATAAATGAAATAATTTTATAATTTTATTTATGTACACTTTCAATGTTTGCATGATTTCTTTCTTTATAATGTTTCAAAACGTTTTGATAAATTTAGTCTTTAATTCTAATATTTAAATTGATAAAGACAAAAAGATTTTTCTTTTTGTTGTTGTTTTTTTGAATCAATTATCAACCGTTAGAAAATGTTTGGTCTCTGAGAAAATTAGAAAGTCTTATGTTATCATTGTTGAATGAAATAGGTTCACTATTTCTTCAATTTATTACTTCAAACCTATTAAAAAAACACTTCACAATATGATGGAAGATGAGATTCTTATAAGTTGCATGGTAGTATTTATTGAAAGATAATTTTTTGATAATATTGATTATGATATGAATTTTGATGAATTTTGCATTGTGAGCTTTCGTAGGGTATTTAACTCAAATGCAATAGTGATAAACTTGTATTACGGATTTTTTTAATAATATATTTTTGAAATATATAATTTTTTTTATAATAGTCTAAGCGTTTTAAAGAGTGAGGCTCACATTCCCAAGAGGTGTAACCCTTATATATTACTAAAATTCTTTTACTAAATGCTTAGTTTAGCCCCCTTAGCTAAAAATTATGGCTACTTCAATGCACAAAGCGCACCAACATTCAATTTATGTTGGAAATTTTTTAAGGATTTATGGCTACTTCAATGCACAAAGCGCACCAACATTCAATTTATGTTGGAAATTTTTTAAGGATTAGATGGATATTGGGAAAATCAATTAAAGTTAATGTGTGCTTAAAGCACTGTACTTTATGACAACGTCTTGGTGCAACCGATCAGTAGGTTAAATGACACTCTGGCCTCTAACATTCAATGACATGTTAATACTGTAAGGGTACACTCTCAATACAGTATTCTAGGATTGTCCTAGGCGTAATCTGATATTAAGTATAGTGTTTGATTTGAAGACCTATTGATTCTAACAACTGATTGCAGAGTTGATCATTCAGACCTTTCAATTCGTAGATGTGTAAGCACACCTTGACCTTAATTGATTTTCCCAACATCAATCTAATCCTCAAAATATTTATAACAAATTCCACTATCAAATAAGTATATACAATAGTGAAAAATTACAAGAGTATATAAAATAAAAAGTCTAGGTTGAAACTGTTTCCTTCGACCATCGATATGCCAACATAGTAAAATATTACGAATTCAGACTTCATAACCCAACACGTGATAAGTTCTCCCAATGGAATGGGCATTTGGAATGGTTCATTGTCATTGATTAATTAGGGACCAATATTTTGGGCTTCAATTTTGAAATGCCTTGCTCTTGTTCATTCTTTAAAAGCAACTTGCCACTCCTTTCCTTATCTTAATAATATATAATTCACCACGTCTTTGACAATACTCACATCTAGAGATGCATATATTGGGGAATATGGATGGATATAGGTCCCCCTATCCTCATCCCCACTTCCCAGAACCCAGCGCCCGCCGCCCCCCCTACCCTACACACACACACACACAAAGTTTCCAATTTGGAGAAAATGGGGATGAAAATTTTTTGAGGGAGGTATATCCATAACCAACCCTAGTTCCCCATTTTCCCTGCTTTTCCCTGTTTTCCCCGTTCCCCAATTTCTCTATTTGACTAAAAATTAGAATATTAATGGATATAAGTCCCCTCATCCTCATCCCCACCCCCCGACACACACACACACACACACATTTTCCAATTTGGGGAAAATGGGGATGGAAAATTTTTGGGGGAGGTATATCCATCCCCAACCATAATTCCCCATTTTCCTTGTTTTTCCCCGTTGCCAAATTTTCCTATTTGACTAAAAATTACAAATTAAACTAAAAAAACAAACATTCCATTACAAATACAAAATAAAGTGTTTCAAATAATTCAAAGTTTCAAAATAAGCCAACTTCATATGTGAAGTAACACAAACTGTTTTTTTTTTTTTTTTAAAAAGAAAAAAAAATTCTTCACATAATCGATTAACAGTCAATTCATTGCTCAGTAGTTTGAAAAATCTCCACCCAATTCACTTTGAAGTCTACAAACAACAGTACAATACAATAAGATGATTATATATTATTAAAAAAAAATTTAAAAATTAAAATATATATATTATAATTATATTTATATATGTTTGGGGGAAATGGAAAAATGAAAAAAATGGGATGAGAGACCTCCCCTACATCCCCATCCCCATCCTCATTTGAATATATTTGTGGGAGAAATGAGAAAATAGGAAAATGGGGATAGGGAGAGGTCCCCCCATCCTCATCCCCATCTCAATTTGGGAATGATTACCCCATCCCCCCTATTGCCCCAATTTCCCTCTAAAAAAATCTCCAAATGAGGATAGAGACACGGAAAAATGTGGATCCGGGAAAAAATATGCAACTCTACTCACATCTCATCTCCGGTTTTGCACTCCTTCCTATCTTGACCTTACATAGATTTGGTAGTACCTCACATAAATACTACCCATCATCCACTATCAAGATCAGTAAATTCCAGTAACATTAATAATCTATTTAATAAATATATTATAATAATTAATTCTCACTAATTTAATTAAATATATTTAAATAAATTAAAAATTATTTTAATAAAACAGCTAATGGGATGGATTATGGATAGATAGGTGGGCTATAATTTCAAGGTAAAGCTTATTCTTTCACCCGGCCATTATATTATCTTTTGGTTGATAATTAAGAAAGCTAATTTTATAAGTGGCAATCATTGGAGTCAACAATATTTGGGGTTGTTTGGTTAAAAAGTCAAAAGTAAATTTATATAGAGAGAGATATTCTCTTTTATTGGGCGGTTAAATATTTCAATTTCTTAAATATGGTCTTTCATAGAATTAATAATATTCTTCTACGTGTTAGGCTTAGTCAATCATTGCATTAAATTCCCATCTCGCCGGCTAACTAGCCTTTGGTCGGGTTCACATATATCGGACCGACTTGCTTAATTTTTAATTTTTATTTTTATAATTTTTATAATTAAACAAATAACGTACTTAAATCTTATTTTGTGTTTAGTACTTTAGTTAATGAACTTACGCCCTTAACACATATTCCGAAAATATAAAAACTCAATCTTTATATTTATTGAAATAAGATAATAAATACCATAGTTGACTTTTCTTTTAGAATAATTTTTATATTTTCAACAAGTGCTCTAAAGATATAGGTTAACACCACCTTTCTACGAAATTAGATAGAAACAGTGTAATTATAATAGGGGTGGAATTATAGAGTTGGATGGATGACAATTACACAAACCCATATATATATATATAGCATCTAAAATGTGGATCTAACAAAAACATCTTTATAAAACACTCAAAAAAAATATGTCAAACGCCTTTTTTTTTTTTCAAGACTTATTTTCATGATTTCGAGACTTATTTTGGTGTTTTCGAAACTTATTTTAGTATTTTTCGAGACTTATTTTTTATTTCCGAGACTAATTTTGTAATTTTTAAGACATATTTTATAGTTTCCAAAACTTATTAGATATATTTGTAATTTCTAAACATCTTTCATTTGTTGTTTTTTAAAAGAAAAATGAATATGAAGAAAAAAAAAAAGGTTTTTGGTTTCAGTTTTAGTTTCGGAATCTGAAAACGCGTCTAATAACATATGCTGAAAAATGTATTCTAAAAGAGAAAACGGAAAAAACGAGTCTAGTAGGTTAATCGGAAAATATCAAAAATTCTAATTTTCCTATTATTTTTTTCTATTGTAATTTTGTTTTTTAATTTGAATAAAAAGTGGGTCAATAATTCATCAAAATTAATTATCAACTAACTCATAATTTAAAAATAAATTTTAATTTTTCACTGAATATAAATTACATTAAAAAAAATTAAATCTTAAAAATAATAAAACAAAACAAAACCCCACTTCATAAATACACAAAAGTTTTGATTTTAAGAGAAGTTGAAGTGAGAGAAGACATGAATGTAGCAGCAATAAAAGCTTGGATTGTGGCAGCAAGTATTTGGGTTGTGGAGGCACCGAAAGACTAAGGAATCTGTAGATAGAATTACACTATGAAATATCTGCACCATCATACGAAGAACAATTTAAAATCAAGAACAATTTAAAATCTGATAGTCAGGCCAAAAATGTCTCTTCTTCTACTTTTTGAAGTTCTATGGAGATTGTTTGTGGGTTAGCTAATAACAAGGTTGTTGGGTAGATTTTTCTACATCTAGTTAAGCTTTTTATGTTGTCTAGCATATCTTGAGTATTTCATTATATGTTCACTTAAACATTTTAAATCTCTTTATTGAGTTCAAGTCTTGTAGCCACAAGTGATGGTTGTACAAACAAGTGTCAATACCTAATGTAAGTGGATCGGGAGATATCATTAAGATTGACCAAGAGTGGTGAGTGACATTATTTGGATTAATTTTCGCATTTAATTACTTGATTTGGAATGTTGTTTGCCTTTAATTTGGCATACAATCTATTCACATGATATCACTCAATTCACTCGGAACCTAGGCAACACTCACATCAAGCATATGCAGAAGAGTTTATGGAGAAGAAAATCAAATTATACATTGCATATGAGTATAAAAGAGAAAGAACGCTCAAAGTTATGCAAATGATCTCATGAATGGAATCATATATTAAGAACAAAGATAAAACACATCACTTACCTCTACTCCCATGCTAGAATTCCCAAAATATCAGTTAGGACTTTTTTTTTTTTTTTTTCCAGTTGTAATGGGGCAATGGGTAAAATGAACAGAAATAGGATAGCAAAGAGCCTTGAATCATATGAAAAGATAGCTTGTGATATTTCAATACATGGATAGATCTCATTTCGATTTTTTTTTTCTTTTCAATTGTATCCAGACTTCTTCATTGTTTTTTTAACTTCTTTTTTCAAGTAGATTTCAACTTCATTTTTTTTTCTCATCATTTTTTTTTTCAATTCACTGCTCTTTCTTTTTCTTCTTTTCTTTTCACTTTGATTCCCTTTTTTACCCCCTTGGTACACGTATGCTATAGAACTCACCCATGTATCACCACAAAAAGAAGTGTCTATTAGCGACCGACTATTTCCGACGGTCATAATTACCATCGGTGATTCAGCCTTTTTCGACAGGCATTTCAACATTGTCGAAAATGATGAAAAAAATAATACCACATTTTTTACATCAAAAAGCCATCGAAAATAATCAAATAAACTGTCGAAAATGACCCATATTTTCGACGGCACTATTTGCACCGTCAAAAATGACCCACATTTTCGACAGCACATATATCTCTGAAAATGATGAAATAAGTAATATCACAATTCTGACGGCCCAATGGCCATCAGAAATAGTCGAATAATTTGGTACTTTTTTTATATTATTTGTTACGGTATTGTCCTGAAAAATATAATTAGTTAAATATTATAATATTAATTAATAAATTATAATGGAATATATTTATGTATGTGATAATTTATAAACTAAAAAAAAAAAATGACTTATAGATTGATATTTTAAATGCATCACAATAGGTACTATTTTTTTTCTCACTATATTTTTTATCAAAATCACTATATGAAATTTTTCACCAAGTATTTTGGTTCAATTTTAAAATATCAATTAATTAAAAAAAAACTTATAATTTGTGACGATCAATAATAAGAAGTCTACTCTAAAGATACATCGGGCTAAATTAATCGAGTATGAAATATAACAAAATTGTTAGTAATTTCAAGTATATTTAGTTATTTTTAATTATGTTTACTAAAGAGGACTACATTAAATGTTCTAAAACACCTTTTTAGAAATTATATCTATTTGTATATTTTACAAAATAATTAGAAATTTTTTTTGGAATAAGTTTAAATTATTAATTTTTCACCAAAATGTTGATTATAAAAAATAAATAAATAATCAATATGGATATTACCTATTAAAATATATAGCTGTAGCAGAATTCTAAAAACAAGCCATACTTTTCTATCGGATAAGAAAATATTTTAATAAAATATAATTTGAAAAAACAATATCGAAGCATATTAAATGATATGCAATATATAGATTTAATTGAATAATGTGTAAAATATATCAATAGTTTATATATAAATAGTATGCAAAATATATCAAATATAAAGTTATAGAAAAATGGTAAAAGCAACACTTACTATCTTTAAGGTCCAGGATTCAAACCATGTAAGTTGTGTGAATTATTTGGGATTTAATAGGGTGTACCTAGTTGAGGGTGTACCTAGTTGATCTTGGGGTTCTCTAAGAAGAGGTGAAGCGTCAAAAATACAACTAATTTTGACCATTTCTGACAATCATTTTCATTTTTTACGACGGCAATTAC
Organism: Acer negundo; assembly: GCA_035582765.1. Taxonomy (NCBI): domain Eukaryota; kingdom Viridiplantae; phylum Streptophyta; class Magnoliopsida; order Sapindales; family Sapindaceae; genus Acer; species Acer negundo. The sequence goes on along the minus strand of CM069237.1, from coordinate 19,308,300 downwards.
CGTTGAAAAAAGCGGTATTTTCGATGATCCGTCGATGAATGTTTATTTTCGACGGCAATCGATGGCCTTTTCCCCTTGAAAAAACGTATTTTAGATGGCAAACTAGCTTTTTCGACGGCATTTAGCCCTTGCTGATGACCATTTTTTTTGTAGTATATTTTTTTTTCCTTTATCATCTCAACATGATCCCAAACAACAAAAAATATTGGGTAAAGGGTTATAAATCTACCTAAAAGTGTGTCTAAACAACATGGGGTGGGGGGGTTTGAATGATTTGTTAAATGATTAAGTTACCAAATTTTCGATTAGTCAAAGTTTAAACCCACAAATCAACAAAGACAATAAAAATCAAGTAAACAATGCATAAAGTAAATATACACTTGATTTTTATATGAGAAACCCTTCAACTTGGAAAAACCCATAAGAAAGCCACTTAGTTATAAAAATCCACTATCTGATAGTATAATTACATTCTAAGTTGACAACCTAGTCACGCTTCTCAATGATCGTAACTTAAATCTATCTACCCGCATGACGTTCACAGTGACTCTTGACACTTGCTTGTACAACTAAAAAATGTAGCAACAAAACATAAACTCTTAGAAGAGATCAAATTAATGTATAAGTGAATATGTATGTATGAAATTTACAGCCAAATGGGGATGCGGCCCGTGGGGATGGGGTGGGGAAGGAGGAATTTGACCCCCAAATCCTAAATGGGGCCTATTCCCCCATTTCCTAAATTGGGTGGGGGTGGGGGTGGGGGTGGGGGTGGGGGTGGGGGTGGGGGGCCCATTTCTCTATTTCGTATATATATATATATATATATATATATATATATTATTTTCTTATCATTAAAAAAAAAAAAAAAATTAACTCTAATTCTCTAACCCTAGTAGACCAATTATATATTTATATATATATATTAAAATTTTTAATTTTTAATTTTATGTATTTATTTTGGATTAAATCAAACAAATTATATATTTTAGATTGAATATTTTGATTATTTTTTGGATTATATATTGAAATAGGATGAAACGAAAGATTGAAATGGTCGGATTTCGAATTTCAATTTTCAAATTGAAAATTGAAAGTTGGTATTAAAAATATAGAAAAATGAGAAAAATGAAGGGCGGGGTGGGGGTGGGGGGACCTCCCCCCAAACACCCCAATCCCTAGTTTCCCTAAATAGGGTTTTGGGGCAAGATGGGAGAGGATAGAGGAATGGGGGGTGGGGGAACCCTCCCCTGCCTCAATGGGCCCCCACCCCCATCCCTACATGTACCTAAAGTATTCTAAATTTATATTTCAAAGAAAGGTTTTTTAGAGTTTGTATGTTAAGATCTCCAAATATGGATTTACCAAAACTGAAACTCTAAATTTATATTTCACAATTTATATTCAATTTTTACCCGCTATAGTATAAAAAATATTTGACATTTATATCATTTTTACCTTTTTAATTAAATTCAATTAATATATAATAGGTTTTAATTTATAAATTCTCTTAGCATAAAAATTATATCATTAAAAATGATCTCAAGTAGATGAGATTAATATTGAATATTTATTAATAATTTTTTTATTTAATAATTTTTTATTTATCATGCTTAATTATTCTTATTATACTTTTTATTATTTAATTGCCGTTAAATGATTAAGAAGATTATATTTTTCCGTTCTCTATAATTTTATTATTTTTGTACATAAAAATGTTCTTGAATGAGTTTTATCAAATAAAATTGAAATCTGACAGTAAAAGAAAAGAAAGAAAGTTATAAGTTAAGGAGAAAATTTAAAGAGAGAGAAAGTTGCAAGTTAGAGAGAGAAAATTGGAAGAGAGAAATTCATTGGTGAAGAACAAAATTTGATCGATTTTGATTTCCATCAATTTTACGTGTTGGATTTTACAGTTCAGCATGTAACTATGTTGAAATTTTAGCATGTAAGTATTTTAGAATTTTAGCGTGTAAGCATGTTGAAATTTTAACCCATGAACATATTGATATTTTAACGTGTAAACATTTTGAATTTTAGCATGTTAGCATATTGAAACTTTAGTGTGTAAGACATGAAACCTCCAAGGTGTTAGTAAACATTTTCAAATTACTTTTGAGAGGGTAAAAAGTATTGGATTTACGCCTATAATAATATATCGATGGAATTGCTAATTTTAGCATGTTAGCATATTGAAACTTTAGCTTGTAAGACATGAAACTTCCAAGGTGGTAGAGTACATTTTCAAATTACTTTTGAGAGGGCAAAAGATATTGGATTTACGCCTATAATAATATATCGATGGAATTGCTATGGCGAGGAAACAAAGTTTTAGTGAAATGAGAGGGAAATATAAAGTTTTGAGAGAGAAACACGAATGAATGAGAGAGATGAGATCAGAAAGAGAAAAGAGAGAAACCTAATGGAGCTAGGGAGAGATAAAAAGAATTAAGATTTTTTTTGATTGAAGATGTAAAAATATAAATCCGTGAAGAGAGAGAAAGTCGATGAAAATTAAAGTTATTAAAACTAATGAGAGAGAAGACAAGATAAGGTTGGTACGGTGATAAAACTCCTCACACCTGTACCACGACTCCACAAAGTTATGGGTTTGAGTTCTCCTCCCTCCAGAAAAAAAAAAAATCCTCTAAATTTATATATTTTAATACTTCAAAATAATAATAATAATAATAATAATTAATAAAAATAAATAAATAAATAAATAAAACTAATGATAGAGAAAACCTATAAAGAGAAAGAAAGTACTTAAAGTCGATCCATGGGTGGTTAAGTCAGCAAACATAATTTATAAGTATATTTCTATCAACTTAGTGACAAAAGTTGACAAATTTAATTAATTTATTGTGATCGGTTAAAAAGTGAATAATGTGCCACATAATCTTGCCTCTATGGCTTGTTCTTATATGGAAGCTCGTTTGTGGCAGGGTGTTAGTTTGAGGTGCATCTTTCCTGATCAGTAACTTTCGTGTTAATTTGTCTATAGTAAAATAATAATAATAATAATAATAATAGAATTGACTCAAGCAAACCATGATCTTCGTATGAAGTCTTTTGCAAAAATTCTCTTATATAGAGTACGTAACCTTTTTAATTAATGTGCAGTTGTATGCAGTATTCTAGTAGGTGTTAGGCATCGGTCGTATGGTTGACTGACGTCTAGCGTCTAAATTGACTGTTTAGATGGTGAAATCAAATTAACCAAAACAATACCGTTTTAAAAAGAAAAAAAATTTACCAGAACGACATTGACTCCGTCTAATCTACCTAGTTGAACGCCTTACTAGAACCAATGTACTCATTTACCTAAACTAATCACAGTGATTCACGTTGAAAACAATCGGATACTGCTCAAAGATCTCTAACCGTATAGAAAACTCTCTAAATCATTAACAATAATTAGCTAGGCTACAGAAAAAAAAAAAAAAAAAGATTGAATTATATATATGCCTGTGCAATATCCGTTCTGCAGTTTACAGGGAAAAAAAAAGGCCAAAAGAATTCTACTACGTACTCTATTAAATTAGGCAATTTTCTATTTTTGTGATGAACAAGGGAATATCAATCTGTTGATAGCATTTATGTAAGCACCATAAATTCTTGACTTGGAGTTGATGGTCTCAAAAGAAATCCATATCCATCATCCATGGCTGCTGACCTAACATTTAATTTGCTTATTCCTACTTGTCCCTTCTTCAACACTTTCTGCTACCAACAATCATCAATGTGTTTTGCCAACCCTCGTGATCGTATCCCGCATTCCTCATTTATCAATTTCATACATATCAATTATTTCTTCATATATTTATCGTGTTACAAATATGAAAGATGATCTGATATTTATTAGAAAAAGAGAATTATAAATTGTTAAATTTTTAATTATTTACAAAATAAAAACGGTGTACATATAATATATTGATAGATATCTTTACAATTAATCCAGAACATTAGTTTAATGAGTTATGACATAAATAAATACATATATATATATTATTTTCTTGTTATATGTTTTATATATTATTATAGGATTAATCCATCTTCTTAAACTTCACGATAAAAATAAAAATAAATAAAAATAAATAAAAACTACGATAATGGCTGTACATCACAACATATATATATTTATATTTACATGGGTTGTATTTATATTTAAAATTTGGAATATAAAAAATTGATATAAATTATAGAAGAATTTGTTCAATGCAATATATGCATGCAAGCATGGGTTTGAATTGTGGTCAAAATCCAAGTATTAATTGATTCCACTTCATTGGTCAATACTTGAGTTGTTTGGCATGGCTGGCCAGGCAACTCCACCGTCTATAAATCATTTTTATAAATGTGTTGTTCATATTCAACATCCTTATAAAATTATATAAAGATATTATGATAGGTCTCGATATATATATATATATATTTATATGGGTTGTATTTATATTTAAAATTTGGAATATAAAAAATTAATATAAATTATAGAAGAAGTTAATTCAATGCAAAGGGTATGAATTGTGGTCAAAATCCAAGTATTAATTGATTCCACTTCATTGGTCAATACTTGAGTTGTTTGGCATGGCTGACCAGGCAACTCCACCGTCCCCAATGCTGCTTCATTTCCACCATTAAATATCTTCTCTGCTACGAATTAATATCCAAATTCAAAACTATGGGTAGCGTGTGTATCATATTAAATAGCAATATGAGATTAAAATATTTTGAAGCAACGCAAGTAAATATTTTCAATTTAATGGCATGAACAACTTTATAAAAGTTAAGGTGCATGAGTCGCATTCATCTCTTTAATCCATATTATAAGTATATTACTTAAAAATATTCTCATGATAAGATAATCGAGGTTGGTCTAGTGATATACACCCTACAATATGAATATTCTTCCGAACTTAGTAAATTGATAATTAAAACTTTAATCATATTCTTCCAAACTTTAATCAAGTTTCATCAATGTGAATAGAAAGTTACATATATAGTTTCCTGTAAAGCCAATCTGAAACATTATTTCCAGCTCATCAGAAAGTGCAGGCCAGCTTATTGGATTTCTTATAATTAATAATTTTAATCATCTCTATTAATTTATAATTTATACACGAAAACATTAGCTTACATATTTAATAGCTAGGTCCTCTTCCGGTTGGTTTGCGCCTTGTCTTGTACTTACCACTACACAATAGAAATCATTACCAGTTTTGTTATAATTATAATAAAAAAGGAAAAAGAATAAAATATGAGGAATGACTGTAGTTTAAGACAAAAGAAAGAGGAATTTTTATTGTTTAATTACTAGGTTTAAAGGTGATGAGGTGTAGTGCTTCACTGTATTTAGGCATTATTAATTAATTTATAAAATAATATCATCTTTTCTATTAAAAAAATGAAGTGGTCGGTGTGTTGTCCAAAACCACAAGTTTGTAAAACTAGCGGCGTCAGGTTCTAAGAAAGCAACTAATTCAATATATTTTTCTCAATCATCTACATGACACCACATCACATCAAGTCTTCGATTTCCACACAAAATATTATGTCAAAATTGTCACTCTCGTACTTTTTTTTTATTTTTTATTTTTTATTTATACACTATCTGTAAGCATATATAGATCGTATATTTTCTTTTAAAGCTTTTTATCATTTTTAGGATTTGAAGCACAGTGCATACCGTTTGGCAGACAAGGAGCACCAACCGTGGCACACGCAGCGGTGGTCTCCAGAGGAGTCACGCAGTGCAAACCGCTAGACAGGCACAGTGCATCCAGCACAGTATCCATAGTGGTAAAGTCTAGAGGTGTCATGCCTCACATACTGTGGCACATCCACCATGCACCTGGAGCAATCTGGACCGCGGTAATGATGAGAATTGCACAAATCAGAAAATTGTGCAGAAAAGGAAAGCAATCCTTTTGGGGTCTTGGCTTACCCTAGTGTTCCTATATAAATACTACCATTATGTAAAACTCTATAGGTGTTGAAAAAGAGTGGTAAAGAGATTGAGAGCAAATTGTAGAGAAACTTGAGAGAGAGAGAGACAAAGAGATTGTAATCAACTCTGAAAGTAGTGGATTAAGTGCGGTGCGCTCCGTGGACGTAGGCAAATTGTTAAACCACGTAAAATCTTTAGTGTCGTTCTTTCTTTTTTATTTCTTTCTTATTATCTGTGTTATGTAATCTGCTTTAGATTTGTGTGATACCTATTGTTTCTTAACAACAATTGGTATCAAAGCCCTAGGTTGAGGCAGATTATTTTTTACACAAATCGAGGTTTTCTCGAGGTCAACGATTTTGTCGTAGAGATGGAATCGAAGAAGGATTCTCACAAGATTGAGAAATTCAATAGGACAAATTTCAGTTTCTGGAAGATGCAGATGGAGGATTATCTGTACTAGAAGGGCCTGCACTGGCCAATAAAAGAGAAGCCGGTAAGCATGACCAATGTAGATTGGTCAAAGAAGAGGATGCCAAAGAACATGGATGAAGAGGATATCGAACTTTTTGACAGGAAAGCATTAGGAGCAATTCGTCGCAGTTTGACGAAGTAGGTCGCTTTCAACGTAAAGGATCAACTAACTGCCAGAGATTTGATGAAGACTTTATCAAACCTATATGAATAGCCTTCTGCGGTAAGAAGGTCTATCTTGTCAAGAAGTTATCAAATTTAAATATGACGGAAGGTTAGGGTTTTAAAGAGTATCTAAACCAATTTAATGAAGTAAAGGATGGGTTAACTTCTGTGTCTATGGGTTTCGATGAAGAATTCTTGGCTGTGTTTATGCTCACCCAATTGCTAGAAAGTTGGAAGATGACATGCTAGTCAATTGCCAACTCGTTCGGGAAAGAAAAATTGGATTTCGCACAAGTTGTGAATATGATCATGACCGAAGAGATTATGATGTGTGACGAGGGATTTGGAGCTTCTATATCTTCAGCACTGAATATGGAAGGTAGAAAAAACAGAAATAGAAATCGGAACACAAATCAACGAGGAAGATCAAAATCAAGAGGTAAGTTTAAATCCAAGTATCAGGTCAATTATTCAGGAAATCAGCAACGAAAAAAGAAAGATGTAGATTGCTAGAATTGTGGTAAGAAATGCCACTTTTCATATGCGTGTAGATTTAAGAAGAAAGATAAAGGCAAGGGCAGTGCGAACTGTGTGTCAAATAAGTCAGATGACTGTCTCATTTGCTCGTTGGAAAGTTAGACGGAGTCTTGGGTTCTGGCTTTAGGAGCGTCATTCCATGCCACACCTCAGAGGGAGTTTTTCAAGAACTACTTCTCCAAAAATTTAGGTAAGGTGTATCTTGGTGACGATCAAGCATGCAACATTACCGGGAAAGGAGATGTGGAGATTCAATTGAAAGGGTCAGTTTGGAAGCTCAACAACGTGAGGCACATACTGGATTTGAGGAAGAACTTGATCTCTATTAGGCAACTAGTGTCAGAGGGTTACGTGACGACTTTCATAGATGATAAGTGGAATATTTTGAAGGGTTTTATGACAATCACCCGAGAAAATAAGAATTGGTCACTTTACACAACCACGGATGGTTGTGGTTCAATCGCTATGGCGGAAGGTAAAGGTGATCCGAACTTATGGCATCAGAGGGCACATAAGTAGTCAGAGGTTGAAGTGTCTACATTCGAAAGGTAAGTTGCTAGATTTGAAGAGTGTTGAGGTTGATTTCTATAAGAGTTGTGTATTGGAAAAATAGAAGCAAGTGAGCTACAAGAAGACCGGAAGGGCATCGGTAAAGGAGAAACTGGAACTAGTGCATACCGATGTTTGGGGGTCCAATTTCAGTCTCATCAACTGGAGGTAAAAAGTATTTCGTCACATTTATTGACGACCACTCCAGTAAGGTATGGGTTTATTTTCTAAAACACAATTTTGTGGTGTTTGATGCTTTCAAGAGATGGAAAGCTAGGGTTGAGAACGAGACAGGGTTAAAGATCAAAAAGTTGCATTCAAACAATGGTGGAGAATATGAAGACAATGAGTTCAAGAGGTTTTGTTATCTGAGTAAGATAAAGCTCAATAGAACGGTTCCTAGAACCCTACAACAAAATGGAATAACAGATAAACGGATCATTGACTGAGAAAGCCAGAAGCATAAGGTTACATTTAGGGTTACCAAAAGCATATTTGATCAACATATGTGTTAGGATTATGTTTAATAGCAAGAGTGTAATAATGTTATTGACAATCTTTTCATATTAATAAAGTGATTTTTGATTTAGCAGATCTTATAGCATTTATAGTTTAAATATTATAATTATCAAAAGTAAATAATCATAAGGTCAAAAGACTATGAGAAATAAAGAATTATTCGTACATCTGGATATGTATGAGGTAGACACAATTCTTTAGTAAGTCTTGAATAATGTTCACAACTTAAGATAAATGTTGGACACATTTACCTTGTTAAAGTTGTAAATTCTTTTGCTAGCATTTAAGTGGTATCAAATATGATATGATAAGTCTAAAATCATTAAAGTGTCTTTAAGTAAAAGAATCTAGTGCACTAAGTGTATTTAATAGGACCACAATGAAATAGTTTATCTAGAACCGTCAGTGGATAAAAGTTTTCATTATGAGGACAATCGAAGAGTCTATCTTAATCCTGAGATAAGTGATGGACTTACGTTTACAAGTGTTATCATTTGAGCTATCAATGAGTACAATTATATAGCATAGTCTATTCTCGATAATTTAGTAGTATTCATTTGCTAATCGATAGAGGACTTCATTTATAGTTATGGACATCATAGCTCCATTTATTAAATGAGAGTACAATATTATCATATGGATATTAAATCTTAACCTTGAGTTTTCAATAGTATCTATTGAAATATGGCTTCTGGATAAGTCAGAATATCAAAGTTCAAAATGTGGTCATATGAGTAAATACGGTAACTAAGAGAGATATAGGCGGTCTATGAGCTCTTGACGATTACTAATATTATTCACGAGGATACATTATCTCCAATAAGATTGTCTAGGATATGAATAAGAAACATTTATTAATTCTATCTTTATTTAAGAGTACAATTTTAGCTCTTTAGTGGTATGAGCTAAAATTAATATATCGGACCTAAGTGAATCATTTGTTGATTGTGATTGGACAATGTCTATTGAAACTAAAATTTAGATAGCCCGCTAAGATCCCCATTCCACACGGACTTGCATGGATCACTTGATATATTCTACCTGAATAATTTATGGTTCCATCTAAAATTGTATTAATACATTAAGAATATAATTTGCACATTATTTATTTAATGGGTTGTTAAATTTTATTAATGTATTAAGAAAAGGCATATGAGCATGTTTCTCTTAGTAAGAATGAGTCTAGTTCACATGTAGACTTTTTATTTAAAGTCAAATGGATTTAATAAAATGGAAAAATAATATATAAGTCCATGTAAGTAGTTGGGCGACAACAACAAGGCTAAATAAAATGGCCTATTATTTTATTTTATTATTTAATTAAATGAGAATTAATTAATTTAATAATTAATTATTTAATTAAGAATCAAATTTTTTTTCTAACTAGGAAATATGTTTCTTAGTATTATACTATTGTTAGTAGTATGATAAATATTAAAGACTTTATTTGGTAAGTAGATAAATAAAAGAAATTTATTTATCTAATCAAATTAGGAAGTCTTTGATATAGTCATAAATACACTAAAAAGTTGGATTAGGGTTTGAAAATCTAAAAAATAATAGGAGTCGTTGGTGAAAACACAAATCCTCTTGAAGTGAGGATTTCGGCCAACCCAAACTGTATAAGGGTGTGATTTTCGGCCAACCCTAAACATATTGAAGAGTGATTTCGGTCACCCTATATATATAGGGATACATTTCGGCCACCCTAGACTCATTAGAGAGAATTTTTTTTCTTTTGCTTGGAAAAATAAATCCAACTCTAAGAGTAGTGTGTAGAAGTCGGCCAAGAGGAAAAATGAGAAGAAAACATTTTATTTCGATAGTACACTAGTAGCTTTCACATCAAATGAGTTTTGTGCACAAGTTCGAATAAGGTTCAGCAAGTTTCGATCAATAGATTAAGAATTCAAAAGTGACCGAACGTTCTTCGTTTTCTCTTGGAAACTTTAAAGTGACTAACAAAAGAAAAAGTTTATTGTTATCCATCCTCAGATATTCAATTCAAAGAAAAGGAGCCTACACTTCTAAGTGATCCACGTACGTGATTGGATTGGAAGGTCTTGCCGAATACTATCAACGCAGCGTCAATTTTCACGCAACAAAGGTTTGATACTTTTATTATATGTTAATTAATAAAGGGATAAGGTTCATCTTTAAAAATGAAAACTTTTTGTTATATACTAAACCTACAAGATGAACATCAAAGCATTTGGACTTCGCTATACGATAAAAAATCTGGACCGGGAAAAAGGTTAAACTTTCTCATTTTAAAGTGTTTAGGTGTGTTTCTTATGTACATATAGGTGATCATGCGAGGAATAAGCTAGACGCCAAGTCAGTGAAGTGTACTTTGTTAGGCTATGGAGAAGATGAATTTGGTTACAAGCTATAGGATGACCAAATCGCAAAATGATCAGAAGTAGAGATGTTGTCTTTAACGAAAGGGTTATGTACAAAGACAAAAACGCACAAGTGTCTAAACCGGAAGAGCCAAAGTATTTTGGGCTGAATGATGTGTCAGAGAACAGCGTCGTAGAACCAGTTAATCAGAATGATGATGAACAAGATATGCCGCTCTAAGTTATAAATCTTATCCCACATAGAGACCTTCTAGCGACACAGGCTCAGAGTAAAGAGAGAAGATCTACTAGAACTCCTATGCCAAATAGGAAGTACTTATAATACATGTTGTTGACAGATGCAGGGGAACCTGAGTTCTATGATGAGACATATCAAGAAGAAGATGCGAGCAAGTGGGAGCTTGCAATGAAGGATGAGATGAAGTTGTTGATTTCAAATCAAACTTGGGAGTTAGCCAAGTTGCCTGAAGGAAAGAAAGCCCTACAGAATAAGTGGGTGTTTCAGATCAAAGAGGAACGTGATGGTTCCAAAAGATATAAGGCACGACTAGTGGTCAAAGGCTTCTAACAAATAGAAGGTATTGACTACTCTGAGATTTTTTTTCCTGTTGTTAAACTAACTACGATCCGATTAGTGTTAAGTATTGTTGCAATGAAGGGGTTATATCTTAAGCAGTTAGATGTGAAGACTGCCTTTCTTCATCGAGATTTGGAAGAAAAGATATACATGAAGAACCGGAGGGGTTTACAGAAGAAGGCAAGGAAGAGTTGGTATGTAGGTTGATAAAGAGCTTGTATGGTTTAAAACAAGCTCCCTAATAATGGTACAAGAAGTTTGATGGGTTTATGCAAGACAATGGATATTTCAGATGCAGTGCTGACCACTGCTGCTAATTCAAAAAGGTTAAATCAAGTTTTATTGTCTTGCCATTTTATGTTGATGACATGTTAGTAGCTGGTGCAAATTTAAAATAGATTAACAATTTCAAGAAGCAACTCTTGAGTGAATTCTAGATGAAGGATTTATGTGCAGCAAAGCAAATTCTTGTAATGAGAATTGGCAGAAACGAACAGGAAGGTACATTGAAGCTTTCATAAGTAGAGTATGTTTGGAAGGTGTTGTAGAGATTCATCATGGGTGATGCGAAATTGGTAAGAACACTTTTGGCTAGTCATTTCATGTTGTCCAAGGACCAAAGTCTGAAGACGAAAGAGGAGAAGGATTTCATAGCTAGAGTTCATTATGCTTCAGCCATTGGAAGCTTAATATATGTCATGACTTGCACAAGACCAGATATTTCCCATGCAATGGGAGTTATGAGCCGATATATGTCAAATCCAGGCAAGCCTCACTAGGAGGTTGTGACGTGGATCCTAAGATACTTGCGGGGTACGACGGAGAGATATCTAACCTTCGGAAGAGATTAACTCAAGCTGGAAGGTTATGTGGATTCATATTTTACTAAGGAGGTAGATCATAAAAAAAGTACCACCGGATATGTATTCACAATGGCTAGTATCGCGATTAGTCGGATGTCCCAGTTATAGAAGATAGTGACAATCTCTACAATTGAAGCAGAGTACGTGGCTGTAACAGAATCAAGCAAGGAGCTGATATGGTTACAAAGTTTGTTAGCTGATTTAGGATTCAATCAAGTGATGAATGTGTTGCATAATGACAGTCAAAGTGCAATACATTTGGCCAAGAATTCGGCGTTCTATTCTAGGACCAAGCATATAGATCTTCACTACAATTTCATTCGTTCATTAATCAAAGAATGTGTGTTAAAGCTTGTAAAGATAGCAGGTAGCAAGAATCTGGCCAACATGTTAAAGAAGCCAATCACTATAGAGAAACTAAAGATGTGCATAGCTTTAATGGGTCTTCAAGAGTGAAGACATGAGGAATGAGCGCACCGTAACTATCCATTAAGTCATAAAGGAAAGTGGTTGAAAGCCTATTTAAGTTTCAGTTCTTCAAGTGGGAGATCGTTGGGTTTGTGAAGTCTGAAACCATCCTTCAGAATCATTTATCGACATTTAGCGCAGCGCATACCGCTTGGCAGACAAAGAGCACCAACTGTGGCACGTGCAGTGGTGGTCTCCAGAGAAGTCACGCAGTGTAGACCGTTGGACATGCACAGTGCATCTAGCACGGTACCCATAGTGGTAAAGTCCAGAGGTGTCACGCCTCACATACCGCAGCACAGGCACATGCACCCGAAGTGGTCTGGATCGCGGTAATGACGGGAATTGTGTGAATCAAGAAATTGTGCAGAAGAGGAAAGCAATCTTTTTGAGGTCTTGGCTTACCTTAGTGTTCCCATATAAATACTACCATTATATAAAACCCTATGAGTGTTGAAAAAGAGTGGTAGAGAGATTAAGAGCACATTGTAGAGAGATTGTAATCAAATTTGAAAGTAGTAGATTGAGTGCGGTGCACTCCATGGACGTAGGCAAATTACTGAACCACGTAAAATCTTTAGTGTTGTTCTTTCTTCTTTATTGCTTTCTTATTATCTATGTTGTGTGTTCTGCTTTAGATTTGTGTGATACTCATTCTTTCTTAACAACACTCTTGTCACTTCAAACATTTAGCTAATACTATTTTTTTTCTCTACGATTTAGCTAATTTAAGAATATTATATATGTAAGTCTTCGTTTTTCATTACAATAATATATAAAAAATAAAATAAATTAAAATAAAATAAGAGGAAAGTTTTACACACTTTTTTTAGACTTTGCATGTTCTTTACAATTATTTTCCACAAGAAAAAAGCACGGCATAAAAACCTTTAGAAGAAATATAACATAGAGAAAATGACAGGATAAAATTGGTCTCATAAGTTTCTCACATCCACATCCATACCAATAAGGTTGAGTTTGACTCACAACCCCTCTCCCAAATAAACCCCAAGAGTTGTAAGAAAAAAAAAAAAAAAAAAGGAGAAGTACATATAACCCCCAACTTTTAATAAAATGCTAAATTAAACTCTCAAAATCAACCAAAAAATCCTATTGTTAGTTGACCATCAATTGATATTGGATAAATAAAATGAAATATGGTTATTTAGATTCTTTACTATATAAATGAATAATAAAAATACTGCTGCTAAGAAAATTAAATTCTTAAAATATTATAAGATTCATTATGAATAAAAAATGCAAATATGAAAATATTAAAAAGGAATAAAAATAAAAACCAAGTAGTATTTAATATAAAAACATAATTTGTGGAGAAGATATAAACGTTTTCAAGATGGATGTGTCTGTGAGCGTCTTCCCCATATATTTTATATTTTAAAAGATTTATTTTTAAATTTTTTATGATTTAAGTTTTTAATTATAATATATTTTTAAAGTATTTTAAAGTAAATTTAAAAAAAAAAAAAAATTGTTTCCTAAAACTTTTGTTAGTATATCTTGGTTTTTAGTTTAATTACATAAAATTTACTTTTGTAAATTTAATTGAAGTGAATTAATGGTCAACTAAAGATATGAGATATTTTGCTGATTTATCAAATCAAAAATTTTAATTTGATATTTCATCGAAAGTTGAAGTATTATTTGCAATTCTCCCAATAAAAATTAAAAATAAATTATAAATAAATAAATAAATAAGAAAAAAGAAAAGTCTTGGGGTGTTGTAAGAGTCTGACCCAAAGAAATTTTGTTAAAGTAGTTGGCTCTTGTTTATGGTTAGGGCCAGGTCCCTTGGAAATACTTGGCTCGCCTCAGATGAAAAGTTGGTTCCCAATAAGCCTTGTAATTTGTAAAGCCCATTCTTGACAATTATATACGCCAGCTACATTTTTTTTTTTATTATTTAATTAATTAATTAATTTATTTATTTATTTATTTTATTTTTAATTATTATTTATTATTATTATTATTTAAATTTATTTTTTTGAAATATTATATTAATTCGGGATTTGGGTACAAAGAACATACTCAAACCCATAACCTCATGGTGAAGATGTGAAGAGCAAACCACTGAGTCAACCTCATCTTGTCTGCTAGCTATTACCAGTGATAAATTAATAGAGCTCCACATATTTTTTTTTTTTTAAGGGAATCCACACACTTTTTGGTTCTTTGGTTTAAGGTCATTGTCTGTCTCAGGCCAGTTACACTGTGAGTATCCCGCTTAGGCTACAGGTTGCTGCTTTAGGGAGAAAGCATTAAAACTGTATGGAGATGGTTCAAGGCTCCCTACCACCCGCCTTGGTATCAAAGCCTCAATCCCTGGAGTCCAGGAAATGAGTTAGACTGTTTGGACTCAAATAGAATTAATATTGAAGGAAGGAATTATCATATCACATATGGCAAACACTTCTTCTACTCCTACTGCTCTAACTCCTATTAGACTCTCTTCTTCTATCTCTCTACCTCCCTCTGTCACAAGAACTCAATCCACCAAAATACAAGACCTTGTAAAATATACACATATCCCAGATTTTGCTCAAATCACTGAAGCTTCTTTACCCCTCTTAAATCCTTACACGATCTTCAAAAGAAACAAATCTCTTGACAGAAGAATTAGTCGTCTCATTCACACTAGATCTCCTCCTGTCAAGGAGTATATCCAGTCCACTGCTCTTGACAATTGCCTCGTTCCAGCCACATCTGATGAACAATACATTGATCTTGAAATAGACCAACGCATGATTGACCAATGGATCAGAGAAGGATACTCTCACCTACATATAAGTGCAGTCCGTATCATTCTCACCTTGCATGGACGAAAAGGTTTACCAATCATTGCCAGAGTTGCTCTCCTTAACACTATCTACAAAAAAATATAAGCACGCTATTATTGGTACATGTATGTCCACACTCCATGCAAGTAGTATATCTCTCACATACTACCGTAATTTCAATATTCCGCTCAAGGATAGCAACCTTCACAGCTATTTGAAGATCCAGCTCCAGCTCCAAATCTTGGGAGCACCCATGTTACCAAACTCTTTCATGGCCACTATTCACCACCAGATCGCTTATCGACTTTAAGATCATGCTCTTGATCTCTCCATTCCTGATCACACTAGAGACACTATTTTCATCAAAGCAGAAAGGGAAGATGAAGTTCCCACTATTATTCAAATTCCCAAACAACTGCCTAGAGAAAAGCTCCAATAGATCATGTCGCTTGAATGGATCACCAACTACGAGAAGGCTTTCTAGAATACTACTTATGTAGTTGCGTCTAACACAAGATATGTCTAAGAATCAGATGGCTTCATAAAAACAGTTTATGAACCTATCCAGAACTCAAAGGCCTCTTCTAGTGCCATCATACCTTCTATATTTCAAGCACTCATGATCATACTAGTTACTACGGAAGATGACATACTCATTCACAGCTTCTAGGCCGATGGAACTGAAATCTACACCAATAAGATCAACGGTCACTTTATTTGGGATGTTGATCCTAACATGTGTAATGCAGACTGTGACTGCCGAGATTGTCTGAAAGGTTACTTAACTCTTTGCAAACCCTCTCGCATACCCTCCAGACCTGAAGACCCAGACAGTCATTGGATAGGATTACAACTTATCACCAACAAACCATTACCCATCTATGAAAGGGCTTTACAGATTTTAAGATCTAAAGGTCTCTTACCTCCGGAACCTTAAACTCCTTTTTCACCTTCTCCTCCACCTATACCATGTTATATGGCTTATAACTATGACCAAGATTTCCCTCCATTGGAACCTACCTCCAACCCAGAAAAGAACCGATTTTCTAAACCCTTTGTGCAAACTACTGAAGTTCTGCCCGATGGATCTTTGAAACAACCATCTCAAGCCGAACAAGTACTCAACTGACAATCTCATAATGCCAGAATTCAGAATAGAGTCCTAAACTCTATTGATCAGAAGATTAAACGAGTTACTCATCATGTCTCTCAGCAGGAAAACCGACTGTATAGTCTTGATACTGTCTTTAGAGATTTGTTCTCAGACCTCCAGTTTAGAATAGCTACGTTGGATGCTGACCTCTACAGATATATCAACCATGGTTATTCCGACCCAGATTTTGACAAGAAAGAAAGATAAATCAAATGACTCAAAGACCAACTGGAAAAAATGAACAGAGATCATTCCACTTTTATACCTCTTCCGTTTATCCTTACACCATACCCTTCTGCCCAGTCATTGTTCTTTTCTACATCTCCTCCTTATTCGCCTTCCACTAGGCCCTCCTAATACTTTTCAATATTTCAAATCTACTGGAGAACTTTTTCGAAAGTACCCTCCCCTCTCTTCTGCTCCTCAGAAACCGACCAAAAGGTCCTCCGCCGATTGGAAAGATAAACAATCTGTTCCGAACCGATATAAGCCAACCTTATATGCCTCCCGTCCAACTCCTTCATCCTCTGAACCGAAAACAGAATCTATTTCCAGTGATACTTTCCAGTCTTCTTGGGATACAGTTTTTATCACCTCTCCTTAGCATTCAGTCTCAAATGAAATTACCGATCTCACTCAAAGTTATGATTCTCTTGATGAAGCCTCTACTGGACCAATACCCTTCGTTGAAGAACCCCAAGATGACTCTGTCCCTAGACAGTCTCTTGGTTCCAGGCCAACAAACGGTCCTTAGTTTAACCTAGGTAACTCTTCACCAGACACCTGGCGGAAGAAAATTTCTGAAATGAGTGCATGGCTCGATCTTCAAATGGCTAAGTCTGGACAGAACTTAGAAGCGATCTTACGTGAATTCATGTCTAGATTCATGGGATCCCTCTCTTGGAGAATACAGACAACTGCAATTTGTCAGATCACCTTCAACCTCCCAAGTTAAGGGTATCATTTTTAGAGAATTTCTTGGCGACCCTGACCAGTTCTATAAACAAGCTAGATAAGAATTCTTTGAAATACGTTGTTGTTCTCTCCGTAAGAAGGATATCGAATTCCATTACAAGCGAATGTTCGAAAAATTCCATATCCTTTGTGGTATCAATGACCCCAATCTTAAACATGTCTACTTGAATTCCCTTCCCGCTGAGCTTCTAGATGAGCTGCGACGATGAATTGACTCGTCCGACAGAGCCTTCCATGACATAACCTTAGGTGAAATTCACATGTTCACCATAGGCGCCTTGGACAAACTCTGTGCTACTCAAAAACTCTTTTCTAAGATGATTCGCAAAGGAAGGAGATACGAATCCCAGTGCAAACAGCCTTAGCACCAGATTAAATGCAAGTCTGCTTAGACTTGTACTTTCAAGCCTAAAAAGAAGCACCACTTCCACTCTCCAAAATGCAAAAAGAACAAGAAGTTCAAGTATTACAAAAAGAAATCTAAGCGAGAGTGGAACAAATCACATAAATGCTTTATCTGTGGATAAAAGGGACACTATGCCAAAAAATGTCCTAATAAGAAGACCAAGTCAGCCAAGCTGGTTCACTAGCTCAAACAGATTACAGATGAAGTTCCATCAAATGCAGACATTGAATCCATTTTCTCGGAACAAGAGGTCATTGACAACAATACTACTTTTGTTCTTCAAGACACAGATTCTGCATCTTGCTCAGAATATTCTGACTTCAGATTCTGAAGCATTTCATGATTCTTATCAGGCAGCACATATTAATTCACAATCGAGACCTCAAGTCTCCATCCAAATCCTGTCTGAAAAATATTCCAAACCGATTTATCCTATTGCCTATTTTTACACCGGCTCATACAACACTATGATGAATCCCAGGATTTTTCCTCCCGATTCTTAGAAACCCTATGTCCGCTACTTCAAAGTTGTTAATGGTAAAATATTTGCCACTAATCTGATTTCCAAAAATAAGATTGGTAATAAGATTTTCCCGTCATACACTATCTTGACCCGAGTCATAGGAACTCTATTACTAAACAAAGATATCCTCATTGGTTGGGATGTCTATTGTTGATGTTAATCTCTCTGAATCCTTCCCACTAGAATCAGATACAAGAGAGATTTCAAGGCTTTCTCCAACACCCCCAAGATTTTCCCTCTTTCAAAAGTTCAACCTTCGTTTCAACAGGTACAACAGAATTCTGTACCAACAGCCATGCTGATTTAAAGCATTCAGCACCATTGTGGAAAAACTCAGACTTCTTTATTAAACTTCCTTTCAAGCTCAATGAAGACGTTAATCCCACAAAGGCTTCTCACTCAGACATGTCTCCCTCTGACCTTAAAATGGCAAATGAGGAATGTGACGAGCTGCTCAAACAAGGTTTACTAGAACCTATTTCCTCACCATGGGCGTGTCAAGCCTTCTATGTTGACAAACGATCAGAACAACTTAGAGGAAAAAAGAGACTAGTCATCGACTACAAACCTCTCAACCTCTTTCTTAGAGATGAAAAATTTTCAGTTCCCATAACCAACACGTTGTTCTCCCAATTCCCTAAAGCCACCATCTTTTCAAAGTTTGATCTTAAAGAAGCGTTTTAGAAAATAGGTATCCATCCTGATGAAGGGTACAAAACAATATTTTGTCTTCCAAATGCCTAGTACCAATAGACCGTCCTACCATTCGACATTAAGACAGCCCCTTCTTTGTTCCAGAAGGCCATAACCAGAATTTTCCATCATATTCTACATCCGGCCCTACTATACATTGATGACATCTTGCTATTCTCTCCAGATGAGAATACTTACAACCAACTCCTTCATCAGTTTTATGAACTTATTGATCGATATGGTATCATGCATTCTGAAAAGAAAAGTATGATTGGTCGAACAGAAATTGATTTCCTCAACCTGTATATCTCCAACGGCCAGTACCGTCTTGGTCCTCATCTTGCTCACCAATTACTAGATTTTCTTGATTCAAATTTGCCTGTCAAACAAATCCAACAGTTTCTCGGCATAGTCAATTTCATCAGAGACTTCCTTCCTCAGGTGAGCCGCTATACTTCTATCATGTCCGGTCTCTTAAAAAAGAATCCTCCTTCTTGAAGCTCTTGTCATACAGAGGTAGTGACAAAACTTAAGGAAATAACATAGTCCCCGCCGGCAATCACCATTTTATCTACCGGCCAACTCATCCTCCAGACTGATGCTAGTAACACTTTTTAGGGGTCCATCTGGACAAAAAAACAAAGATGGACACAGAAGATATTGTGGACATGCTAGTGGACAATTCAAAGATGCTCAACAACACTACCACACTATCTACAAAGAGATTCTTGCGGTCAAAAATAGCATTCAAAAGTTTGATTTTCATCTCAGGATAAAAAGCTTTATTGTTGAAATGGACAACTCCTCTTTTCCAAAGATATTCAAGTTCCGCAACAAGATTCCTCATAATCCTCAATTTTTAAGACTAAATGATTGGTTTTCACGATATGACTTCACTGTTAAGCACGTGAAAGGTCAAGACAATATAATTGCGGACATGCTCTCTAGACCACCACCTATCCATTTCATAACATCTTTTGGAAATATTCATCTCATCTACATGGCAACCTCAACATTATCATCAACATCATCATCCTCATCATCCTCGCCTGCTCTCACTGAGAATCGGTTCCACCTGAATTTCTAGAAATGATTCCCCTTAATCAACAACCTTCTCTTGCTCGCATTCAAGAGTTTGCTCAGTCCCATCTACTGACCTATTGAGCCCAGATTCATAATCAAGGAGTTCGACACGATCTTGTAAACCCTACCAGACCTTTCCTTGATCCTTTCCTAATGCCATTTTTTTTATAACTTCTCACCTCAAGTTCTATGGTTTCTTTGGTGTTTATCTGTTCTCCACCATCATGCCATCGTTTTTCCTCTCCAAGCTCTGTATGTTCACCTCCATGATCCCTCCTAAGAGAATTCTCTATTGTCAACCTTCTTGCAATGGTTCAATTCTCTAACCTACTGGAAAGCTAAGCTCACCAATCTCATGGATCAATATAAATTATGGAAGCTTGATTATGCATCTGCATCATCAGTCTCCTGCATCTGGATACTTCACAGACCTTATCGATTCAACCCTCACAAAAGACTTCTATTATCCCTAAACATTTGTTAGAATGCATACCGCTTATGAGTATCCAAAAACTTATCCTCAAAATCTCCAGATATCTTTGCTCAACTTCCTCTACGATGTCAGTAGCGTCCTACCTCATGAACACTTCATTCTCCCAACAATATCTAGAGACTCCTCACAAAGTTGACATCCTTTTCATAATTCAACCAGCTTAATTCACAAGACCCCATGGCTCTTGACACCTAGTCTTGCGCTTTTTGTGGAGCCCAAGACTCAGACGACAAAGATCACGCCTGCTGCAACTTGGGCAACCCGTGACCTTATCAGCATCTTATGCACTTTAATTATTACATGCTTTAATAATTCTTCATGTACTATGTGTTTTAATTATTATGTCTGAATTATTGTCTTTGTGACCGACCATCTGTTAGGCCAAACCTCCTTTTGCATTATCAGCCTTATCTTGTCTGCCACCTGTATGGCATGTCCTGTATTGTTGGTTGAATGTATTCTCCTTCTTCTTCTATATAAGGAGACGCTATGTCTTTGTAATCCTCAGAAATGGAAGATATATAGTTTTGTAAAAATCCTTTCATGGCTTTCTAAATTTCCTCCTTCTCCTTCAATATTTATTTAGAAAATGATTAGCAATCTGTAATAATCTAAGTATGCTCTGTGCTTGCCTCTAGTTGAGGATCCTGCACATTAGAAAAAAATAAAAATTTGGTTCTGTAGCTTAAGGTCCTTGTCTGTCTTAGGCCAGTTACACTGTGAGTATTCCTCTTAGGCTACGGGTTGCCACTTCAGGGAGAAAGCATTCAAATTGTATGGAGATGGTTCAAGGCTCCTTGCCACCCGCCTTGTATCTAAATTCTGAAGGAAATTTGCATAAACCCCTAAAATTTATTATTATTTATTATTTTCAAAAACAATCCTCTAATTTCGAATTTATCTTAAAACACTTTTATTGTATATCTGTATACATGAGGATTTTTTTTTTAAGGGTCAAACTTCAGGATTTTTTTTTTACAAATCTCCCAAATTTTAATTAGATCCAAAACTACCTCATCTTTCTTTTCTTTTTCTATTTTACTGTCCCCACCTTTTAATATATTTTAAACTAATTATAAACTTCAAAAATATTGAATTACTATATTCGTATCCATATCAAATTTGAGTCGTCCTGTATTGTAGCTTGTGCAACAAATGTAGAGGTGCATGGAATGAATATAGGTTTTTTTTTTTTTTTTTTTTTTTTTTTTGAGTACAAAATAACTGCTGAGACCGGCGAGATTGGGCTCTACAAATTCAACCCGGACTGCAACTCCCAGAAGAGGGGAGAGAGCACCCACACATTATTGGAAAATTTGCATATATCCATGCATACATTAGGCCTTAAACCTTGATGGTGGGGGTTCCCTTGGGAAAGGCCCACCACATTGACAAAGGACCATGTGTGAATATAGGTGCTAAAATGTGTAATGAGGGTAATTTTGGAACTAAATCGTATTTATTCAAAATTATAATAATTGTATTATCACCACTCAATGACAATAATCAGGGAATCAGTTCAGGCCTCAAAACTAAATCCACAATAATGAGAAGGGCCTCTTTCTCACTTTGATTACAAGTTGGACAGCTCCAAACAAACCCAAGCAAGAGTTTTTGGGCTCCAAACAAACTTTTATTTTTACTTTCATTTTTTTGGTTTGTGTTATTAGCCCTCTATCTAACTATGTATCTTAGAACTCACTTTATCATTACACCCAAATAATTTTTGAATATAATATTCTCTTCGAATTTGAGCATAACAAGTGAGGTTTCTTAATTCTCCCCTTTCAATATCTTACATTTTTTATTAGAATTATCAAAAGCTATTACTTGATCTATTATAGATATAGGAAATTTTTGTTAGATTATTTTTCTTTTTTTGATCATTGTAAGAATTTAATGTGATATAAAACTCATTTGATATATATATATGTTTGTATGATAATTCAACATCATAGTTTAATAATGATTTGGATGCTTAAATCCTATCGGCAATCGAAGAGATACGACTATGCTAAATTGTTGTGTCTTGATGGAAGACACCATTTACACTTTATATATACATTAGTCTAATCCTCTCTCAACCTTATGATTAGTCAGTACTATATTTCCATCAATATAAGTACTTTAAGTTAAAAGGGTTAAGAGAAAAACACAAATTACTTCTTTTACGGATTATAAAGTGTTATGAACCAATATATGTTGGATTTTGGGCTTGTGGGTTTAGCCCAATCAAGCACCCATTGTGGGTTAAACTGATAAAGTTTGATCTAGTTGATTTGAATTTGAAGTCTTGTCAGAATATAAATAATAAGCTGACCTAAAATTAAATCATTATTTATCTATCTAATTGATTCAGTTATCCTTATAAATCACATAATATAATTGGGAAACGTATCTTTAATTATCAGAGAATCAAATAACAGTTTTCTCTGGATTTGCAAACATTCTCCTTTCTCTCACTAAACATAGAACTAGGTTTTCCGTTTGGGTATTTGAGATGTGTAATGGAGTAACATCCACATACCATCGTCGGTGACAAAGTATCATGAGACCATAACGTTGTTAATTAAGTCTTCCGCTAAAAGTACGCCGCTTTTATTTTTGTTTCAAATTATATATAATGCGAAAATCTTGAAGTTCTAAATATCCTGAGAATAAGTTTTATTTACAATTTTTATTTGCATAAATTAATTTAGTTTTACAATCAGGAGTTGAATTACGGAAGCAAAGGAAGGAGCATTCTATTAAACAATTATTCAAATATAATTATAAAGCAGGTGTCAGTGGACCTCTTGCCAACGTGGTCGTACCCTTTATTGGAGTCTTCCACCACCTAGGTTCAATACCCATGGCATGCATATAATGTATATATATATCCATTTTTGTCCCTCCTTAGTTTAACAACATGTGTGGGTGCCCTCTCCCCAGTTGTGGGAGCAGACTTCTGGATTGTACTTGTAGTTGAGTATGATCCTCGCAAGGTCTCGACTTTCAAAAAAAAAAAAATTATAAAGCAGGTACCAATAACATTGATCAATATTTTTGAATTCAATGCAAATGAAAAAAAAAATTTGAAAAAGATTTCCCTTAGGTTTTCTCTCTAAATAGAACTAGGGTGAAATGAGTTGTTGGGTTTTCGGATTTAGTTTTTACTCTTAGTGAATGTAGTAGGGCGATTGTTGTGGATGAACACTTTTGAGATCGACACAACAAACACTAAAATAAATTTGACATTTCGCAACGTAAGCCCGTACGTTGTTGATACATATGTTGTCAAAAGTTTAAAGACTTTTCTCAACGCGCCATGTGCGTTGTCTTAGAACAACAACAACGTACTAAGTGCGTTGCGAAAGAGACGTACGTTGTCGTAGACATTTAACGCAACATGCTATAAATGTTGCGTTAAATGTTTAATGTAATATACATTGTATGTCATCTTAGAACATTGACAACGTACTAAGGTCATGTTTGATTATATGGTGGAATGGTAATAGGAATGAAAATGAGAATATGAATGAAAAGGAAAGGAAAGGAAAACTGAGTTTTTTGTTTGGTTGGAATTTTAGAATTAGTCTCTGAATCAGTATTATTTTGTTTGGTTAACAACGTAATGGAATGGAGATAACTGTATTTTGACCAAAATACCCCTAATTATAAAACAATCATAATAACATGATAATATGATATATTGTGGATAATAATAAAAGTATATATAATACTATATTTATATATAATATTATATATATTATTATAATATATAACATATTATATATATTATAATAATATAATATATATTACATAATAATATAAATATTATTATATATTTTTTAATATACATTTAGTAATATTAATATTATTATATATTATATAATATAAATATCATATATTATATAATATGAATATTATATAGTAATATTATTAAATATATATTATAATATAATATATAGTAATATATATATAGTAATAATATATAATAATAATATATAATATTAAATATTATATATAATATTATTATTATATATATTATATAATATAATATAATATATATTATATATTATATATAATATTATAATATATAAATATTATAATTCTTCCTTCAACAATACAGTCTCGACTTGATTTAAAACAATCTAACTCATTCTTCCTGGGCTCCAGGGAGAGAGGCTCTAATATCAAGGCGGGCGGTAGGGAGCCTTGAACTGTCTATCAGTAGGTTTTTCTGATTTTCCCCAACAAGCGGCACGCAATTTAGTAATTTATTTACATTTCCATAGTATAATATATATATATATTCTATACTTTGCATATGATATAATATGATACGATTAGATTCAAAAATTTCAAATAAAGAGTAAAATTACGTATATTTATATCTTATTTAGCCTGATATCTTATTTGTCTTATATCTTATTTATTTATTTTATTAATTAAATAATAATCGATATTAAATAAAGTACTATAAAAATAAAGATAAAGATAAAGATATATATTAGTATATAAAGGTACATGCGAGATGATGGTGGAGAACAGGGTCGTTGGTGGGAACTCCACCATCCCATTGCTTAAATCTTCAGCTTCGTTCCTCCGAAGCTCTTGATCCACCTATAATACCTTCAATTTGTGTTCTTCGACCTCAAAATGGCTCCAATCGCCAACCCTTGTTATCTTACCTCCCTGAGAACAACTGAGGGCTCCGATACCACTTTGATGCAGCAAATATGGAAAGATCAAACTAAATTCATGGCTAGTCGGGATAAACCCCAAAATAAAATAAGAGAACCTCAAGTCTCTATCAATATATCAGAATATGAGACATATTAAGTGCATTTACAATAGTTGAAGAGAGGTATTTATAGCCCTCTTACAAGTCCAATACAAGAGCCCTAAACACAAAACAAAATAACCACTAAAGCTAAATAAAATAACAAACCAAATAATAAAAATAAAGTTAAAATAAATCTTCCTACATCAAAAACCAAACAATAGGCACAAGTAGAGTTGATTCACGAAAATAATTTTGCCTTCCAACTCATGATTTAGCTTGAAAAGATTTGATGCACTCATATCTCTCAACTATGTGGGAATTAAATCTCTTAAAAGATAGAGGAGCACTAAGGCTCTAAAACTCATCACAGTTTTTCTCTCTTAAGCATTAGGAAAATTCATCTCAATTTCCTTGAAATGAATCACATAAAGCATCCCAAAATTTGTTGGCTAGGTGATTAAAAAAAAAGTGATAATAGCCCGTGTAATAATTCTATAATTTTCATGAATTAATTATAAAAAAATATATATAGGCTAATTTTGAAGTCAACAACAACTACGAGGAACCTAGACGTGTGATTAGTAATGTCAATGGATCTGTAATTTTATAGGGACATAACATGAGAACCTACGGGTCAAAATTGTAATTTTATAGGGACTAAACTGATCTTTTTTCAAACTACTGTAGATGGTTTAAATAGTAATTTTTTATAAGTCCCAATGGTTACATTTTCAAATTTACTGTTAATGGACTAAACGATAATTTTATAGGGATCCAACTGAAATATTTAGAAATTATATAGCCCTACTGTAATTTCTATGAGTAGAAAATATAATTTTCTCTTGGAATGCACAAAAACGGCTAGTTCATTTTTTTCCCTATAAATATACACCTTTTTAAGAGCTTAGCCAAGTTTTCTAACAACCTGATAAAGTGCTCTTAAGTCTTGTTGAATTTTTATTTTTTTTTTCCATATATATATATATATATATCAAAGACTCATTTGTGCTTAGATTTTCATAGTTATTCTTTGAGAGAGGTTGAGTTGTTCTTGTAATCATTTTATTCTATCTTTGAGTATGAGAATCATTTGTTGAATTGTGAGATTGTAAATCCAAGTGTGAGGTATCACTAGGTGGGTTTGTGGTGAGGCATCTACATTGTTGTAACAGTTGAATTGATACCTCGGAAGTCCAATGCGAGATTTTTTTTGATAGGCAAGTCTAATTAGAGATGGTGAAAGGCTTAAGCTTGGAAGAAGCTTGGGCAGTGGAAATAGGCACGAATTAGGGCGGAACCACTATTAATAGTTTAATACAACTAATGTACACCCTAATGACAACCGTAATAAATGGCCAAATACAGTTGCATATTCTAACATGAAAAATATAATTTTTTTTTTTTTTTTCTAAAAGAATACGATATGCTTCACTTACCCTAATTAAAGTAAACTGCAATAACTACAATATTGGAAAAATAAAAACCAAATTCTTCCACAAAAAATTTATAAAAAAATAAAATAAATAAATAAATAACTAGATTCCTAGAGATAAAGAATAGCTAATATACACGCTAATGACAGATGTAATGAATGGCTAAATACAACTATATATTCTAACACTTCCCCCTAAGTGGATGCAAAGATACTTTGCTTTCTAAGCTTGCTCATCGGTTGTTGGAAACTTGCACTTGATAGTCTTTTTTGAGTACTTCTGCAAGTTGATTGTTGGAGGAGACTTTAGGAGTACGTATTTGACCAGAGTCAAGTTTCTCTTTTATGAAATGTCTATCAATTTCCATATGTTTTGTCCGATAATGTTCCATTGGATTGTGAGCATTGATGATTGCTACTTTATTGTCACAATTTAGCATCATTGGGTTTTTAATCTTTATTTTCAAGTATGATAGAATTATCTTCAGCCAAAGTAACTCATATATTCCTTATGACATGACCCTAAACTCAACTTCTGCACAAGACCAACCACCACAGATTGTTTCTTACTCATCAATGTGACTAAATTTCCTCCCAAAAATGTACAATAGCTAGTAGTTGATCTTCTGTCCACCTTTGAGCCACTCCAATTAGCATCAGTAAAGACTTCTAGTTATAGCCCTTCTCCTTTCTGAAATAGAAGACCTTTCTCTAGTGATCCTTTAAAGTATCTAAGGATTCTATATACAGCTTCAAGATGTGGTTTAAGAGGATTATGCATGAACTGGCTCACATCACTCACAGCAAAGGTAATATCTAGCCTTGTGTAATATAGGTATATAAGCTTCTCAACCATTCTTTGATATTGTCCTTTATCAATTGGCTCTTCATTTGCTACTTTTTCTCCTAATCGATGATTTGCTTCAATTAGAGTGTCCATGTGCATATATTATGTCATACCAGCTTCTTAAAGAATATACTGGATGTACTTTTATTGAGAAATGAAAATGTCAAGTCATGATCTTGCCACTTCAATTCCTAGGAAGTATTTCTAGCTTCTTTGATCTTTAATCTCAAACTCCCTTGCTAGGTATGCTTTTAATCTGTCTATTTCTTCATAATCATCCTTTGTTACAATTATATCATCCACATACACAATTAATGCAGTAATTCTCTTGTTGGTAAAGGGCTTTAAAAATAAAGTATAATCACTTTGACTTTGAAAGTATCCTCTGTTATACATAGATTTGGTAAGTCTCTGAAACCAAGCCAAAGGAGACTGTATCAACCCATAGCAGGGTCTTCATGTACAAAATCCATGTACACTTATTCTTCATGTTAATGATGATAAGTTTCTTCGGTTAATAATTTTCTTAACTAAAAATGTTAATAATTATTTAGGTTCCATATAAGAATTAGAACTTTTATTAGGTCTAATTTCAGGTCTTATCTTAGGCTTTAAACATGTTTAATTAGTGAGACGAGAAGGTTACGACAGTAACTCTTATATGAGATCAATATTAAAGGGTCATTCTCTAGTTAAGTCGGTCCTGAAATTTTTCTTTAGAACCTTAGAATTTCAACTGGTTGGAATTTGTGTAAAAATATTATGTACTAATTCCAACTTGTTAGAATTTTAAAGACATGACAAAATTTCAAGACCAGACATGACTAGAGAATTAATCAAATATTTAATTCAATTTTGAATAATATGAGTATATGACTGTTTACTAATAAAACAAATTTCATAACAGCCTATCCAAAAAAAAAAAAAAAGTAGGTTAATTGCACTAACATATCTTGACTTTATTGAATCTAGTAAACTTTTAAAAAAATGCATGAAACTAACACAAACACCCATTGCCATTAGTCAACACCGTTAGAGTTAACCATTGGCTTTCAAAAAGACAAAATTAACCTTATTATTGAGAAGTCGAAATCACATCTGCCCAACAAACTTTGAAAAATTAATAAAAAAAATATTGTCACGTAAGCTCTAAAATAAAAAATAAAACAATTTGGTTTCTAAAAAAACATATCAATTTTTTTAAAAAAAAATATTTGAGAGTTTTTTATTTGAGAGTTTTTTTTTTTTTTTTTTTTTTTTTTTTTTTTTTTTTTTTTTTTAAGTGATATGTTTTTTAAGAAACCAAATTGTTTTGTTTTTTATTTAAATTGATAAAAAAAAAATTAGAGCTTATGTGGCAATATTTATTTATTAATTTTTTAAAGTTTACTGGGGCAGTTGTAATTTCGACTTCTCAATAGTAAGATCAATTTTGTCTTTTTGAAAGTAAATGGTTAACTCTAATGGTGTTGACTAACGGCAAGGGGTGTTTGTGTTAGTTTCATGCATTTGTTTGAAATTTTGCTAGATCTGATAAAGTCAAGGTATGTTAGTGCAATTAACCCTAATTTTATCTATTTTATAAAACCGTAATGCTACACTTCCCACCTAAAATCACTCCTTTTTCATCCCAACACATGTGGCGGTTGAAATGTCAAATGGGAAGTGGATACATGTGGTAGATGAGATAAATCATTATTAATGTTTATCCACTCACAATTTGCCACATATGGTGGGATGAAAAATGTGGGATTTTTGGTGGGATGTTTAGCATTATTGTTTTATGAAATTATAAGGAAATTTGGCTATTAATAAAACTAGAAGGGTAATTTTGGGGAATATATAAAAGTACATAGTAATTTTGATATTTTCCTAAAACAAAATCATATGATTTGACATGTCTCCTTATCCATATTTAAACATATCCTTTCAGCATTCTTTTGTAGGTCCAAAAACAAAAACAAAAAATATTTATTAATATTATCCTGCTACTTCCTTGTAAGTGCCTGGCAGATTAGATGTATCAACCATCCAAAGATCATTACAATCAATTATCCACCTCTTCAAGTTTGGTCAAATTCAATGGTCAATATTACCAAGTTACCAACAAAACAAAACAAAACAAAAAACCTTTTCTGTTATCACGTGAACCACAACTACGGTGCGCCGTCTCATATACGATGTGCATTTGCCGCGTTACACTGTATCTTTATGTGTTAGTCCTTTAGTTTGTTATAATTTACAAAAAGAAGGCAAAAACAAATTCTATATTACCAAACGGCCCTTAAGACCATTGTCGAATCCAACCCAGCGACATAGAACACCTTTATTAAGCGATGGTTGTAGAGGAGGTAATGAAACGGTAGGCATTGGATTAATGGTCCGTTTGTAGGGACCAAACCACTTGTTTTGCATGTAACGGTTTTTTCTCCAAGGAGGGAGTGTGAGGTCTCTTGCTCTCAGCGATTTTTTGGCCGCGTCACTCGTCGCTTTCACGATCCTCTTCAGATCCTCACTCTTACCTACGTATACTCTGGGCACCAATTCTATTATTCTCTTGTATTCGTTCGTCGGTCTCGCGATCTGGAATTCAGACGCAAAATCTAGGTCTATGAAATACCGGTTTTGTGAGATTGATTGGACCACGTCGATGAATTCGTTGTTGCCTGCGTTTAATCCTCCCGATGAATTCCACTTTGTCTTGCAGATCGCCGCATTGTGCCCTAGCTCGCGAAGAAAGCTCATCACTTTACGCCTGAAAATGCCTTTTTGTTGTCTCAAACATGAAAACAATTCCATTGCTCTCAAAACATGTATTAGAAGCAGATTCTTGTATAAATCCACATTGCTGTTACCGTTACCCGTTGTTCTGATGAGGATGTCTTCGAGCTTGTCAGTGGAATCGATGTCTGAGTCGACTCGGTCGGGATCGGAATCGTAACACGTTGGCTGATCGTTGGTTTCGTGCTCCAGAAAGTCGTGTACGAGCTCCGATAGACATGGAGAGTCGTCGTCGTCATCGTGGGCGGCAGAGTGATCGCTGCCGCTGCTGAGAAAACTGAGTTGATTACCGACGAGTTGAGCCTTGACCTTGTCATTGAGTGGATCGGTGACTCGTTTGGCTCTGACAAAAGCTTGCATTTTAAAGGGAGGGAATTTGTTAATGGAGGAATGAGAGATATGAAGAGCAAAGGAATATAGATAAAGACATGGATTATTTATGTATAAAAGAAAAATGGTTAGGGGAATTGCTTTGGAATATCCGTTTTTAAGTGCTGTAATTATTTGATCTTGAGGATGATGTGGCAGCATATCCAACGGCACTTGAGGCTTTATTCCGATTATGATTAATACTGGGGTGATAGGGTTGTTTCCGTAGTAAGAGACACCTGGAAAATGATGATCGACTCATGAGACCTATGTGGGGCCCTTGAGCCCTGACTCTTCACGATAGGTAAGGGCGTAAGGCTGTGGCCACTGGCCCGCCTAGGACTTATCAATTATCATTTCTTTTATGGGTGGCGATACTAATAAAAACTATTAATACATCATACTTTATTAAAATTTTCAATTATAGAAATGTTATAATAAAAATTTATCAATAAAGATAAATTATTTTATTAAAAAATAAATCAAATACTATATACATTTATTATGTACATTCATTAATTACACTCATATCTTCATCTATATTTCTTTATTAAAAAAATTTATTTTTCAAAAAAAATTATTATAAACCTTAACGTATAATAAACTCTAATTAAATTCTAATTTTATTTCAAGTATCAAACTTTCTCATCATCACGTAATTATCATATTGTTTTTATTTTCCTTTTATGTATAGTTATAAACTCTATCGATAAACAATTTTTTTTTTTCAAAGATAGATGTAAATATCAACTAGTTTTTTTTTTTAGATAGTCTTAAATATCAATGACTTTATTTTTTTTTTTAGCTGTATAAATAATTAGAGAATTCTATATTGAAAATATCTTAACCCCATATCCAATTCGGTTCCACATATTCTCTTTCATAAGATTCATACATTCGAAATATTTCCAAAAGTAAATTGGATCATCATTAAAAGAGAATTTAATTTCAAAAATAATATGATTTTTTTTATAAATTGGATGTGATAATAATTTAACATTGTTTATAAATAATATGTATTAAAATGAATATATTCGTTTCAATAAGGATACTATTGGCATTATGATGGGTGTTTATAATAATATTTATTTTTTAAATTTTAGACATAGGTATAATTATAAAAATGAGTATACTAATAAGTTTTATGGGTGTCAATATCCGCACTCTTCCTTAACGGATTGATTGCCTTCTTTTCTATTTTAACATTACAATTAACCTATTCAAAATCGACACTCCACCTTCAGAATTCTCTCCATTTCCCCTTATACTTTGCTTTTTTCTCCGTTCTCCCCCTGCCTCACACGTAAAGACTCATTTACCCTTGTACATCTAATTAAAATCATTGTTTTACCCTAAGAAATTTACTAATGATAATAAAATTATAAAAATATAAAAACATAAAATAAGATAGATCAAAAAAAAAAAAATCAACGCAAACCCTAAACAACCACCAATAAAAAAATAAAAATAAAATAAAAAATCATCCCCATCTTACAAATTTCTTTTTTTTTTTTTTTTTAAAGCAACTAATATCATTATTTAGTAATTTATAACACAATTTTCCAACAAAATTAACAATATAAATTATTGTAAAAAGTTAGATTTAAGATTTATTAAAAAGTTGAAAATGACCCATTGCTTAAGGGTTATAATGGGTTAACCTAATAACAACCTGATCCGATAAAACTAGACCCATCAATTATTTTTTTCGAATGGGTTCAAATCATGTTAATAGGTCATGTGAAGTTTATTCCGATTATGATTAATACCGGGGGTATAGGGTTGTTTCCATAGTAAGAGACACTTGGAAAATGATAATCGGCTCAGGCTGAAAGCAGTGCCCGCTCCCTTGTGTTTGAGGGAGTCGGTGCAGCATTCGAAGTAGGTGCGGGTGAGGCATTCAAGTTCGAGTGGCTTTGGTACCGGACAGAGGAAAGAGATCTCGTGCATTGGAACCCATGATTATGGACCCGAATCCATTAGTATGGAACATTTTCTTTTCCAAGTGAAATCCCCTATTTTATCAGCAATTCCATTTTTTATTTCTATAAAATTAAAAATTAAAATAAAGAATGGCCTTGAAAAGAGATATCTCGTGAAACCTATGTGGGGCCCTTGAGCCTTGACTCTTCACAATTGGTAAGGCTGTGGCCACTAGCCTGCCTAGGACTTATCAACTATCATTTCTTTGATGGATGCTGATATTGATACCCATAAAACTTATTATTATATCTATATTTTATTAAAAAATTTAATTATAAAAATATCCAAATAAAAATTTATCAATAAAGACAAATTATTTTACTTAAAAATATATCAAATACTATATATACTCATTAATTACATTTATATTTTCATTTATATTTCTTTATTAAAAAAACTTATTTTTCAAAAAAAAATTTATTATAAACCTTAACGTATGATAAACTCTAATTAAACTCTAATTTTATTTCAAGTATCAAACTTTCTTATCATCACGTAATTATTATATTGTTTTTGTCTTTGTTTTATATATAGTTATAAACTCTTTCGATAAACAATTTTTTTTCAAAGATAGATGTAAATATCAACTATTTTTTTTTTTTTAGATAGTCTTAAATATCAATAAGTTTTTTTTTTGTTTTTTTTTTTTGTTTTTTTTTTTTGCTGTATAAATAATTAGAGAATTCTATATTGAAAATATCTTGACCCCGTATCCAATTCGGTTGCACATATTCCCTTTCATAAGATTTATACATTCAAAATATTTTCAAAAGTAAATTGAACCATCATTAAAAGAGAATTTAATTTCAAAAATAATATGAATTTTTTTTTTTGGTAATAAAATTGGATTGATATAAGGGGAAAAAACATCACAAGCGATCATATGTTAAAAAACTCTTAGACAGTATCCATATATATAAAAGATAAAAGAAAAGTAAATAGTAAACAAAAAACAACAAAACACAAAGAACCAGGGGCAAAACAACCCTAAACAAAAAGAGGCACACAGGCCACAATAAAAAAAATTAAAAAAAAAAAAAAAACACATCAAGAAAAACGAAAAGACTCCCGATCCATGCAGTCGTTACCAACTAAAGAAGAATATAACGGCGGGGAGAGAACCACCAAGAATCAGCATGAAGCTCCAAAGCATGCTTAGAAAGCGTATCTGCAACCTGATTCCCCTCCCTGAAAATTCATCTGTGAGATCTGAAAAATGTAGCGCTGCCACGCTTGACAAACCCATAAATTGGGTGTGATAATAATTTAACAGTGTTTATAAATAATATGCATTAAAATGAATATATTCGTTTCAATGAGGATATTATTGGCATTATGATGGGTGCTTATAGTAATATTTATTTTTTAAATTTTAGACATAGGTATAATTATAAAAATGAGTATGTCTAAAATTTAAAAAATGAGTGTACTAATAAGTTGTATGAGTGTCAATATCCACACCCTTCCTTGATGGATTGATTGCCTTATTTTCTATTTTAACATTACAATTAACCTATTCAAAATCCACCCTCCACCTTCAGAATTCTCTCCGATTCCCCTTATACTTTGCTTTTTTCTCCGTTCTCCACCTGCCTCACATGTAAAGACTCATTTACCCTTGTATATCTAATTAAAATCATTGTTTTACCCTAAGATATTTACTAATGATAATAAAAATATAAAAATATAAAAACATAAAATAAGATAGATCAAAAAAAAAAAAAAAAAAAAAAACAACCACCAATAATAAAATAAAAAAAATCATCCCCATCTTACAAATATCTTTTTTTCTAAAGCAACTAATATCATTATTTAGTAATTTATAACACAATATTCCAACGAAATTAACAATATAAATTATTGTAAAAAGTTATATTCGAGATTTATTAAAAAGTTGAAAATGACCCATTGCTTAAGGGTTATAATGGGTTAACCTAATAACAACCTGATCCTATAAAGCTAGACCCATCAATTATTTTTTCGAATGGGTTTAAATCATGTTAATAGGTAATGTGAAGTTTAGTCGGGTCTAGATGAAGTTTAAGTTATGTTTGCAAAGTGGTTCTCATTTGATTTAGTTCCAAATGATGATTATTTGGGAGGGTTCAGAACGGGGTGGCCCTCCTCACACCCCACCCAATTTATTTTTTGAAACCTCATCCCCATCCCTATATAAAACCCCATAATAGATAGTGCAAGGCGGGGAGGGGCGGGATATGCTTTCCCCGTCCCCACCCATTTACTTTGTTTAACCCATTTATTGAAATTATTTATCAAAATAATAAATATATAACATAATGAATATGGTACAGTTTATAAAGTAATTCTAAAAAACTATTGAAAATCATCCCAAAAACATTAAAAATAAGGGTGTTGATATTGACACTTATAAATATAATAAGCAAATTCATATTTTAATAATAAATTTAATTACAAAAATAGTCCGATAGAAATTTATCAATAAAGACAAATTAGTTTAATTAAAAATAAATCAAATAATATATACACCCATTAATTACACTCATATCTTTGACTATATCACTTTATTAAAATAAAAATAAAAACCTAAACCATAATTCCATTCCGGTATCAAAATTTTAGATTTTACAGAAAAGAACAAACTTAATTATTTCCGTCGACTCTTTTGGTTTCATCATGTTTTTTATCATCATCATCATTGTCATGACGTCATCAGGGGGCGGACGGTTAAGGTAAAGCTGGATCAGCCTTTTTTTTATTTTTTTTTATTTTATAAAATAATTATTTAATATTGTATTCTTATTAATAAGAGCAGCTCTCTCCTCCCACACGCAACATTAAACATTTTCCTTATAGGACACCTGCAATTCTGCAAACCGACACAGTGAGTAGTTAGTGACATTAATAAATTATTATTATTTATTCATTAATTATTACATTGAATTAACAATTAGCATCCAGTTATCCTCTATCAGACTA
The DNA here is from genome assembly GCA_035582765.1 of Acer negundo. NCBI lineage: Eukaryota > Viridiplantae > Streptophyta > Magnoliopsida > Sapindales > Sapindaceae > Acer > Acer negundo. The sequence goes on along the minus strand of CM069237.1, from coordinate 19,272,579 downwards.
TCACACGGACTGTCGAATACGAAACCTCTCTCTCTCACGAATCCCAATTCCCTCCCTCCCAATTTCCAAATCCCAATTCTTTCTTTCTAATTAATAATTATCCTCGTCATTCGAAATTTTAAGTTACAAAATAATTTATATTTGGTTTTTCAATTCTGATATATTTTTTTTAGTTTCTATTTATATTTAGTTTGTTATTCAGAATTTTTTATTTATTTATGAATTTAGTTTCCAATTGTAATTTATTATTTCTAGGGTTATATTATAATTTATAAAGTATCACTTTAATCGAAGTTTTTGATAATTTTAGATTACAATATCAAACAACCATATATCAAAACCAATAAAAACTATATTTTCATACTTCAAAAAAAAAAAAAAAAAGATAATTATTTATCGGGTAAGAATAGATCAAGTTCTCCATATATAATGTTAAGGATTGGGTTCAAATTTACTTTCTTTATCCACGGGATTAAAATTAAAAATATTGATACTCCATTGATTATATATATAATTTTGTTTTAACTCAAAATAACAAAAAATCTTAGATACGTTCCTGATCATCATAAAGTATTCGTAGAGACAATGCTCAATGTTGAAAACGAAACAGTAGACAAACCTTCCAGACCACCATGCATTAATGGTTGGTCCACCATGTACTTGATTTTAAACCTTCCAGCTCAATCCACTCGCAACTCATCGAGCGTGATTTTACATGCACCCCACCACTTTCTTTCTTTTTTTTTTTTTCTTTTTTTTTTTTTTGAAAGAAGAGACTATATTCATAAACCTGGGGAGGGAATAACATCCCACCAACACAACTCTTCACAAGAAGAGAAAGCCAAAGTGGCCAGGGCATGAGCCAAACTATTAGAAGACCTAGGAATAGCTTGGCAAAGACAGCCCCCCACCTCTAAACACAAGGCTTTAATATCTGAAATAAGAAACATAGCATCACCTAAAAATGAAAGCTCAGAGTTCAACAAAGATGCCAACATAAGCAGCATCCACTTCAGTATTATTAATAATCAAGTTGTGATGCTTGGCAAGGAGGAGACCTTCACGAAGAGCAAGAAGCTCAGCCATCTCAAACTGAAAAATTGCCTAGCATAGGTTTCGAGACAGCAGCAACAACTTTACCCGAGTAGTCTCTTATAGCAGCCCCCACACCAATGAATTTTCTTCCACATATAACAGAGGCATCAGTGTTTAACTTGAGACAACCTGCAGGAAGGGCAATCCAGCTGATCTGATTTGCTGCAATAGGCTTAAGGGAGTTAGAAAGAGCCCTGCATGTATTCTGGAATTCCAGGAGGAGGTCACCTGCACCATTAATAATGTCCACAGCACTTCTAACTTGACCACTATGTAAGGCAGCATTGCGAGAATTCCAAATTCACCAAATAAGAACACAAATAAAGCTGAATTCCTCTATATTCAACCATCAAGTATATCAATACAAGACACATTTCGAAAATCTGAAATTATATTGCCAAACCTTCAAGGAGTCAGGACACCAAAACATGGCATGGCATGGCATGGCATTCATCTTCAGAAGCTTTTCCACACCTTAAACAAATATAACTATTAGATACTTTTATGGGCACCCATAAATTGTGAAGGCATGGAATAGCTTTAGAACAAATTCTCCAAATGAACACCTTGATTTTAGGTGGAATATTAAGGTGCCAAAGGCTTTTCCACCATCTCCGAGAATTTTATAGAGACGAGGGAGATTCTTTTAAAGATAAGGTCCAATAACCACTTTTGACAGTGTACATACCATTCTTATATTCGAACCATTACCTACTCTCCATCGTAGTCCTTTCATAATCCGACTCCATACCTTTTCTCTAATTTCCTCAAAAGCTTTCCTTTTGTTTCTGCCTACCAACGTTGGAAGGTCTAGATATTTATCATGAGAGTTACATGACTGGATTCCAAAGATATCTTTCATATCTCTCTTCAGATCAGAGTTTACATTTGGACTAAATGTGATACTGGATTTCTGGAGATTCACTTGCTCGCCTGATGCACGTTCATAAATATCCAGCAAACGTTTTGAGTTGATGAAAATCACAAATATAATCAGTTAAGCAACAATAACTTAAAATTGCAAAAAATAGGATTCAAGATTCAATTAAATACCAAGATCATTAAAATTTTAATTTTTTTTTTTTAACATTTGACTTTTCAACAACTTGAGCCAACTCAGGGGTCAACCTGAGTCAATACTCGAACCACCACCCTTGCCTTGAGTTAAGAACAGTAAACAAGTACCGAGTGATTGGCGACTCAGCTCCATCCTCACCACCATGTAAGACTAGGCTGACTGTGCAAGAAAATGTGAAGGAGCTACTCACTACTGTCTTAGCAGTGGAAATTGCTTATGTGTGCCTGGTTAGGCACATTGTTGCTGAAACCCATAACATATATCATGTTATATCTATTGCAGCTTCCATTAATAAAAATATATAGTATTGATCATCAAAAAATAACAAGTGTGGCAAGAGTAGGTTTCACAAGACAAGGATACCAAATCGACAATGTTATTGCAACAAGATATGAAATGTCATTGCATCTTGACTCGTTCCACCAATACAAGAAATCAAATCTTGCATTTCAAATGATTCTAGCCATGTCAATACTTTAATTTCCTCAACATGAGAAATTCATTGTGTTTCAGGTGACCATTCAGAATCTTATCCATCTCTAGATGTTAGTTTTAGAGTAATTTGGTGTATTAATAATTTAAGAGGGTTTATAAATAAATTGTATTAAAATGAAAACATTCATTTAAATAAAGGTACTATTAGCATTAAAATGGGTTTTCATAGTAATGTTTTAATTTTAAATTTTAGATATAGACGTACTTATGAATATTGATGTATTTATCATATTTATGAGCGTCAATATCCGTACCCTAAAAATAAATATAAATCTTACAACTAAATAAATAAATTCAATAAATAGCACAGGACAAGACGAGGATTATAAAACTCATTTCCGCTCCATACCCATTACGGGTTTTACTATCTATCCCTATCACCGTTCTATACCCACCCAATAAATACAGGTCCTGGCAGAACCCCATACCCGCAATTATTTTATGATGCGGCGGATCAACTGGCATTAGATTATTTGGAGGGGTGGGATTTGAAACAAACCAAGTAAGGCTAAACCCGGGCGGCGGAATCAGAATGATTTGAAATTTTGACAGCTGATGCGTTTCGGCGTTTCCGGAACTACTACGTAGCTTTGCTACGTAAGCACGTCCTTTTTTAGGCAAATTCCGTCGTTTAGGCCTCGAAGTTGCAATTTTTGCCGTTTTAGGAAAGTTTCTTTTTCGCAATAATTTGAGTTTCCCAATTCCGAATCGACTTCCGTCAATTCTGGAGTGTTTAGGATTCTCAGTAGAATTAGTTTTTGCTTTAATTTCATTTTTGCCTTTTTTGGTAAATTTCCGTTTTTAAGTCGTTTTTCTTGCTTTTCAAGGAATTCGATTAGGTTTAGGATTTATTTTGCTTTAAATAATGATGTAGGCCGAATTGGCCATTCAGCTTTTGATTTATAAAATTTTAGAGTTTTCTCTAATTATTCCAATTTCGGTATTCATCGTGAATCAACGAATTGAAGCCTAACTTTCCGGTATTTGTGCGCAAATCAACGGAACTTTAGTAGGTTGTTTCTAATCGTTTTACGCAGGTTTTTCTCGACAGAGCTTCCGCTACATCAGTTGGTATCAAAGCCGTGTTCGTTCGGGACGACATCATCATGCCGCCGAGAAGACGACCAGACCAGATTCCTGTAGACCTAGCCATCGAACGTGACCGTGTGATACAGTTGGAGCGACAGGTGGAGCAATTAACGGCGCAACTTGCGGCGTCAAGAGCCAACCAAAACCCGTTTCAGGCCTTACATCCTGAGACAAGTAGTGACGAAGTGGAAGGGGATCCGCAACCACGACGTCGACAGAGAGCGCCTGTGACTGATGACAGGGTTGATGACAGAACTGAAGATGTCAGGCGATGGGAGTCAGGGATGCGGACTGAGGTTCCGGAATTCCGTGGAAGCATGCAGCCAGAAGAGTTTCTGGAATGGATTGGAATCGCTGACGAGATTCTGGAATTCAAAAGAGTTCCTGCGAATGAGAGGGTGGCATTGGTGGCCACGAGGTTTCGGGGTAGAGCCGCGGCTTGGTGGCAACAATTTAAACTCGCTAGGAATCGCGCTGGAAAACCCAAACTTTCTGACTGGGAGAAGATGAAACAAAAGTTGCGTAAAGAGTTTCTACCTCACAATTTTACGAGATTGATGTACCAGAGGTTGCAGAATCTGCGTCAAGGTATGAGGTCTGTTGATGAATATACAACCGAGTTCTATGAGTTGTTGGTGCGAAACGATATAGAGGAGACACAAGATCAGTTGGTGTCGCGCTACTGTGGTGGGTTGCGTACACAAATCCTTGATATGGTTAATCTTTTCGATCCCGTGACAGTAACTGAGGCGCATCAGAGGGCTTTACAATTGGAGAAGACATTGTCACGAAAATCTAATAGTGGACAGACGCTGAATTTCGGAGGAGGAATGAGCAGTCGAAACAGAGCAAGTAGTTCCAGCGAAAATACTGGAAGTCGACCAGGTGTTAGTGCTAGCAGTGGTTCATATACTGGTCCACGGAACCCGACAAACAACGTTCAAACTCCCAGGGCAACCACTGGCGGATTTCGGTGTTTTGGATGTGGAGAAACGGGTCACAGGCTGTCTGAGTGTCCAAGACCAGCAAAAAGGGTATTATTTATTGACCCGGCAGAATTTAATGAGGAAGATGCGGAAATAATTGAAGAACCACAATCAGGAGCGGAGGAAGTGAGTGAAGAACTGGTAGATGGTGACACCGGAACGATGTTGATGGTGCGACGTACCTGCTTGGCACCGAGAACTGGAGAAGGAGAGTGGCTGCGAAATAACATATTTCAGTCTACTTGTACCATCATTGGTAAGGTGTGTCGGTTTGTCATAGACGGGGGGAGTTGTGAGAATATTGTGTCAGTCGAAGCGGTACGAAAGTTAGGGGTGACGACAGAAAAACATCCAAAACCATATAGACTAGCTTGGCTGCAAAAGGGGGGTGAGGTGACTGTATCACAGCGGGCGCTAATTTCGTTTTCGATGGGAACTAACTACAAGGATCAGATGTGGTGTGATGTGGTGGACATGGATGCATGTCACTTACTGCTAGGGAGGCCGTGGCAATATGACAGAAAAGTGTATCATGATGGGTTTAAGAATACCTATTCTTTCGTTTTCCATGAAAAAAAAATTGTGCTACTACCGAGCAAACCATTTGAGAAGAATAAGGCGCATAGCGATACTACTAATCTGTTATCATATGCAAAATTCGAGTTGGAGATAAAGGAAGTAGAAACGGTGTATGTGTTAATGGGAAAAGAAACACAGGCTGATATGGAGGTTCCTAGTGCGGCAGCTCCTCTGATTTCGGAGTTTGCTGATGTGTTTCCGGAAGAATTACCTGAAGGACTACCACCTCTACGTGACATTCAACATCATATCGACCTAGAGCCAGGAGCTATGTTGCCAAACAAACCACATTACAGAATGAGTCCCACTGAGCACGAAGAGTTACGAAGGCAGGTTGAGGAGCTTCAGTCAAAGGGGCATATCCGTGAGAGTCTAAGTCCATGTGCTGTTCCCGCCTTGTTAATTCCCAAGAAAGATGGAACATGGAGGATGTGTGTCGACAGTCGCGCAATTAATAAGATCACAGTAAGGTATCGCTTTCCAATTCCGAGACTAGATGATTTGTTAGATCAATTGAGCGGGGCACATGAGTTCACCAAATTGGACCTGAAGAGTGGGTATCATCAGATTCGTATTCGACCTGGGGATGAATGGAAGACAGCGTTCAAGACGCGAGAGAGGTTATATGAATGGCTAGTCATGCCATTTGGGTTGTCAAACGCGCCTAGCACCTTCATGAGAGTGATGAACCAAGCCCTTCGACCATTTATCGGTAAGTTTGTTGTTGTTTACTTCGATGATATCTTAATTTACAGTGCAAACCCCGAGCTGCATCTTCAGCACATTCGGGAAGTGTTATGTGTGTTGCGTAGAGAAAAATTTGTTGCTGCAGCCAAGAAGTGCGTTTTTATGACACCAAAGGTGTTATTTTTGGGATATGTTATTTCTGGAGAGGGTCTACAGGTGGATGAGTCCAAAATAGAGGCAGTGAGGCAGTGGCCGCAACCGAAAACAATTACTGAGGTACGGAGTTTCCATGGATTGGCATCATTCTACCGCCGGTTCATCCCGCACTTTAGTAGCATTATGGCACCTGTCACTGAGTGTATGAAAGGAGTCAAGTTTCAGTGGACGACCGAAGCTGAAGAAGGTTTTCAGCAAATCAAAGAGAAATTGACAACAACCCCTATACTCGTTCTACCAGATTTTTCTCAACCGTTCGAGCTGCATAGCGATGCTTCCAAGGTGGGCATCGGAGCTGTTTTGAGTCAAGGTGGGAAACCGGTGGCATATTTCAGTGAGAAACTGTCGGGATCTCGAGTACGTTATAGCACATATGACATAGAATTCTATGCTGTGGTCCAAGCGGTGAAACATTGGCGGCATTACTTATTCCACCGAGAATTCATTCTATACACCGATCATGATTCATTAAGACATCTCCACAGTCAAGAAAAAATTTCTTCCCGGCATGCTTCATGGTCAGCTTACCTTCAACAATTTACATTCGTCCTGAAGCACAAAGCAGGTGTTACGAACCGGGTGGCTGATGCCCTGAGTCGAAGAGTCAATCTGTTATCAACAATGGTTGTCCAGGTTCCAGGTTTTAACTCTTTTCGTGAATTATATGATTCAGATCCACACTTTTCAGAGATAATGGTTGCTGTTCGAGAGAAAAAAAATTCAGAATTTGTATTGGTAGATGGGTTCTTGTTTCGGGGAAATCAACTTTGTATTCCCGAGTGTAGTTTGCGTTTGCAAATTATTATGGAAATACATGGGGAGGGTCACGTGGGCAGAGATCGCACGCTTCAGTTAGTTAAGGCATCGTACTTTTGGCCAACAATTCGGAAGGAAGTAGAGAGATATGTGGAACGTTGTCGGATTTGTCAAGTGTCCAAAGGGAAAGCGACTAATGCTGGTTTGTACAGGCCATTACCGATTCCTACTCAACCATGGACGGACTTGAGCATGGATTTTGTTTTGGGACTGCCAAGAACCCAACGTGGATGTGATTCCATCTATGTAGTGGTTGACCGATTTTCCAAGATGGTTCATTTTATCCCGTGCAAAAAAACTACTGATGCTGTCAAGGTCGCCCAATTGTTCTTCCGAGAGATTTATCGCCTTCATGGTTTACCTTCGTCAATTGTTTCTGACCGGGACACTCGATTCCTCAGTCACTTTTGGCGGAGCCTTTGGAAGATGGTCAATACAAGGTTGGATTTTAGCAGTGCATATCACCCGCAAACTGATGGGCAGACGGAGGTGGTGAACCGAGCGCTCGGAGATTTACTGAGATGTCTGGTAGGAGAAAATGTTCGGTCATGGGATCTGAAGTTGAGCCAAGCCGAATTTGCCCACAACCATGCTGTCAATAGGAGTACCGGCTTCAGTCCTTTTCAGGTCGTGTACTCACTGGTTCCTCGAAGCCCTATAGACCTGATTCCTCTACCTAGCAAGACTAGAGTTCATGGGAAAGCTGAAGATTTCGTTCAAGGGTTACATGAGGTTCATAAGCAGGTGCAAGAAAATTTGTTGCAATCGGTAGAGAAATACAAGCTGGCCGCGGACAAGAAAAGGCGTCATTTGGAGTTTGAGGTGGGAGATTTTGTGTGGGCAGTCCTCACAAAGGACAGGTTTGCTGTGGGGGAGTATAACAAACTTGCTGCTAAGAAGATAGGCCCGCTGGAAATTGTGGAAAAAATTAATCCAAATGCGTATCGCCTGAAACTACCCAGCCATATTAGAACTCATAATGTCTTCAATGTCAAGCATTTGATTCCTTTCCATGGCGACTCCTCTGATGATGACACCGCGATAAATTCGAGGACGAATTTTCTCCAACCTGGGGAGAATGATGCGGCGGATCAACTGGCATTAGATTATTTGGAGGGGTGGGATTTGAAACAAACCAAGTAAGGCTAAACCCGGGCGGCGGAATCAGAATGATTTGAAATTTTGACAGCTGATGCGTTTCGGCGTTTCCGGAACTACTACGTAGCTTTGCTGCGTAAGCACGTCCTTTTTTAGGCAAATTCCGTCGTTTAGGCCTCGAAGTTGCAATTTTTGCCGTTTTAGGAAAGTTTCTTTTTCGCAATAATTTGAGTTTCCCAATTCCGAATCGACTTCCGTCAATTCTGGAGTGTTTAGGATTCTCAGTAGAATTAGTTTTTGCTTTAATTTCATTTTTGCCTTTTTTGGTAAATTTCTGTTTTTAAGTCGTTTTTCTTGCTTTTCAAGGAATTCGATTAGGTTTAGGATTTATTTTGCTTTAAATAATGATGTAGGCCGAATTGGCCATTCAGCTTTTGATTTATAAAATTTTAGAGTTTTCTCTAAGTATTCCAATTTCGGTATTCATCATGAATCAACGAATTGAAGCCTAACTTTCCGGTATTTGTGCGCAAATCAACGGAACTTTAGTAGGTTGTTTCTAATCGTTTTACGCAGGTTTTTCTCGACAGAGCTTCCGCTACATCATTTTACCATCCCTATGTTAGTGAAGCGAGACTCATTTGATTTGGTTCCCTATGATGATTATTTCAATTTAAATTTGAAGGTCGGGCCATTGATTCAAAATTTGCTATTTGTTCTTCATCCCTCCGTATGTTCTTAATTCAATGATGGAAGAGTGAATGAAACAAGTATAGATAACCGCTCATAATTTAAGAGCAAATGGATAGATGAGTGTCAAAGTTGTAAATTAAAATTTTAAATTGATGCCAACAAATTAAAAGAGAAGAATAATACAAAATTTTCACTTCATTTTATCATAAAAAATTACACGACAAATATAAGTCCTACAGTCCTAGGCAATCAGTTCATCTCACCCAAATAAAATTGACTAAAATATGCGGATCGTAAAACTAGAACAATGGGGTTCACAAATGAGCCAACTCCAGAAGAGGTTCAAAAGCTTTTCCATTTTTGATCTTTTCACAAGAAATCTCTACACTTTACTACTCATAAGTCATAACTTTAACGTTTGGAAAATGAAAAATTGGAACACAGACCAGTGAAGATTGTAATTGAAATTATAGCTAAGTTTATTAAGAAGTCTGCAATACTCGTCAACACATAAAGACTAGAGAAGATTGTAATTGAAATTATAGCTAAGTTTATTAAGAAGCCTGCAACACTCGGCAACGGTACTCTCCCAATGCCCAAATAGGAAAAATGTTTCTATATGCTGCATAAGTGATCATACAATTCCTATTAAAGACTCCCATGATTTCCTGCAATAAGAAATATATTTAAACAATCAATAACCCTACATAGATATAAACATACACACACACACATAATAGAGATATTAACATGCATCGGACAGCGGACAGCAGCATCCGCATGCTTATGAATCATGACACTCGGATAACCTTTCTTCCATGAAACATCAGCTTATACCAAGGCCCAAACATGTATTGATAATAAACATGTTGATAGCATGGTCTTCAAATGGTGAGACAATTCTTATTCTAGTGAAGATCAAAAAATACGTATAATAGGAAGTAAGAAAATATATGGCGGGTTATAAAGGGTTTGTATGTGATTAAAATTGAAAGTCTAATGTTTTAAGGGACAATTTTGTATTTTCCCCTATTTTATTAAATTATAAAATGTTTCATCAAGGATTCCAAGATCTAACAAACAAAGAAATCCATCAAGTAGTTGGAACTCCTTTCCCATGCGAATTCCATGCAAATAATTATATAAACCATAAAAGATGCATAAAAGTATTAGAGAGTCACCTCCTGTGGAAAATCTCCATTCTCCATTTGGGAGTTAATTAAATATCTTGCAGCACGATGTAAGGGTGTTGGATCTCTCTCAGCCTGCTCCAGTAATTTGAAATGTAAAAAAGTGCGTTGCAGCCACAATATATATATATATATATATATATATATATATAAACTACATTCATTTTTTTCATGAATGAAAATATCAATTATCTAAAGAAACTTAACATGCAGATATATGCAGCATTCCGCTATCAGCTCAGGCGCTCAGCTATGTGCACAATATTTTACACAACTTAGTACACATTTTTATTATTTTTTGAACAATATGTATCAAAAGAACTTCTAATGATCAGGCAAAATAACTAAGATTTGAACCCATGCAAATTTGAATAACTGCAACAAACTTGATCTGTACCTGCCCAGCTTCGATAAGAGCCAACATAGCCCATCCGGTATTTACTACATGACTCCTGTCCCCTTCAAGATTTGAATAAACCTACAATGAAAAACTTTTACAATGTTATGTACAATAACCATATGTATCAACCATTTGTTTCATTTTAAAGGAAAATAAAGATAATGAATTGTACTCTACTTAGCATTTGTGATTGTTGTAGCTTGACAGATAATCACTTATTTCATAAATGCAGACAAAGTCCACTTATTTCATAATGTACTTCTTCTATAATCCAATTTTGAGAAGTTAGTTGGGGGTTGCTTTTCAAATCTGATTATGGGAAAGCTATTTTAAAACTTTTGAAATGTCCACGATATCCTCATTATATTAACAAATAATAATGTTCTCATATCTATTAAAATTATCTAAGAATCTGAAATACTACAAGTATAATAATAAAAATAATTTATTTAAACAATTTTATTTTATAAATTAATATTAAATTTTAAAAAATTGGTTGGTAGCCACCGTAGTGGTGTCCACAGTGCCGGCATCCTCCAACACCGGAATCGACGGCGACGACTTCGATGTCACCGGAGGAGGCCGGTACTTCTCTGGCGATGGAAGTGGCAACAGTGGCGAGATAGCTGCCTCCGTCGTTGGACATTGGAGGAGCCGAGATCGGCTCCTCCAATCGCCGACGTTGGCAGAGGATCTGACCTCCGATGTCGGAGGAACTTATCACTCATCCATTGCATGAGGAGTTTGACGGCTCCTCCAAATGAAGGAGTCCAACAATAGAGGATGCTAGATCCTCCTCCGGTGTATGGAGGAGGCAAAACGTTGGATGAGTTGATTATTTAACTTATTTTTTTGTTAAGTTGATTATTTATGAAGTCAATTTACCAAACACCTATCTACTTTATCTTTTAACCGGATTATTTCTTAAGTTAGGCTATAAGTGATTATTTCATAAGCTACAACAATCCAAAACATAGCCTTAGTGAGTAGTGACAAATGCATTAAATATTTTAACAATAGTTGAAATGATCCTTTTACATATCAATAAAGAAACTCAAACATATGAATAGATTGGTGGAGTTTCATTCCTTTAAAAATAAAATAAAAATGAGAACAGGAGAACGGCTTCTTTCTACATTGTCACATTATAGATTGGACTGGCTATTCGATATCACATCATTGAATGTGAATATAATTTCATAAGCAAATATAAAAATCTCCCATCTTTTTGTTCACTATTAGTTGCCTTATCTTCCCTAGAGGAATCATTTTGTTTTTATATTTTATTTTTTTATTCAGGCAGCTGAAGTTCATATTATCTCTAGGCTTCACTACATAATGCTAGACCTTTCCACAAGGGAAAGGAGAAGTAAACCCTAAGGGGCCGTTTGGTATGGGGTAATCAAAATAATGTGATTCCTGGTAATGTGAAACCTGGGAATGTGATTCTTGGGAAAGTTGTATACATGTGTTGGTTGTGCATGGGAATATTATGTTGAATTCCTGAGAATGTTAGATAATTGTGTTTGGTTGTGTATGGGAATGTTTTTGTCTTTACATATAAAAACATGCCAAAATTAAATTTAAAATAAAATAAATAAATTATAAATAAATAAATAAATAAGATAAAAAAATAAAATAAAAAATAAATTAAAAAGAAAGATCAAGCTCGTCGTCAAGCACTCTACAAAATCCACTTTTCAGATCAAAAAAGAAAGAAAAAAAATGGGAGCAAAATCGAAGCTCATCGTCAAGCAGTGGTACAAGATCGAAGCTCGTCAGACAGGCGTCTCTCCCATGGCCTCCTCCATCGTCAGACAGGCGTAGTCCTCTTCCTATGGCCTCTCTCTATCGTCAAACAGGTGTTGTCGTCGTCGCCAACGACATCATCGAAGCTCGTCGTCGTCGGAGTCATCATCGAACTCCGTCGGCGGCGGCGGCGTCATCATCGAGCAAACCCAGATGGGATTTGGGGATGAATTGATCGATTTGGGATTTGGGTTTGGATTTTTGAAAAATTGATCGATTGGACAAGATTGGGATTTGGGGATGAATCGAAGAGGGGAAGATTTGATTTAGGGTTTGTGTGATTGAAAATTGAAGAAGATGTTAAGGATTAGGGAAAAACTGCCCAAAGAAATTGGGGATTTTTTTTGTTAAGTTTCAAATGCGTGAAGAACGAAAAAGAAGAATAATTTTTTATTTTAATGAGGTGGGTCCCACGGTGGGAATCAGATGGAGGGGCATCTGAAACCCACCTGTTGGGGTGGGAATCAGATTACCCTCTTGGAGGGATTCACATTCCCGGGAATCTAAAATTGCAAACCTCGTAACAAACATGGGAATCCGATACATTCCCATGCCAAGATGCCCCCATACCAAACGGCCCCTAATTGTTAAAAGTCTTGGTGGAATATATAATGAAGAGCAGTCAGGTTTACGTGCTATAGAGAAAATTTTGATAAATAATGCTTTTGCAAAAGTTTCAGATCTTTGATGTTGAAATGTAATTCACAAAGACTGAGCAGACACATTAACGCAAATTTGATCAACGCACCTTGTTTTGACATGAAAGATAACTCTCTCCCCAGCCACCAGAAGGACATTGTTTTGACAGCAGAAAATTGCAAGCTTTACTGATGCTAGAGCAATTACTGTAGCTCATTCCAGCAGCCACCAAGCCTTTCACCCCAAACCATGTACCATAGGTAAAGCATACACCCCATGAGCCATACCTAGTCAGCAATGTCAGATATTAAAAGAATATTCTGCATACAACAAAAATGTTTACTGAAACCCAAGAGATACATCCTCTCAGTTAAAGCTTGTCAAAATCAGTCAAGCAAATTTCAAAGTCGACATGCCCAGAAAAAACTGGACAGATTGAGCTTATGGACTAGTAAAGAAACAAATCTTGTAAGACTATCTAACGGGAGAGGGCAAACCATGAACCATCTGACTCTTGAATCTTTTCAATGAACATGGCAGCCTTTCTGATACAATGATCAATTTCTGCTTGTCGATGCCCAGGATAAGATTTCTTAAACGATGTCAAAGCTTCAATAGCAGCAGAGGTACATTCCACATAACTATAGAATTGAAGTAGTTAATATTAAACAATATAAATAAAAAAGAAACAAATATAGCAAAAAATTTAACTCGGTGCTGATATCTTACGGATAATCAATCACAATATCGCCAAAAGTTTCAGCAGGATTGATCAGCTACAAAAAAAAAAAAAAAAAAAAGAATACCAATTGTTCATAGGCAAGTCATATATGAAACAAAAACTTCAAATTTTGGAATAAACAAGTCGATGCAATAAATTCTGAGTCATAGATCTATATCAAGAATGAAAAAGTTCAGCATAAAAAGAAAAAGAAAGAAAAAGAAAAGAAAGATTCATAGATCTATATCAAGAAGACAAGAATGAAAAAGTTCAGTGAAAAAAAGTAAAAGAAATTAAAAAGATAAAGGTCAAGTCAATTTGAGGTAAATGCTGATAGACATAGTAGGATGTGGCCAGTGCAGAAAACAATTAGATAGGAACAATTGCTACAGATGGCACCTAAGAGAGAGAGAGAGAGAGAAGGATAACCCTTAACTGTAAAACAACACCCACTTGACTGTTATTAAACCACCAGCCTATCCAACATTTTTGTCCATAACCCAAGTATTTTAAGAAATTAAGATACAAATATAGAAAAAGAAACAGTAACAAAGGTAACTCTGCCCAAAATTATCTGCTCAGGCACTAATTAAACCAGAAACCAAGTGGAAGCAGAGTGCAAGAAAAATTGGACAAGGGATCGATCCACCAATTTTCGGAGTAAATGCACATAAGAACCTAGTTCAGATAAATAAAGGCTAGTTTCACCAAGACGATCAACAGAAATTAAATGATCATTCAAATGAGGGGAGAACAATTATAGAGACACGTTTAATTCCCCGAGATGGTGTCATTTATAACTGGACAACCTAAACAGAGAAGCTGCCTAGTACCATCGACTATCACAATCATGCTCTATCAACAACAAAGCCAGCCAACAGCAAGGTTAATCAGTAGTTAGGCAATGTATTGAAAGGCTGGAAGAAAAAAAGAGTCCAATTTATTAGTTGAACAATTTTCTTTCTTTTCTTCCTTTCTCATTTTCAGGTGAGATTGATGAAAAAACCGCTGCAGTTGACACATGAGGAGAGTCAAAGGAAAGCCTGTTGGTATAGACTATAGGCTTATGTAAATGCTCTAATTAGAAAACAAACATGAATGCTAAATCTTGGAAGAGGAAGGAGATCATGAAAGGGGATGAATGCTGTGAGCTTACATTTCAAACACATTTTTGGAGTAAGTTAAACTCATACAATCAGCCAAATAATCTCAGGTAAAATACAATCGAACATAATTAACAAAATAAATCAAGACTCTGTTTCAAGAACATAACTTCCAATATGTTTTCCACAGAGATGACTTGTTTCCATATAGCTTTCCATTGTTAGGCATAAAAAAAGAAAATATGCATGTTCTTGATGCTTTATGTCATTAAAGGTGGTTAGATGATGGTGGCTGACTATGACCAACAAATAGGAAGAACAAAATAGTGACCACTATAATCGTCATTGACTTATCAATGAAAATCTTTGGTGACTAAAGATTGTTGCTGATGAAGACCAGGTGACTGGTGGGTGATGGATAC
Source organism: Acer negundo (assembly GCA_035582765.1). NCBI lineage: Eukaryota > Viridiplantae > Streptophyta > Magnoliopsida > Sapindales > Sapindaceae > Acer > Acer negundo. Next base: position 19,257,463 of record CM069237.1, on the reverse strand, counting down.
TAACATCGCCAATCAAGGTAGAAAATGACTATCTCTCTAACCTTCCCCGTCTCTCTGACTCATTTTGTGGACTTTCAGATTAATTTTCCATTGCAGGAAAACAATCCTAACTGGCATTTCTTTTTGAAACATCAAATGATGTAAAATGAGAAAACATTTCCCAATAAGTTATATTTAGCAAAACAGAAGGAGCTTAAGAATATAAGTAATGATAGCAAACATAAAATATAGGCTACCTCTAGCCAAGGGTAGGATCTTGTGAGCTCATATGTCGCAAAGCCACCATCTTCATTCTGCAAAGATAAGAAAAGGCCTGTCAATAAATCAAGAAACCCATAACCTAAATAACACTTCTGTAAGATATAACTTCGACACAACGAAAAAAATCATGATTAAATTAGCTTAGCTCACATTGTACCTAATGGCATGTACAACAATGAACAGGACTCAAGCGTACAACTTGTGAGTGTACAAACTCTAATATAATTCACAATCTATCTCAGTCATCTTATATCTCCATCCCCTTATGAAAACTGTCACTTATGGCAATATGACCACGTCCCAATCCCTCTCTCCAGATCTTTCTTAGATGGTAGGATATGCTAATAACGGGTTCCCAAGGAAAGAAAGGGTGCACACATGTGCACATACACAAGCATGGACTTAAATAAAGAGTGTGCAAGGGAACTCGATATTTTTGTTCATTCACTCATATTGCACATACTTTATTAACAGAAATTTGAGCAACATATTACATTAAAAAATTAAACCTGCTAGTTTGTACAAACACAGGCAAGCTTTATTTTACTTCCACAAAGACAGAACACCTTAGATGAGAAGTACTGGTGATTATGCATTGGCTAGAAAACCAATATACATATCTAGTTTAGAGTATCAGACTCTGACTTACCTGTAATGAAAGAATAACATTTACAGCATCATAAAACTGCTTTACATCTAATGATTCACCAACAATCTCTGATGGTAATTTTGATAACAAGAGAGCAGCCTGAAAAAAAATAACATTAGAGAAATGACGATGAATAACATTAACAACAGGAATACTTGCAATTTCGTTAATCTTACTTTAAGTCCCTCTGCTGTGCAGTCTGAGATGGGCCATCCATGATCTGCAGTTGAGAAAGCCCAAGCACCTTTTGAAATGTGGCGGTACCAAGAATCAAGATTACCCGGGCAATCATCTAAAACCTTCAAAGCAAAGCAAAACCAATCAACAATGGATGAGTTTTAAAAGTGCTCTTTTAGAAACAAATTCAGAACAATTAAGAAATTAAACCAACCTGAGAGTTCTTTATGTACATATGTGCTTTCTTCAGAGTTGTACCATATTCTTCAACTAGATTGGTTGATATTATTGCTTGAGCCACAAAAGCAGTGTCCCACAGTTGACTTCCATTATAACCCTGCAACAATTTATTAAGTCTACTGTAGATGGTCATTTAGATTTTTGTAAGTCATCAGGGTTACAATATTTTCAGACAGGTTAATCAGCACAAACGTAACTACATTCAAAATATTATGCATGACTACCATTTACCACTAGCTCATGCTTATTAAGTATCGGCATAGGCCGCATAGTATTACAAACTTCTCTCTGGCACTCCAAGACTCCGGTTGATGCTTAACCCACACAAACAAGAGGGATAAAAGAAGTCAATAGTAAGGAAATGACAGAATGGTATTACTTCCACACCTGCATTTTCATGCCATCTTCAGCAAGCCAGAGATAATCATAGATTCTTGGAAGATGCAACTTGAAAGCCTCTGAGTTTGGATCTTCCACCCAACAGCAAAGCATATTTAAGACCTGCACATTACGAAAAAGAAGAAAGAAGCACGCCTTGTTATCTAAGTTTGACCTACAATTCTCAAGTAAAACTAAAACGATAAGTTTGGGAGTAGGGGCAAGAGGGTGAGTGGCCTGCTAGGTACTGATAATCATATCATATGTACTAAAAGACGGAAGTAACTTGAAAGACCTATGAATTGTGTATGGCAATCTTCATAGAGACCAAGGAGCATCTTAGTGTGGCAAGACTTAATAAGAAATGATCAAACATAATTCTACTACAAACTAACAAAATCTGCATGACAGACAAAGACTACTACTTTTACATATATATGAGTTAAATGCCATCAAATTTTTCCATAACTCTACCCTCCAGCTCAATAGACTGAAAGTTCAAGACAAGAAAAGTAATATCGTAAACCTTTGAATTCCAACCTTGTTCACAGGACCTATGCAAATATAACGAGTATTTTCATCTTCATAGTGTATGTGCTCAATTGTGGTGCGAATAGCCTTTTCTCTCAGTTTCTTTCCAGGCCAATGCATTAGAATAGGTTCAACAACCTTGTCAAGTGATGCCCAAAGTATATCCTGGATCAGTGGGTGTGGATAGTACAAATCTTCCTGCAAAATGAACACAAACAAAACTTGATAACCTGCAAGGTAGAAACCTCCCAAAAATACTATAGTAAGTAATGACACAAAAGGCAAAAGTAGAACTGCAGAACCACAAGTGATATTGAAAATTTATGTGAAAGTGCCCCACTGACTAAAATACAAGCAGTCTTTTATTTTTCCATCTTATGAACAAGGTGATGTACTAAAACTCATAAATTTTTCACCAATTTTGAAAAACAGAAAAAATATAAGACCAAAAGTGCAGAACTCTTGATAATACAGTTTTCTAACTACATAATGACTTGAGCTAAGAATGTAAGACAGGAAAACAAGATCGTGTCAAATTACTTGCTCTATCTTCAAATTTCTAAATCACAATTTTAATGCTATTTGGACTTGAGATAATATTTACTATCAGAAAAATATATTAGCTTTGATTTGAAAAACCAATCCATATTTTAACCAACGGTTTATCCACCCAGGCGCACTGCATACATTGGTATCCAAGAGGCTTCCACTTGAACTGCAGCCTGAAATTTCTTTTTTTTTTTTTTTTGGACACAGGATGTTTTGATCAAAAAGATTACAAGTATAGAAAGCAAGCTGTCCTTAACTAGAAAAAGCAGGAACAGCTCCCAAAAAAAAAAAAAAAAAAGGTCTGAAATTCAAGTTAAACTGACAATAATTTAATACGATATGGTAGGAGGGATTAAAGAATCTGATTTGGCATGTTGCATCTATCATGCTTTTTAATAAGGGATTACAAGACAAAAGATGTATTACAAGTATAATAAGCAAGCTGTCCTTAACAAGACAAAGCAGGAACAGAAAAAAATAGAAAACAAAAACAAAAACAAGGCCCGGAATTTAAGTTAAACTGACAATAGTTTAATACATGTATGAATGAGGGATTAAAGAATCTGATTTGGCATGGTGCATCTATCATGCTTTTTAATATAATGAATGTTTCAGTCCCCAAAAGATCCAAAACAAAATCAATGAATTTAGCCAAACTAATAAAATGGAATTGGAGGTAATCTCTTACAAAAAGTACGAGAATGGTAACTCCACTTCAACTGAATTCCAATTCCAAAGCTCTAATTACAAGATACGAAACAATGTTAGAGATTTGCCATGTTATTTATTCTGTGGTGCCTATGTTAAATTAATATCTCTTGGCTTCTCAAATGCACTATCCTCTACTCTGTTTCTTTTACACTCGCAGCAAGCTAGGTCATTGTGATTAACTTCACTACAATCTCGAGCATTACAAATTACCTAATCCTTAAAAAAAATTAATATTGTAGGCAAGTATCATCTTACAAATTCTTAAGACCATTGGTCAAAGCAGGAAACATTTTTTTGTATAAATGTTTCATTTTATATTCAAAGCATAAACCTTTGCTAGCATACTTCATAAACTTCTAACGCATGTCAAATAAAAAAGGAAAAGGTGACATAGATGGCATCCCAAAAAAGTAAATGCATGTGTTAAAGCACGATTTTTAAAGGGACAAGTACCGTTACTGACCTTTGCACATAGGTTGCGTGCCTGATTCCAATCTATGTCATGATATGGGACAGTGTAGATCTCCTTTCTCAAAGACAAAATGGTTGGAGTGATTGGACCAACAAACCTCTTTCCATACAAGTAAGACATAGGTAAATAGACCATTCGACAGTGACACCACATCCTTCCTGCAGCATAGTAAAAATTATATATATTTCCAATCATTTTTTAGAACTGAGTAGATGGAAACTTTTAATAATTTTTAACAATGGCAATTGGAAAACAAGGAGATTCTGAAATTTAATCTAGTTAAAATCACCATATCAAGCTAATGCAAATAATATTTTCCCAAGACAAAGCTGGTAGGACCTGTCCTGTCTTCTAGGATATATAGGGTATATATCCAAATAATCATTCTAACAACAGGCAATGAAATAAAATAAGCATGCAGGTCCCTTCGAAACATCTTATGATTTAGTAAATTTTCACCTTGTTTTTGTGAAGCAGAAAAGGCATTTCCTTTTTATTTATTCATTTTTTAATTACAATAAATAATCAAACCCCTATCCACCCTAGTGTGAGTGAGACTTGAACCCAAAACCTCTTATATTAATATGACAAGACCTTTCTAGCTAAGCTAGCTAATATCCACAAAGAAATGGCATGCATGCAACCATGCTACAAAAAGGAAATTGCATACAAGAAAAGTAAACTACTAATGAAATTTAAAGAAAAAAAAATGGAGCAGAACTTTAATTTTGCAACCCCCAGCCAGTGGAGTTAAGCAGCATTCATTTGATAAAATATCACAGCATTTTTCATCCAATACATTAAACATGATCATTCCAGTGATATAAGATTTATATAATAAAAAAACTATTTATAAAAATTAAAGATCCACTTTTAAAGAGCACTCACATTAAGGAACAATCACCATTGTTTAACAAATGCTTTTTACTGGCGAAATGATAATCTAGATGCACTGCAACTTCTTCTTTTAATTAGAAGATGACAGTGTAGTTTGGTATTTTATTATATAGTCTTAGATTCTATAATCAGAAACAATAATAATCTGGGTAGCAAATCAACATTTCAGAAAACTAGTATCAGAAAGTATTAAAAGTAGATCTAAATTGCTTAGCAGTTAGCATGGAAGTTCTTTACTATGATGTAACTAATAAAGCTAATTTTTGTGTAATAAGAATATTTAATATGGATTGTGTTAATGGATTGTGTTAACATGAGCCCTTAGAGAACATTTTATGAATTGAAAAAATTAATATAAAATTCATATGTATTCTTTCAAGACACAAGAAGTTTGTGCATTGGTGTGCTAGACAAATTAACATGGGTTTTTATTCAAGCTTTGGAGGGCACATGTTAAGAGGATTTATTGTTAATTTAAACAGCTAAAGGTTTCTTAAAGAAGTGCCTTCCAACTATTTGCCACTGAATTCCCAGCATTTCATCTTCTTATCATTCCTTTAAACCAAACACTATCCCTATACTAGATAAGCACCTATATATAACAATCTCTTGTTAACCCACCTCTTATATGTATCTCATCATCTGCCTAATTAGAAATTATATAAAAAGGTGTCCTGCATCCCCATCTTTTTATTTTCCACCTGAATCTTCATACACTGTTATTTAAATGTGATTGACGCAGACACTTTAGTGATTTATGCAACCTTTAACAGAATAATATTTTTTATGGATCATGTAAGGCATGTGTTAATAGGATTTCTAACGTAGGACATTGCTAAGATAAACGAGCAAAATTTAATCTCTCAAGATATCAGAGTCTATGTATCTTTATCTTTATCTGATTTCTAACATTAAACGTTCCTCCTAGGCACACGTTAACACAATCTTTTCAGATTTTAGGATTAGCAGGTTTTAGCAAATAGTCCAGAGCTCATTCATCTCTTTGATTACAAAAACACAGACAGAAAGATATATATATATATATATATATATACATGCATAAAAATGTTATAATTTGAAACAAATGCATTAAAAGACACCAAAAAAGGAGGCTAATATCCTAGTAAATAAGTAGTATACTGTGTACAAAAGATTAATAAATATATATATAACTTTATATGTAGAACATAAGAAAAAATCCTACTTCCAAAAATCTAATACATCAATGAATTCTAAAAAAAAAGAACCAGAAAAATTAAAAGCAAGGCATTAGAAAACAAGAAAAAATAATATAAAATCGTGAATATAACTCAATTATCAAGTGTGTTCACCCCTTCAAAAGTCATATTATTTCTCTTTGCCAACTTTCTATATGTCTATTCAGCATGTATGTATTCCAAATAAATTGAATATTTGGTATGAAAAGAATATGTAAATGTACATTTACCTGGATGGATTGGGAGCAGGTAAGGAAGGAGCCATATCTCAGGTGGCAGGGGATTATTACCAGACCACTCAAATGCTCCAAGTACCTATTACCATTGAGCAAGACAACAAGAATCAACCAACAGAAGATGAAAAATCCGAGACCACAACTGAAACCACTAAGACATAGGGTAAATACAGAACTGAGAGCCACATTTTTCCCCATGATGTTACTGCAGTTGCACCACCATGACTCAAAATCCAGTTACGCCCTTTCTCCATTTCCCCTTCCCCATCATTAGGCCCTTCGCCAAGCAACCTTAAAGTTACATAGTTCAAGACTGAACCGAACATGGTACTTGGGCCTTCAATGTGTAAACCCCACCCGCCATCTTTGTTCTGCAATTACAAATATCTACATATAAGTTGTTTTCCCCATGTGAAGAACCAGGCTAAAGGAGAATTCTTAATAAGCAACAAAAATCATCAATATAATGGAAAATGAATTATGATAATAAGCAACCCTAGATATGTCAAAAAGCATCCTTGCCTGATGATTATAGAGATAACGGCACATCTCCTTTTTATGTTCTTCTGATAAAACAGCATTCAGTGCCCCAGTAATAGACAGAGTAATCACCTGATGCGTTATACGAAGAAAATGTATCAGAGTCCGATCAGTTATTATTTTTTTTCATGGATCAAGATGTAAAACCAGATATAAAAAACAGGCTTCCAGTTGCAGAATATTTTGACACCCAAAACGTGACAGAACCAAACCTAACTAATAAGCGTGGAGAATAAGGTTCTATTAGCATAAAATTCCACACACGTAATATGTGAGGTGGAAACATAATACGCAGAATAGCAATATCAGCACTTACCAAGCCAGGTAAAAGAAACATAGGACCTCCATAATCCCCAGGCCAATGCCCATCATGGGCCTGGAGAGTTGAATGGTAACTTATACCCCTTTTTAATGTGTTAGTGACTATCTCCTCAGTCACATCATCTGTATCTTTTACTTTGACTTGAGGTAAAACTGTACCACTTGGATTCTCCTTGGCAAACTACAGTATAAAAAACAAAGGCAAATGATTAAATCAAGCATCAAGCAACTGCAAACACCATTTATTAGCATCCCCGTACAATCTCTATATTATATATTATGATGATGCAATCTATGAGCAAATTAATTGATAAATGGAAGAGTCAAGGTAAGCTTCACAGTTGAACATTGTGTTGTCACTGTTGTTTTTATTTCTAATATACATAGAGATTAATCAGAAGCCAACCACAATTGAGAAATAATCGGTAAGCAGTCATTTATTAGCAAAGTTTTAAGACCTGAAAAACCTTCTATATTTATTTGTTTGCAATTGAACAATTTTGAGATTTATATTTATCTCTATTAATTTGACAGTGAAAATAATCGTAGTTGTGGCAGCTGTTGATGTTGGTTGACTTGGAAATAGTTGTTTTTTGCGACCCATTCAGACTGGAAGCAAGAAGAAAAAGTAATGATACCTGGAAGCGCATGAGAAGATCTGCGCTGTGCTTCTTCTCGAATCGATGGTTAGAGAAGTTGTGACGAGCATTTTCGATCTCAGCCAAGTCTTCTGGCGATCCGAGTTTTGGATCGAACTCCCAGACTTGTCTTCCAACATGATTGCTCAAAGTTCTCAACCAAGGATTCCCTCCCTCGGAGATCTTCAGCTTCCACATTTTTCTATAGCAGACATGCAACACATTTTGTTAAGGTATACACACACAGGCACAGCATCGAATAAGGAGAAAACAAAACTAATTTTTTACCTGACAATCAGGAGCAGATCAATCGGCGAGAAATTAGAGTTTTGGGTGTGCCTTTTGAACTTTCAAGCTGGATTAGGAATCCAAATGGGCCCCCCTAAAGCTGGAACATTAACTCCATGTTTCATGGTCTGCAATTTAGTGTGGACAGATTTCCGTTTAGAATTTGGACCCTCAATCTGATATTTGTCCTTCTCTTGATACGATGGCACGTGTAATCGATCTATTGATGTAGTAATTTATTTCTTTTATTTCTTTTATTTTTATTATTTTTAAATATAAAGCTTTATTCTAAAAGTCCGGTAAAACCCACGTAAATTAATCTCTATAAATTAATATCCTTTCTAAATTAATAAAAAAATCTCAGTCCTAATTCGGGTCAGTTTAAAAATTTAATAAACCCTTTTATTGTAATAATTTATAATTTTTTTTTTAAAATTTAGTGTAAAACTTCGATCCCGACTGTCGTATAAATTAATAATTTTATAAAAGTATAAAATATATTACAAAATATTCAAGAACTATAAAGGTAATTCACGATGCTAATTTGCACAAGATCACCATGTTTGATGTTTTTTACTTCATCCTTCATCTTTTGAATTGTCCTCAAGAAGTTATTGTGATCATCTTCTTATTGTAACCAAAAGGTTTCAATTAAATTTAGCATTACTTGTAGAGATTTTAGGTATCTCTTGACTATCGTCGTCTTCATCATCTATCTCAACCGCACTATCATTATTCTGTATTGTGATATCATTAAGGATATCCTCATTGGTTGGAGTGTAACAAATCTTTCTTAAACAAGAATCCTGGAAAAAGGAACTTTCCGTAAAGAAAAAAACCGACTAAACACGTAATCCCGATAAGGACTCTTCCGTAAACAACAAAGCCAACATTCACACGTTTTCTAAGACAAAATAACACTTTACAAGGTAAAATCCTTCAAATTAATAACCCATTTAAATTAATACTTAATGATTGATCCCAAGAATATTAATTTAGAGGGGTTCTACTATACTTTAGATTAGAAAAAAGATTAACACATTAGAGTATCCTGATCCTTCAACTAGAAATATATTTTCCATTCGGTAATGTTTTCTATTCCACTTTTGCATTTTCATTTGATAATGAGAAATTGATTTTCATATTTTTAAAATCTAAAACTTTTTTCAAAAATATATATTTATATATGTATACGTATATATATATATATATATATATAAGTAATAATATTATAATAAAAAATAATGCTATTTTATCCAAATTTAGAACACAAATAATATGGCATCACTAAAACCTAGTGATTTCAATCATTCAATTTTAATATATAAAAATTAAGGATTCACATTATTTGGACATCAAATTTAGACAAAGTAGAGTTATTATATTTATAAAAATAAAAAAACAAATACGTGATAGAATATACGCTATATAAAAATGAGATGGGTAAACAATCTAAAAAAAATTATATATATATAATTAAAAGATAATATATATATATATATATATATTATAAAACTCTTAAGAATCGAGAGAAAACTCATCGTATGTACTCATAAAATAAGGGTTTGAACTCTTACCAGTCTTAGAGCATCTCCAATGGTAATGTGGCTTGCTTTTGAAAAAATTGTGATATGTCAACATTGTCAAGCTTAGGGGCGGGCGGATGAGAGGGATGCCCCAGGCTGTAGCCGGGCAGCCCTCTTTCAAAAGAAAAAAAAAAATTATATATATTATGATGAATTACACAAACACCCCTGATATTAGATCCAATTGTATTTATATGTAAATTTTGTTTATAATTACACTAACATCCCCTACCATTAGTATAAGTTATTTCATTTAGTTATTCTAACTTAAAATCAAAAGACAATAATAAAAATTACAAACAATCAATCACAATTGACAAAAGTATTATTTTATGCTTATTTTATATGTAATATTTCCTTGATTTTATTTTAATTTTTTGATTGCACAATTTAGATTTATTTCATTTTGTTCTATTTGTTAGTTTAAACAATTTAAACCATTATTAATAGTAAATTTTCATAATATGTAGAATCTATTTAAAAACAATATATATATATATATATATATATATATTGACAAACAAATCAATGTGAAGGTCTGTGAGTGATTGATTAAGTATTCAAATGTATTGACTAAACAATTCAATGTGAGAGTTTGTGAGCCACTAAGTAAATATTAGAACATATTGGCTAAACAAAAATAGATAAATTCGACAGTTGATAGCTAATGAATTGACTATGTACTTTCAGTGTGTACTGAGAAAAAAAAAACTATTTATATATATAATTTAGTCCGGTCTGTAAATATTTCTTGGGTCCGCCCATGGTCAAGTTAATTGTTTCATATGTGACATGTAACTAAACTTGATAAACATCTAAATAAAAAAGTGGTCTACAATGTTTCACTTGTAAAATATATGTTTTTAATGACGTGTCAATTTATTATTGATCTCCTTAAATATACTTTAAAATTGTTGAATAAAATAAGATAAAAGACAAGAGTGGTTGCTGACTAGGCCAACAAGACGGTCGTCCAGCAAACCGTCTAAAATCAGAGAGTTATGTTGACAGCCTCTAAAAAAAAAGTTGTTATCTTAGCTTGAAGTTGTACTAGAGAGGTTGCATTAGAGATGAATTTTTTAACAAAATGGATGTCCATCCTACGTGGTTTCTAATTTTTTCACAACCGGCATTAACATTAGAGATGCTCTTACCAACGTAGAGAAGGAAATGCACAAGTCGTACTAAACGAGATAATATATATTATAAATTAGAAAAAGTTCATTAAAATATATTTTTAAAGTTTGCCATTTTAATATTGTAATAAATATTATTGTTGTAGGGCAAAGTCGGGTACTCAAATTGTTGAAGTTGAAAATAACGGAAGCATTACATTGATGTTTCTGCTTTTTCAATGCATTTAGGGCTACTACTCTTTAATGTATTTTACTAGATTGTATTGATTATATTTGATTGTATTATTCTTCTACGATTATATGTTTAATGATATTTCGTTTTAGACTGTATTAAGTTATATAATGATTGGATATGATTTTTGTTTCTCTATATTTCATTAACTATTAAGAATAAAAATATATATTATAATATATATTTATTTTTTATTTTTTAAAATAATAATTAATATATAATTAATTTTTTTATTATGTAAATTATCATTCATGTAACAAATATCAATAATATTTTACAATTATTTTTAATATTTTATTTAGCTTATATAATTTTTAGACATATAATATCGGAATAATTTTTTATTTTTTATTTATATTTAATTAAATTTATATAATATATATATATAATATCAGAATAACTGTCTTGGTTTTAAAAATAATTTAAACGAAATTAAAAAACCTTATTAAAGTTAGACTAGCCTAAGATATACTACAACCATCCATAAGTTCTACTTATGCCTTTTTTTATTTTTTCAAGTCATGCTTATGCATTCATGATGAATAACAAAGGCATAGAGATAATGTATGGGAAGATCTCAAATAAGCTCAGACCTCAGAAGTATTAGTCTCTCAGGAAATAAATTCACTGGTGAGATTCCAAAATCCATTTCCGATTTAAGAGGACTCAATAATCTCAATCTTTCCAACAATAATCTCTTCGGTCGTATTCCATCATCTGTGGGTAATCTAACTGTTCTTTAATTGTTGGACCTCTTTAAGAACAAGCTATTTGGAAAAATTCCTCATTAACTAGCAAAGCTCACATCCCTTGAATTCATTAATGTATCAAATAATCATCTCGTCGGACCTATACCAAAAAGACCCTAATTTGATAAATTTGAAAATATTTCATTTGAGGGGAACCCTGGATTGTGTGGAAAACCTTTGTCAAAACAGTGTGGGAATCCTGAGGCTTCGGTGAAAGAAGCTCAAGTCATCCCGAAGTCTACATTTACTTTTGATTGGTTTTGCAAGTGGGATGATCGTTGGAGTTGTTTTTAGAAACGAATTTTGCAAGAAGATAACTGAATGGCTTGCAATGAATTTTGGTTGGCAATTGAGTACAGTGAAGAGAAGCAGGGGATATAGAAACTGATTGTAATAATTAGTTTCTCTTTGAATATTTACTCAATGATTTTGTTTTCTCTTTTTTTCTTCCTTAGATTTTAACAAAGTGTAATTAAGCATATTGTATTTGTGTTAACATATATAATGTAATCAATTCATATTTGAATTACATATATTATAATGCACCAAAGTTGTCACTATTCTATATAAAAAGTACTTGAAGCAAGAACTCATGATGTGAGTCAGTTAACTTGAAATTGGAATGATGCATTGAGAAGGCTTCTAGATGGTTGGGGCTGCTTCTAAAAGACAGCTTATTAAATAGTTGGTCATTTAAATGGGCTTCCATATTTTAATTTATTGTTGTGTGTTAGGTAAATTACACAATTGAAATGTTTTTTCACTTTTAGTGCTAAAATATTATTGGCATTTGCTCCATTTGTCAAATGGTATACTATATGAGATAACTTCTCCTTATTCACTGCAATCCAATGGTGTTGCTGAGAGAACAAAAAAAAAAGAACAATATAGTGAATTCAATGTTCCTAAGTTCAAGTTTATTTGAGAACTTATGGGGAGAGCAATAATGACTGCTTGAGTAAGGTTAGGGATTTAGAGGTTAGGACTTAGGGATTTCGATTTAGAAATTATTGAGTAAGATTTGAAAGAGATTTTTGAATTGACCGGAAACTTTGAAAGAAGTTAGGGATTCAGGAGACTTTTACTAAGGTTAGGGATTTGGGTAAGCAAAGTCATCCCCTTTACTAATAGTTCTATGATGAATAGTTTTAAAAAATTGATAAGGGCAATACGGTCTCAAATGAGTTACTTTTGTAAAATTTTCAAAAATGGGTTATGTTGTAACTTGACTCTTCAAAATGGGTTAGTTCTCAACAAAACCGTATCATTAATTAGTGATGGGTCAAATACAGATTTTGCCAAGCCGAAGCCCAATACAATTATGGAATTGGGTTATACGAAAGAGCCCATAAATGGTCTAAAGCCATAAGAGCCAAGGGTTGGACTCCTATAGACAAAAATCCTTCCATTTGCGCAATAAGAACGCGTTTATGACGGCCTCACCAAGTGGTCCCATGCAAGATTATCTCTGAAATGATATTAATATGTCATTCATTTTCCAATGCAAATATGACCTCAAACGTCTATATATGTTCCACTATTATTGCTCTCTTTCAGAAGTGTTGCCTGCAATGTGGATATGACTGCCCCATCTCTCACATCCATGAGCAAAATTAAAGAGTCAAGCAACATTTTCTAACCCACATTTCAAGTTTGAAATTTCAAGCAAAACTAAATGCATGTAATTGTCAAAATGATCAATATTTTTCTTCTTTTACTAATCTTCTTAGAAATTTTCATGAATTGATGTACTAATTATCACATGTATTAGACTTAACATTTCTGCCCACAACACGATTAGATAACCTAAAGATAGCTTGATAAAGAGTAAATTCCATCTAATACATTATATACATCATGATTAATTTAGTATTTATCTTAGAAAAATGTAATTTAATTTATTACTACGTGCATGTAATTCGGCTCTTGTACTGATTTTTCTATTTTTATTAATCAGATTTACAATTTCTCACTAATATTGTACTATTGTTGTTTCAATGCTTTAATTAATTAATTTATTTTTAAATGTTAATTAATAATGAATTTTAAATTTGAACATCAAACCAATTCTTATGATTTATATAATACATCTTTCAATGGAATAATCACGTATAAAATGATAAAATAATGAATAATTACAATTAGTTGTACATCATTTTGGGAAGATGAATTTTGGGGAAAGCAATAAAAAGCTTAATAATGAATAATTTAATTTGTTAAGTGGCTAACTTATATAATATCAACTCGATTACAATCTTGCTTTAAAAAAAAAAAAAACTCGATCACAATCTAATGATTTTTTTTTTTCAAAAAAATATAAATAAATAATAATAATAAATCTCATCTAAAGTAAAGGCAATAGGGAACAGTAATATAATCTGCATGAATTAATTGATCGGTCATATTAGTCTTCTACATAATCATAAGATCAATCACATCGAGAAAACTTGTTATGCATACATAAAAAATAATTTCAAGATGCCTATAAAACCAACTCAAATCTTCTTCCATGATTTCCCACCACACCAAAATCAATCATTTTGTTTGAGTGCTAATGAATTATTTTTAATCGGCGGCCCAAACTATGGATAATAAGTTGGCCCTTTAATCTCTCTCTATGTAAGCGGCTGACTTATCTAATCTTCTTCCTTCTCAAAGCAACAAGCTTTTTCAAAACAACCATGCCGTCTCCTAAAAATATTTTGTTTTTCAATTTAAGGTTTACATTCACAAGACATAACTGATTTTAATCAACTTTAACTGAAGAACCCGACATGTTAGCATAAATGTGGCTGACATGGCAGAACATATCAATCAACCTCACTTGACGTGCTTGGACACGTCAACAGCTTAGCTAATATGTCTCTACAAGCTAGCAATGTTTGGATGATATGTCTAGACACGTCTGCCATTTGTGATGACGTACGTGCCCACAAACATAAACATTTCTGGTTTTTTTTTTTTTTTTTGGTTAATGGCACTAAAATAACCTGAATTTTTTTTAAGAAATACAACACAAACATACCATGCTGTTAACTTCCTACTGTATGATGTTATTGTTAGAAGTGTAATTTAATCTTCTTACAATTAAAATGAATTAAATAAAATTATTATTCAAATAATAAAAATAAAGAAAATGGATGGAGGAGATCTAATCTTCTCCATCAAATCTGCAGAGGAGATCACCTCCATCCTCTTTATTTCTTTTTTTTTATGGATCATCTCACCATCCTCTTTATTTAATATATATTTTTTTTTAAAAAGGAGATCGCTCCATCTCTATCAAATCTGCTCCATCAAAGATGGAGTTCACTAGAGTTAGGGATGGGCGTGGGGCCCAATGGGGTGGGGGAGGGTACCCCTACCCCCATCCCATTCCTAAAACCTCCCCCCACCACCTCCTCCAAAACCCATTTGGGGGGACTGGGGGTGGGGGCGTTTTGGGGAAACTGCCCCCTCCCCCACACCCAAAACTCATTTCCCTCGTTTCTTTTCAATTTCCAATTTGAAATTTGAAATTCAAAATTTAGAATCCAGACATTCTAATCTTTAATTTGACACCGTTAAAATATTCAATCCAAAAAGTAATAAAAATATAATACAAAATACAATACAAAATATTTTTTTTTATATATAAAAAAATAATAATAATATAAATATATATTATTTTGGGGGAAATGGGGTTTTGGGTTTGGGGGTAGGTACCCCCACCACCTTCCCCCAAATCTATTTGGGGGCAAATTTTTCCCCCACCACCACCCCCAAAATCCCATGGGGCCCCATGGGAAAACGTCCATCCCTAACTGGAGCGCCTTCATCAACGGAATTTGCTAGAGCGCCATCGACGATGAGCTCGCCTTTGACGACAAAGCTCGACGGAGCGCCTTCGATGACTAAACTCGCTTGAACGCCATCGACGACAAAGCTTGAGTTTATCTCCATATCTGATCTGCCTGCTCCAGTTTTTTTTTTTTTTTTTAATTATTATTTAGTTGAATTAGTGTTTGGAATAAGTTTATTTGATTTGTGTTTGTGTTGGTTTGTTATGATGAAGATAAGGGGTTGATGAAAGTTGATAATTTTGAAGATGGAGATGATAGATATGTGATGTTATTTTTTATTTTATTTTTTAAGGAGATATATATGTAATGTTGAAGACAAAGTTTTTGATTTTTGTTTCTTAATTTGTTTTTAAAATTTGTAATTTAATTTTGAAGATGAAATTGGGAATTTTTTTTTCAATGAAATGAAGTTGGGAATTGGATGTGGATGAATTTTTATTTTTTATTTTTTTAAAAATGAATATTAAAATAAATATAAATACAATAATCCTTTCAAAAAAAAAAACATTTAGATAAATAATAAACAAATATATGTTGGATGATGTGGTAGGGGTAAAATTGTCTTTTCATAGATTTGGTTAGTCAACCGTTAACTTTAACGGTTCGACTTTAACAATAGGGTATGTTTGTGTTGAATTTCTTAAAGTTAGTGATATTTTACCTTAAATAAAATCTTCAGGGTACTTTAATGCAATGAACCTTTTTTTTTTTTTTCAAAGCACTACTCTCTAATTCCACAAATATAATGTCGTTTCATTTTTCATTTTTAACAGAGAGATATATACATCAATCATTGTAATGTGTTTTGATTATTGTTTGCCAACACTACTTGATTTTATTTAGTGCACTAATGTCAAGCCAATTCTAGATTGATATGTATATTAATATGATATATAGTTTGTTTATTCTTGAATGCTAATGTTACTTTAAAAAAAAAAAAAAAAAAAAAATTCTTGAATGCTAATGTTAAAGAAACTTGAATTACACTAATGGAAATTATATTTTTGAGACACATACCAAAATCACTGATTTGTTAGCCAATTCATCACACATGAATACAATACATGATTGATTGAGCACTTAACTTCCCCATGGTCCAAAACGTGTATATTTAGTTAAGAGAGATCGATGCTTATATACAAATTTTGGACTTCACTCGTTAAAGATATGAGATGTGACAATCTCCCTCCTTAAGGCTCGATACCTTTCGATAAACAGACTTGTTTTGGGCCATAACGTAGGACACTTGCGTGAAACTTATAATCCAAAGCAAATCCATAAAGATGAAAAATGTATGCACGAAATCCAAAGCAGAAAATATCCATTAAATGATATTGATAAGTCTTCCGATTCAAATTTGACCTCAATTTAAAGTCTATATATATGGTCCTACTATTATTGGTCTCTTTCGGAGGTCTTGCTTGGAGTGTGTATATGATATGATCGCCCCATCTCTCACATCAATGAGCAGACTTAAAGACCCAAGTAATATTTTCTAACCTATATGACAAGTTAATTTGACGATTGATTAAATAACCTCTCATCTTTCCGATTATAAAAAGAAGTCATATAGCTTGATCTAACCATCAATTACATAATTTACATGTATGCATGCAGTTAATTATCAAAATGATCAATATTTTTCATCTTTGAATAGTCTTCTTAGAAATTAACATGAAATGATGAACCGACTATAACAAGTCTTCCATCTAAACATTTTCACACACAACAAGATTAGAAGACCTAAAGAGTTTGACTTACAGTAAAATCCACCTAATACATGCATCATGATTAGTTCAGTATTTATTGTATAAACATGATTTAACTTGATACCACGAACATGTAATTATGCATTATGTTCATTGGATGGATATGACTTTACTAGTTATAAATCATTTTAATGTCTTTTGTTCTTTCGATGTGGGATTTGCCTTATACAATTTTTGAATAAAACTTTTCCATCATATAAAACGAGTGATATTTACATAATTCAAATCAGCTTTGTTTTTTGTGTTATTTTCACGATAAACGTTGTATTTATCCGTTCGAAAGTGTAAACGTCATTTGGTTTGTCTAATAGAATTCTATTGGTTTAATGCAGAGACTGATCTCAACCGTCGGTTTGTTTAAACTAATGTACATAGCTCAGACCAAGTTTCAATCAATGATTACCATCAATCTTAATAAAATTTAAATATCAACCGGTCAACAAAAATTGCATGGAAAAACGTAAGAGATGTTAATAAGCTTATATCCCAATTGGCCAATGTTATTAAAATATAAATAACAACGAACCACCAATGCATGTATGCACAACAAAATCTCTTCACTCATTCTAGCTGGAAGCCCTACCGTTAATGAGCAATGATTACTGTCGACTTGGATAGCCATCCATGTACTCCATCTCTCCATCCTCATCCATAAACTTTAAGCCAGAAGCCTTAAATCCTTCAATTTTTGGAAAGCCCTAAATTCTTCACATATTTGAAGATTTAAATCAATGGAAAGAATGGAAAGCAATGTAAAAGAGAGCATGTGAAAGCATTAGAATATGGAGGGGGTGAGAAGTGTGTGTGAGAGCAAGTGAACCGAGAGTTTTGTGCATGAAACGTAATGTAACCTAAAGCTTTGCCTATTTTACAGTACACTAACTAAACTAATTAAACTAAACTAAATTATATTAACTAAACTAAGATACACTAAACTAAAGGCAATGCAATCGAATTACGAAAAACAAACACATAACTAACAGTGGCTTGGGTAGATTGGAGAGATGCAAGAGATGGTCACACTAGGTACATAAGTTCACCAAACAATTATTCTAATCATGTTGATTATTGAACATTAAGTATAGTCAATTCGAATTTAAGAGTTCTTCTATCACAATTAAGAAAATTACCTAAATCAACTCATCACTCTCCAAAGGTCATGGAATGAGCAATTGTGTTTTCAACCATCACTAACTTATAGTCATAGAATGAGCAATAGCTAAAGACCCATTAATGCACAAGAACAATGAACTAAAGCCCAATGGAGCTAAAAATCAAAACAATACATGGAAAGTCATCCAAAACACAAATCCTAATTCTCTTGTAGTGAAATCCATAATTGCATGTCAATTATTTTCATTTATCAATGTGCATGAAAAGAAAAGACATTAAATCATCATAATAACAATGAATAGAACAAGACCCAAATAAAATCAAAAGTTAATATATTACATAAAGAGCACAAATATTGGTTTACAACATTCCCTAATGGGGAAATACACATCAAAGAATAGAAATACAAAGAGAAGAGTAATTAGAGAAAACCCATTAAAACAAACTCCTCCAAAAGCTCTCAATCCTCCATTGTTGATGCATGAAAAGAAAAAACATTAAATCATCATAATAACAATGAAGAGAACAAGACTCAAATCAAATCAAAGTTAATATATTACATAAAGAGCACAAATATAGGTTTACAACATTCCCTAATGGGGAAATACACAACAAAGAATAGAAATACAAAGAGAAGAGTAATTAGGGAAAAACCATTGAAGACAAACTCCTCCAAAAGCTCTCAATCCTCTATTGTTGATGCATGACTCCTCTTTGTCAAGAAAGAGCTCTCATTTCTCCTTGGATTGCCTTCAAATATGGATGGAAGATGATGTGGTGATGGCGGATGGTGGATGGTGGATGGTGAGCTCCTATAGAGGAAAAACCTCCATGGGAGCTCCAAAGCTCCACTCCTTCTTATTTGGGGAAGAAGATGAAATGTGGTGTGTGTTGTTGGGTGTTTGATCCTTTAATTTTCGGGCTAGAAAGGGTATTTATAGGCTAGGCTTGAGCTAGGGCACAAAATGGTGCAAAATGACAAAGTCGGCTCCACCAAGCAAAAGTGCGACCTTGAAGTAGACATGACGCTGGTTCTAGTTCGGTCCGATTCCCGGTTCGGAACCGACGGTTCCGATTCTGCCAGAATCGGAACCAATCCTTCGTTAGGGAGGTTTCGATTTCGGTTCCGTCGGTTTGGTTCTTTTTATTTTTATTTTTTTATTTTACAAAAAATAACATTTTATTTATAAAAAAAATAAAATGTTGTAAAGGACATTGTAAAGTATTGGGTCGTGACCTATAACTCTTGTCCAAGTATGTTTTCCTTTGTATTCTCCTTCTTTTTATATAGGCTAGGTCTCTCTTCACTTTTTTTATTTATTTGATGTGGGATTTGAAATTGAATTTCCATTTCCATTCATTGATATAACATAATGATATTCTCTTAAGTCTCAACTTCTTCTTTAACTATGGAAAACATGGAGAGAGTTGAGAGGTCTATTGAAATTAAATAATGGTTTTGTTAAAAAAAAATAAAAATCAAATAAGCCATCTCTTTCTCTTCCGTTGTCACCCAAGCTTCAATTACATTATCATCTTTTCCATCTATGAACAAAAATCATATATATACATATATAAATATATATATATATATATATATTAATAAATCATCCAATCTCATATTCTTCTCTAGTCTTGGTCATAGAGTGATTGTTTATAACCATAGTTATATTCAATCCCACATCGGATAAATAAGAGAAGTGAAGAGTGGCCTAACCTATATAAAAAGGAGGAGAATGCAAAGGAAAATATATCTACTAGGACAAGGGTTTTGGGTCATGGATAAATAAGAGAAGTGAAGAGTGGCCTAACCTATATAAAAAGAAGGAGAATGCAAAGGAAAATATATCTACTTGGACAAGGGTTATGGGTCATGACCCAATACTTTACAATGTTCATTTTCTTTTAAACATTTTATTTTTATAAATAAAGTGTTATTTTTTTAGAAATTAAAAAAAAAAAATTGAAGGAACCGCTGGTTCTAGAATCGAAACTGAACCAACGGTTCCAATCCAATTCTTCATTTTGGGGAACTGGAATCGAAGCAGTTCCAAAGCGGTTCTAGTTTTGGAACCGAATTTTTGGTTCCGGTCCCGATCCCGATTCTGAAACCACGGTTCTACGGTTGGAATCGAACCAGCGTCATGTCTACCTTGAAGTGCGAGATAAACTAGCACTTCTTATGGAGGCAGATGCTACTTTGTAGTGCGACTTGAAGTAGCATTTAGAACTAGTATTTCTTCTTTTGGTCATCGATGCTACTTTGTAATGCAAATTCATATAGCATTTGGCTTTTCACATAATTCTTTGGAGCACGATGCGACTTTGGATTTGCAACTTTATCTTGCAACTTTGCTCCTTACATAAATCTCTGGAATGTGTTGCGACTTAAGTAAATTAAGTAATTTTATTATTAAAATTAACTTTTTTTTTTTTACTTTAAATATAAAAATTTCAACTTTAAACTTTTTCCTAAGGCTATGTTTAGTAAGAGGGAGGGAGAGTATGAAGGATGAATGGATTAAGAGGGAGAGGGAGAGAGAGTAGGAGGGATGGAGATGATAACATCAATCCTCCATGTTGTTTGGTATTGAAAGGAGGGTTGGATCGATGGATTGATATTTAATTTATAAAATTACTTTATTACTCTTAAAAAAATTGGAGGGCAATGCAAAATTGGAGGCATTGTGGTCATTTCCCTCCCATTTTGCTCTCCCTTCTCTCATCCGCCATATTTGAGAGGATGCAAAATTATGGGCCCGGATAGATCTCACCTCCCTCCTCTCATCCTCCCATCCCTCCAACCAAACAAAGGAGGGATTTGATCTCTCCCTCCCTCTATTTCTCTATCCAACCAAACGAAGCGTAAGACCCTAATATGTTTGTGCCGGCCCTGTAGGGGGAGTTAGATGGTTAATATTCACGTGATCACTAATGGTGTCCACTCTATATTCTATAAGCAATTGGTTTAAGAATATCTGACCAGCTTTATGAAATTTGATTGGTTGAGATAGCTTAATTTAGAGCTATTCGCGAGATCGGCTTATACATTGACCAAAATAATCGGCTTATACATGCGACCAAAATCATGCAAAATAACACAAGTCCCTAAAATAAAAAATAACACATGTCCCTACTCAATACAACCACATCACATGACATATCAATGATATCACACATTCGGCTGATGTTTTGTCATGTAATGAGCTATAATAATATATATAAATTCAATGATATTTATGTATAAAGGTTCAAACCTATGTACCCCAATAAATAAAAAAAGAAAAAAAAATCTATATACACTATTTCAATTTGGAATTATCTTTTTCAATTTTCCTTAAAATTCCAAGCAACCAAACATGTTAAGAAACATAAATCACTGGATGAAAAAAATAATAATAAATAAATAACAAACATATGTTTACAATAATATAATATAAAGAATTTAAAAAAAAAAAAAAAACACACGATATAAAAAATTTGGATCATCTCATCACTTCACTTTTCAATAATCTCATGGTTAATAAGGCATTACTAAGAATTAAACGGTTAACTTAACATGCGATTGATTTTCAATATCATTTTATTAATAACCAATCACATGCTTTGATAATGTGAGGAAAAAACTGATGTGAGTATAGAATCTATAAAAAAAAAAAAAAATGGAGAGATCATGTAGGATATGAAGGCGACCAAGGCCCTTGCATTCGTAACCAGTGATAGTGAGATGGGATAGTGAGATGGGCTTTGCGTTACTTATCAGGGTCAAATTCTCAATATGGTGCAAAAATTCAACCCCGAAAAGGTTCTATGCTTTGATTCACCTGTACTCATGTTACAGAACTGTACATTTCTTATTTTCCTATAATTCCACCCCATATTAATGAAATTAAAAAATAAAAAACAATAAAATTACTGACAATGAGAGAACCGACAAATTTTCTTTAAGTCTTTTCCATAAAATAAAAACTTGAATCACAATAACATTAAAATATATAGCAAGCACTCTGAAATTGAAGTGAGAATATAAAGTATAAATACAAAAACTAACCAAATACTAACAATAAAACTTGGGTAAATGAACACAACAATCTTATCCTTTTTTTTTTTTTTTTTTGAAAGAACAACCTAATCTTGTACCTACTAATTGGGAATTCAGCACGAAATATACTACAACACATAACATAACTAACCTTCATAGAATCTCTGAAATTCTTCATGCATGCTCTCTCTCAAACCTTACTATTAATTTCCCATAATCTGCACATAGAGAAAAAAAAATCCATTAGGAAATGATTCCACTGCTTACCATTATATACACATCACTTATCGACTCACACAATTCATCAACGCTTAGAAAACCAATCACACTACCAAAAAAAAAAAAAACCTCTCCAAAAAGCTCCCCATCAAAAAAAATGTATGCAGTCCAAGTGCCATCAAGATACCCTAAACTGACCCAGAATCCCAGCTCTATTCATGCATTGCGATTTGCAGATCTGAAGGTCATTTGGAGCCCAAAATACAAACGGAAAAAAATGGGATGGCAGACATAACAAAAGAGCAGCACATAAAGCTGTTGGATGATCATGATATATAGCTTCAATATAGACTCACTTATAAATAGGAAATGGAAGAGAAATTAATAGTTGATATCGGGAAAAGTAACAACCAAATAGAAAGATGCAAAGAATATAAATATACATGACATTAATTGAAAAAATGTATATAAATAAATGATTTATTGAAAAATAAACCAATAGAGAGAGGTAGAGGAAGATGAATTGTATTTGATATTTGAGAGACACTTGATATAGAATAAATAATTTATTGAGAAATAAACCAAGAGAGAGAGGGAGAGAAAGGAAGATGAAATGATCGGCTAGAATAAATAGAAAGAATAAAAAACATTATTTTTGTTAAATACTTGAAAAGATCAGAGATCAAAGGTGAATAAAAGATCAAAGGACTTGAAAACATTATTGTATTGCATTGATAGATCAATGTAAATAGAATAAATTTTCATTAAAGTCAGAAAATCAAATGAATCTAAAACACTAATTATATACATAAAATAGAAATATAAATAAATATATAGAATTTAAGGCCAAAGCTCCCTCACGGCGACACATGACATCGTTAGTATCAACTTTTATATATTACTAGTTTTCCAACCTCAACGTTGCACGGGCTTTGTATTAAAAACTATTTGCAAAACATTGTGTTGTTTATACCAATTTTTTTGATGCAAACATATTTAAACATAATGAACATATAGTTTTACCTTTAGTTATCTAAGTCATGTTAACATTTAAATTTCATTATCTCACGAAACAAAAGAAAAATATTAAATTAAAAAAGATCACCAAATATTTCTCCATTGTATTTCAAAACCTTTTTTTAATAATTTTTTTCCAGAAAAAAAAAAAAACACATATCCACAAAGTTGTAAAGCTGTGGAGAATAAAGGATGACGTTCATCATTTTGATAATTCAAGTCTTCAAATTCTCCTCGAAATATATATTTTCCGAACTAAAAAATTACCTGTGAATTAATAAAAAATCAACAATCTGATTTCAAACTTCAAACCCATAAATACATACATTTCTAATCATTATTAAAAAAAAAAAAAACAAAGAGGGTTCAATGATTTACATAATAAGTTAATAACTAATTGATTAAGTAATACATACAGATATGAGATATATGAACTCCATTATCTATACTTTACATGGCTCTTGTCACTCACTCCCCTGAAGAAAGTATTAGAAAATGACTGCAAAATAGACATGAGAAAATTCAAAAATGTGATATAAAACTTCAAACCCATAAATATATACATTCTTAACCATTAATAAAACAAAAATGAAAAGAAACAGAGAGGGTTCGATGTATATATAGAATATAGAGACCTGTCATTTTACTTATATTATTTAGGTGGATCATTAATATTATCATACAATTAAATAAGTGGGTCATTAATTAGAAGGAGTTCAATAGATAAATAAGATAGTCTTTCATTTAACTTCGATTAAATATATATTAATAATATTAAAAAATATAAACGTTTAAATATATGAATGAAGATATAGAGTTGCAACATTTGATATTATCTAATTAATATTTATCAAATTGTTTAATTTGATTAATTAGTAAATAGGAAAATAGAAATAAAAAAATTAATAATATTTAAAAGTAGAAAAAAAAAACCTTTGTTATGATATAACATTTAAATTTAAATCTCTCTTACGCTGACTTGTGGCACTTTGAAACTCTATTATTATATATATATATAATTTAATGATAAATCCTCTACATAACAACACGTGTCGAGATATGGTTTCATTTTACAGTATTATATAGATATAGATGCATCAGTTGACATCAATCATGTTTGTAATGAATTTAATAAAAAAAATATTTTCCTAACAAAAGATAAAAGGAAAATAATCATTTGCCCTCTATAGTTTGCCATATTAGACACTTTGTCCCCTCTAGTTTTAGTAATGGTTATTTTCCCTCTAAAAACCAAAATATTAGACATTTTACCCCATCTAGTTTCAGTAATAACCATTTTATCCCCTGAAAACTAAAATATTAGACATTTTACCCCCTAGCCGTTAGGTAGTCCGTTAGTCAACAACTTTGACCGTCAAAAAATCAATTAAATGACCTTATTACCCTTGAACACATTAGCTATGCCCCCTAATGACACCACTAATTTTTTTTAAAGAAAAAAAAATCAATTTTTTTTAAAGAAAAAAAAATCAATTTTTTTTTAAAACTAATAAAAGTATTTTAAAAAAACATTTTTGAAAATAAAAAATTATGAAATTTAATTAAACTTTAATAAAAAAAATTCATTATTTCAAAAAAATATATTAATGTTTTTAACATTATTTTTACATTAATTAAAAATTTTAATTATTTTTACATTTCGTTCTTTATATTAATGTTTTTTAAATGAAATTTTAATTTTTACATTTCATTCTTTATATTAATATTTTTTAATTAAATTTTTTATTTGTAAATTTAATTCTTTCTATTTATTTTTGTTTAAATAATTTTTTTTATTAATGTTTAATTAAATTTTATAATTTTTTATTTTCAATTATAATTTTTTAAATACTTTTATTAGTTTTAATTTTTTTTATTTCTAATTTTTTTAAATAATTTTTAGTAGTGTTATTATGGGGCATAACTAATGTGTTCAAGGGTAATAAGGTCATTTAATTGATTTTTTGACTGTCAAATTTGTTGACTAACGGATTTCCTAACAGTTAGGGGGCAAAATATCTAATATTTTGGTTTTTAGAGGGAAAATGATCATTACTGAAACTAGAGAGGGTAAAATATCTAATATTCTGATTTTTAGGGGGAAAATGGTCATTACTGAAACTAGTAAGGCAAAGTGTTTAATATGGTAAACTAAGGCGGGAAAAATGATTATATCCCAAGATAGAATAAAGTAAAAGGCATTAACATTAAATAATCAAAATATTAATTAAAGATTCTGATAAATGTCATTGGGAAAATCAAGTTAATATAAAATAATTATTTTAGATAAAAGATAAATAAAATAAAAGATGAACAATCACATCAAATAATAAAAACAATTGATAAAAGATTTGATAAAAAGGTGAGAGATTGTGAGAAATGAGAATACGTTTTTATACATATTATTTAAATTTTTGAATTTCGATTATATTATATTTATAAATTAATGTTTAAACAATTATCAGAGGTTATTTATGTATCTCGGCGGCAGTGCAATTATCTTATTTGGTTTTAGGTGACTTGTTCGATTTTCTATATTTTCAAAGGTTTAAACTAATATTGATTTTGTAAAGGGCCCAAATCCGATTGGGCCCGAGGGCAATCCAGCGAGCCTGTTAAGACTTTGGTCGACTTTGGTCTTAAGGGTTCAGCTTGACACTCGGTTTGAAATTCTAAATTCGGTCAAATCCGGTCCGCACAGTAACCGGGGTTTGGCCTAGTCCAAATTAGAAATCTGACGGGCTTGAAAATTTCAGATCGAGCTGATCCGGTCTGACCTTTTTGACACCTTTAGGTGCATCCAATGTATCAAACTGGAATATGATTGCATTGGATGCACTCACTGAGTGACACGTGTCACTCCAATTTTTTTTCTCCCTCCAACATATCTTTTTCTCTCCATCTTTTCCATCTATCAAACCGTCACGTTTTTAGTCTGTCTTTACTCATCGCCGACCGACTACCGGAGAAAGTGAGTCGACACTACCCACAGCAGAAGGTGAGGGAAGTGCCAACCTTCCGGTCTCACAAAAGGGTTGTCGCAAAATGAAATCGTCTTGGTGGTCAAACTGTCGTTTGAAGTTTAACGAACTACCGCTATTGACATCATCATTGGTGATTTGACCAAACCAACAAAACCACTGGGAAAACGTTTGTCAGGTGCTAGTCGTTGTAACCAAAGTATCCGTTTTCATATTCGAGCTTTATGGAGAGAGAAACGAAGCCAAACCCGAACCTTCTACGTCAGATCTGTGTTGATCCGTCGTGAATCTGATGGAACAGATCACGCTAGTAAACTCAACGCCATTCGATCTTCTAGATCCGACTATTGCCAGAGTCAATCGGCGTCGTAGAAGGAGCACCAATGACGGATCCACAGAGAGAGAGAGAGAGAGAGAGAGAGAGAGAGAGAGAGAGAGAGAGAATGACGTGAACACATATCACTCAGTCATTGCATCCGATGCACCACCATCGGATTCCAATTACATCGTATGCATTCTAGTTTTTCTCCTCTTAAATCTTACTGGGCATGACAAATTGACAACTGACAGCATGCCATGGTATAGTAAGCAAAATTTCCCCATGTGTCATGATAGATGTAATTAGTTAATTAATTTACTCTAAATTTTGGTGGCTATTAATTTCTAGATTACGTACATTACTAAGTTAGTCGAATAGTCTATCGTTGTTGAATTCTAATTCAAGGTTATACAAATCAAAGGTTTGAAGAATTAAAAAAAAAATAATAATAATCATTCTCATAATTATATAGTCTACACCCTCAGTATAGTAATTAAATTGATTATTATTATTTTAAATATTACAATAATTTAGGATTTTGGGGAGGGGACAAATTCAAACTCATAACCTCATTGTATAGGTGTGAGAAGCAAATCACTATACCGACCCCATCTTGTCAATTTGTAATCTAATCTTAATTCACATAATATATTAGTTTATATATATGGGTATATTAATGAGTCATTAATGAAAACCATTAAGGTCATGTTTGGTTCACGGAAAGGAAACCACATGGAAAATGAATTCATGTAGGAATGAAATTCTCATAGGAAAAGAATCCAATTCCTAAATGAATTCCTTTGTTTGGTTGTCATATGGAATTCATCATGGAATCCTTAATATTTTGACCAAAACGCCCCTTATATATTTGATATATTAAAAATCTTTTTAAAATTAAAAAATATATATTTTTAAAAATATTCAAAAATTATTTGAAAATTATTTTTAAATTTTAATTATTTATTATTTGAATAGAATAACATTTATTAGAAAAATAAGAAAAATATATTTTTTTAAAAGAAAAAAATTGAGCACATGCACATGTGTTGTTAGAGAGAACCACAACCTCATCATCTGCATATCTAAACAAATAGTATCCAATAGAGAGACCCAAAACGATGGCCAAGAACACACCTTCGTTGAACGATATGATCGCCTACATCAATAGATACTCGATCGTCGAGTTCACTCCTAACAACACTGTCGTCGTGAATCTAACGAAGCTGACTCGACTCGATTTCACAAAGAGAGGAGTCTCCGCCGTTAGAGCGGTTTTGGCGGAGGAAAGGGACTTGAATATGTGGCGTTGATCTTCCATGTATTGGTACTTGGTAGAAGTGCAGAGGAGGAAGAGAGCGAGTAAGGTGAAGAGGTAACCAAGCCATGTGTTGGTTTTCCATGAATCGAAGAGAATTGTGACTTTGATCCCAGGATAAGGGCATGTGCTGCTGTGCATCATCTTCGACAACGATGGCCTCACCGCCATCAGTTACGGAGGAGGCCATTGCAACTGTTTTCTATTTTTTTTGATTTATTTTTATTAGAGGATAAATTGGTAAATTGAACATTTGAGTGGAGGTGGAATCCAGATTCCGACCTCAAGAGGTAGGAATCCTAATCCACTATTTTTGGTGGAATCCTCCTTGGAATGGAATCCTCATTCCATGACATTTTATGCAAAACAAAACAATAGAATGAGGATCCCCTTTTCCATTCTATTGTTAATTCCATAAACCAAACACCACCTAAGGGTAGAATTAGACCGAATTCCAAATTTCAAAAGTTGTGGCACGGTAGTAAATCCCTAATACTCACTCAAATGCATGAAGGATTTAGGGAATATACATTTAGTTTCTTTTAGTTTTAAAAATATATTATCAACATTTTTTTTTATAATTTTACAATCAAAACCTTTTTTTTTTTTTTTAAAAAAAAAAACTTTACTCAATAAAAAATCTATTAATATAAGATCTACCTGAAACACCCTTAATATTTACATAACAACTAAACGTCAAAACCCATAGAAGGGTAGGAGTGTAGGACAGTAGGATTTACTCTTTATCTCCTACGCTCAAATGTGTATTAAAAAAAAATGAAAAAAAAACCTGACCCCATTAAAGAGGCGTGTGAGACTCGAGTGAAGGGAGTGTGAGAGAACCAAGCATAGATATTAACACTATTCGGACAATAAACAATGACTCAATGAGAGAGAGAGAGAGACAGAGAGAGAGGTATTTTCTTTCCTTTAATTACTGAGAATCGAAACAACTACAGACTACAAGGAAAGAAAGAAAAAAAAAATTTTATATAAAAAGAGAGAGAGAATGTAACAGAGTATTCTCATTCTCGGTTTCACCATTATCGGCAACAATTAAAAATTAAAAAGGTACATCAATTTGATCTTATGGCCAAAACCGGCGTCCTCGATTCCGATCCGACGGTGATGGTGAAACCCAGCGAATTAAAGAAAGAACTCCAGAAATTAGTGAAGCTAATCGTGGACGATGATGATTACTGCACCGAAACCATCGATCAAGCCAAAGAAACGCTCTATGCTTTGAAACAACTCAAGATCAACAAGAGATCGTTGTCTATCAAGTTACATGAAACACTGCGTTGCCCTGAAGACTTCAAGTGCCCGCTTTCTAACGACTTGATGAGAGATCCAGTCATTTTGGCTTCTGGTCAGGTTTGTGATTTGTGATTGTCTCTCAATTTTCGCTTACTCTGTTTGGTTCCTCAGAAAACTCAAGAAATTGAGGTATTATTTTTCTTCTTTCGAGCCCAAAACAACATAAGGAGTCCAATTGGGTTTCCTAAGTGGCATGTTTGTCCTTTTTGCCTTTGCGGTTTTATTTTATTTTATTTCTTTCCTGTGTTTAGTTGCTGGAAATACCAAGAAGAAAACGTTAAATTCATTTTTCTATTATATTTAGCTTTTTTTTTTTTTTTTGAATTTCTATTTGGGTTCTTGCAATGTAGAAGCTTGTCAGTTTCTAATGGAATTTGTTAGTACATTCTTGCTTTGGTTTTAAATTTAGTAATTAAGATTGGAGATACTCTGATATCTGGAGGTTGGTGTATTAAACTCTCTGGAGATTTGTACTATCCTTAAATGGTTTCATTTGGCTGTTTTTAATATTTATTGTATTTATTTTCTGACATTTATGTTGTTTTCAAATTGATAATGTTTAGGATAATGAATAGCACTAGTTTAGTTTATTTGTGCATTCATGTTTCTTGGTTGATTTCTTATTGCTTAATTCATTTGATCTCAAATTTTCTGATAGCCTAGCGTCCCATCATCCTTATTAATTCATTTTTGACATGTTTCTTCTTGGTTCCTGATTTGTTTTATGTTTTTATTTTTATTTTTTACGGTTATGTTGTACAGACTTTTGATAAACCCTACATCCAAAGATGGCTAAAAGCAGGCAACCGAACATGCCCACGAACCCAACAAGTTTTGTCTCACACTATCCTTACTCCGAATCACCTTATCCGGGAAATGATATCACAATGGTGTAAGAGTCAGGGTGTAGAAGTACCCAACCCTGTTCAGTATATTAACGAGGAAGGTATAACAGAAGCAGATCGTGACCATTTTCTTTCTTTGCTGGAGAAGATGTCTGCGACTCTTTTTGAGAAGAAAGAAGCTGCTAAGGAATTGCGGTTGTTGACAAAGAGGATGCCATCATTCCGGGCACTTTTTGGCGAGTGTCTCGATGCCATACCTCAATTATTGACTCCTCTCTCTGAAAACAAGTTTCCAAGTGGAATTCACCCCAATCTCCAAGAAGACGTGATAACGACACTCTTAAATATTTCTATCCATGACAATAACAAGAAGCTTGTTGCTGAAACCCCGATGGTAATTCCTCTTCTTATGGAAGCATTAACATCTGGGACCATTGAAACAAGGAGTAATGCAGCTGCAGCCCTTTTCACATTATCTGCTCTTGATTCTAATAAGACACTGATTGGAAAATCTGGTGCCTTGAAACCTCTAATTGATCTTTTAGAAGAGGGCCATCCATTGACAGTGAAAGATGTTGCCTCTGCAATATTTAACTTATGTATTATCCACGAGAACAAGGCAAGAGCAGTGGGAGATGGTGCGGTGAGGGTTATTCTGAAGAAAATTATGGATGGGGTTCATGTTGATGAGTTATTGGCTATTCTTGTTATGCTTTCTAGTCACCATAGGGCTGTTGACGAAATGGGAGATCTGGGAACCGTTCCTTGCTTACTTGGCATTATTAGGGAGAGTAACTGTGAACGGAACAAGGAGAATTGCATAGCAATCCTTCACACTATCTGTTTGACTGATCGAACCAAATTGAAAGCAATGAGGGAAGAGGAGAATAGTTATGGAACAATTTCTAAGCTTGCTCAAGTTGGAACTGCAAGGGCCAAGAGGAAGGCTAATGGTATTCTTGACAGACTGAAGAGGGCTATTAATATCACTCATACAGCATAAAAAACATATCTATCACTTGTCCCTCCATGAACGCCGCAACTGTATGCACTTCTTTGATTCTCAAATCTCAATGTAAATTCTCTTCTTTGAATTTCTGTCCCAGCTGGTTTATGAGTTTGTCACTGTGAATAAGTACGTCAGGAAGCTTTACTTTGTAAGATTTTTCCTTTTAAGTTTTCTGCAATAAGACCTTCTTATGCGTTCTTTTCTAAATGCTTGGATTTTACCTATACCATAACTTTCTAGTCTTAATTCTTTTACTTGTATACTAGCATCAATTTCTTTACTTGTTTTGAATTTTCACTTGCCCTAGATTTTTCTTTGTTTTGTCCAATAGTTGCTTCAAAGTTCCACCTTGTTTGTCTGATAACAAAAGTTGTACTTTGAAAACTTGGGCATGTTTGTATTGAGTGGATGCTTGGTGTAGGAAATGCCAAAATATGATGCGAGTGTGGGCGTGAGCTTGGCATCAAAACCAAAACCTTGTATAGTTGTATGACAGTGGATGGTTGGTTTCATAAATGAATCCAAAGGGTGAATCATGATTCATGAATGGATGGTTCACAAAGAGCTAGAAAGGTAACAAGAATAATGTGTTGGTATTGAATGGCGGTGTGATTTCTGTGTTGTGGTCCGTCCTAGACCACCAAGCTGATGTACCTCCCTTCTCAAAAGTTTTCAATGGAACATTTACCCCACCTAAGTTTGTTCTCTCACCAACAAATTGCTGATTCTTATATGTTTTTACTTTTGATCACGCTTTTATTAAAACCAAAGGAAAAAAAAAAAATGGAAATCGTTAATTTTTTCTTGAAATCTAATACCGAACGGGGTCAAAGCTCTGTTAGGACTGGCCGGTATTAAGTAATACATGAGTGGTTTAGATATCCGCTCCTATAATTAAGAGAGAGAAAATCGAAAGGTGCACGCTATTTGAGCTAGGAAGGAATGTGCATTAAAATGTTAATTAACATTGCTGTTTTTTTAGATTTAAATTTTTTATTTTAAATCAGGAGATATCTTTAATAATAATAAAGAGACTCGTTCACTAGGTAAATAATCATAGTAAAAGAGACTCATTCATTAATCGGGTAAATAATTTATTCATCACAAGGTGGTTGCCTTGGTGGTTCAAAGCTTGAGATTAAAAATCCAAGTCCTTGGTTCTACTCATAGCAATTACATTGTGGCTAGCCCTCATGGCGTTTAGCTTTTCTGCTGGAAAGACTGACATGGGGCTAACGTTAGCGGTTCGAATCCTACCCAAGCAGGGGTGAGTACTGAGTTACCCGCTTGTATTTTTGTGGGGCCAATGGTGTGGGCAAGTGCCGGTCCGGACTATTCCAAGACCCTTGGGCGAAATCTAAAAAATAGGCCCTATACCAACAAAATCAATCCCCACTTCATACCAAAATAAAAATAAAAATTAAAAAAATCCATGATTTTTATGTCTCCGGTTGCTTTTTTTATTTTTTATTTTTTATTTATTTTTATTTTTTATTTTGACTTTGGTGGGTGGAGAAGAAATGAATTATATATATGTAATTATAGGTGAGAGGAAAGTACAAAACTTTAAAAATTTGGGTTTTGTACTAGAATAAAATGAATTCCCTCTTCCAAATTTTGTCTTTGGTGGGTGGAAAAGAAATGAAGAATATATAGGTAATAGGTGATAGGAAAGTATGAAACTTTAAAATTGGGTTTTGTACTAGAATCGAAATTTTTTATCTGTCATACTGCACGAAGTCAACATACAGGCCACACCGGGTCAAGCAGTTGAGGGCTTGCTTCTAACATACATGTCATGGCGAGTCACACAGTTGGGGGAAGACAAGCAGATAGGTTCTTGGACGAAGTCCAGAATCCTCGACAAAAAAGAAAAGAAAAAGAAAGTCAGTCATTCATTCATCCCTAGGTAAAGCAAGCCTAAAGTGGTAACAAGTAGTAAAGTATGTGGGTAGAAAACAATCAAATACCTTTCTCTAAAGCTGGTCCCATTAGGTTCCCTTTGCAGAGGAGAAAAACACCATTAGAAGTACTTAGAAAAAATAGAGAAGGAATACACCAGAATGACTGTAATGCTCAGCTATCTAAACCTAGTTGAGAATATTTCATTATATAATCTTTGAGGAAAAATACAGATCCAGAATTCAGAAATCAAACAAATAAAATAAAGACACATATCTCAAAGAGTAGGAATCAAATAATTGAAAGAAAGATTAAAATATCCATGCTGAAGATTTATCCTTTAGGAGAATTTTGGAAGGTGAGCTAGGTGTTGAATCCTGGGTATTGCCAGTTGTTTTCACATCGACTCTCAAACGAAATGGGGACTTCGTCATAGTGAGTTTGGATTTCAAAAACTAAAACCTATTACTTGGAAGAGCTTTAGTTAAACAATCCGCAATCTAGTTACATGATGGAACATATCAGACAACAAGCTCTTCATTAAACACTTTATCTCAAACAAAATGCATATCTAGCTCAACACGCTTGGTTCGAGCATGGAAGACAAGTTTTTGAGCTAGAGATCTTGCACTTGTATTATCACACCAGGTTACTGGAGGGAAAGATAACCGGAGACCAAGCTCAGCCAGGAGAGATTGAAGCCATGATATTACAGTAGCCATTCTAGCAAGGGCCTTATATTCAGACTTGGTGCTCGAACGAGCAACTTCATGTTAAGATACCAATAAATCTCCATGAAAGACACAATATTCTACAACTGACCTTTGATCATTAATACAACAGCCCAATCAGTATCAGAGTATCCAACCAAGGTGAATCGAGAAAAAAGTTTGAATTGAAGTTCATGATCAGCTGTTCCTTTGACATAACATAGAACTCACTTGATAGCTTACTAGTGAGACAAAGTAGGAGTGTGCATGAATTGACTTAACTTGTTTACAACAAATGCTAAGTCTGGCAGAGTGAAAGTTAAGTACTGTAGGGCACCAGTAGCACTGTGATATAAAGTTGGGTTGGTCATAGATTCACCATCAATAGTAAAAATGGACTTTCCAGTAGGCATGAGGGTGGAGCAGGGCTTTACAGATTCTATTTTAAAGCGATGAAGCTGGTCATTAGCATAGCGGGACTAATAAAGGTAAAGACCAGTAGTGTCCCTGTAAACTTATAAACCTAGAAAGTAACTCAGTGGACCCAGATCTTTTAATGAGAACCGAGACTGAAGAAGACCAATGAAGGACTTGATGTGAGATGAGCTATTACCCGTCACAAGTATGTCATCAACATACACTAACACAAACAGTTTAGAAGCTCTAGCGTTGAGAAAAAAAAAAAGTGAAGGATTAGTGATGTAGCGGAAGCTCTGTCGAGAAAAACCTGCGTAAAACGATTAGAAACAACCTACTAAAGTTCCGTTGATTTGCGCACAAATACCGGAAAGTTAGGCTTCAACTCGTTGATTCACGATGAATACCGAAATTGGAATAATTAGAGAAAACTCTAAAATTTTATAAATCAAAAACTGAATGGCCAATTCGGCCTACATCATTATTTAAAGCAAAATAAATCCTAAACCTAATCGAATTCCTTGGAAAGCAAGAAAAACGACTTAAAAACGGAAATTTACCAAAAAAGGCAAAAACGAAATTAAAGCAAAAACTAATTCTACTGAGAATCCTAAACACTCCAGAATTGACGGAAGTCGATTCGGAATTGGGAAACTCAAATTATTACGAAAAAGAAACTTTCCTAAAATGGCAAAAATTGCAACTTCAAGGCCTAAACGACGGAATTTACCTAAAAAAGGACGTGCTTACGCGGCAAAGCTACGTAGTAGTTCCGGAAACACCGAAACGCATCAGCTGTCAAAATTTCAAATCATTCTGATTCCGCCGCCCGGGTTTAGCCTTACTTGGTTTGTTTCAAATCCCACCCCTCCAAATAATCTAATGCCAGTTGATCCGCTGCATCATTCTCCCCAGGTTGGAGAACATTCGTCCTCGAATTTATCGCGGTGTCATCATCAGAGGAGTCGCCATGGAAAGGAATCAAATGCTTGACATTGAAGACATTATGAGTTCTAATATGGCTGGGTAGTTTCAGGCGATACGCATTTGGATTAATTTTTTCCACAATTTCCAGCGGGCCTATCTTCTTAGCAGCAAGTTTGTTATACTCCCCCACAGCAAACCTGTCCTTTATGAGGACTACCCACACAAAATCGCCCACCTCAAACTCCAAATGACGCCTTTTCTTGTCCGCGGCCAGCTTGTATTTCTCTACCGATTGCAACAAATTTTCTTGCACCTGCTTATGAACCTCATGTAACCCTTGAACGAAATCTTCAGCTTTCCCATGAACTCTAGTCTTGCTAGGTAGAGGAATCAGGTCTATAGGGCTTCGAGGAACCAGTGAGTACACGACCTGAAAAGGACTGAAGCCGGTACTCCTATTGACAGCATGGTTGTGGGCAAATTCGGCTTGGCTCAACTTCAGATCCCATGACCGAACATTTTCTCCTACCAGACATCTCAGTAAATCTCCGAGCGCTCGGTTCACCACCTCCGTCTGCCCATCAGTTTGCGGGTGATATGCACTGCTAAAATCCAACCTTGTATTGACCATCTTCCAAAGGCTCCGCCAAAAGTGACTGAGGAATCGAGTGTCCCGGTCAGAAACAATTGACGAAGGTAAACCATGAAGGCGATAAATCTCTCGGAAGAACAATTGGGCGACCTTGACAGCATCAGTAGTTTTTTTGCACGGGATAAAATGAACCATCTTGGAAAATCGGTCAACCACTACATAGATGGAATCACATCCACGTTGGGTTCTTGGCAGTCCCAAAACAAAATCCATGCTCAAGTCCGTCCATGGTTGAGTAGGAATCGGTAATGGCCTGTACAAACCAGCATTAGTCGCTTTCCCTTTGGACACTTGACAAATCCGACAACGTTCCACATATCTCTCTACTTCCTTCCGAATTGTTGGCCAAAAGTACGATGCCTTAACTAACTGAAGCGTGCGATCTCTGCCCACGTGACCCTCCCCATGTATTTCCGTAATAATTTGCAGACGCAAACTACACTCGGGAATACAAAGTTGATTTCCCCGAAACAAGAACCCATCTACCAATACAAATTCTGAATTTTTTTTCTCTCGAACAGCAACCATTATCTCTGAAAAGTGTGGATCTGAATCATATAATTCACGAAAAGAGTTAAAACCTGGAACCTGGACAACCATTGTTGATAACAGATTGACTCTTCGACTCAGGGCATCAGCCACCCGGTTCGTAACACCTGCTTTGTGCTTCAGGACGAATGTAAATTGTTGAAGGTAAGCTGACCATGAAGCATGCCGGGAAGAAATTTTTTCTTGACTGTGGAGATGTCTCAATGAATCATGATCGGTGTATAGAATGAATTCTCGGTGGAATAAGTAATGCCGCCAATGTTTCACCGCTTGGACCACAGCATAGAATTCTATGTCATATGTGCTATAACGTACTCGAGATCCCGACAATTTCTCACTGAAATATGCCACCGGTTTCCCACCTTGACTCAAAACAGCTCCGATGCCCACCTTGGAAGCATTGCTATGCAGCTCGAACGGTTGAGAAAAATCTGGTAGAACGAGTATAGGGGCTGTTGTCAATTT
Organism: Acer negundo; assembly: GCA_035582765.1. NCBI lineage: Eukaryota > Viridiplantae > Streptophyta > Magnoliopsida > Sapindales > Sapindaceae > Acer > Acer negundo. Next base: position 19,220,245 of record CM069237.1, on the reverse strand, counting down.
CTCTTTGATTTGCTGAAAACCTTCTTCAGCTTCGGTCGTCCATTGAAACTTGACTCCTTTCATACACTCAGTGACAGGTGCCATAATGCTATTAAAATGCGGGATGAACCGGCGGTAGAATGATGCCAATCCATGGAAACTCCATACCTCAGTAATTGTTTTCGGTTGCGGCCACTGCCTCACTGCCTCTATTTTGGACTCATCCACCTGTAGACCCTCTCCAGAAATAACATATCCCAAAAATAACACCTTTGGTGTCACAAAAACGCACTTCTTGGCTGCAGCAACAAATTTTTCTCTACGCAACACACATAACACTTCCCGAATGTGCTGAAGATGCAGCTCGGGGTTTGCACTGTAAATTAAGATATCATCGAAGTAAACAACAACAAACTTACAGATAAATGGTCGAAGGGCTTGGTTCATCACTCTCATGAAGGTGCTATGCGCGTTTGACAACCCAAATGGCATGACTAGCCATTCATATAACCCCTCTCGCGTCTTGAACGCTGTCTTCCATTCATCCCCAGGTCGAATACGAATCTGATGATACCCACTCTTCAGGTCCAATTTGGTGAACTCATGTGCCCCGCTCAATTGATCTAACAAATCATCTAGTCTTGGAATTGGAAAGCGATACCTTACTGTGATCTTATTAATTGCGCGACTGTCGACACACATCCTCCATGTTCCATCTTTCTTAGGAATTAACAAGGCGGGAACAGCACATGGACTTAGACTCTCACGGATATGCCCCTTTGACTGAAGCTCCTCAACCTGCCTTCGTAACTCTTCGTGCTCAGTGGGACTCATTCTGTAATGTGGTTTGTTTGGCAACATAGCTCCTGGCTCTAGGTCGATATGATGTTGAATGTCACGTAGAGGTGGTAGTCCTTCAGGTAATTCTTCCGGAAACACATTAGCAAACTCCGAAATCAGAGGAGCTGCCGCACTTGGAACCTCCATATCAGCCTGTGTTTCTTTTCCCATTAACACATACACCGTTTCTACTTCCTTTATCTCCAACTCGAATTTTGCATATGATAACAGGTTAGTAGTATCGCTATGCGCCTTAATCTTTTCAGATGGTTTGCTCAGTAGTAGCACAATTTTTTTTTCATGGAAAACGAAAGAATAGGTATTCTTAAACCCATCATGATACACTTTTCTGTCATATTGCCACGGCCTCCCTAGCAGTAAGTGACATGCATCCATGTCCACCACATCACACCACATCTGATCCTTGTAGTTGGTTCCCATCGAAAACGAAATTAGCGCCCGCTGTGATACAGTCACCTCGCCCCCCTTTTGCAGCCAAGCTAGTCTATATGGTTTTGGATGTTTTTCTGTCGTCACCCCTAACTTTCGTACCGCTTCGACTGACACAATATTCTCACAACTCCCCCCGTCTATGACAAATCGACACACCTTACCAAGGATGGTACAAGTAGACTGAAATATGTTATTTCGCAGCCACTCTCCTTCTCCAGTTCTCGGTGCCAAGCAGGTACGTCGCACCATCAACATCGTTCCGGTGTCACCATCTACCAGTTCTTCACTCACTTCCTCCGCTCCTGATTGTGGTTCTTCAATTATTTCCGCATCTTCCTCATTAAATTCTGCCGGGTCAATAAATAATACCCTCTTTGCTGGTCTTGGACACTCAGACAGCCTGTGACCCGTTTCTCCACATCCAAAACACCGAAATCCGCCAGTGGTTGCCCTGGGAGTTTGAACGTTGTTTGTCGGGTTCCGTGGACCAGTATATGAACCACTGCTAGCACTAACACCTGGTCGACTTCCAGTATTTTCACTGGAACTACTTGCTCTGTTTCGACTGCTCATTCCTCCTCCGAAATTCAGCGTCTGTCCACTATTAGATTTTCGCGACAATGTCTTCTCCAATTGTAAAGCCCTCTGATGCGCCTCAGTTACTGTCACGGGATCGAAAAGATTAACCATATCAAGGATTTGTGTACGCAACCCACCACAGTAGCGCGACACCAACTGATCTTGTGTCTCCTCTATATCGTTTCGCACCAACAACTCATAGAACTCGGTTGTATATTCATCAACAGACCTCATACCTTGACGCAGATTCTGCAACCTCTGGTACATCAATCTCGTAAAATTGTGAGGTAGAAACTCTTTACGCAATTTTTGTTTCATCTTCTCCCAGTTAGAAAGTTTGGGTTTTCCAGCGCGATTCCTAGCGAGTTTAAATTGTTGCCACCAAGCCGCGGCTCTACCCCGAAACCTCGTGGCCACCAATGCCACCCTCTCATTCGCAGGAACTCTTTTGAATTCCAGAATCTCGTCAGCGATTCCAATCCATTCTAGAAACTCTTCTGGCTGCATGCTTCCACGGAATTCAGGAACCTCAGTCCGCATCCCTGACTCCCATCGCCTGACATCTTCAGTTCTGTCATCAACCCTGTCATCAGTCACAGGCGCTCTCTGTCGACGTCGTGGTTGCGGATCCCCTTCCACTTCGTCACTACTTGTCTCAGGATGTAAGGCCTGAAACGGGTTTTGGTTGGCTCTTGACGCCGCAAGTTGCGCCGTTAATTGCTCCACCTGTCGCTCCAACTGTATCACACGGTCACGTTCGATGGCTAGGTCTACATGAATCTGGTCTGGTCGTCTTATTGGCGGCATGATGATGTCGTCCCGAACGAACACGGCTCTGATACCAACTGATGTAGCGGAAGCTCTGTCGAGAAAAACCTGCGTAAAACGATTAGAAACAACCTACTAAAGTTCCGTTGATTTGCGCACAAATACCGGAAAGTTAGGCTTCAATTCGTTGATTCACGATGAATACCGAAATTGGAATAATTAGAGAAAACTCTAAAATTTTATAAATCAAAAGCTGAATGGCCAATTCGGCCTACATCATTATTTAAAGCAAAATAAATCCTAAACCTAATCGAATTCCTTGGAAAGCAAGAAAAACGACTTAAAAACGGAAATTTACCAAAAAAGGCAAAAACGAAATTAAAGCAAAAACTAATTCTACTGAGAATCCTAAACACTCCAGAATTGACGGAAGTCGATTCAGAATTGGGAAACTCAAATTATTGCGAAAAAGAAACTTTCCTAAAACGGCAAAAATTGCAACTTCAAGGCCTAAACGATGGAATTTGCCTAAAAAAGGACGTGCTTACGCAGCAAAGCTACGAAGTAGTTCCGGAAACGCCGAAACGCATCAGCTGTCAAAATTTCAAATCATTCTGATTCCGCCGCCCGGGTTTAGCCTTACTTGGTTTGTTTCAAATCCCACCCCTCCAAATAATCTAATGCCAGTTGATCCGCCGCATCAATCAGTTAAGTAAGCAGAAAAGTAAGTGTTCCTCTAGTTGTCAATAGAACGCATTTCGTCTAGCTTTATATACAATCCTTATCGTAGCCCTGTAGAACACATTAATAAGCAGTTAAGCACATAAAATAATCACATTAATATACTAACTGTTTATTTTGTTATTGAACATTGAACATACCTCTAGAAGAGGTTGTGCTCGCCGAACACATCAACCAAGAAATTAAATGCATCAAAAACTACGATATTTTTGTCTTTCACATACCAAATAAGCGTTGTTATAAAATCCGGCCAGCCTATTTCAAGCCTCATAGCAGCGGTAATAGTATCTATGTGAATGCGGCGAAGTGGCTTGCTTAAAACCCTTATATGAAATACACCCATGGCCTCCTGCATGTTTCCCCTATAATTGAATGCAACCAGCAGACTAGCAAATGCTCTACGAAGTGCATTGTTGACATCAATGTGTAGATGTCGTAGGTTCACATACAACTGCACCAAATGTTCGATTGGATCCAAGGTTTTAAAACTCGGAAGGCGGTGCGACGCGGTCCGGCCTCCGCGAGGCGAGGCGGGTGCCTCGAGGCGAGCGCCTCACCCGGAAAATGGAAAATTTTTTTAAAAAAAATTAAAAAAATTAATAAAGTAGAGAATATTCCATAAATTCAAGAAATAAGTCATATCCAACAATACAAACATAAAATATCTCAAACAAATTAAATATTACAAAAGAAAATGCCATCCTAACGATAAATGACCACTATATATCTAGTCCATCCAATAAGCTATCATTTGTGTCAAGTCGCTTGAAACGTGGATCAAAAGGGTGATCCCCTCCATCATCATCATCTGAAGTTCCTGGAGAGTTGTATTGGTTTGAAATGTCCTCCCACCCTTGTTCTTTATCCACCCGTTGCAAAGCCTTTTCTTTGTCTACCAAAAAATGTAAAGTAGTGTTACACATTTATAATTAAATATATCATTCTATCCAAGTAAAACTTATTAAATTTGATTGTAGAATTACTTGTATTTCTCTTTCTCTTTCTTCCTACTTGTTGGCTTCCACTCGGTTGACTCATGTCCACATTTGTAGACGTTCCCCCAACTACATATTTGTCAACCATCCACTCATCATCTGACGACACATCTTCTTGAACCAATGGATCCTTATCATCTTTTAGTGCCTTTTTCTTCAAGAATTTTTGCTGCAACATTTTATTGTACATTATGTACACCAATGAATTCAATTTTTTCGTACGTAATCGATTCCTCTTCTTTGTATGAATCTACAACATTTTTGTAGGAAATTGTTAATTAGGAATACTAAAATTTACTCTAGTATTTAGAATTCTAAGTAAATCCTTACCAATTTAAATGTACTACAATTTCACTCACAAGCTAAGGATGAGCAAGTGAGACTTAAAACCTTCACAGCAAAACCTTTAAGTTTTGGAGCCTCGTCTCCATATGCACTCCACCAATCGGCTACAATGAGAATAATAAATATTGTTCATTTCCTTGTAAGACAATATTATAAATTTAATAAAGAAATTGATACATGTAAATAATAACTTGACATACCAGGGCTAAGATTTCGGATGAGACTTTTTGCACATCCATAGCGAAAAAACCCTTCCTAGTTCTTAAAGAGATTAACTTGAAAATTAGCCCGTACTCTCGCCTCCTCATTAGGAATAAGTTTTTCCATGCACACCATCAACCCAGTCTTTACCTCTATATGATCAAATAAACCATCCGAATAATGGAATCGGGGATTGAGATAGTATGCAGCTGCGTGTAAATGACGGTGCAATTGATATTGCCACATTTCATCAATGATTTCCCATATCTCCTTGTAAGCTCCTTCCCCATTTCCCAAATTTGCGGTTATCTTCTCTTTTGCCTTATCCATGGCACCATAAATGAATCCCGTTGCAGGCAGTTGTTCAGAATCTGTCATCCTCAACACACTTACAAGAGGTCTAGTTGTCTTTAATGCATAAGACACACTACCCCAAAAATTATCGTTGAAGATGATCTTCTTGATTTCCCTTCCCTCAACTTTTTTTTCCCAACTATATCCATCCCATTCTTTTGAAGTAAGCATTTGCTCCAAAGGTTGCCTCATAGTTAACATTTTGTCTAATTCTTTATTAGTGTGCTTTCTCATCAAAGCCAACACCAATCCATGGTTGTATATGAAGTTACTCACCTATTCCAACACAAGAATAAAAACATTAGTATATCTAAAATGATTAATACTAAATATAAAGCATTTCTATAATGATTTATACCTTATTTGCTTTCTTCAATGCATTTTGGTGTTGAGGTAGAGATCCAATTTTCTCAAGCATTAGATCAATACAATGAGCTGCACACGGCGTCTACCATAGCCGTTTCCTCTTCTCTATCAACATCTCACCCATTTTCTTGTAGTTCGAGTCATTATCCGTCACCACTTGAACCACAAGGTCTTCTCCAACTTCTTCAACCATTGAATCCAATAAGTTAAACAACAGTGTAGCATCTTTAAATGCATCACTAGCATCGGCCGACTTCAAGAACACTATACCTTTTGGATTGTTTACAAGAAAGTTTATCAACTGTCTTCCTCTCATATCTATCCACCCATCCGACATAATAGACACCTCTGTTTTTCTCCATTTTTGCTATACTTCTTCAACAACTTCTTGGGTTTTACCTTCTGCCTTTAACAATAGAGATGTGCTCAACTCATGTGCTGTAGGTGGTTTTAGACCACACTTGTAATTCCCAGCCAAATGGAGCATTTTGATGAACGATGGACTACTAGCAACATTAAATGCGAGTCCATTCTTATAGAAGAAGTCGGCTATTTCCAAACATGTGTTTTCGCGTGCCTCCTTCTCAAGTCCTTTCATTCCTTCTTCGCTTACCCCCAAATCCTCCACCGCATCATTTTTGACATTTACTACAAATCTATCCATCGATCCTCTGATCCCTCTTTCAGTAACACTATATGAGCTTGAACCTTTTTTGGATAGATTGTTTAATGTGACACAATTGTCGATCCTTTCTTCACGCATCAATTGTGTCTTCTTTTTCGCATTTTCATTTGCCAACATGTAAGTTTTGATTTCTTCTCTCACTTCTGGAGTGACCCTTGTACACGGGACAACATTACCCTGAATACCTGCAAGGTGTTCTTTCATCTGAAACACTCTACCCTTCAATACTCTGTCATAGAATTTGCATTGGATATACTTATATCTCTTTTATTCATCTGTTTCAACCTCAATCCCATACTTCCAAGCCGGATCTTTTTGATTCGACATCTAAAAGTCTACAACTAAATAATCAAAAACATCCAAGAGTAATTAACAAAAATATTATGTGTTAACAAAGCTAAAATATAAAATATAAAATACTGATTACAATTTAAAATAGTTAAGAGAATCTGTTGACTTAACGGTGCACAAATACACACTAATAATCTTAATACTGTTGACAAATAATAAAAAAAAAGGTAGATGATATCAAATACAATTACACACTAAAAAAAAAAGGCAAATGATATCAAATACACTCAAGTGTATCACTGGGAAGATCATATCACATACGCACATGAAATAAAAGATAACTGTCATGAATTAACAGTTCAGAAATAATAAAAAAATAAAAACAAAAAGGCAAATGGAAGAAGTTGAAGCAACAAGACAAACAGTGGATCGATCATCAATGAAGAAGAAAATTAGAGGAAGAAGAAGAAGAATAAAAATAGAGGAAGAACTCATCGATTTGGTCGTCGTCAGAGAGAAGAAGTAGTCGCCGATCGATCGATCGATGTGAAAAAGAAAGAAAGGAAAGAAGGGAGAAGAGTTGAAGAAGACAGTCTAGCTTCAATTGATCTAATTTGTGAATTTAGGGCATCAATCCATCTAAGAGTTTAAGTGTTGAACGCATCGTTTTGGTTTCTTCCCTTTCTACCAAAAACGCTGCGTTTTGATTTTTTTTTTCTTTTAAAAAAGCTTTAACCAAGTAACAACTGAGGCGGCCGAGTTAGAGAGATATGATGACTATTCGGCCGCACTGGGTGAAGGAGGCGAGCGTTTGGTCTTCATCCATTGGTGCGGCCGCCACAGTGCGTTTTTTCCTCGAGGCGGTCACCTCAAACCATATTTTAAAACATAGATTGGATCCACCAAATGCAGTAGATCAAAAATTTATCTCCTGCTTTCACCTACCTTTCCCCTACCGTAGCAATTCCCATCCTAACAATGAAATAGCGAGGAAGATCCCAGTCCAGTCAACCTTAGCCGCCATCTAATAAATTGAATTTCATAGGGGCATTAAAGTAGGTCAGATATCTGTTCATAAAATCAAATCTATCGTGAAAAATGCCTCTAATAGACACACCAGTACTAGTCATTCACAAAACAAAAATAAGTAAGCAAGTATGGTGAAGTTAGAATATTAGACACCTCTAAAGTTGGTACTAACTGGTTTCTTACTTTGGATTTCAGTTTAACACCCCCACCCACATGTGAAATAATAGAGAAAAGCCAGTGTTGCTTTCAACAACAACCAAATAAACCACCAAAAAGAAATTAGCTCACTTTAGGTGATGTTACTAGGAATATTAAACACTCTTATAGCCAATGGAGAAGTCATACCAAAACACACCAATAGTTTTTTTATTTTTATTTATTTTTATTTTTCACTAACTTATTCAAGTGTAAATTCTATAGGATTATCAAGTGGTTTTCATAATTTTGGATCGCTCCCCACTTCAATAACTGTAATCTAAGCTCATCAAACCAGGCACTGGGAACTTGTTTAAGTCCATACATGGCCTTATAAAGACGACACATCTATGTGGCTTTAGTAGGATCCACAAATCCTTTCGGCCGAGGCATATAAACAAATTCATATAAAGTACCATTAATGAAGGCATTATTAATATCAACATGATGAATAGGCCAATTGTAACCCACTGCAATAGCTAGTATCACTCGAATTGTTGATACACTGGCCACAAGACTAAAGGTCTCACTAAAATTTGCCTATTGAGTTCGATGAAATCCATTAGCCATTAAGTGGGCTTCATACTTTAGGACAGTACTATCGGGTCTGAATTTCAGCTTGAAGATTCACTTATTCCCAACCAAATTATACTCTCATGAGGGTGGAACCAAATCCCATGTGCTGTTGCGGCTTAAGGCTTGGAACTCTCCAATCATAACAGCTTTCCACTTAGGATAAGTAAGATCATCCAAAAATTTGGTAGGTTTAGGTGAGATGGGATCACATGAGTTTTTGGTTGTTGTATTGGAGTATGTTTTGGGTTTTAAAAAGCCACTATAGGATTGGGTTTTCATGGGATGTGAGGGAAGTTCGAGTGGTGGAGGGGGTGGTGTAGGAGAGTTCTGCGATGATATAATAGGTTAGGAAGATGCAGTAGGAAAAGCATAGGTATTGGAGGAACTTTTAGCTACAAAATTTGTTGTGTTCTCATTGTTAAGTTGAGACTGAGAGACCAGAATAGATGATACTAGGGTTCCTGCTCGGAGTGCACTTGCATCAACTGTAACAACTAAGACTTAGTTTGGTAGTGCTGTGATGTGGGGGGAATTGATTTTGGTTATGATGTGGGAGAATTGCTTTTGAATTTGCTATGAGAAGAATTAACTGAGTGTTTGGTAAACTGATTTTTAAAAGTGTTGTGAGAACTAAAAGTAATTTCAATGTGTTTGATAAACTGTATGTAAAAATTGCTTGACTATGCAAAATTACTAGAAAGGACATAAATGAATATTGAAGATGTTTTAAAAATAAATAATTTGTTTTATTTTTGTGTGATCATAAACATGTTATAAAATAAATAATTTGTTTTATTTTTGTATGGTCATAACACATTATAACTTTTTTTTATTTATCTATGGCCATATATATATATTGCATATATATCAATAATCTATTGCCTTTTCATTTCTGCTTCCTAGGAAGCAATTTTCTAAAAGCTATAAAAAATAGCTTCTTAAAACTATTGTTGAAGAAGACAAAAGTGACCAAAAGCACTTCTCTAGAATTTTACCAAATACCCTAGGCCCAGTTCGGAATCACTTTTGGCCACAAAAACAGTACATGAAGCATTCCCAAAATGGGCCTAAGTTGGGTGATGGAATAAGGCTTGGGGTGAGGGTGAAACTACTGCCAGGAGCAGAGGAAGTGTTTGACACTATGTTAGGAGACTACAAGGAAGGAATATTAGTAACAAACGAGTATACAAACTTATTGAAGTTCACATGATGTGAGATGTAGATAAAACAAGAACAATCAAGACACTTATACCCTTTATGGCTTTCACTGGCCCAAAAAAACGCATTTCTTTGTTTGAAATTTGAATTTTTGGGTTAGAAATGGCATGTGATATGGATAACAAGCACAACCAAAGGTTCTTACAATGGTGTAATCCGGTCTAGATTTGTGTAATGATTTCTATGGAGACCTATTGTTAAGAACTGGAGTTAGGAGGCGATTGATCAAGTAAAAAATGGCCTAAAAACTGTCCACTAGTATCGTAAAGGCATGGAGGCTTGCACAAGAAGGGTGAGGCCAAACTCGACAATGTGTCGATGCTTCCTTTTCGCTTTAACATTCTGTTCATGGGCATGAGGACATGGGTGACGAAAATTGATTCCATTTGCCTTAAGAAATTGCTCAAAAGACCTATATTCACCAATCAGATTGAAATGTCTTTATTTTGTGGAAAATTTATTTTCAATAGAGGAAGCATTGGTATATAACACCTTTTCAATTTTGACTTATGCAACTATCACCACTTTAATAACTCTTGTTTTATTAGCATCAAAATAGGTGGAGACCAAAATACCCCCACTTATTATTATTATTATTATTTAACTTTTTTAAATTTCAACATATTTCTCTCTCCTTCCTATTCTCTCCAACGATCTCTCTCTCTCTCTCTCTCTTAGATGCAAAAGATCTCACCTCTCTCAAACGATGAAATGGTTTTGCCAAGCTGCAGCGGTGTGGTGTGATTGTTGCTATATATTCGTACTTTTTTATTGTTCTTCAAACCTTTACAATCTAAAGGGAATTGATGGTGACAACCGCTGCAGCTCCGGTAGACGACTGTGAAGACTTCGACGGCAGTCGCAAAACTCCGGATACACGTTGATGAGAGTTTTTAGCCACAGAACAGTGACAATTGAAGGCATTTTTGAAAGAAAAAAAATTCTTTTCTTAGGGTTTTGTTTTTAAATTTTATTTTGTTGATTTTGAGATATTGATTTTGTTTTGGTTGATTTTGAGTTTTCAATTTAGTTTTTATTGTGATTTTGTTGTCAATTTGATGTGAATGGTGAATTTGTTGAATCTGAATGGAGATTTGTTTGAATCTTGAATTGGTGGGTTTGGGTTTGGGTTTGGGTGTGTCGAATATGAGAAGATGAACAGTAGATGATGTTGAGATTTTTATTTTTATTTTGAGACTTATTTGTTCCATTTTGAGATTTAATTATGAATAAACAAGACTATTACGCTTATTTGAGACTTAATTTTTGAATACCCGAGACTTATTACGATTATTCGAGACTTATTCATGCATTTTCTAGACTTATTTGTTCTATTTCGAGACTTGTTTATGAAAACATGAGACTTATTACGATTATTCGAGACTTACTCATGAATTTTCGAGACTTATTCATGCGTTTTCGAGACTTATTACTGCGTTTTTTTTTTAATATTTACCATTGTATGTGACGTTTTCCAGAAATTGTTCAATCTTTAAAGCTGAGGTCCGAGTGAGAGATCGTTTGAGGGGGGAGAGAGAGAGAGTGAGAATGGGAGGAAAGAGAGAGAAATATGAAGAAATTTAAAAAGTAAAAAAAAAAAAGAAGATAAAAAATAAGTGGGGGCATTTTGTTTCCATCACCTACTTTAGTGCTATTAAAACAAGAATTATTGATGTGGTGCTATTTGCGCAAGACCCGCCCCAAAAAGTGCTATTTAATTTTTTACCCCTTTTCAATAAGAGCTTTACACTGTAGGAAGGTGGGAAAGGCTTCTAATTTTGATTTAAGAGAATATATCTAGGTGTATCAAGTTAGGTCATCTATAATGTGTATGTAGTATAGAAAGCCAAATTATGATTTTATGGGTAAGGGCCCCCCAAAGATCTGTATGCACAAGTTTAAGAATAGAAGTTGATTTAGTTTGTGATATTTGAAAAGGAAGAGCATAAATTTTTCCAAATTGGCAAGCTTCATAGAACTAAAAATTTTCATTGATTTTTGGATTACAAACTTTTAAAACTTGATTCAAGACTTGAACTGACGGATGACCTAGATGTCTATGCCACGCATCAGCATTAGCATTAGACTCACAATACACAGTTCTTAAACAAGCTACTGGCTATGCAGAAAAAGACACTTGATTTTGATAAGAAAGTTGGTTGGACTTCGGTTGTGGATTGAAGGGAGCTTGCTTGACTTGGTAGTTGCAGTTGATAAAGGCTATCTCTAAACTTCCCTTGTAGCACCTTCTTGGTTGCTTTGACCTTCAAAAAACAACATGATGAATGAAACTCAACAAAAACATGGTTATCAAAGGTTAACATGGAAATGCTCAACATATTTCTAGTGATATTAGGTACATGGAGCATATCTTTAAGAGATAAATGATAGTGTAAAGTAGAGATAATAGAACGGCCAATATGTTTAATTCGTAGCTTCTCTCCATTACTAACTTGGAGAGTTTCATTACCATTGTAATAAGAGTGAAGGTGGAAGTTGCCAAGGTCTGCTGTGATATGATTCGTAGCTTCATTATTTGCATACCAATTGGGATCATTCATAGTTTCTAGTGATGCCACAAATGTTGCTGTTTGAGTGTTGGAGTTCCCATAATTTGGAGAGTTATTGAAGTTGAGATCATAACGATAATAACAAATCATCATTGTATGCCTAACTTTTCCACATAATTAGTTGGTTGGTTTGGAGTTATTTGAGTAGCCTCGTCCACTGAGTTGCGATGGAAGCCACGAGCGAGGAGGCCTTCGCCTCTTCCGGTGAAGAAGGAGGCACGAGCCTCCTCTGGTGATGGATTGTAGTCTCTTTTGCTATGCGAAACAGAGGAGACCTTCGCCTCTTCCAACGATGGAGGTGAGGCCCTCCGTCGGTGGCCTTGCCATCTTCAATTACGGAGGAGGCCACATGTTTTACGTTTTCTTTCTTTGGATGATAAATTGATAAACTTAACCTTTCAGTGATGGTGAAATCCGGATTCTGACCTCAAGAGGTGGGAATCCTAATCCACCACTTTGATGGAATCTTTCATGGAATGGAATCATTATTCCTTAACATTTTGTTCAAAACAAACAATGGAATGATGATTCCTTTTCCCATTCCATGCTTGATTGTTGTAAGGTTTTAGAATTGTATTGGCTTGATTCCGTTGCAAAACTTTATTTATTTGTAATGGTTAGTTGCTTAGGTGTTAAAGGAGCTTCAAAGGAGAAAAGAAACTTTTCATGCAAATATCGTCTTCAAGAGGAAAAACGCTTTAACAAAACAGTAAATAAAACATAATAGCACAAACATTTCTCAGTACCAAAGCAAAAGCCAACAAAGGCAAAACCAAAATTACCTTTACCTAGCTTCTGAGACGGCGTTGAAAACAAAGAGCAGTGGACGGTTGCTGAAGACAGCGTCGATGAGAGGTGCGGTGACGGCGACAGGTCCGACAACCCCGACAGAGGTGTGACGACGACAATCTCTTATGTTCCTTTATCTCTCTGCAGCGACGACGACGACGGCGACGGAGGTTGGAGGCGACGACGATCTCTTCCCTTCTCTCTTTCTTCTTTTTTACTTTTGATTCTTTTACTGGAGGGATAGTTTCATCCCTAACAAATTAAATACCTCGTTTTTACCACCCACCCACTAAGATCTTTTTTTTTTTTTTAAATTTATTATTTTTTTATTTTTATTTTTTTAAAATTTCAAATTTATGGGCATTTTTGTCTAAAAATGGTCAAAAGTAACGAAAACAATAAAAAATAAATTTGTGGCTAAAAACAATAAACCCATAATATTTTTGGCTCATTATGAATTCACTCCTATATTATATATTATATAAATATATTATTATATATATTGTATAATATATATTATAAATTATATATATTATATATATTTATATACATATTATATTATATAATATATATATTATTATATGTATTATATATAATATATATGTATTTTATATTATATATTATGAATGTTTTATAATTAGAGGTATTTTGGTCAAAATACAGTTAACTCAATTCTATTCCGTTGTTAAAATATATATAATAATATATTTATATAATATAATATATATTATTTAAAAAATATATAATATATATTATTTAGTATAATAAGATAATATGTATATTATATTATATATTATATAAATATTATAAATATATATATTATTTAATAAATATAATATATATGATTTAATATAATAATATAATATATATATATATATATATATTATATTATAAAACATTCATAATATATAATTTTTTATTTATCTTTAATAATTTTTTAAAAACTTTTACTTCCTATTTTCAACACCAAACAAAATCCCGATATGGATTTATGTTATAGTAAGATATCGGTTTTTGGAAAAACCGATATTTGATAAGTAAAATTTTAAATTTAATAAATTTACTTTTAAATCATTTACTTTTAAAAAATTCAAAAAAATAATTTTTAAAAAATTGTTTATTTATTTTGCACTATCTTGTTTCATACTAAGAGACACATTAATAATCCAATTATCCATATAAATTAGTAATCTAAGTCTTACATTTGTTCATTAAATTGCAAGATGCATGTTGATAAATATCTCTCATGTAGTGAGAGTTGTATTCTAAATCATGCTTATTATAACTGATGTCACGAGTCTTTTATATGTATGTTTGGTTGGATGGAATGGAAAAAAATACCATTCCATTCATTTGGTTTGTTAAAATGCAATGGAATGGGGATTCCACCATTTTGGTGGAATGGGCATTCCATCCAAAAACCAATAGAAACTATTCCATTCCAAACTAAAATTTATATTCCATAAATACCCTCATATGCCTCAACTCCATTACAAAAATACCCTCAGCTTCTTTCTAAAAGTAATATATTATTATTATATATTATATTAATGATATATAAATATATATATGTGTAATATATATAATATATTATTATATTAAATAATATATATTTATATATAATATACTTTTATATTTTATTATTATTATCCATAATATATCATGTTATTATACATTCATAGTTAGGGGTATTTTGGTCAAAATACAATTAACTTCATTTCATTCCATTATTAACCAAACAAAATAATATTGATTCAGAGACTAATTATAAAGTTCCAACCAAACAAAAAACTTAGTTTTCCTTTCTTTCCCATTCCCATTACCATTCAACTATATAACCAAACGTGACCATAGAGTACTGACCAATAACTCGACTATATATGTTTTAGAAAATATAATTTTATTAAAAGTTTTAATAAATATTTTAAATACATGTCTGTCGTAGAAATTAGAATTTTAATTAGTTGAATAAATTTAAATTTATCTAACGAGGTTTTTTCTTTAATTTATTACGACTCATATAGTTTATATATAAATATTGTTCGATCATTAACACATCAAAAGTTGTAGCCAAGTGGTAAAAACTTACAACATTTGAACTTGAGCAAGTTCAACTTTTAATAATGATATTATTGTGCATAAATATAATAAAGTTATTTAATTAAATATTAAATAATTATGACAGTAGCCATTGTTGAAAAACTGTCAACAATACTAAGTTTTTCTTTCTTGTAGTGTCTTATGTTCTTGCTTTTGTTTGTTCGGTTGCTGCCTCTGTCGCGGTTTTTTGACGATGTTGGGCTGTTGCTCTTGTGTTTTGTGGTTACTTGGTCCTTTGGCCTCTGCTATGCTTGTTGTTTGCTTGGTTTCTGGCTGTTGCTTGTTCTTTCTGCTCGCCTATTGTGTGTCGCAGCTTTGTGGCTTGGTGTTGTCTGGGTTTTGACCCAGCTTGTTTTAATAAAGATTGCGGTTTAAAAAAAAAAAAAAAAAAACTTCAAAAAGAAAACTCACTGTACATACCTATAAAATTTGCACAGAATAACTTGAACCCTCCGTCGCGAACTTGAAATGGAAGTGAAAATTTATTATTCTTTAAAAAAAAATTATTTGAATATATATAATATGGTGGAATTAGCTAGCATGTGAAAGCCATAAATGAAATATGCTGTCTTCCAAAAAAAGAAAAAATAAGATAAAATAGCAGCCATTATTGAAAACTGTTGTATTGTTATTGGTGGCAAGACATGCACTTAAAAAAGTCTGTCCACCATTTCATGAGAGATTACCATTAACAATTTGCCTTTTGTTTTGTGGGTTAACACATGGAGGAAATTATTGGACAATTTATGTTGCCACGAGAGATGTTAAATTTGCATAATCATATTTGCCCACTACATTATTTAGTTGGAAAATATGAATAATTTGTTATAATTGATTAATATGAATACAAATTTGTTTTAAACTATTATTATGAGTTGACAGTGTTACACCATTTACCTCCATTGACATGTCCTTAAGAAAAAAAAAAATATTAGAATCTGTTTGGAAAGTATTAATAGTGTTATATACATTTGTTTTTATTTTTATTTTTATTTATTTATTTATTTATTTTATTTTTTAAAAGACAATAAATTATATCTAAATAAATAAAGCCTAAAAAAAAATCTAAATAAATACAATATATATGAGAGAAATTATAAATAATAAATTAAGCTATCTAAATCTGGTGAGAATATAAATTGATTAACTTGTATCAATATACAATAATGATACTTTGTCCAAATTTGATGCTCAAATGATGTGACCAAACTTTAATCCATTCATTTAAATTGTGTGAAAATATATATTATTCGTGTGTGTCTAAATAACCTTGTGTGTGTGGAAATTAAAGAACACTTGATTTTTACGTGGAAACTCTCAACATGGAAAAACTACGGGCTAATATTGTAAGTTTCTATTTCTGAAACAATAATTTGAAAAAAAAAAAAAAAAAAAAACATAATATAACTTCTCTAGGATAGGAGTTTGAGTTTCTTGGTAGGTAAAGTTTGAATAGGAGTTACCATACAATTCAAGTAAAGAGTTAGAATATGGCTCTTTTTCGGAAAATCTTATCTGAAATTATATGAATCAAAATGGCAAAAAAAAAAAAAGATTCCGGGAAAGGAAATTAATTACAATCTAAGATCTTTAAATCAAAAGCACCAGAACAAAACTAGAAAGTAGAGATAATATATTACGAGGCATATGGTTAAAAAGAAATTCTAACGAGCCTCTAATAGTGAGATAGTAACTTCATTAGATGAAGAAAACTCAGGCTTGTTTGAAGAATTTGGTTCAAGCTGTTGTTTTATATCCATCTGGAAACCAGGTTGCTTTGGCTCAGGCAATGCGTTATCGCTACCCAACATCAGAACCACAGATGACATGCTTGGCCTGTTGTTAGGTTGATGTTCCAAGCATAAGAGACTAATGTGGATGCACCGCATGGCTTCTGATTCATTACATGATTCTCCGAAGAATGGATCAATCAGTTCCAAAGGCCTAGCTTCCTTCCATAATTTCCATGCCTAAAATATAAAGAAATATGTTTTCATTCATGATTTTATCATTTTAAAGTTTTTGAAAAGTGACAAGGTTTCCTGAAACTTTATTGAAATAGAAATGTAATGATATTCACTTACATATCCTATAAGACTAAGGTTGCAGTCTGGATGATAAAATCCTCTGTTTTTCTTTCCACTTACCAACTCCAGCAATAAAATACCAAAGCTAAAGACATCAGATTTTATTGAGAATATCCCATCAATAGCATATTCAGGTGCCATATAACCACTGTAGAAGTATATTTAAAAGACTAATTATGTTAAAGAATGGAACAAAAGCAATTATAAAAATGACAAGACGAGTAATACTTACTAAGTGCCGACTACTCTATTTGTGTTTACTTCATTTTGGTCTCCATTAAAAATTCTAGCCAAGCCAAAATCCGAAATCTTTGGGTTCATCTCATGATCAAGTAATACATTACTTGTTTTCAGATCTCTATGTATAATCCGCAATCTAGAATCTTGATGAAGATAGAGAAGACCCCTAGCAATTCCCCAAATAATGTTGAAACGTTTGGACCAGTCCAATAGCTTACTTCTAGTTTGATCTGCATGTTTAATACTCAAGTTTGTTTAGTAGTATCCTGCTTGAATAAAAAAAGAAAAATGAAAATAACTGATTTTTTTTGACAGAAAAGAAATGTCCATAGTGGAGATATCCTAAACCAGCTTAATTCATAAGTAGACTTCTTAAGGATCCATATATACCAAAAATAAAGTGATCCAGACTTTTGTTAGGCATGAATTCATATATTAGAATTTTCTCCTCTCCTTGAATGCAGCAACCAAGAAGCTTTACAAGATTTCGGTGCTGTAGTTTGGCAATCAGTATTACTTCATTTTTTAACTCATTAATTCCTTGTGTGGAAATCTTTGAAAGCCTCTTCACAGCGATTTCTTGTCCATCTACAAGTGTACCCTATGAAAAAAAATATTGCGTAAGATAAACAAGTGAACAAGTTTACAATATTTTATCATTAATTGTTAGACTCAAAAACTTAAGTCTTTAGGTAAGCCTACCGATTAATAAAAAGCTCTCTAACACTTATATTTTGCTAGTATACCTTGTATACAGGTCCAAAGCCACCTTCTCCAAGCTTGTTGTTTAATGAGAAGTTATTAGTGGCATTAGCAATTGTATCTAACTCGAATAATGGTAGTTCCAAGTCTTCAATCTTCTGATCAGTTTTCCTCTTGCCTTCACTTTTCTCTGAAATAGTGGATATATGTGTTAATTGTCAATAATATTGCATTATGAACTAAAATCATAATATCATTTAGAATGGACACAAATTAATTGAAGTATATTGTAGAAGCATAAGTCATTTATATAACAGACTAGATTCGCCGAGTATATATTTTTTCTTTGGACTTCACACAAACCATTTAACATAATTCTCTCAACTAGTCAATTAATGACTAATAGTTATGCACCCTTATGATTCTATACACAGATTATCCACTTTGCAAAATAAGTAATGCTTTTTCCAGGGGAGAAAAAAAATGAATAAGAGTAATTTGCTTGCACTCATTTACATGAATAAAATTTTTATAAAAGTAATTTTGGACTTCACACACATGAATAAAATTGGTTGCTGTTCAAAAAAAAAAAAAAAAAAAAGTTTTACTGATCAAGTGTGGATTGCTTTGTGAAGGCAAACAGAGCGAAGTTATCAAAATTTGTCCTACTTTTGTGAATGTAGTAGCCTACTATAAGCACCCCAGCAACTGCGGCAGTGGTAGTAACTATCACCACTATCTTCATCTTAGGCCCTTCTTTTGTACCTTGATAGACAATATTGATATAGCAAAGAAATTATTAGTTAAAATCAAAGCAAATTAAGTCTAATTACAGCAAATATATATATATATATATATATGCAGAAGCTATAGTAGCAAGATACGCATATATGCATTAATAAATTCAAGAAAAGAAAACAAAAACCCAAATGCTCATTTGGGAGAAACATAAAATATTTAAGTAAATACCTAGTTCCGAAGCAGACATTCGAATAAATAAGTCCTGCTCACTATTTGAATTCTGTTTGATATCAATTAGATTACCGAACCATATAGCACAGCCATTGCCTCGTCCTCTAATATCCAAGTTAGAGTATGCCATACAAGAAGAGTTCTCTAAGCATTTCACCCTGCATTGCTCGAGATTCATACTTTTGTTCACCCAAGAATTTGTAGCATCTGGCAATTTCATCCGATTAAATCTGATAAATCCATCTAATTTTGAGTAGTTTAATGCCTTATTACGCACGCAACCTTCAGACCAGTCCCCGTATCCAGTTGATTTAGGTTTGAAGCCTTCTAAACACTGGCAGTTCGGCGATTGAGTTATGATACAATTCCCATAGGCACCACAAAGACCATAATTGTCACAGTTATCTCTTGGCACATATGAATACATATTCCAATCTTGAGTTGTTTCGCTCCATATAAATCGATCTCGTAAATTTCTGGTTTGGTTCATAACAACTATTGAGAACATTGATTTATCTATCATTTTGAAAGTGTAGTACAACTCATCCTCATTATTGACAAAGATCACCTCAAAAATTGAGTTATGCTTCAAGTCTAGACCACCACTGAATTTAATTCCATTCCACGGGCCACCCCTATAAAACTTGTTTGTACCCTTCCACATAACAATCTCAGGATTTCCTTGTAGTTCTACCCCCCAAGTGAAGTCTCCAGGAGATGGGTCATCCGGGCTCTTCCATGATGATAAACGCCTTTCAAGACCGGTCTTTAAGTCCCATCCAAGCTTCATTTTTGGTAGCAACGTATCACAAGGATAGTCAAAACTCTGCCACAAGTAACTTGAAAAACCATCACCACTACTTTGTTCATCTCTCAGAACAAGATTTCCTGAATTCAGAAGCTGTAATACAACTGAATTCTTGGCTCCTTTCGTCGAATTTGCTGACCAAACCACAGTTTTGTTCTGCCTCATGACAACAACAGGACTACCCATGCTGTTTATCATTAAAACGCCAGAAGAATCGTTGATGGGGTTGATTCTGTTCGCGACCCAAACAACAGTCTTAACTGGGACCTTCTTGTACCAAATTCCTACGTACCGACTCTTTGAACTACCAGGACTGAAGAAACCAAGCTCAAATCTTCCATCTCCTGAAACTAAGGTCCTCCCACCATCACTAATTGACTCAGATGAACTAATACTGTCGACTGCAAAAGTGAATTCGTAAAAGAAAAACAGTAACTTCAAACTGATCAACATGAAAGAAAGAATATCCATTGATGTCTAGAATTGAGAGAGCTCTCTCTGTATGTAACAAGTTAACGAAAATAAACAGCATAAAAAATGATCAATCTAGATACTAGAACAACATAACATTGACCTGAAGTGAATGATGGAATTGACTTATATTCCACCCACACAACCTTAAACGACAGCAACTGGTAGCTGAAATTTCAAAATTTCTGTTAGCAAATGAATGAAAAACTTACACCGGTAGCTGAAACTTATAAAATTTCTTCTAAGATTAAAATGAGACAAATTTCTACATATGAAAATGAAATGTTTGGCATAAGTCTATGGAATTTAGCAGAAAGTGTAAGAATGATTCATGTAAACTGGCCAATTGATATGTAAAACTAGTCAGACATGTTAGCTCTTGGTGAGAAATTGAAATTTTAGACCAAGAGTAACAATTATCAATGTGAAGTTGTTTGTAAGTCATCTTTAAAGGAGCTGAGACTTTCTTGGCAGGCCACCAGGTAGAAAATTCAGTTTTTTGGAAGCTCCATGCCAATTTTTTTTTCTTGAAAATTCAGTTTCTTGGAAGCTCCAAATAAGCCATTTTCCAACGAAAATAAATCTCCAAATAAATCCAACAATAAGGTTCAAACCACTCTAAAGGAAATTAAATCAATACCGAATACCTAAACTCAAATTCAAGTAACAAAACAAAGGAAAACATTATTTAAATCTCAATCACTGCCAACTCCAGAAAATAAGGTCCTCCCACGAACTAATACCGGCGATTGCAAAAGCAAATTCGTAAAAGAGAAACAGTAACTTCAAACTGATCAACAAGAAAGAAAGAATATCCATTGATGTCTAGAACTGAGAGAGCTCTCTCCGTATGTAACAAGTTAATGAAAATAAACAGCATAAAAAATGATCAATCTAGATTGTAGAAGTGTAGAACAACATAACATTGACCTGAAAGTGAATGATGGAGTTGACTTATATTCCACCCACACAACCTTAAACGATGGCAACTGGTAGCTGAAATTTCAAAATTTCTGTTAGCATATGAATGAAAAACTTACACCGGTAGCTGAAACTTACAAAATTTCTACATATGAAAATGAAATGTTTGCATAAGTGTATGGAATTTAGCAGAAAGTGTAAGAATGATTCATGTAAACTGGCCAATTAATTTGTAAAACTAGTCAGACACGTTAGCTCTTGGTGAAAAATTGAAATTTTAGACCAAGAGTAACAATTATCAATGTCAAATTGTTGTTCGTAAGTCATCTTTAAAGGAGCTGAGACTTTCTTGGCAGGCCACCAGGTAGAAAATTCAGTTTCTTGGAAGCTCTATGCCAATACCGAATACCTAAACTCAAATTCTGAGTAACAACACAAAGGAAGACATTACATAAAATCTCAATTACTTCCAACTCCGTAGAGTCTATTGCCCTAGCGTTAGCTTCTAAGATACTTAGTCTGCCGAATGTTAAATGACAAGGGTGAGCCGTTAACTCAATAAGTATTGCATAATACGTGATCGAAAACATTTATGGGAATTTACAATAACATTTAATGAGTACATAAATTTTCAAATGTTTAGATACAATTAAACTTGCAAAAGAAACATTTTCAGATACAAGTAAACTAGCTAAAGTAACATTTTCAATGTACGATAACGATTAATAACATTTCATTAAAATAAGCTCAAGTCAAGTAGTGTCACCAATACCCCGGTGACCTGACCATTTACATTTCAGAAATTGGTATAAAACCAAAATCGTAATATTTCATTTGTCACGCGCGCTGTATTTCTATTATCATCTGTGATTACCATTTCATTTCACATTTCATTTACTACTACTGACTTTGAGATAAAACATTAGTTTCAAAAAATATATATAATAATACATTTGCATTACTAAACACAAAATCACCAAACATTTAAGCTTTTAAACAAAAAGTTCCGGTATGTAAGTAAAGACTACATAAGCAAGAACATGAGTTTAATACAGATATAATAAAATATTTTGGAATATAATAATATGATAAATAAATTTGTTTCCTAAGAAAACTTTTATGCAACTACGTACTATGTAAAAAAATCTACTTTTTTTTTTTTTTAAACAAAATTTATTGAAAAAAGACCTCAAAAGGCCAGCAGGAGAATACAGCAGAGATAGAGACGGACCACTATCAAAGGCCCCAAAAACAACAAAACTAACAAACCCGCTCCCAGCAACATAATGCAAAAATATTACAGCCAAAACAAGCACAACAGCAAGCAAAAAGACAGCCGGCAATCAAAACACAATCAGCTCACCAAAACAACAACAGAGACAAAACAGAGCGACCAAAAACGAACCGAAAATCCGAAGCCCAGAAAAACTTTACAAATCACCCCATTCCAAATTGTCCCCAAAACCACACGCACCCTTCTTGGCTAAGCTGTTTGCAAGAAAGTTCGAACCCCTAGGCTCGAAGACTAGACACCCTCTCGAACTTGTGAAGGAAGTAATGAATAACGTAAATCAGGTGTACAAGCTGGAGAGTTGCAAAGACCTTCCCCATTAACCCAGGACACCGCAGATTTATAATTGCTCACCACAGAAATGTTACGAGAGGCCAGCTGCTCTTTAGAAGCAATCAACGAACAAGCCTTGTGAATGGCATTGACCTCAGCCGAAATAGAATCAAGGGCTCCCAAAAAGGTAGAGAACAAACACAAAATTCTTCCCTCCGCATTTCGAAGAACCCCTCCCATACCAGCCATTGCCGGACTGTCTAAAGCTGAACCGTCAACATTGAAATAGATAGAATATCTACTTACCTCTGATGATAGCAAGTTTAAGGCTTCACTATCGATATTGGGAAGTCACAAGAGTAACTTATAAACATATAGAATAATAATCCTTCAATAAAACTAACCAAATAAAATAAATCTAACTTCACTTCTTATAAATACATATTTTATTCATTATCATGAAGAAATTTCAGAAAAACATATTCTAGTTCTCAAACTTTATTGATTTGAAATTTTTAAAGTCCTCGAAAAATTGCAAAACTTAGTCATTAAATTCAACAATCAGATTATATCCTCCAAATATAAAATTTTTATCAAATACCTATGAATTTCTATAATTTTCTAAGCACACAAGGGTCAATCCTGACAATGTAAAATTTCGATCCTCCAACCGGACTTTGTATCAAAGTTTAACCACCTTACCGACCATGAAAAATTCCAAAATTTTATTTATAGACTAAGATACCGGTAATCTATTTATAACAACCCAGGCCCACTAAGTAAGTATTGTCCTATTTGGGCTTCACGCATGCGTCCTTCACCCTCACTGATATGCTTTGGATCATGGACATTATGCAAGCATCTATCACCCATGGTCCAAAACACGTCTACTTAGTTAGGAGAGACCAATGCTTATATACATACAATTGACCTTACACGTTAGCGATACAGGATGTGACAATCTTCCCTCCTTTGGACCTCGCGTCATCGTGATGGTCCAAATACAATCACAAATCCAAAACCATATCCACACCGGGTAGCAAGCCTGCACTGATACCATTTATAACGGCCTATGCCCGTTAAGTAGATATTGTTCGTTTTGAGCTTCACACACGCATCCTTCACCCTCACAGATTTGCTTTGGATCATGGGCTTCACGCTCCATCACCCATGGGCCAAATAAGGAAAGATTGTCACATCCCATATCGCTAGCGAGTAAGGTTCATGGTTTGTATATAAGCCTTGGTCTCTCCTAACTAAGTAGACACGTTTTAGGTCATGAGTGATGGATGATTGTGTGAAGCCCATGATCCAAAAGAAATCTGTGATGGTGAAGGATGTGTGCATGAAGCCTAAAGCGGACAATATCTACTTAATAGGCCTAGGCTATTATAAATGGTATCAAAGCAGACTTGCTACCTGGTGTGGATGTAGATTTATATTTGTGATTGTGTTTGGATCCTCACAAAGACCCGAGGGTAGATTGTCATATACTTTGATGTAGGACGAACACAAGAATTAGAAACTAATACAAACTTTAGAGAGAAATAGATAGAATTAGGGTTTAGAAACAAAGAAGAACATAAATGGGAGAAACTCAAAAGAACATATAAGACTAGAAGAACACAGTAAACATTCAATTCATTAATCAAGTATGCTTACAAAAGGCTCTGAAGGGGTGTATTTATAGCTAACAAAATGATAAAGATAACAACTAAATCCTGGTAACGATAAATAAAACCCAAACTTATCTCTGAAGGAGATAATTTATTCTCAAGATAATGGCTAAAAATATAATCTAATAGTGCTTATCTAGTTCCCCATCATTCTCTCCTGCTTGAAAAGAACTTGTCTCCAGCGAGTGGATACTAAGAAAGACAACCCACCATTATGAATCCAAGGGAGAGTCACAGCAAGCAGGGTCTTAAAGAAAATCAGCCACAATTGAAGAACTCATGCTGAAGTTGAGAATGCCTAACATGTAGAAATATCACAAACAACCCACGGAGGCTCGAGAGCGCCTCGAATAAGATAGAAATCAGCCATAGTCATAGAAGCAATAGTTAAATTTGAAGGCATGTTAAGTAAATAAGCAATCGATCCAGGTGCAAGGCTAGACAAACCAAGTTTAATAGAGTGGGTAGAAAATGTAAGAAAAGAGAGAGTAGGCAAATGCTCAAGACAAATGTGAGCAACTGTATAAGAACTATCAGACTAACACATTAGGATACATCGTATGACATCTAAGAGTCCAACACTATTGCCAACAAGATTATTTAAGCCTAGATCACCACAATCTTCTAAAGGTTCAACAATTTCGACACCTTGTTCATCTACAAGAGGTGTATCAAGCTCTTCAATCAAAGCTAGGGTACGAGTAAGACAACGGGAAGCTATATGATCTTTAGCATGACAATTGGAACACTTAATCTGATAATTAGAGCTAGTATGTGAACTAGGATTACTACTAGGCTAAAAACTCTTAATTCCTTGAGGAGCCCTAGCAGATTCCAACGATGTCAACTAAGGTGGTTGAGAATTTTCAAATGGGGTAGGCCTTCGTCTAGGAGTGGAGGGGAAGCTAAAGTAAGTCTCAAACTCTAAGGCCTTATGATAGGCCTCCTCTGAAGTCGTAACAGAGTGCACGTTAACTTCTCTTTTTATTTCAAGCTTTAGGCCATTGATAAACCTAGCATTGGTAACACAAGGCTTCTTTTTTACCTCACATCTCACCCTAAGACCCTCAAATTGAGTAAGATAATAGGTAACATAGGATGAGGCTTGTGTAAGGTTCAACAATTGATATAACAGGAGTTTTTTGTAAGAAGGAGGGAGATATTTTTCTTTCAACCTAAGCTTCATATCAACCCACAAGGTAATTGGTTCTTGACCTAAATGCTCCAACTGCTTCTGAATACCTTGCCAATATTTATTAGCAGATCCTACAAACCTAAGTTTAGCAAAACAAACCTTTTTCCCTTCACTCATGCGGTATCAGTCAAAATAATCTTCTAGAGCATCTATCCAATCTAAAAACACAATATGGTCTATTCTACCATCAAATTTATGTGTTTCTACCTTGACTTTCTTGGTTAAGTCTCCTATATCATCATGTGCCTGAGGTTGATCAAAAGTGTAACGAGGGTATGTCATGTGTTAACGCCTAAAGTCTCTAGGGAATTCATCTCTTTCAGGTTGCCTAGGGTACGCTCTAGAATGTTGGTAATGGTTGTGAACTTCATTTTCACTACCATCAAACCAGTGGACGCGATCCTTATTTTGACACCTTCTAAGGTTAGGAGGATGAGTTTGCTCAACATGTGGAGCATGTTCATTTGGTCATAGGGTAGGATGCATTCTAAGTGTTGGTAATAGACCCTTAAATTGTTGGTGTTCTATTGGAGTAGAGGTTGGACCCATGGTCAACTCAGGTTCAGGTTCCTCAGATTCTAACATTAGCAGTTTATCTACAGTTTTGAGAATTTGTTGCATCATGGTTTCAATATTTGCATACCAAGTGTCAAAGGATTCTATACTCGTTTTAACATTGGTTAAT
Source organism: Acer negundo (assembly GCA_035582765.1). Lineage (NCBI taxonomy): Eukaryota > Viridiplantae > Streptophyta > Magnoliopsida > Sapindales > Sapindaceae > Acer > Acer negundo. The sequence continues at coordinate 19,193,850 of CM069237.1, read as the reverse complement.
TCATTTTCTAAGGCAGTCATTCTTTCATTTTGAGTTTTGTTAGACTGTTCAAACTCTTGTTTGTTCACCATTTTGACACGAGGGTTATAAATATATCAATGCAAATTACTTCAAATCTTACAAATTAATAGTTGATCAATGAGTAAGAAGCAGATGAACTTGATACTGTTGATAATGCATGGGGTCTTGGCAGGTGGCGAGTTGATGTCGGTAGCAGATGAGCAACATAGATGAACTTGAAGTCTAGGTCTACTAGTCGTTAGAGATGAAGAAGAAGTTGCTAACCAGTGGTTTTTGATTTTGCTAGTATCGGCGATGGTGGTTAAGTACGACGGCCAGAGGCGGCGCGTGGTGGCAACTAAAATTCCCTTAAGATATTATAGTGTAAAATATATCGATGGGTGAATAAGTATGTGCTCAAATTCTTTAAACTTATTTTTCAGTACAACAAAGTTGTACACACTTGGTGTGTTTAACAAATGGATTGCTTTAACAAATCAATATGAGTTCAATTACACAAGTGTTATAGCAATAAAAATTGTAGAAGTACAGAAACTTAAAGTACTAAGATCAACACAAGATATTTTTACATGGTAAACCTCTTAAGAGAAAACATTCACGAGTTGATACCACAACCACCGAAAAACCGCAATTCACTATGAGGAAAAGAAGATACACACTCAAAGGCAATCAACACATGATACACTCCCAAAGCTATAAACTCCTAATCTACCATCGGGCTTAGTAAGTCACTTTGCCTACTTGATGTGACCAATACACCTCTAGAAAGCAACTTCCTATCCAAAGCGCTAATATCTCTAGGAAGGTTTCTTGCTTGTCTATCCGGATCCACTTGATCCTAGGTAAGGCTTCTTGCTTAGTTATCCGAATCACTTTAACCCTAATTAAGACTTCTTGCTTGACTATCCGAACCACTTGTCCTAGTCAAGTTTTCTTGCTCAAATCAAAGCTTCACTCCCTTTGAAAAGAGACTTCCACCTTATGCAAGGCCAATGATCTAAGTGAAATGCAAAAGATGTAAACACAATCAAATATAGGAAGTAGATCACACAAACTCTATGAACATGCAATTAGATAACTAGATTAGGCTTTCAACAATCAATCAAAAAGTTATCTAGAAATCTAAGCATGTGAATTAATAATAACTAGATTAGAATTATGAATATCACAATCAAATATCCTAGTTCTTAGAACATGTAACTAAATCTAGAAATCAACAATCAAGCTCATTACACAAAACATTTCTAGAATCAATTTCATGTTCATCAAGTTTAGCTAAAAGATGTTCAAATATGATCACAAAACATAAACTCAAAAATCAATCAAAAAAACGTAGAACATGTATCAACAACATCCTTAACACTTTTCATTGATCAAATAAGAAGATTCTATAAGATGATCGCAAAAGAAAAGGAAAAGAAGTTGATTCACTTACAAATGATGACTCACGAGTAGAGATCGATTTAATGCGAACCATCAAGACATAATTTGGCTCTGAAAATGCTTAGGTTTGTTCCTCTCTTCAAGGCCAATATTTTTGGCTTTTAAATCACTTGATTCGGAGTTTAAATGAGAGAGTTATGATCAAAACAAGTAATCAAAAACTTGAAGAAATTTCAGCATTCTATCTTTTTCAATTTTTCTTCACTTGTGAATTTGGAGGGAAAGAAGGATATTTAAAAGAGAGAGAGAGAGTATAGAGATTTCAAGAACCAATGGAGGTATGCCACCTCTGCATCACGTGAGAGGCATGTGAGCCTCACGGGGGCAGAGGGGTTGCCTTCCCGTGAGGCTCATGCGCCTCTCACAGGAAGGTGGCCAAATGGCCATTGGCCATTCTTTGCCTCCCTCGCGCTTTTCTTGCGTTTTTCAGCTGTATTTCGGCCTTCGAACTCCGAATTGGAATTCTTCTTTGGATTACAAACTATGAATCCCTCACACACAAGGATGACTACGAAAATTTAATAAAAGGTTGTGAATACGACTTGATATACGACGACGAAAACAATGCATTGTAAGAGAACGTAAAGTAACGTAGTTTGAACTCGAAAACTAATGAATGAGTAACCAAACGACCGAAACTCAATAAGGAATCATATGAGAACATATTCATGTCCAAAACAATAAAACACAAACAAATAAACATAATATGACACAAGTATGTCATTTCTTAGAGATAGTCCTAGAACATACAATTTTATAATGTTTGTCAAATTAAGACTAATGCATATGCATACTTCAACAAGTATGTGAATGTGTTATACAAATTTAGTGCAATGATGCATGGACATAAATGTATGCAATGTGTGCGTGTGTGCTTATACCTTGTAAGAGAAAGAAGTATCTTGATACCTTAGCATCCAAGTAAGCATCTTTCCTCTTGAAGACGACATTTGCATGAGAAGTTGTTTTTCTTCTTCGTAGCACATTACAACCACGAACTACCTAAGAAACTAAACATTACAAATAAAGAGAGTTTTGATATGGAATCAAGCCAACACAAATCTAAAACCTAACAACAGCCGATCGTCTTGGCTTGTAGACTTGTGGGTTTTGGTCGCCGATGTCTCCTATGTGTCATGAAGCAAGCGGTGAGGCTTCACGGATTGCAGATCGACGGCAATGGCAAAGTGGTGGTTAGCCGATTTTTGACTGCAGATCTACCACGATGGAGGCTGATCTAGAGGTCAGTGATGAAGGAAAAGTTGATGGCCAGTTGTTTCTAGTTCCAATGGTGGCGTCAGTGGTTAATATGGTGGTGGTCAGAGGTGGCGCATGGACATGTGAAGGTGTTAACCGGAACTTGGCTAGTTGGGGTTATTTGTACAAATATATATATATATATATTAGGGTTGCAGAAGTATGTGTGGAAAGAGATTTGACTCTAATACTAAACTGATGTAGGACGAACATAAGAAATAGAAACTAATACAGACTTTAGAGAGAAATAGATAGAATTAGTGTTTATTAGAAACAGAGAAGAACAGAAATGGGAGAAACTTAGAAGAACATATGAGACTAGAAGAACACAATAAATATTCAATTCATTAATCAAGTCTGCTTACAATAGGCTCTGAAGGGACCTATTTATAGCAAACAAAACGATAAAGATAACAACTAAATCCTAATAATGATAAATACAACCTAAACTTATCTCTGAATGAGATAATTTATTCTCAAGATAATAGCTAAAAATACCAAGTAATAGTGCTTATCTAGTTTGCCATTATACTCACATCTCATATTGCTAGTGAGTGAGGTCCAATGTTTGTATATAGTCTTGGTCTCTCCCAACTAAGTAGACGCGTTTTTAGCCATGGGTGAAGGATGCTTGCGTGAAGCCCATGATCCAAAGAAAATCAGTAAGGCTGAAGTACGCGTGCGTGAAGTCCTAAGCAGATAATATCTACTTGGTGGAACTAGGCTGTTACACTATCCCTATACAAAAATCAGAATTTTTATCCATCTCCGTTTGAGAATTAAAATTATTACAACACTAAGAGCTCATGCCTGTTAGCCTATATATTATGGCTTAAACATCAAATATACACACGGAATTAAAATACTTATATATCACTAAAATTCACGAAAATTTATATCCTGATTCAATAATGTCTTTACAACCATAATACCAAAAATAGAACTTAAAAATATCCCCAATTTCAATTTAAAATTACTCCAATACAGTAAGGCAAGTTTGATGATTCATAAAATTTGCATATGTAACCGATTTAGATTAAAAAATCTCTCTAAGATAAGCACCACCAAAAATTGCAAAAATTATAATTCAAGTTGATATAAAAGTCTACTATTCTCATACCAAAATTTACCATCAACTGCAACCTACAAATATAATTAAAATAAACAACATAGTAAGTTGCTTCACCAGTATTAAAACAAATCAAAATTGTGACTCATACGAATACTCAAATTTGAACTCTTTAATGAACTCCAAAATTCAAGCAATTTATTACAGAGCTTCATGTATATTTCCAGTTCATTCTAGAATTCTTCCATTAAAACATCTCCATTAGGAAACTAAAACTGAGCAATTGTTAAAGGTATAAATTTTTTTTATTAAGATATTTTGATGTTAAAAACAACGAGTCTGAAAAAAGACCAACGCTGTAAATAAAACTTTAAAACAAAACAAAGTTTAAGAAATTGTACCTTCAAAATACTCTGACTCAATCTATGAGACAATATTTTGCTATGTCCTTTTGTGAGTGTTATCAATTTTAGCAAAGAAGTGTAGAAAAGTGAAAGTTTTCAAAGTAAAGGTAGAATGGAAGCGTTTCCTTTCATTGATATTACTTTGTTAAACACATGTATGAGTAATTACAAAATAATGAAGATATACAAATCCCATTGATTTTGCTAATATAATAATAATGAAGATATACAAATCCCACTTATTTTGCTAATATATTCAAATCCCTCAAAACGTGGAAATGACTTGTTTCAAATCTCTCTAAATGTGGAATTAACTTGTTTTGTTGGGATTGTCCTTGAATAATGCCAAAGAAGGTTTGTTGCCAAAATATCCTGGTTTAATACCAGATGATTTAGTTGCCTTAACAAAAAGAAACTAAATGAATGTGTTTCTATTTATATTATTTTTATTTTTTGAAAAGGGGAAATTCAATAACCAAGATAACTAGGAATTATAATCATCTCTGAGAATAAAGTCAAGGCTAGGAGGGCAAGACTCCCGACAAAAGCTGAAAATACCTACAAGGTTCTACTAGACAACCTAGGAAGGGGGGGGGGGGGGGTGAATAGGTTGACACTCTAATTTTAAAACTCTTTCGTGACTTATGTCAAAACCTTGGTGAGCGTACAAATTAACCTTTTAACATCATTGTTATGAGAAAACAATTAACACATGTATCCTCAATTCACCACCCTTAGTCTACACTAAGTACAACAAGAGACAATGTATATTATATACAAGTATATTCAATGAAGAGTAAATTCCTCATGTTGAACTTTGAATATTACAATGTAAGTACACTAAGTAAACTTTACAACTTGATATAGAATATCACAAGATACCATTTTCAAACACTTGCAAAATACAAGAGACAAATGTTGATTCAACAAATAATGTGTGCATTTTTTTCTCTATAAATATCTTGTTAACAAGGATGTGAGGACATGAAGATCTTAAACAAAATATATTCATCATACATACAAATATAGAGAGATAGAGATAGAGACATTTGACACTTTGATTTTTACATGGTAAAACCTCCGAAGAGGAAACATCCAAGGGTTGAATCCACAACCAACGACAAATCGTAATCCACTATGACGAAAAGGAGATACACACTCAAAGACATGACCAATCCCATGATACACTCTCTAAGCTATCAACTCATATTCTACCATCGGGCTTAGTGAATCACTTTGCCTACTTTCTATCCGAGACACTTCACTCATGTCTCTAGAAAGCAACTTCCTATCCAAGATGCTCAACTCACATCTTTAGGAAGATTTCTTGCTTGGACTTACATGAAGCCTAGCTCCTTGCCAAGAATTCTTTGCTTAGTCAATCCGAGCCCCTTGCTCTTAACTAATACATCCTTGCTCGGTTATTCGGACCATTTGTCCTAACTAAGACTTCTGTTAACCGCCAAAAATGGCAAGGATCCAAAGAAGAATTTTCCATCCATTGATTGAAGTTGAGGTCATTAAAGGAAGTATCTGACTACCTCGAGAAGGAGCCAAAATGATATATTCAGATACATTTTCTACAAGCCTAGTCCTAGATTAAGGGCACCTGGATTCACAAGTACCAAGAAATAGAGAAGTCGAGGTCTTGGGGATCTCACCACTATGGTATCCGGGTACCCCATTGCCATCTTATCCAGTATCCCGGTGACCTTATACCCTGATACACAAATAGTGTAGGTATTATAATTTGACAAGGTATGAAATGACCTGATACCTAGACCCTTCCAGTCTACCAAAGGAATACCAGGATGAAAGCAGAAGTAGATCAAAGTACTAGAATCATACTATAAAGACGGGATACACCAACATTCAGATATAAGGAAAGTTGACTCCTCCCACCACCTTTAAAAGCTCCATTTTCAAAGGGATTGATCAACTCTATCAGAATCACCAGAGAATGAAATGAAATCAATTGATAAATGGGAATTATTCCCTCGCTTGAATAACACCACCATTAACGTCCTGTTGATTGCTTGATTGCCAGACTAATTGTCGGAGTAACGAGTAAGAAAAAGAGACCTATAAATAAATCAAGACTCTCAAAAGAGAGGGGATCGAAAAAGAGACTTTCGACTTACACTATACTACTTTTCCACTTATCGACATGTACGAGATGGCCATCGCCAATTGTGTCTGAAAACCTCATACCGAAATTCCTTAGAAGCCATTATTTATATTGTATCATTGTATCATTCAAAGAGTATATCATCTATCCATAAAACAGTGTTATTTCATCATTTTTATATTTATATCATGTTAACAGGAATTTGGTACTGTTAACATTTTCTTGGTAACATTTTGGCACCGTCTGTGGGAAATATCCTCCCATCCATTACAAAGAAGCCATCTAGTTCTAGCCAGGAAGCTAAAAGATGAGACTTCGATCCTCTTAAGGGTAGCTCGACCCCTCGGGGCCCCAATCCCTCGCTTATACTTAGAGAGTCCAAAGGCAGGAAACTGGGATTTTAGTAGTAGGCGGCATCCCCTCTTAGTTTTTAGTAGGTGGAACCATTCAGTTTTGGTTATTCTCCATATTCTTACCGGGTGATCCAGGAATTTGCCTGTTATTTTTTCAACTGATATTTCAATATAGAAACCGATTGAACTAAAATCCCAGGAAAATTAGGCATACAACCTCCAAATTCTTATTTCTTTCATTCGAACCATTCATTTCGTTTCGCCGTGTTGTAACAGGCTGCTCGAAAGGAGAATCGAGGCGGCATTGGTGCAAGATGGGATAATACATTATTTCCATTTGAGGGGGGAGACCGGCCAATATGGTGCCTCGACAATAGGGCAAACGTCAAGGGGGAAATAATACTTTCCCATAAAATAAAAAAATTTAATGTCTTTTGTAAAAGTCCCAACTACTTGAAATTTTAAAAAATTCAGAACTCAACACCCAAAGAGTATCTTATATTTAATGGATGGAAAAAGTAATAGAATAGGCATATAATACATTCTTTCCATTTGAGGGGGTAGACCGGCAAATATGGTGAAACCTTGTCCTCGGCAATAGGGCAAACGTCAGGGGGAAAATAACACTTTCCCCAAAAAAAAAAAAAAATTAATGACTTTTGTAAAAGTCCCAATTACTTGAAATTTTAAAAAATTCAGAATTTATATGGTAATTACCCATTTACCCTACAAACTATTAAACTATATACGGAGAAGAGTAAAGACACAAAAGTTACCCAGATGAGTACGGTGTATGTGAGCATCTCTCATATATATATACGGTCTCGTTCTGGTAAGTGCGCACTAATGTAACTATATCAGTACTAGTGGTGTCAATGTGGGCTGGCCCGGCCCATTTGTGCCATGCCAAAAGGGCCTGTTTTTGAAACGAGCTCAGCCTGGCACGGCATATCAAGTTGACGTGACGGGCCGGGCTGGCCTGTTTAAAAAATGAAGGGCCCAGCACGTGCAATGGGGCGGGCCGTGCCTGTTTGGCACGTAGACCACAATTTTTTTAATTTTTTTTTTAATTTAATTCAATTATACAACTTGTATTCTTACAATTTGTATTCTTGTAACTTGTAAGTTGTAAGTATATTATAATATTGTTTAAACAATTTAAATTATGTAATTTTAATTGTAATTTGTCTATCTTATTTATTATTTTAGTTTAATAAAAAAAAATAGAAATGAAAAGATTAAGGATTAATAAAAATAGATGAAATTATGAAAATATAAAATGAAGCTAAAAGATTAAAGAAAATAAAAATAGATGAAATTATGAAAATATGAAATGAAGAATTATTTATTTATCTCGAAGTCTCAGTGACTCAGTATTAGATATTTACATAATTACATGATTGCCTTATTAAAAACCTTACTAAGAAAAACTCAGAGGGATAAAAACTTGGTAAGGGAAAAAAAGTGCAATCAACAAAATAAGTTAATGTACATGTATAACCTAGATTTGGTTACTGCTAGAACTCTCTTTGACATATAAATTACTGAAATTTTGAATAAATTGTTCGTCTACCGTTTCATTTTGCAACCTCTTTCGAGCACGCTCCCAATCCCGAATGCATGCCAATACCTCTACCATCTCTAGAATCAAACAAATTCTTTTTTCTTCAACAATTCTTGTCGTGCTGAATACCTGTTCTGATGAAACAGTGGAGACAGAGATAACCAGTACGTCACGTGCTAGGTGTGATAGGACCGGATATTTATAGCTATAAGTCTTCCACCATACCAACAGTTGAAATCCCTTCTCTCTTTCAAATCCGTCATCAAATTGAGCTTCAAGGTAGCTTTTCAGTTCGGCACCGAAAGTTGCAGGAGGTCGTGAAGAATAAGAACTTGATGAGCCTACTTTTTTTCGGTGTTTTAGAATGTTCCAACTTGTCTGATTTGAGAGTGTGTTTGGTTCTGCTGATGGTTGTGCATCAACACCGCCATACCTGCACTCATAAATACTAAAAACTTCGAACAACTTGGTTCGAATATCAGAAACATTTACGGAATAATCTATGCTCAAATAATCACCAAGATAATCTAGCAATGTTTCTAAACCAAATAATTTAACTCTAGGATCTATTATAAGACCTAAAGCATAAAGGAAAGGAATTGTAGACCAGTATATTTTAAACTTGGTTTCCATGGCAACAACTGTAGGGCCTAAGATATCATCTTCCCTATAATTGTTTAACAATTCGGCCATTTCCATAATCTGATGGATTGCTAAGGAAGATGTGGGGTAATAGACCCCGGAAAGAGTTACAGTGGAATCATAAAAAACCTTTAAAAATTGAACAAAGGTCTTTGCCACATGCCAATCATCTAAGGTCAGTGTTGGACGGCCAACTTGGGACATTTTCATGTTATAAAAACCTGAAATAGGTGTATCATATTTTAAACAATTTAAAAGCATTAAGTAAGTAGAGTTCCACCTTACTGGCATATCTATTAGGAATCTTCGGGATCGTAGACCATAGCTTTTACAGTATCTACTGAATTCAACCAATCTTAGATTAGAACTACTGATCCAAGCAAGGGCTTCTCTGATGCGATCTATACGATCGCTTACTACTTTCATACCAGACTTTACAACTAAATTGATGATATGACATGCACACCGTTGATGGAAGAAATAACCCCCATGTTGCGGGATATTTTTTTCAAAAAACAACGGAATATAGCTAGTATTTGCAGATGCATTATCTAATGTAATAGAAATGATGCGATCAGTTATTTCAAAAGTTTCTAAAACAGACTTAATGACATCAAAAATATTTGATGCGATATGTGCAGATTCCATAGGACGAAAACCAAGAATTTTTTTTTTTTTTTTTTTTTTGTAAATTCCAATCAGAGTCTAAATAATGTCCTGTGATAGTTAAATAGTCCTATTTGGAACATGTGCTCCAAATATCGGAAGTTAATGCAATAGAGAGAGTTAGATGCTATAATTCAGCCTTCAACTTATCTCGTTTGGTTTGAAAACATTTTATCAAATCGTTCCTAGTAGTGCCTCTAGAAACAAATTTAAATTGGGGGTTGTATACAGTTTGAATAAATTCTTCATAAAAAACATTGTCACTGAAATTAATAGGTTGATCAGTATATGCAATGTAACGTGCCATGGACTCTCTAGCAACTACGGGGTCGTAACGCCATGTTGTAACGGACCCGTCTGGGTGCCGTTGTAGTTGTGTCTGGGTTGTAGTGTCTACCTGTCCGTTTGCAGGCATGCATTTCTCCGTATGCCTTCGCAAATGACCGGCCCCCCCTAAAAGTCACATAGTTCTTAGGACAAAACTCACATTGAGCTCTATTCGTGACTTTATCGTCTGGCATAGTCTTCGATACTCTGTCAAAACACTGCTATACGTTTGATGTGTGCTTTTTAGGTTTGGGAGCACGTGATGTCGGTGTTGCGCCGGAAGCAGAAAGTCCCGCTGTCGTTTCAGTCGGCCCAGAAAGGTCAAAATAATCGTTCACCATGTTAAGACCGTCCAGAAATTGAGGATAATTATGATCCATTTCCTATAATACAAATATTAACTCATTAGTCATTATTCATTAAAAAATAAAAACTAAGCATTTAATCATAAATATACTAATCATACATATATTTAAATTCATTACTAATCATTTAATCATAAATATACTAAGCAAGTAAGCATATATATATATATATATTTAAATTCATTACTAATCATTTAATCATAAATATAAGCATAAAAATATTTAAATTCATTATTAATCATTTACTCATAATTCATAAATACACTAAGCATACATATATTTAAATTCATTACTAAGCATAAAAATATTTAAATTCATTACTAGTCATTTAATCATAAATATACTAAGCATACATATATTTAAATTCATTACTAATCATTTAATCATAAATATAAGCATAAAAATATTTAAATTCATTATTAATCATTTAATCATAAATATACTAAGAAAATAAGCATACATATATTTGAATTCATTACTAATCATTTAATCATAATTCATAAATACATTAAGTATACATATATTTAAATTCATTACTAAGCATAAAAATATTTAAATTCATTACTAGTCATTTAATCTTAAATATAAGCATAAAAATATTTAAATTCATTACTAGTCATTTAATCATAAATATACTAAGCATACATATATTTAAATTCATTACCAATCATTTAATCATAAATATAAGCATAAAAATATTTAAATTCATTATTAATCATTTAATCATAAATATACTAAGCAAACAAGCATAAATATATTTAAATTCATTAATCATTTAATCATAAATATAAGCATAAAAATATTTAAATTCATTGCTAATCATTTAATCATAACTCATATATACACTAAGCATACATATATTTAAATTCATTACTAAGCATAAAAATATTTAAATTCATTACTAGTCATTTAATCATAAATATACTAAGCATACATATATTTAAATTCATTACTAATCATTTAATCATAAATATACTAAGCAAGTAAGCATACATATATTTAAATTCATTACTAATCATTTAATCATAAATATAATCAAAAAAATATTTAAATTCATTACTAATTATTTAATCATAATTCATAAATACACTAAGTATACATATATTTAAATTCATTACTAAACATAAAAATATTTAAATTAATTACAAATCATTTAATAATAAATATCATAAAAATATTACTAAACATAAAATCATCGATATACTAACTAAACAAAATATACTAAGATTACTAAGTATAAATTAAAATATACAAATATTAAAATTAATTACTAGACATAAATTCATAAAATGATAAATTTACTAAAATCTAAGATTGTAATTTCTAAGATTAAAATATTAAATATTAAATATTAAAACTTATAACAATTATTACAAATATTAACTCATATATACATGATATATATAAGAATAAATATCAAAATTAATAACTAAGCATAAATATGTTAAGTATAAATATAAAATTTAAAAACTAAAACATAAAATAAATTAATAACATTTAAAGAAAAAACATACATTTAAGCTTTGGTGGAGAGATTAGAGAATAATATTAGTAATATAGAATATATTATTAGAAATTTAGAAAAGTAGTGTAGAGAGAGAGAGAGAGAGAGAGAGAGAGAGAGAGAGAGAGAGAGTGTAGGGAAATATGAATGGGTGGGGGTATTTATAGAAAAATTTGAAATATGGGTAAAAATATAAAATAGAAGAAATGAGGGGTAAATTGCAATTTTTTATTGGTTTTTTTTATTATTTTATTGTATATTTTAAAATATATTTTAAAGTTTTTTTTAATAAAAGAAATATATATTTTATTTTCTAAAATCATTTTCTAAAATCTTTTTGGTGAAATTTGTTTTCTTAATTGTTTTTTTAGTTCAATCATAAATATAAAATCAATTAAATACTTATTTTTCATTAGATTTAATTACTGATTTTTGAAACCATGATATGGCATTGCATCAAAGTCAAAGTCAAACATCAAACATTGGGAAGCTATCTAGTATCTACAATTCTCCATTTCGGGTCTGAGAGTGGAGCCGAGTCTTTATTTATTTGACCAGACAACAGTCCGTTACCATACTGTAGTTTGTTCTCTCTCGAAACACAAATGTCTTAGATTTCAATATATAATATCAATGGATTCTGGAGAAATCCCTGCTAACAAGGGTTTTCACTATGTTTTATTGCGATTGATTTTAACCCTTGTTTTCCCAATCCTTGCCTTGTTTTTATTTTCACTTTTCATTGGGTTCCTCGCAATTTTGTTCGCTAAATTATCAGTTTCCAGTTCAATTTCAATCCCTTCACAGTGCAAGATAGTCTCCAGCAGTAAGTTTACTTGTAAATTTAATTTGAATTAAGTAAAAAAGCTGAGATTTATTTATTTAATTATTTCGTTTTTAATTTCAGGTGTTGATATAAGGTCATCGAAGGTGTGTGAACTTGGAGTGTTGAATTACAAGGCCAAGCGTGTTTTTTATCCTTTTGAAAGAAGTAAATTTCGATGTCGTTATGATTATTACTGGGCTTGTGTCTTCGAGGTGATGTTGTTTTATACCATACTTCTAATTGCCTGTTTGATGAATATCTTTTTGCTTATTATTATTGCTCATTTTTAACATAATCATGTAGCGGCAGCTCATTGGTTTTGCTATGTTTACTATTCAGCAGGATGTTTTTAATAAATGATCCCTTGTTTTCATGCATTCTATCAAGTTTTAGCTGACCTTAGAGGTGCATTTGAGGGAAACTAGGGTTATAGTTTATCCTATTTATACAGGAATTGTAAATGTATTATCGGTTGATAACGAGGTCTGTAGCTAATCTCAGACCTTGTTTTTTATTTTTGTTGATATGAATAGGCATTGGAGTCAGCAATGTATTTTTAGTTTCCTTTATTCTAATTTACCATTCTAACAAATTTCAGGTGGAGTACATAGATCATTCTATAGGTCAACCAAGACTTGCCTTGGCAGAGGCTCCAAATGAAGCTCTTCCATTTAATTGCAGGCCTAATTTTGGTGTTGCTTGGCTGACCAAACATAAGTTCAAGGTAGAGGATACAAAGTTCCAGTCTCATTTACTTGGTAAAAAATCAAACTTAAATGATTATTAGAAATTTAAACTTCATATATGAATCTCTAAATTAGCTGTTTGTTAGAGACATATATGATATTTTTAATTTCCTTTCCTTTTCTTTAAATGAATGATTGTTTATTAATTTTTTCTATCATTTCCTGTTTTAAGGTAAATGAAACTTATGACTGCTGGTATACACCTGGCATTTCGAAGGTGATCTTATATCGTGATGGTTTTTTCAGTTGCCATGCAAAAGATCCATCTACAATTGAGATGGTTAGACGATATCTCATCCTGTGAGTAGATGACATGCTCTCTTCTTATTGTTATTATTTTATTATTATTATTATAACCACGACTCCTTTATTTGCTATTTATGCTATTTTATGTTATGCTCTCTTCCCACTTGAGCCATCTCTCTCTCTCAATTGTTTGTCCACACACACGCAAATGCACAATTGAATTGGGGAAACTATGTTCACAAATAAATAAAGTAGTAAATGTAGGGCATGAGATTTTAGCCATCCAAGTGGATTGAAGCTGAACGCTTAGTACTTGTTTGCATTTCCTTTTTCTATCTCAGCTTGATTTAGGCTCCAAGGAATTAATAAAAAACATTTCATTTATAAATGAATGTGTTCCTATGTCTTATTCTCAATGTTTTGTTAAGCATACTATGGAGATTTATCTATCATTATAGCTTTCTTTTCAGTGAATGCTTCTTGTCTTTGGTTGATAGGTATATGGATCTCTATGTTAAGACTTACCATTTGAGGGCTATTTTAATCATTTTACAAATGAAATAAATAAAAGATAACAAATAAAACTAATAATAACTTAAACCTCTCTTACTTATCTTTCTCTGAACTCCCTCAAAACTAAAACACTGTCTTTGGTGAGCAATTTGTTTGAATAATTTGATTGACAATGCGAACAAAAAATGAAAGATCATGGCTTAAATGTGAAATAAGGCATGGACTTGAAATCAATTATTGTAATTGGTAGTTTGCATCCTCTTCTTTGTTCCGTTTTGGTGGTCAGATATTTAAAAAAGTGAAAAATGTCTCCAAATTGTTGTATTCTCACATGTGTGTATCAAAGAAAGAGATAAACAACAAAAGATATGGACTGCTGGAAGTTGTTTATTATTGCAAAAAACTAATGGTATTTTTCGGTTGAACATACACAAACATAATTGCAATTGAATATATCATTTATTCAATCTAAAATGGAAAACAATTACTGGATGAGAATTCTGTTAGGCCAAACCCTCGTATTTTTTTTTTCTTCTCTTGATCATCATTCTCTCACTCCAAACAGAAAAAAGGAGCAAAAGTAGTTGATCAAACAGAAACCTCAAACAAGGATAAAGAGAAAGAGAAGTGCTCCAAGAACTAAGACGATAGGAGAGCATGCTGTCTAGAGAGACTGAGGAAGAACTTAAATTGGAAACCAAACACAAATAAATGAATGTTGGCTGCGATTTGGAGAGTGAACTTGACTGAAGAATAAAGTTTTTAGGGTTGGAAAATTGTACAAGAAAATGACATGTGATAGTTTTAATTTGTAATGATTTTAACCGGTTGGGTCTTGGTTATTGGGGTGAAGAGTTATAACCTAATCCAAGCCAATTACAAATCGAGTTACATCTTTATAACCAATCAACTGTTTAAATTTAAGACAACCCGAACTAACTTGACCGGGTTGGGTCGGGTTGGGTTTTTGTCCACTCCTACAGTATATCTAATGTAGCACGAAGCTCCTACTTGATATATTGATATTTAAATAGAGCTTCCTTTATTGGCAGTATCCTAAAGTGCTTAAATTAATACCCCTTACATCTCAATAGACTTTATGGAACTCTGACAAACACCTCTCTTTCATAGTCTAAACTTGGTTTACGTTATCTATTTATAAACTACTTGGAGATCTTCAATTCCTGAAAGGATTCATAATTCTTTTCCCGAAGAAGTTGTAATTCCTTAGTATAGAGAATTCTTAAATGGTTGTTGCATTCCAGAGTCTCACATGGACATGGATTGGTTAAAGGAGGGTCTTAGGCTTTATTAGTAGGATGAGTTTCTCCATCTACTAGGCTAATCCTTTGGGTTGTATACTCGGTTCCTATAATTGGTAATAGAGACAAACCTGGTAGCTCAACTGTTTGGACTTGATAGGTTCTTGTCACTTTCTCCACCAACGACGGGGGACCGTGGGGTTGGGGTGGTGTGGTGTTTGTTGTATTCCAGATTCCCATGTTGGTTAAATGGGGATCCTAGGGTTTATATGTTGGATGGGTTCCTCTATTTAATAGGCTAATCTTTGGGATCGGATACTGGGCTCCTACAACATCTTCTTGATGAAACCACAGCCTCCTTTTTTTGTTCTTAATTTTTTAATTATATGTTTACTATTTTAATAAAAATCATTTTATTATAAATTATAATTTTCATCATTTTCAATTTAGTCTAATATCAAACATAGTATAGGATAACTTTTACCCAATACAGTTATACAGTTATGTACAGTGCAATTGAATCCTATTGCATGTATTCCTATAGAATCCTATATGGCTTCAAATGTTCTCTTTGAGCCTGTTCTTTGTTTTAATATGAAAACTATTATCCTCTTCAGCCAGCTGCCTGTCACCAAATTCAACTTTATTGACCGGATAAACCACTTTTATGAAGTAGCTTAGAATTGTTTTCCTCCTATTCAGGCTATGCTAGTTATGATCTTTACCTCCATAGTATGTTTCTTCAAACATCAACTCCTAAAAGTGGTTCCTTAGATTACTAATGTGTACACGAATGTGGATATCATGTGAATGCAAATGTAGTCATAGATGTGAACATAACTATGTACACAATCTAAATACATATAAACATAACATAAAATAAAATTTTGTAGGTAAATTAACAGAAAAATAAATTTTCAAACAATTCTAAGGACTTTTCTTGCCTAACATCAATATGTCCTATAATCAAAATGTTGGCAGTACTAACCTCTTTCTTGTGATAAAAGGTGAAGATCATGTCTGCTTGTGTTCCACTTCTTCCATATTCTTGCTTTCTTCACACTCCTCCTAAACTTGTCAATTACAGACCCAGGTATGTTTTGTATATTTGGAATTTGCCAACTGACAACTTAAGAAATCAACATATTAAGTGGTGGACTGGTAGTCTTTACTCTTTTTGTTTTTTAAAAAAAGGAATGAAAGGATAAAACTTTCAAATTATAAAATAGAAATCATTAACTTCCATCGTTGCTCCTCCATTCATATCAAATCATCAGGCGTCTTCTTGAAATTTGACCTGTAATTGAAGAAAGGGATAAGATTCACCTTTTGATGTTGCATCACATTGCAATGACCCAAAGACAAGGTTGACATTGTTGTTACAAAGATTGAATATAGAGCTAGTTTTCTGAGACCTTGAGGAGAGAATAGATGTATATGTTGTTGGAAACACTTTTAGAATACTTTGATACAGGAGTGTCTCAATGCATAGGCCTTAAATCGAAAGTTAAGTGGGTTCCAAATGTTCACTCTAATCAGATAAACTTTAGTCTTTAAAATTGAATTAGAACTAGGTTAAGGGGTGCTTCTAGAATAAAACTGATGTAAATATGAAACAAATTAATAGCCATTGGATCCCTTTAAGTTTTGGTGTATCCATTTTACTGCATTCAATTTGGAGTTCTATGAGAGTTGATTTTTCTTTGGAGTTTTAACTACAGTCTGGTGCTAACCAAGTAACCAAAATTTATATGTTGCTTAATTATGTTCTTTCTTTGTTGTTTTTCAATGAATGTCTGATGCTGGAAACAGATATCTAGAGGAGACAAGGGAATAGGCTTTGCAGAGGGAGAGGTCAGAGTGAAGAGCAAGAGAAAAATAGAAACTAAGTTGGGAGAGGGAGATATAGAGAATTAGGTGAAAAAAGAACTGAGAAAAAGTTACAGGATAGGATTGTACAATTCAATTCATCATTCAAGTCTTCTGTGCACATTGCATAAGGCATATATAGAATGGTCACGCTACATTAAAAAACTTAAATCATCAAAGTAACATAACTAGTTAATTACAAAGGAAAGACTAAGCAGTCAAAACAAGAATAACTCATAAGTACATCCAATAGCCAAAGATAATAGCTGCAGAATATTCAAACTCTGAACTTTATTCAAATGATCAAATCTTATTCTGCATTTACAACATCACAAAAGTATCAGTAAACTTCTTTTATCTGTCCTGACGGGCTTAGGATTCCTAAAACAAGAGAGTTAGAAATCTCTTGGCAACAAAACTGTAGCCTAAACTAATTAAATAATCTAATAACTCAACTTAGACCGGAATGAATAATCCAAGGTCGTGTTTGGTGGCCCAGATTGTATTGGACAAGTGGCCTATTTTGTATTAAACAATCCAGCATACATGTTCAGCAATGCTCATGGTGTTGTTTTAGCTAATCCATAATAATCGAGTGAATACACCCGAGACAACATTAGGTAATATAAAGGAAAGGTGTGTTTAACCTTTATTAGTAGCTCACACCTTGGTCTCTTTTGTTCTTTGAAAGAGTTTGTGTGAAATTTTTTTATTATTATATTTGACACGAACCAAACTGAGAGTTAAATTTCTTGTTAATACTTTCTCTACATTTTAATATAAAATGATTTGTTATGAGATATTGACCTCCTTTTAAATATTCAAGCTTACAATTTACTATAGAAGGCCAATTATTTAATAAAATTGTTCAATAATTTTACGTTATATTGTCAAAACAAATTGCTAACTTGATATTATAGCAAACACGCTTTTACTGTTTTTATTTTTAGAATACCGCTTTCAATGAATTGTGATGAGTTATTGACCTCCTTTTAAATATTCAAGTTTACAACTTACTATAGAAAAATTACACCGGCCAATTATTTAATAAAATTGTTCAATAATTTTAGGTTTTAATGTCAAAACAAAATGCTAACTTGATATTATAGTTCTACTGGTCGCGTTTTTATTGTTTCACTTTTTTAGATGTCGAAAACTGAAACCAAAAACATTGTTTTCATTTTCATTTATTTTTCTTTAAATGAAAATGCTACCGGATGCACCTTAAGCCTTTTTTGGCAAACAATAATAAGGATTTTTACCTAAATTTCAATCTAGAAGGTTGTTTATGAAAAGTAATCAAACCTCAAGAGGGTTTTTTCAATTCTCCCTTCAACAAAATATTATACGATATTCTACACCATGCAATAGATAACATAATACAATCTAATACATCACTTCATCAAACACATGATCGTATTAGACAATATAGTAATATCTTATGCAATACCATACAATATAGTGTGACAGCCAAATGCATAAATTGCCACAATCACTGTTCTGTCCATACAAACAGAAGTCTATTAGACCAAAAATCAATTCTGCTCTAAAGATAGAATTTAACTTGAACCGGTGATTATTTTCAGTATTTGAATCATGTAAACATCTCTCACCTTGAATTTACATAGAAATTAGGAATAGTATCGTCTTTCCCAAGATTTTATCATTATGGTATTTGTCCGTTAGCTATATTAGTTGGAATGCAGAAAAGAAACGTTGGAATGCAGAAAAGAAACATGTCTCTTCGATATAAACATTTTTGATGCTATTTAAATTAAGGGTGTTTTTTGTTACACAAAAAAGTATTATAAATAAATTGTGTGATATTTCAATGCTGTCTTTAATATACAAACTTCTCTGATTCTTATATCATCAGGTCCACAAAGATTTTACAATCGTGGTTTAGTAGCAAGAGAAGAGCCAAGTATTGGAGGTGGGAAACTTTAGGTGGTGTTGTTACTGGTTTTTTCACATCATTGATCACCATCAGCTGTTTTAGAATCTTTCGGCAAATGAAATCATGGTTGCTTGGTCCAGGCCGTTACACTGTCCGCTTCAAACGTGCTTGTTTTCTTGTGGTATACTTGTCTGTTATGTGTTGGTTGGCCATCAAATACTTAGAAAGGCTCGGTCTTCTCCAGATTTTCCAGAGTTGATGATAACTGCAGTGGGCAGCAGTCTCACTGTTACTGCAATTCTGAAATTGCAGTAAATGTAACATTCCTTGTACAACATAAACGATTACAACTGTATCATGAAGAATGTAATTAGTTTAGAGGAAAGCATTTACAGCCGAGATTTTTTATATAGTAAAATATGTTATCCAATGAAATAATCTATAATAGTTATGTTCATTTACTTGTCTTTAACTTGATTTGATTTAATCTATTATTGTAAGTTATATTTAAGAAAAAGAATTTCAGTTGTATAATTTTTCCTAGAGAAAAAACAGTTCAGATAAATGAATTAAACCAGTTTGTTAGATTAAATATGTCATAAGTACACAACAATGGAAGTGAAATTTATATTTTCAGTTTAATTGATGCATGGGATTTCTTGAACTATGATAATATAGCAGTTGGGAGTGGTAATTTTGCCTTTATATACTCGGGTCTTGAAATTTTCAAAACGTTAAGATGCCACTTGAAACTTGAAAGTGTCGATTATCAACCACAACTTGCTGTTGGTTATTTTGCCTTTATATCCATCAAAACATAATACAAATATCAAAACAAATTAAAAATAAATAAATAAATAAATAAAAACCGTGATGCATTAATATGAATGTGTGCGTGTGCATTCCTAAGTTCTTTCTAGAGATCAACACTTGTGTTTTACACTGACCTTTGAGTTCCATTCACTAGAAAACTTCACTATTAGGCGGGCGAAACCATAATATATATATATTTTTTTGGTGGGCCGTGGACAATTTCATGTAAATAGAAAATTATAGTATATAATAAAATAAAAAAATCATTTTGATAGCAAATCTCAACGGTATAAAAGAATTTGTATTAGTTTAAATAAAAAAGTATACCTAGTCAGGGGACATAAAAAAAAATTTTAAAAAATAAAAATTAAAAACACAAGAAAACAAAAAGGAAATATGCATGCAATGTAGATACAATAAGAGTCTACTTAAATTTTGACTTTTTAGACTTCAACGAGACAAAAACATATATTACTGAATCCGAATCAATTATAAAAACAAGTTCTCTTTTAATATAAACAACCATACAATTCTCAGAAAACTCGTTATCTATCTTGTTATGTAAAGACGTTTTTACAAGTTTTACAGCCGAAAATAAAATCTAATTTTACAACATGAACTTTAAAATAAAAATAAAACTTACACTTTTCTCATACCGATGTCTGTACATCTCTACAAATCCAAAAGCTATGAAAACTCATAAAATTGAAATTCTTGAAGACTTGGAGATGAATTCATATGATCAATCTACTACTTTTGGTTTGTTGTTAAGGGGTTAAAATTTCCCAACTTAATTTTTGAGTCGGTAAATGGTTAACATTTCTCAATTTGATCTTTAACTTAGTTAAGTAGATACAATGGATGTTACTGAGTTTGATACATGTTCTTAAGTTATTGGACTTTTATAGTAAGTTAAGTCAGAATTGGAATTGCACTGAGATTTACTTAGAATTAAATGAAGTGTATTTAAAACTATTTTTAAAACTATATATATTTTTTCTTTTCAAAAAGCTAGGGTGGGCTAGCCCACCTTAGCCGCCCTGTTTCCACCATTGCTCGAGTTACTTGATCTTGATCAATCATTGACATCCTAAGTAACTTTACAAGCAATAATAGAATTAAGCTAACACAATATATTGACCTTACAATCGCTTAATTTTGGTTATGAAAAAACCTTAAACCTTAAAATAAAAAAATAAAAAAATAAAAAATAATAAAAATAATAAAAAAATAAAAAAAATCTCATATCTTCACATTACAAAGGTCGTTCAATCTAAGAAAAATCTAAACTCATTCACGATAAAGATTGAAGTCAATCCATTCATGTCAAATAATATCTTGACAAAAAAGCAAACCATTGTTAGATAAAAAATAATAATTAAAAACAGAATCACCATTTAATCAGACAATAAATATAGACAACAAAAGAAACCATAAACTGTTCTAATAGGCGGATTTCAAACCACTTGCTAAACACAAAATTCCCACCGCCTGTCTCCACATGCGCCTTACTTTATACACTTTGTAACTTCATCACTAAGCAACTAAATGTATATATACACTTTGTAACTTCATCACTAAACAACTAAATGTATATATATATATATATATGGAAATTTTCCTATGATGATGCCTTTATAGAATTATATAAACACATTGAATATGAGCCACTCGTTTTACATATTTTGACTTTGTATATATATACACTTGTCAAATCACTTTTATAAATAAGAGACTCACATTCAATATTCTGATAAAGTTATATAAGTATGCCCTGATAGGAACGATTGAATGTGAGCCACTTGTTCTACATACTTTGACTTTATATATATACACTTGTCAAATCACTTTTATAAATGAGTAACTCACATTTAATATCCTGATAAAGTTATATAAGTATGCCTTGATAGGAACGGGACCGTATATATATAATATATATATATATGAGTTTTATTGAAAACTAACCCCTTTGGGATGCTCAAGTTAAAAAACTAACCCCTTCTTGAAAAACTTGCAAAACTAACTCTTTTTTCATGCGTAAGTACTACTTTAGCCTTACTAACTTTTTTCTCTCTACTCATTTTATTCTTATTCTTTTCCTCACTTTTTTCTCTCCCCACCACAACACCACCAGACCACATCCGACTCTCACTCTCTTTCTCCTCTCCACATTTTTTTCTTTGATTCTCTTACTTTATTTGTTGAAATTAAGCAACTCAAACTCGAAATTAAGCTAGATTGCGTTGAAAGCTTCCATTATTCATCAACCACAAAGGTTCATTCTATTGAAGCTTTGATGTGAGTTTTTTTTTTTTTTTTTTTTTTTTGAACTTTTATACTTTTTACTTATCTTCAATATCCAATTTAGTTGAATGTGTGTTATATTTTTATGAAAATAGTTTACATTTACATAATAAAGAATGGATATTGTTTGAATTTGATGTTGTTATGATCAATTTAAAGTTTATACTTAAATTTTAAGTTCATTTCTTGTTAAAATGTCTTATTTACTTAGATTTGTGTATTAGGGTTCTTTATTTTTGTGAAAATAGTTTACATGAATGTAATAGAGCATAGGTCTTGGTTGAATTTGATGTTGTTGCGGTTGATTTTCCATTATAGTATTGAATATAGACAATTGAAACTATTTTTTGAATGTTTCTAGCACTGTTTTTCCAACGGCGCTGGGAATTCCTAACAGTGTTATGGGAATTCCTAACAACGTTAGGAAATCCCAACTCAGTCAGGAATTCCAATAACACTGTTTGGAATTCCAAATGCTGTTAGGAATTCCCATAAAACTGTTTGGAATTCTCAATCGCCGTTAGAAATTCCTAACGGCGGTTGGTAATCCCAAACAGTGTTAGGAATGATTAACTATGTTGACTATGCATTTTTATGTTCTATTTTTTTTCCTATTAATTTTATATGTTTATTTGTAAGTGGCTGAATGACACGGGACATTGGCTGGATGGCACAGGGCGTTTGTTACATGTTTATATTGAAGCTGTTGTGGCTATTGTTATTTTTCTTATGCTCCGTTAAATTGTAATGTTTATTGTTGTGTAATGCAACCGTTGTTTGACAGTGTTGTGTAATAATGCTTTTTCACACTTGTTAACTATTATGGATTGAATTGATTCAATAATTTTATATGCAGCTTTTTAGGGATTAATTGTTTCCAATTGCCTTGTTGTTTCCAATTGTTTCCAATTTTATATAGAGAATTTTTTACCACTTAATTGAACTAGACAATTACAGGTCAAGTGAATATATAAGCAAAATATTTGATGGTTTACTGCAATCTGGTTTATTATCCATAAAATGTTAATCAATTGCATATGTTTCTCTGTGGTCTACAACCTACATGTCAGATTTTACACGACTGAATAATCTCGGATTCATCCATTAAATGTAGAAATTGCTACATTTTAACAACCAAAACAACTGTATATGTTTCTTAACAACTACATTTTAACAACCAAAACAGATACATAGATTTTGTACGACTGAACAATCAATTGCATATGTTTCTTGACGAAGTGTTGTTTATCTTCACCGGGAAATGTTCTGCAACCTTTGGTAACAAATCCACCTCTTTTCTCATTTAATTATCCTGAAATATAACATAAAACCACAAAAAAAAAAATTTACATCAGTACAAATGTTTTAACCGAATAAGCAATTTAAGGTGATATTTGTTAGTTTAGAATTCCAAACACAATTGGGAATTCTGAACTGCTGTTGTGCTGATAGGAATCCACCTCTTTTCCCATTTAATTATCCTGAAATATAACATAAAACCATAAAAAAAAAATTACATCAGTACAAATGTTTTAACCGAATAAGCAATTTAAGGTGATATTTGTTAGTTTAGAATTCCAAACACAATTGGGAATTCTGAACTGCTGTTGTGCTGATAGGAAATCCCAACAGCAGTTAGGAATTAGTTGGGAATTCCTAACGGTAATTCGGAATTCCTAACAGCAATTGGGAATTCACAACAACAGTTGGGAATTTGCAACAGCTGTTAGGAACTCTCAACTGCTATTACGATTTTCGAACGTAGTTAGGAAACCAAAATGCAATTGAGAATAATAAACCTAAGAGTACACAATCACTACAAGATCCAATCCTAACATTCAAATATCTTTAAACTTAGCAATATAGGAACTCAACCATAACAATGAGATGACAAAAACACCGACCAGTATACTTGTTGTAATTTCATTTCATTTAAAAGAACAATTCTCAACCATAAAGAATTGAAAGAATTCACAATCATAAAGACATTACAAAAAAAATGCGCGTTTATGACGGTTAAAGTCGCATTTATGACAGTTTTAATCCATTGTATTTCGTGGCATCATAAACGAGGGATGATGGTTTTCAAACCGCCATAAACCTATGAAAGTTTTAAACTGTCATAAACATATGATTGTCATAAAACGTTATAAATCCAGGATTGTTTAGAACCGTCATAAACTTTATTTATTTTTAAAAAAATTATAATTTATTTTTGAATTTCATTACCCAGTATATTTTTGAATATTATATAATTTCATTATTCTGCAATATTTTCAAAATAAAATAAAATAAAATTCAATGATAAAACGAAATATATAAATCACTTTTGCATTCTTTTATACATAGATCCATTAAAATGTATACGAAGCTATAAACAAAATATGACTTGATACATATAAACAAAATCCATAAATCATTTTTGACTTGGAATTGAAAATCCTCATAGCCACTTAACATGAAATCTCCATGATTTTATAGACTGTATAGACCACAATGGCCTCTACATCGCTCTCATAACAAGCTATAGTAAAATATATGAAATTCATTAGAAGTTGCATATATCGTTTTTGACTTGGATAATACATGTAAACAAAATGCATATATATATATATATATATATATATATATAGTTTTGACTTTCCATAAAAAGACACCACAAAAACTATCATCTGTTTTTCAAACTATATACGATTTTACATATCACAAAACAACACCACAAAAAAAAAAAAATCAATGATTGAAGAATGACTATTCACCTTCAAAAACAATAATTCAAAAATTCAAGAAGGATTCACCTTTTTCTTGAAGCCAAACGGAGTTTACGATGTGTTTAAGCTTCCGTCCTTCAGTCCTCGACTTCAACCTTCCAGCACCGTCATCGTCTTCAACCGTTGGCTTTAAATTGAAGTCAGAGACAAGGAGAGATTTTCTAAGAGAGGTTTGGCTCGATTTGAAGAGAAGGGGGATTTTGCAATTTGGGTGAGGTTTGGTTGATTTCAGCATTCAAAGGGATTTGAGAATTTTAGCTAGGTTTGGTCGATTTGAAGAGAAGAGGGATTTTGAGTGTTTTGATTGGAATGTAATTTTTTAATTGTAGAAGGGCAATATTGTCTTTCAACAACCCTAATTGAGTTAGTTTTGCAAGTTTTTCAAAAGAGGTTAGTTTTCAATAAAACCCTATATATATGGTTTATATTGTAATAAAATTTTTTTTTCTCTCTAACATCAATACAATTAACGTCTCTCTTCTCTATTTTGTTTCATTTGTTAATTACATCTCTCGTAAGGGTTTTTTTTTTTTTTTGACATCAATACAATTAACGTCTCTCTTCTCTATTTTGTTTCATTTGCTAATTACATCTCTCATCTCTCATCTCTCTTTTTCATTTATTATTTATTTACTTATTTATTATGTTCTTCGATTGTTCTAATTGTTCTTCATCTGTTCCTCATTTAATTCATAACACGTTATCAACACGATTGTATATATATAAAAAGTATCTCCAAGTGAATAATTTACTTATGGCTTGATATTCGTGTATGTGAGTAAAAAAGATCTCTTGATGGGTGATTTACTTACATCTCAATATTCTGGATCTATTTATAGTTCCATATACAAGATGACTTATGCCGTCAACGGATCCTCCATATATGGTTCTGGATTTATTTATATTGTTTAAATATTCACATTTATTTTTATGCACATAATAAGTGAGCTCAGCCTCCTGGAATTGTTTAAATATCCGTATTTAATTATTTGCAATATATGAGACTGGCATATGCTGTGTCTCTAGATAAATTGTTTAAATATTCAACATTTATTTTTATACAATATATAAGATTGACTTATGCTGTGTCTCGGAACTAGCTTATGCTGTGTCTCCAGATAAATTGTTTAAATATTCAACATTTATTTTTATACAATATATGAGATTGACTAGACTGACTAACTAGAACTTAAAGTTTATGGAATTATGATATTTAAGTCGGCACGGTTTTGAAAACCAATGAGAACCTGAAGTTCTAGATCCAGTGTTATTTACAGGAATTCTATAATTTATTATTTGGAACCTGAGATTTCAAATCCATTCAGAATCTGAAGTTTTCTAAATTTTATATATGAACTTACAGTTCATGGTCGAACTGAAAGTTCAAAAAATCAAAACTTAAAGTTTAAAGTGATATGTTTGCATATCATTAACTTGAGAAAAATGATCTACACATCCAACATGATACTGTGAGTATCATAAAACAGATTTAAGATCCTAATGCATAATGAAATTGGAAATAATATTTTTTCCATTTCATACATGCTTGTTGCTCATGAAGAGCAATATTCAGAGAAGGATTTACACATCCAACGGGATGTTGTAAGTATCATAAAAATGATTTAAGATCCTAATGTATAATAAAATTGAAAATAATGCTTTTTCTATTTTATACATGTTTGTTTATTATCAAAAAATTTCCATGTTACTTGCACAGATTATTCGTTTTTCAGGCACATTAACTTGATTGAACTTACAATATATTTATTTGATAAATATTGCAAAGCAGCTGGGATTGATATTCAACATCTAGTTTTTTGATATACTCAAAATCAGAATGGATCAGGGGAATCACTTATCAAACATATCTAGGTAATTGCTAGAACTTTATTATTTCAATATAGTTACTAATTTCTATATAGTGACTTACTCACTTTTTAAGATATTTGGTTGTGTCGTATATCTCCTAATTGCATCTCTGACATGATCTAAGATAGTACTTCTATATCATTATGAGATTAATGATAAATATGATTAATCTTCTATTAGATCTTTTAAACTTATGATAGTTTATATTTTTACGCACAATTTACATAATATTATATTAATTAATTTCCATATAGAAAGTTTCTCCAGAAGAAAAGAGTAAATGAAAAGTTACACTTATACAAAATAGAGATATCAGTTCGGTTCTCTATATATATAAATGTGTCTCATTTCTATCTTCGTATCTCTCAAATACGAAAAATAATTGATCATCAAATGATTATTAATCTGTTACCTAATATATTAAAGGTAACAAGATTTTATAAGTTGCCATCTCATAAATCTGGCTAGGTGATTGTTCCTGAAGAACGATCTGAGTAAAATGTAACAAATAAATCATCTGATACATATCATAAGCTTATAAACCGTTTTTGAAAAGTATTGTTATCGGGATCCCAAAAGTAAACAAAACTCGAGTTATAAATAAATCCACTTTTTCTAAATCAACTTTATAAGAGTCTGATATATCTAAAGAGACACAAGTCTATGAAATGACTAAATCCATTGAAATGGAAGAAATCTCAACAGAGATACAAGAATATAGAAATTCAGAGAAATTCTATAAATCATACAAGTCTATGAAATGACTAAATCCATTGAAATGAAAGTAATCTCATCAGAGATACAAAAATATAGAAATTGAGAAAATTTTTATAAATCATATAAGAGAAATGTGGAATCATAAGGAAACAATCATTGATGATATATTTTTTATACACAGTAGTGCTACTGAAATTATAAATGATAATTATGATATTCATAATATCAATGATTGTAGACAAAATGAACTATTGGCCTACATGAAAAGAAGCAATTCAAGAAGAATTGACTTCATAAGCCAAATATAAAATGTTAGACCAATACTACTTCAGACCCTGGAGATATTAAACTAGTTGGATATTAATGAGTTTTTATACGGAAATGTAATGAGAAAAATGAGATTGTGAGAAACGAGGCACGACTTGTAGTACAAGGTTTCTTATAGAAACTTGGTATTCACTAGTGATGAATACAATTAGTTCCGAATTTTTGATAAATTTGGCTGCTTTTGAAAGGCTTGAGATGTGTCTTCTAGACGTAATAATAATTTATCTATATGATTCACTCAATGTAGATATTTATAATCTCTGAAGGATTTAAAATTTCAAAAGCATGTAAATCGAGATCTCGTAATATGTATTTGATAAACATACAAAATCCTTATATGGATTAAAAATAGCATGAACAGATGTGGTATAACCATCTCAGTTAATATCTAATAAGATAGGGATATAATAATCATATTATATATTCATGTGTCTTCATAAAGAAATGAGAAAGAAAATATTGTCCGGACATGAAGGTCGAGCATAGATCAAATGGAATGCTTATCTATCAATCAGAATATGTTGAAAAGATTCTGAAAAGATTCCATATAGATATTACTCCATAAAGCAAGTCTTTGCTTATACTCCCTCTAATAATTTATGACGTTATTTCATTTCATGAATAAACATCTGTATGCATCAGTTTTGTAATCTAGAAGATTGCTTTAAAAGGATTTTTATTAGGGGGGGCATATCAAATGAAGTATATTAATCATATTGGGGAATATGTGCGTTGTACTCTTTTCTCTTTTAATCAGGTTTTCGTCCCATTGGGTTTTCCTAATAAGGTTTTTAATGAGGTAATTTAAGCACACCTAAAAATCATTTGATCTACAAAGATCATCTTAAATATTATTTTGATCCGACAGATTAATGAATATCTTTGCTCTATCCCACTGAGTTTCCCCTAGCAAAATATAAATGTGAGAAATGTTTTGAAAAAAACAATAAATTCTGGACATATGTACACTATACTCTTTTTCCCTTCGATTAAGTTTTTGTCTCACTAGGTTTTCCTGACAAAGTTTTTGACAAGATAGTTTTGAGAATATCCAACACCACAAGATCCAGAAGATCATTGGATATATTTTGCGAAGGTTTTGTCCCACTGGGTTTTCCAAACAAATTAAAATATAAGTGGTGGAAATCCAAGGGAGAGTGTTGTAATAGGTGGATTTCAAACCACTTACCGACTTGATAGCTAAACACAAAATTCCCATCGCCTCTCTCCACTTGCACCTTGCTTTATCCACTTTGTAACTTCATCACTAAGCAACTGAATGCCTATATATATGGCTTCTATTGTAAGTTTTTTTTTTTTGGCTCTCTCTGATATTAATACAATAAACGTCTCTCTTCTCTCTATTGTTTCATTTGTTAATTACATCTCTCATCTCTCATCTCTTTCTCTTTCATTTATTATTTATTTTGTTCTTCAAATGTTCTTCATGTTCTTCATCTGTTCTTCATTTAATTCATAACATAAACATCATTACACTTCCCCTTAATGTGACAAACTGCAAAGATATCCAAAAACTTTTTGACCCTGAATTGCGGCCTCTCTCTACAACCATCAAGGTTGTGCAGCATATCGCGACCAGGTTAGGAACATTCTGCCATAAGATCTGCGATCACTAAACCATGATCACCACATCGCGTTCTCACGTTATAATCTAAACTTGATTTACTAGAATGTGATCCGCCACCAACACCCCACAACTTACACACCATGGTCCAAACTAGAGTTACTAGGATGGATCACGCGACCACATATTGCAACCAACGCATCGTGATCACATGCTGCAATTCAACCCAGATTTTTTGGAATGGATCTCGCGTTCAACATCCACAAACACACATTGCGGTCTCAAACAAAGTTTTTGGAATGTGTTCCACGACCAGCCTTCTAAGGATTAACATATCTTATTCAATGTCATAATGCTCCAATATTTGCTTCATTCAAATAAGTTGCGTACAAGCACTTTCAATCATGATGTACTTAGCTTCAACACTTGACAAAAAAATGAGTTTTAATTCTTACTATGCCATGAAAGAAGATTGTTTCTCAAGTATAAACATCATTTGGTTACCAATTGTAAGGACATTTATTTTGTAATTGGCTTATTTATGTGTCAAAATCTTTGGGGTGTTTTTGTATGGGTAGTTGTTCTTCTAGATCTGTCTCGATTGCTTCATCACGGACAACAACTTTTGTGACATCCCGAAGTCTTCAAGAGCCTGTGCTTTAGGTATATCTACACTTGTTCTCTTGAAGAGTTAGGTGCACACATACACAATTATTATCATTTGTGTCCCTGCATCATTATGCAACACTTATACATACATATTGTTCATATGTTCATGCACTAAGCATTTAGATTGATATCGAGGCTTGTTGCATCATTAGAATGTGTTGGATTTATTTGCGACGTTCCATCGCGATTTGGTCATTGTACTAACACACTCAAATACTTGATTTGTATGATCATGCATTGAACTTTATCATGTGATATCTTATTGTTTGCATTTTAGATGTGGTCTATTTGTTTGGAGTTAAGTGTCTAGTTTCAAAAGATTGATTTTTCATTGTTTAAAGGTTTGTATGGTCTCTTGACCATATTTTTTTATACAAAGATTCAATTTGAGTTTTGAAAACTTCTTGATAAACTAGACATTCATATCTTTTCAATGGTATATTATTCATAAAATTCTATGACCATTTGAATTGGTTTTGAAGTCTCCAAATAGACCACTGAAACAGGGGAACTCTGTTTCATTCCAAATCTGACCATTGGTCACTTAAATGACCATAACTCTTTCTATAGTCATTCAAATATTTTGTTTTAAAAGAACTATAAATTAGACATCCATATCTTTCTAATGGTATACTATACGATAGGTTTTGATGTCGTTTGGTTATGTTTTAGGGTGCTCGAAAATAGAGCTAGTGCATTGTGATGCTTGACGACAATTTTCTCAAGGGAATATTGCTATTGGTGGTTTTGCGGCCAGTGACCGCCATATTGGCCATATCAGCCTATTTCGGCCAATAACCACATATTACTGACCGCAACATCCTCCCGGACGATTCTACGATCATTTGAGATGCAGCCAGTGATCACAACTTTTGACTGCAATTTGCACGTTTTTGCCAAAATGACGTAGTTTTGACGATAGCCCTATTTAAACACCACTTTCTCTCTTCCTTTACAACTCTTCATGAAAATAAATTTCCAAGAGAGAGAAACTAGGGTTTCTAGAGAGAGAAGCTTTCAAACTTTGGTTTTTGACTCTCCATCCCTCTCTTATATGCATTTAGAGTTCAGATCACTCATGGGTCTTTATTAAACATCTCCATTGTTAGGTAAGAATAAACTTCCCCTTCATTTATTGTTCTTTACTTACAAGACTTCACATTTATTTGAAGTTATGGAGATTGTTTGAGGGTTAGTTGATTTTGGGTAATTATTATAGCATCTAGTTAAGCATTTTGTGTTGTCTAGCATATCATGCATTAAGCATTTCATTAGATGTTCACTTAGGCATTTTAAATCTCTTCATTAAGTTTAAGTCTTGTAGCTACAAGTGGTGGTTGTACAAACAAGTTCCAAGACCCACTGTAAAAGGCCCGTGCTGAAGATTAGAAAGTGATCATACCAAGAGTAGTATATTGGGAGATATCACTAGGATTGAATCAAGAGTAGGGTTTGGCATGTGTCCAGAACTTTAGGTTGTCAAGAGTAAGAGTTTGTGTATCACTTGAGGGGTGTAACCTACTTTTCATATAGTGGATTTCTGTGGCTAAGTGGTTAGCGAGATTAGTCTTGTGGTTTTTCATAGTTGGAGAGTTTTCATGTAAAAATCAAATATGTTTTTATTTTTGTATTTTTATACTTGATTTTATGGATGGTTGCCTTTAATCTTGATTAATAAAAAAATTGCAATTATTTAGTAAACAACATATTCACCCCTATCTAGGTTAATTTTATTAGCATAAACACATTTTCAATTGGTATCAAAGCGGGTGCCTAAATACATATAGGTAGATCCTTGCATACAATTTTGGCTTGCATACATTGCATCTCATTCATTAAACACCATGAGTGGTATTAGGATGTTAGAGGATGCGTCCAACTCAAGACCACCATTGCTCACCGGAGATAACTACTCCTCTTGGAAAGGAATGATGGAAGCCTATTTAACGGCTAATGATGAGCACTTATGGATGAGTGTGGAAGAGGGATACTCACCTCCCACAAAGAGATTAAAGACCTGAGCTATTGTGCCTAAGCTCAATTCTAAGTGGACCAATGAAGAGGACCAATGAAGAATTCGAGGCTGGAAAATGGAATTCAAAGATGCCTCAACTAAGTTTCATCAACCTTAGAGGCAAGCTTAACTGCCTTAACCAAACAGTCAACAATTGAAGAGGCAACCTTAGCAAGCTCAATCTCAAAGGAGATCTCAACCGGTTCAACGACAAATACAATCTCAAAGGAAAGGTAAAACTCCCATGAGTTCATAAGGCAATTGTATGAATTCTAACTTGTACCTTCATGTCATTATTGTGGTGTGATTGGTCATATTCGACAAAAATGCTTTAATTACGTAAAGAAATGCAATCATGAAAGAAGAACTAAGAAAAGCAAAAACTGTAAAGTTAGGAAGCATGTTCCTAGGATACCTACAGACTCTAGTCTTAAGAAAGTCAAAATTGAGACTAAAAGAGTCACACAAAAATGGGTTAGAAAAAAAGATAGTTTTTGCTTTGTTAATCACTTTGATGTGAAAACTGCTTCTAACATTTTGCTTTTCGATAGTGGGTGTTTTAGGCATATGACGGGAAATAAGGATTTCGTTAAAAAACTTGTTTTAAAAGATGGTGGGTGTGTCACCTTCAGTGACAAAACCAAAAGGAAAGTTGTAGGCATGGGAACCATGGGTATTCCTAACTTGCCCAAACTCACTAATATATGGCTTTCAAGGTAATCTCATAAGCATCACTCACTTGTGAGGACTTTCACTTCCTAAGCTTTCACATGGATGGTTGCTCCATTTCGAGTCCAAATGGAAGACCTATCATTAGAGGCAATAAGTCAATTGATAATTGCCATTTCATTGAGCTTAATGCACTTTGTAAGTGCAATTAATTTGTGATTGACTTATTTTTATGTCAAAACTATTAGGGTGCTTTTGTATGAGTAGTTTAGGTTCTTCATGTGGTCATCAATATTGTAACCATGATCGAAGACAACTTTCCCGGCATCCTAAGATCTTCAAGAGTCGAGCTTCAAAGGTATATCTACTCAACTTGTTCTCTTGAAAAGCTAGGTGTAGACTAGACCTGACACGGTTCCGGTTTGAACTAGTGGTTCCTATTTTTTTTTTACATTACAAAATATTACATTTTATTTATAAAAAAAATAAAATGTTAGAAAGAACATTGTAGATTATTCGGTCATGACCATAACCCTTGTCCAAGTAATTATGTTTTCATTTCCCTTCTCCTTCTTTTTATATAGGTTATGCATCTTATTCACCTCTCTATTTATCCAATGTGGGATGTAGGATAAATGAACTTCTCTATTTATTAACTTCTCTGCTTTTGGAATCTTTCTTACTCACTTGGCTTAGCTTAGTTGAATGTGTGTTTGCAATGAAAAATCAACCTGAAACACCTTAAATTAACTGATTCTTGGCATTTTATCAAAGTATTTTCAGATTAATACATGCACCAACTCCTTCACACATTTGACTAGCAACCTTGTGGATATTAATAAAATAATAATGAAAAAAATAGAGAAATATAAAATAAATATATATTGTGTAGATAAAACCAACCTTGTGGATATTAATGGTGCATCCATCTTTTCAAGTATTGCTTGGCATATGGCATCATTAGGTATATGGACACCCACATTTTTCCTTGAAACATATTTGGTTGTTGCAGTCCCATATCTTACACACTGCTTCGGCAACTCTTTGCTGGCAATTAAAATGAAAGTATACTGTTCCATAAAAACTTTGTTAGGACAATTACCCATTCAATGTATTTAAAAAACCTACTGTACCCAAAGGCAATCAGTATGCATGTCTTTCAAGTTAATTACATTTTGCATGTTAACATAACAATAAGATAAAGGTGAAACTCTTACAGGCCCAGGTAAACAATGCTTAACAGTTCGAAATATATTTGCATGTCCTTGGCCAGGGGTGAAGCCATAATTATAGCTTGGGGGGGGGGGGTGGTCAAGACAAAAATAAATATTCAAATTAACACCAAACAAATATACTAATATTTAAATACTAAGTAAAAAAAAAAAAACAAATTTAATAGCGTCAAGTTTCATATGTAATGGTAGAACAAATAAATTAATAAATAAAAAGGACACAGCTTTATAAATCAAAATGGAACCCGTTGTTCTTTTAAATCTCTAAAATCATCTATGATCGAATCTATATTAAGTTTCTTTGCGATTTCCCTTTCAATATATAGGATCAAAGAGTTTGTAAGAAAGTCATCTTCCATCTTGTTGTGAAGTCTAGTTTTGACAACACCCATAACTGAAAATGACCTCTCAGTAGTTGCAGTTGACTTCGGAATAGTGAACAAGTGGGTATATTGTTGATCTTCTAGTTCTTACCAACCATTGACACAAGGAAGAAAGATTTGACAAACTTCTGAATTCTGAATCTTGAATTGCATTATATTCATAATGTTGAAGTTGCATTTTCAATTGCAACTTCTCATGATCAGCGAAGTCATGTGGATAAAACTTGTTTACCAATTTGCAAATATCATCAATTTTGAAAGACTCATATCCTTTGCAAGGTTCCAAAGCTGTATTAAGAATTAACAACTCAATTGCCTACTCACTGAAGCGATTATTTAATTCTTGTAATTGAGAATCAATTGTGGTATAAAGTATATCTACCCGGTAATACTACTCAATTGTATAATTTTGTTGTTGTTGGCGAGCTCGACCTTGTCTTGCAACACAATGGGCATTCATATCTGGAACATCTATATTGCGTGCCTCACAAAATGAACATACCTTAGCAAATAATTTATCCTATCCAGTATCCCTTAATTGTTGTATAAGTCTTTTAGTGGATGAAACAAGACGCATAGCATTTAAAATGTCTTGAGATTTTTGTTGTAAAGCTAGACAAAGTAGATTAGTGATCTCCATGATATCATTCATCAAATGCAAAATGAAGATAAAATCAAATGAAGTCATTGCCTCATAAGCTGCGTCAGCTTCTCCTCGTTAAGAAAACCAGTTCCTCTATCAATGATATTAATTAAAACAGCACATGTTGCACCAAACGTTTTTATCAAACTAGAAACTGACTTATGGTGAGAACTCCAACGAGTATCATTAGCACTCTGTAAAGTGCCAATTTGATTAAGTCTAGTCCCTACATCATTGAGCAACTATAATGGCACACAAACAATTTCCATATTTTTGTCCCTGCATTGCAATGCATCATTCATTGCATGCACGTACAAATTGATTACTTATGTCACTACAATTGTTGTTTGCACCACACATACACACATGTGCATCACGATTCTTGGTATTCATATTTTTTATATTGGTTGAGTTTTGAGAACTCATTTGCTTGCTCCATATCTGATTTTAGATTTACAGCTTGTGTGGTTATGTTTTAATTTGTTTCCGCTTGTTGATCATAAACATCCGCGCTTGCACGTAAATGTGCTTAACACATGCTAAAGCCACTCGCAATTGCATGAGGCGAGCACATGCAAAATAATGAAAGTAAAATTATCGTTCAAACGAGGATTGTGATGCTAAGTACCGAAATATGTTAAGTACACTACTATTTGGATAAGCAATTAATAGGTGATGTGATATAATTATCAAACAACTGCAATTTAAACTAACTAATGGCAACTATTAATTAATGCACTAGAATTAAAGTCAAGCAAAGCAAGATTGATTCAAGATATATGACGGGATAGCTAGGGTTTCGATTTCACCATAGCAATCCTATTCAACATTTAAGATAACCAACTCATTAAATCATGCAAGAGAATGTTAAGAACCGTGTTAACCCTATTTTAACCTCTATTCTCTTTCGAGCAATAAAGATAGTATTCATACACACCTATAATCTATCTTTCGATGACTACAAGGCATGTACATGAATTCATTAAGAATGTTGGCACACAAATTAGGTCATACATGCTTGATTATTTCTACCTTACTAAACATGTATTGTGCATTTTATCGAGTACGGTGCGTGCATCACCTTTCAGTCCTTAACACAACAACCAAAAAATAATACATATCGTAGTTAATCGCCTAAAAGCATTAAATACATAAAATTCCACTCAACATTCAACAAGCACAACTCAATAAAAATGAAGTGTTTATTCGATAGTCGTGGAAAGGGTTCATCTTTGCCCTAGCTTAAATGGTTTAGTTCATGTTTAAAGAGATAAAATTACAATTTTAAAAAATAGCTCTAAACATAATTAAAACAAGAAAGTAAAGAGTAAAGATATAGAGAAAACTAAGTGATGGAAGCCTCCTCTTTTCTTGCTTGGATTATCCTTTTCTTCAATTTCTTCTTCAATCTCCTTTGCCAAATGATAATGGATGGTCGAGAATCAAATGTGGTAAATTGTGAGTTTGTGTTTGTATGGAAGGTGAGAGAGTGTAAAAATGTGTTCTTAGATGTTCTTGGTTAGAGAGAGTGGTGAGAGCCCCCGTGAACGAAAGAAAGAGGGGTATTTATTTATAGGTAAGCCAAATTAGGGCACGAAATTCGATATTTTGTTGTGTTGCTTCCCAAATGCGTGGTACACTAGGATGAAGCATACCGTGCATGGTTACTGGAATGGAAGTGTTGTATAGTGTACTGTTCACTTCGATGAACCAAACTGCACCAAGTTACTAGAGCAAATGTGTGGTTGGTGCGGTGTTCACTAAGAAGACATGGATGACACATCTCTAGACCAAATCCGCTATTGACACTTGATTGATACACAATACACTAAACAAAGCGTACTGTGCATTTGTGCTGAAATTCCTCAAAAACCAACTTTTAGCTTCAATTTCTCCCACATTCGTTTAAATACCTCTGAAATGCTAAAAAGATCTTCACAGATTTATTTAAATGTTGAGGGCCAAAATCATGTACGAAATGGCCTTAACAAATGCCCCCAGGCATAGCTTTTGCTCATCCTCGAGCAAACAAAACGACGCAAAAACAACCACACTCAAGACTTAAAACAAACGAACCTGACTCAACAAACAAATAAGCAATTAAAAATTTTGCGAAGCCAAATAGGATAAGATGCCCTTTGAGGTGTGCTAAAGAGAAGCAATGCATGCGAGAGCTGCTGAGTGAAGACTAAAATTATGGCATTCATGTAAAAGCACCACATGCAATGCAACCATACACTTAAAGCACTCAAGCTTCAAAAGCAAAAACGCTCTCATGCCAAGGATGTAATTCGCCTCGACTCTAATTCTCTCCGATTTTAGCTCATTTTTTCGCTCAGAACCTAGGTGCACACTCATCAAGCACATGCGAATGAATTTATGCATATGGAGATCGAAATATAATCGCATATGAATTTTATTTCAAAAACAAACATTTTCTGGTCATAAATCTCAAGAATAGAATTGCATGCCATGAATGTGGAAAAACATGTTTTTAAGAATGCAACACTTACTTCCAAAGGTATAAAACTAACTTACATTTGACTTCTTACTTTTCTACAGCTCGTAGGAAGTTTGTTTCTCTTGCCATTGTGATTAACTATTCCAACGA
Organism: Acer negundo; assembly: GCA_035582765.1. NCBI lineage: Eukaryota > Viridiplantae > Streptophyta > Magnoliopsida > Sapindales > Sapindaceae > Acer > Acer negundo. The sequence continues at coordinate 19,156,141 of CM069237.1, read as the reverse complement.
AAATGTTACATAATGCCAAATAATATTTTGACCCAACAAAATAAAAAAATAAAAAATCAGTTTAACCCACTCTAAAATAAATATTTAATTTACTCTTAATTCAATCTGATCCAATCATATATTGTGCACTAAAATAACTAAAATAGATAGGGAACATTGCACAAATTCCCCTAACATTAAGCCTAACTGCATACATATGCAATTTTTTTTTCTTCTCAAAATTTCACTAACATCCCTAACGTTAATGTTGCATTGTTAGAAGTAAACGATTGAGGGGAAAAATAACCTTTTTCTTTTTAATATGATGAAATCATTATTAATTAAAAAAAATACTTAATTAATTAATCTTAGAAAAATGGATGAAGGAGCTTTGATCTTCTCCATCCATTTGACAATTTATACCATTAAAAAAATTATTAAAAAAAAATTAAATTTTTTTTTTCAAACATAATTTGAAAAAAAAAAAAAAAATCCAAAACTGGAAGTCAAAAATATTTTTCAAACATAATTAAAAAATAACTCAAATAAATTTACAAAGAGTGTCCTCTTCTTCCAAGTTGTGTGTTAGACTCAGAGAAATCAATGCCCGTCATCGACTCAACAACTCCTTTTTAGTCCACAGTCTTCATTAGCAGTCTCTCCATTTTCCAAGAGATCATGGATATGGAGGCGAGCTCCATTAGAGATGGAGTCATTCCTATCTCCAAAAGAGTCATCTTATCTTAGAAGGAGTCGACTCCATTAGAGATGGAGCGATTCCATCTGATATGATGGAGCGCATATATATATATATATATATATTTGCTCCATATATATATATATATATATATATATTTGCTCCATTAATCTTTTCTTGGTTTGTTTTCGTTTTTTTTAGTTTTTTTTTTTTTTTTTGTGGAATTTAATTAAAAATGATAATTTAGATCAATAAAGAGGTTTTTTTTTTTTTTTTGGTGAAATTTGATTTCAATAGATGATTTGAAAAACATTGAAGCATATGAATTTGTATTTGAGATAGTAGAATACAATGAATTTTTGTTTGAATTTTACAAAAGAAATTGGAATGTTTTTTTAAATTAATTTTATTATTAAATTAAAAAAATAATCAAATAAAATAAGTAACTTAGGGTATTTTAGTTATTTCGTGCTAATAATGTGGTCAACGGTTAGAGTTGACGAAAGTCAAATGACGACATTAGATATCAATGCAATTTAGAGCAAAAGTTTCTTATGCGTGTAATTAGGTTTAATGTCAGGGGTACTTGTGTAATTTTGCCAAATAGATAAATGAAAATTTTAATATTCGAAAAAAAAAAGTCCATAGCGTGGATACCACGCGCTTGAGTTGAGAGGATTAGTGGGACGTGAAGTAATGTGACTGCATTATTAGATAAGTGACAACAGCAAAAGTACGGAGTAATTAAAAAGAGTTTGGAATAATTAAGGAATGACTCCGTTTTCTAAGTTTATTTGGACCAAAGTATAATAGTACTTGTCTAACATGCTTCCTATATATCATCATGCATGTCATGTCTCATGCTCATCATAGGTAAATACACCTTTTTTTTTTCTTTTTACCTTTTTTTTTTTTTTTCCTCTTTTCAAAAAATTCAATTTTTTCTCCTCTTAGGTGTCCTTTCCTTTTACTTTATTATAATCACTGTTATCTTTCTTCCTCTCTTTACATGAAAAACGATGACATATCTTGCCCTAATAATCATCATAGTGGAAATGTAAGATAATAGCCGGAAACTGTTTGCAATAATCTCTTTTGTCCAAACCTGAAAAAACTTGTATTGTATTTAAAACAAAACTCGGTTTTTCTTTCTTGTTTATATATAATTAAATAATAAGTATTTTTTTCTTAAAAAAAGAATTCAATAATTAGTATTAAAAAAATGTATTTAACTTAATAATATAAATCGGTTTCCCTATTTGGGAGGGTAGGCCGTGATCGAGAGACTATGAGAGAGATGGAGATGGTACTGGTCAGCCGTGAGCGGTTGTTGACTAGTGGTTTGTGAGAGACATGAGAGGAGTGAGTCATCAGCGAATGTATGTTGTGCGAGTGTGACAATGTGAGACAGTGGCGAAAGAAAGAAAGACCTAAGGCTTGCGTGAGGGTGAGAGTCTGTCTCTTAGAGATTTTAGGATTTTATTTTAGATTACTAATTACTATATATTTATTTTTGTTAATATATATAGTATTTAATAAAGCAATACATATAAACATCAGAAAATTATATATATGTGTGTGTAAATGTGTATGGTTAAGATATAAATTTGAGTTAGCTTGACCTATTAAATATTATTACTTCAATCATGCAATTCATCAATTTTATAGCAATAATTAATATTTATATGTAGGGAAAGTAGTATTAGTACAAAAATTTTAATAGACTAGAACGGTTAGTATTGTAAAGTTTTACACAAAATATGTCAAAGTTGTGCCGGTTTATGGGAATAGATATTCGAAATACACATGTATTGTCTGATCTTAACATGTTCTGACATTCCTATATATATATATTGTAATAGTTGTAATAATTATTATAAAAAAAGAAGAGAAAAAGAGAATGATCTTAATTAATAGTAGACGGAAGGTACCAATTAATATCCATAGAAATAATAAAATTATACATTCTTTTATTTGGGGTGGAGAAATTAATTTTTGAGTATTTTAAATTAATAAAAGATCAAATAAATGAATAATCAAAGAAATAATAAACAAAAGCATAATTTCAATTATTGAAGTGAGGTAGTAGAGAAGATAGAGACGGTTTTAGAACCACCAAGTTGGCTATGTGTGTATCATGCAGTTGGGAAGAACAGGCGGATGGGTGTTTAGACGAAATCTGGGATCCTCGTACCCAAAAAAAAAAAAAAAAAAAGATAGAGGCATTTAGTTGATTTTAAATTTTGGGATTTGTATCCTCTTTTTATATTATCATTTTCCTTATCTTAATTAATTTTATGACATATAATTATTGTTATAAATATATAGTTAAGATGTGATTGGGTTTCACAGTCACTTTATCAACAATCAATCGTATCCTTTAAAAAGGGTAGAAAAAAAAAAAAGCCTGTAATGATCAGATGATCCAGGCCTAAAATTTGGAAGACCGATAAATATAAAATTCCTTGTAATTAAAAATGAAAAATTAACACATAAATGTACGACCGAATCCGTGGACTATCTTCTTAGATTTAAGCTCCCGTTGCTTCTTTTCTTGTCATTTATTTCTGTCTTGTATCTCTATCAGCTTTTGGAAATTTACCATTTTATTTTGTCTGTCAATATGAACAGACTCACCACATGCATAACATATATAGTACCTTGGTGGCAGTAACTTTTTCACCATTTTCTGCTAATTTCCAAGGGCTAATTGGCTCTCTTTAACACCATTAATTACCTTTTTAGAATTTCTATCTGTTATCAGTAATATTGTTTCTATATTTATCATTCAATGATTTTTCTTCAATAATATTAAGCATCATAACTTAATTTCAATTTGTATTTCAACTCAATTAGAGGCGAAGATAATTAACTTCATCAAATTTGGATAGTTTGCGGGATCATGACAAAAAATTGAAATGAAAAATATAAAATTTTAAAAATTAGATCAAACTTAACTATATTTAAAAAAATAATTTACTAAATAGATATTCATTAACAATTATTATTATTATTATTATTATTTTTAAAAAGAAGATATTCATTAATCGTTGATTAATCTTACTTCTCACATGACATGAATTAAATAATGATATATAAAATTTTGAGATACAAGTTAGGATGTGGGTTAAAATGCCTAGCACTTGCTAAATAACTTCTACCATTTGATGCCGTTTTCTGCAATTTATGTTACTTTTCTCTCACTGCTTGCATTGATGTGTATTTAATTAGCACTACCTCCCGTTTTCTAATACTTAAAAATAAAGGGGGATTTATAATTGGGTCTAAGACAATCGGGAAACGTCACTTTTTTTTTTTACTTGTTTTTGCATTTTTTGTCAAATTGGTCCTCCATGTTTTAATAATAGCTCCATTAGATCATTCTATTAGGCTGATAACAATTCAAGGGGCATTTTAATCTTATCACATTACCATAATTGTTAAAAAGGAGAAAATAAAAATAGATAGATGAATCTCCATATTCATCTAGAGACGGACGGTGAAGATTAATATATATATATGAGCAGTTATTAAGTGCGGGATCCCGCACGAAAGATCACTGATTCCAATTGGTTGGAATCAACATAAATTTTTTTACAGTGAGTCCAACCAGTTGGAATTAGTATTTACTCACCAATTAACACTTAAAGCGGTACACGGGTTGTGATGTCTAGCATTACTCTATATATAAACGGGTTGTGATGTCTAGCATTACTCTATATATAAACTTTTTTATTTTTGAACAATAACAATATTTTGGGATTGAGGAAATGGTAGGAAATGACACTCTTTTCATGTTGAATTTTGAGAGTATCACTAGATTAATAACTTAACTTTAAATTGCACCAAATGACTAAAATAACCCCATCTTCTTCTTTTATTACATTTGTGCCATTTTTATGTTTTTTTTTTTTTTTTTTCAAAAACCTCCATTGATGGAGGACCAATGGAGATGAAAGACCTGACCTCCAATGGAGGTTTCAATGAAGAAGATGACAAAAAAAATTGAAAATTTTCATTTTTTATACCAAAAAGTCTCGAAAAATACTAGAAAAATCTTGTCATTTAGAATATAAGACTCGGAAATATAAAATAAGTCTCAAAAACACCATAATAAGTCTCAAAAACACAAAAATGAGCAAGACTTATTTTTATAAGTGTTTTAAGGTTATTTTTGTCAGATCCACACTTTAGGTGTTATTTACGCTTAATTTATTAAAACGGTGATACTCTTAAAATTGCACCTTGAAAAAGGGTCATTTAATTTTTTAATCCTTTAGGATTTAGGGATGGGGTATGACTAGCTCGCATCCACAACCTCTTAGATGTAGGTGTGAGAGGCTTACCACTGAGCCAATCTTATTTTGTTAGATATATATATATAGAGAGAGATATATATAGATATATATATATAGATATATATATAGATATATATATATATAGAGAGAGAGAGAGAGAGAGAGATTATGAATTTAAATTAGTGAGTTAGAATAGATCTAGTATTGTAATATGCGTACAAATAAATTATGGAATTTGTTAGTTTTATGATTAGACTCCTTGACAAATAATAAAAAAGTTACTTTCGATATGAAATACAAAAAGAAAAGGGAAGGAATTTGGTGAAAGTGAGATGAGAAAGAAAAGCAAGGAATAAGTAGATGGGCATTTAAAAGGTGTAAGGTATATATGGATTAACTTAGTTGTATAGGGAATACTTGTCTTGTCTTGTAGTCAAAGCAAAACAATAAAAGAATAACAATACAAATCCTTATATATCCATGCATGCATGCTTCTCCATATTTATTATCACTCTCGAAATCATATATCTAATAATAAGGCTTCATATATTTTGTCCATCAACTCAGTCCCAGCTGCCCGCGGATCGGAGTTAATAATAATATTAATATGGGTGTGGTTGCAGTAATCGCTAAGCGTTTGGATACGTTAGTCGGGTAATTTTCAAAAATCATGCATTAAAAAATATCAATATATTAATTGTTTTAGCTTGTAATATTTTATGATCTGGTTTAATATATATTTTTGGCGTGAACTGCAGGCCGGGAGTGATGCTTCTTTATCCATTGTAAGTAACTAATTACATATGATAAGTATGATTTGAAGAATTAAAATGATGAGTTAACAGAAAGTGAAATAATATATATATATATATATGATCGAATGGAACAGATTCGCATCAATGCGGGCAATCGAGAGTCCTTCACCGCTGGATGACCAACAGTGGCTAACATATTGGATTATATACTCGCTCATAACCCTCTTTGAGCTCTCGTGTTATAAAGTGCTCACTTGGTATGTACTAATCATGTTAATTAATAGTAATACTTCATTAGAATTTTGTTTTTATTGCAAGTTCGTTAATTAATTTTCTAATGTGGATGTGGTAGGGTTCCATTTTGGGCATACATGAAGCTTTTGTTTTGCATGTGGTTGGTGCTACCGATGTTCAATGGAGCAGCATATATCTATGAAAACTACATCCGAAAATATGTAAAGATGGGTACTGGTGGTTACAATTTCAAGTCCAATTACACAGAAGATCAGAGGAAGGTTCTCCAGATGATGAGCCTTGATGCTAGGAAATCTGTCACTCAATATATTGATCAATATGGCTGGGAAGCTGTTGAGCGCGCTATTAGAGCCGTAAGTAGTACTTCTATACCTATTTACATAAATTCGGTGTTTGGGAATGGGAGGACTAGAATCTTATATCAGTGGACCAATCTCATCTCGTCTACTGCTTACTTTCTGAATTATTCAACATTAATTATAAATTATCTCCCCCTCTCTCTTCATTTGCAGGCTGAAAGAGAAACAAAGAAGCGTTGATCATCAAGGACATCTCTACAAGTTATATATATTCTCTTTCTTTCTATTTCTGTGTTGTAATATATTGAAATCAATTCGACAAGGCTATTGTGAAATTGCTCTACCTGTATATATTTTGTGGATTGTGTTGACCAACCAAATTTAAATAACAAGTACTATTCAATATTTCATGCAGCCAAATCATAATCATCATAAATATTTTATTTTCATTCATAAAAAAATTCCTTCATCAACATGCATGTAGCCTTAATTAAAAGATAACCTCTAGGAATTTTGTGTGTTAGATAACGTTCATTAATTTCACATTGGCACCACATTGTCATTGGACGCCAACATTTTGCACCAAATCAGACCTCAATAATTATCTATTACCGGATTTAGTACGTTTTTTCATGCAGGATGAAGGGAATTACATTTTGATCCCTAAACTTGTAGGAAAGATTTTCTTTTTAGATGACATATACGGTTGGATAGATAGATACAAAGTTTTCCTCCCCCAAAACCCTGAATTTATATAATAGTATAATATATATATATATATATATATATGTATAAGGTTTTTAGTATGCTTTATAGAGGATATACAGTTTAATCTTGAGAAATTAGGAGACATCACATTTTTACTTAAATTTGTATTTTCGTCCAACCTATCCTTGAATTTATAAAAAATGCTCATTTAGGCTCTTCTGGTAGTCAGACGTTAGTCAAACTTAACAATCTCAAAGGTATTTTAGTCTTTTCGCATGTACATTCAAACAAAATATACGTGTAAGTTTTGTAATGTATTAAAATACGATTTAAACTCTACCATAATTAAAGAAGACTAACCAAAGTTACAAAGAATTACTAATTTAGTACTTAACGAAAAATATAGGGACAAGGTTGGTAAAAAATGAAAAAGTCGCTAACTATTTAAATTAAAAAAATTAAATGAATCGGTAACTTAGACAAAAAAAAAATAGCCTGTCAAGAATAGATGGATAATTTTGTACGTCTTGGAATACACTACAAAAACAGTTCCAAAAAATAAAATAAAAAACACTACACACCTGATAGTGATACCACACAATTGGTTAAAAAAAGAAAAGAAAAGAATTTTACAGAGCCAGAATCAGATGTTAGAAACTGTAAGTCAATCGGCAAGCAAACAAAATCATGCCACCATCATTCTACATGTGCTAATGCCGTGTGACGTAAGTAATTTAAACTACATAAAACATAAAGCAGAAGCGAGTAAGCTAGCAATATTAAGATTGCAAAAAATGGTCAAATAATTGGATGCTTCGTAGCTTGTAAGTATCAAATGTTGATTGACGAACTTGACCTGAATGATCACTCAGGAACCTGTTGCATTCACATATGGCATTAAGAAGCATGGGTAGGATTAAAGAACATTAACAGGATAAGAGATATGAGGTAATTAATGGATACTTACCTTAAAACCTATAAATCTTTGTTGATTTCTTTTGGCTATTAGTTTCAGTCATTGTCGCAAAAGGGATGGTTGAATGGACCAGCCTGGAGTTATCTTGCTTCGTATTTTGACTAGGTTTCAAGATGTGTTTAGCTCCTGCAATTAGTTTAACAGGACCAGGACCAGGACCAGGACCGGATCTCGCCATTTCATCCACTTTCGAACCATCAATGCCACTTTGACTCTCCTTTCGACCACCTTCTTCAACATTGTCATTGTTTGAAGTCAGTTCAAGTGATCTGTCATTATGTTGCGTATCCCAGCTGAAACTTTCACTTACAGCTCTTACATCCTCTGGTGCCCCTAACGAGCCACATCCAGGACCAGCACCTGCATATGCATTACATTGAATACTTCTGCTATAATCTCCTCTTGTCAACTCCATCTCAGCACTCGAGTCTTCTTGAATTCCTAAATATGGCATCTTTGTAGCCCTGATAGGATACTTGTCTGTAGCCACATGCCTCTTCTTGGTTTTCTGGCAATGATTGAGCCCTTTAATGCCACAAGTCTTCCACTGCATTCTGTCTTCGACCTTGTTTCTATTTCTGTAGCTCGTATTGATTGAACAAGTTGCTTCGACTCCTGAAAAGGCTGGAACAAATGAAGGATAAACTACAGATGGTGGGACAAGTGAACTCTGCATGTGCACATGAGGGCTCACAGGATTGCAAGGGTAAGCTACAGATGATGTAGACGAAAGAAGATTCGTTTCAGTGCTACGGCGATGATGCTTGCCACTCATTTCTGCAAAACCTTGAGAAAGGGCTGTAGGTGTCTTTAGTTGTGTTGCACGTAACAACCATGGAAGTAGGCTATTAGAAGAGCTCTGGGACCAAGATGGTTGGTTATGTTCGCTGCAATCCGGGTGCAAGAAAGGAAAGGTGAAAGCTGATTTCGTAGCTGGAGGTGGATTCTGCGCAGGATTCAAATCCATATGCTCACAGTTAATGTGAGTAGATAAAACAGGTAACTGAGAATTGACTCTTAAAGTTTCAGGTCCAGGCATAAAGGGCTCCTGGAAGTTGGCTGCACTGTTAAATGTTGCAGGGAAAGTGGGTGTATAAGCAACAGAATTTCTGCTCATGGAAAGGTTGCCATTTTGAAATACTCTATCTGTCTTCCAGTTCACGTATGGGTGAAGAAACCTAGAATCTGGAGCCTTCATCAGCATATCTTCTACGGCTTGATTGCTTTGATTTGAAGGCTGGTCTGATTTTCCTGATACATGATTTAGAAGCCAACAATCCTGAAAATGTCTTTTCACCGACAAATTTTCATGGGCAGAGCTTGTATTACAACAATGCTCTGCTATGATTTCCTTATCAGTCCATACATTTCCATCAGGATAATCTTGAATGTCTTTGCTACTTCTACCAATAGCAACATCTTTACCCATCAATCGCATTGTTAGCTGGCTAGTATTTAGCAACATGAGATCTGAATTTTTCTTAGGGTGAATCATCCTATTTCCATCTTGATTCTGAACCCGGTCAAATTGCCCAAATTCATTGAAAGACATGTTCATTGGGTTTTGGTCTTTATCCAACAAGCGGACAGAGTGCTTGCTTCCACTTCCAGAATTTAGCCACTGGATATCTTCTCTTGCAGTAGCTGGCATTTCAGCAACTCCTAACCTAGCTGGTAAACATAATTTAGGGCTCTCTTGCTCATAATTGTAACCAGGAAACAAATTTATCTGATCTTCGGGGTGTAGTCTACCGAAGAAATGACTCTCTTTCATTCTTGAACAATCTCCCATACTTCTTTGAAGGCCAAGATTCTGTCCAGGTAAGCTGCATGAAGAACCTGCTACGAAACTTGACCTCTTTATCTGGTTGAAACTTCCTTTACCACTTGAACTTGCTTGGATTAGTTCACCTTGTGAATTGAGAGGCAAGCCCAAAAATCCCTCATTCATGCAGTTTTGTCTGAAGGAAACTTCTCTTTGCCTCCAATCTGGGAAGGGATTTATGCCACCAGTAAGTTCTATAGGAGACAGATGAGAGAAAGGTTGATACCGTAAAGCATGGGCAGTCATATTTTCTGCAGCAGCTGATGGTTGCAAATATCCTCTCATATTTTCAAGTGAACTCATTACAGCAACTCCACGATCATGGTTATCAAAATAATCAACGAACTTTGCACTAGAACTAGAAGTTCTAGCTACACTACCATGAACATGAGTATTTACATAGGGATTATGTAATTCGTTCAGTGCAGAAAGAAGTTTAGGAATACCAGCATATGGAGCTTTGTGAGATGTTATTCGGTCACCTTGATCGAACATATGCAAAGTATCATTGAACGATGAAACTTGACTTGGGAATTCAGATTTCTCTGATAAATGCTTTAAATTATCTTGAGAAGTAGTACATGGCCTCATAAAATTTGGGATATTCACAGTATCGTGACAGTCAGGCAACAAGTGTTTTTCGGTCATACGTAGCATTGCTGCTGCAGTTTCACCACTAATCGATACAACATCATGATCCGTTTTATCTACTTCCATGGCGGCCAATTCTTTCTTGTTTCCAGCCAACTGGTTCTTTTCTGATGTAGAAGCAACGGCATCTGAATATAACTTGCAAATACCTTTCTTAAAGGAAGAAACATATTTCTTTCTGGGACCAAGTATGTCATCCTTACCCGAGAATCTGACATGCCTGTCTGAATGTTGAATACCACAAGGATTTACTTGACCCTGCAGGTTGCAACTTCTGGCATTTTGCCCAGAAATATCTTTTGCCCAATTCCTGAGAATGCCACGAATAGGGATCACTGGTTCCTGATGCTTCGTAATAGATTTAGATGTTTGAGCAAGTTTCTGCTTTTTTTTAGTAGATAGGCATTTCAGTTCTTGTTTATTTCCGTGTACAGTAACAGATTCCAACTTGTCTTTTGGGGACCCCTTGTTGCATGACGAGTCTCTCAATCTTCTGCTTAATTTGATTGGAGTTTGCAGTTTGAATTTATTAGTATTATCCTGCAGCAGACAAGAAAACTATAACACCATGTCCAAAGTGGTGTTTTGAAATCAAACGCATTTCAATGATAAATAATTCAACCATCAAAGTTATTCAGTTAAGGTATACATATTATATGAAGGCAATTTGAATTTTTTTCACAAAAAATTATTTTCATGTACCCCGACATTATCCAAATCGTTCAAATACATAATGACACGGGTAGATAGCCTTGAAGCAAAGCAACTAAGAGTACCATAAAACAAAACTGAAGATTAAAACTAAATAAATAAAAAAATATAACTGGCTTGATCGAACAATATACAACACAAAATGAAACAGGCATTTCCAAACCACTATAAATGCATTCCAACATAAAGTCTCGTAGGCTGGAAAAAAATCCTCAACCAATCAGTTGGATAAATACAATCGTATACTTCTTTCAAGAGATAGATTTTTCCAGTTGAAAAATATGAGTAACAAATATTTTAAGCTATATATACATTGTTGGACTATCTCACATTCTTACCAGCATAGTTATTTGATTTGTATTTTGTTGTATCCTACCTAGATGACTTTCAAGGACCAAACATTTTTAATCTCCTACTCCTACATACTTGTAAATATCTCAAGGTTATCTAAAAATAAAAAATAAAAATAAAAATAAAAGGAAATTTTTTATATAACTGAAATATCTCAAGACCTCTTACATAATCCGATAATCATAGGAAATCTCATACATTAAACTTAGCTAACCACATCTAGAGGTCAACTCTTTCATTCATGCCCTATATTATTGATAATATAGAAAATGTATAATAACCTCCCAATAAGTTCACATATTCCATCACCAGTTCAAGGTCTGCGTACACAATGTAAATTTGCAGGAATGGCATTCCTAAAACGAAAACTTTCACCTCAAAGCTGTTGGTTTCAGAATGTTACTTTTGTGATTTCATCACGGGGCTAATTGCAAATCGAATGTGACATATATAGAACGACATACAAAGAATGATACTGTTGTTGCCTATAATTTCAGAATCCTCGTTTAGTTTCTTGGCAGAATGAACAATAGCATAGTCTACTCACTGGGTTCCCAAAAATTTTAAACTAGCAGCCACCTAAGGAAATATCTCTCCCACCTCCACAAAAGCATGTCAACTTAAAAAGTAGATTATCAAGAAATCAATAAGAGAACAACGTGTGTGTAATTGTGTATATATATATATATATATATATATATATTGTAGCTGTTTTTCTTTCTCACCCTTGTCAATTCAGACAATAAGCTAACTCATGCATCCCATTCTCATCCAATTTGACCACATAAAATTTGATAGTGATGTGATCAAATGTGATTATCTTGCACATAATGTCATTACAAGTTCAATCTAGGATATGCATATGCTAAACCAAGAACAAAAACCCCTCATATGATATACATATATACATAGGCCTCTCTCTCTCTCAAAAACCCCTCATATGATATACATATATACATAGGCCTCTTCTCTCTCTCTCTCTCTCTCTTCCCAACCAAATCCGTACTGTACAGCTGGAGCAACCATTCACCTCCCGTTGCATCTCATTCCTCATCATAACAAGTACAATTACAATGGCATTGGCTCTCACTTTTTAAACTCATATAGTCTTTTAACCAGCTTTTCCAGCAGTAGTTTTAGGCATAAATTGAAAAAAAATTGCATTATCCTAACGAGGATTAGACACAGTAATCAATTTTACAAGTTGAAACCACAAGACTAGACTCTAGAGTATAAAACAAGAACATTCTGTGACATAAAATAATGAATCATGATCCTTGTTGGGATGAAAAATGCTGCAACTCTTAAATCAAGCAGTCAAAAACTTAAAAACAATATAACAAATCATAAATGACATACCTTATTTGCAATTAGCACATTCTTTAAGCTCTTATTCTTCAATTTGATGTTCTTGTTCACTAATTTCCTCTTGTTTTTCTTTGGAATCTTGAAATGGAAGTCAACATCAGTAGAATTGGGTAGTTGATGAGCATGGTCGGTCGCAGCAAAAATGTCAACAATAGATCTTTTCTTGGGGGCTTTAGATCTCATAGGCTTTCTTCCAGCATCATTTGTTGATCTGAGGAGGTCGGGTTCATGGGACCACCACCGGAATTTGGTGACCGTGATGGGTGGGAGCAAGGTTTCCATATCCTCTTTGTTTACCTCATCAAACGGCCAGCATTTCACCACGTCAACGCTCCTCATCTTCGCTGCATATTCGCTGAAACAAGAAACATACTTCAGAAATAAAGCCAGCCAAAACCAAACTAACTGGAGTACTAATCATTTATTAAATTACCGGATCGAGAAGCCCTCAAACACAACAGCCATGGATGGTATTCAAACTGGATATATATATATATTATAGTGGAACTGCTTCTATGTAGAAAGTGGAAGATGTTTGGAGATCAAAGAGAAGAGAAGAGAAGAGAAGAGAGAGAGAGAGCTACCATTCACGGATGGATGAGAATTGGAGATGAGAGAGAGAATGCTTTTTTTTTTTTTTTTTTTTTTTTCCCGCTCACTAGAGAGAGAGAGTATCATAACATCCTACAGAGTTTTCCCTTAATTTATGACTGACAGCGACGTATGAGAATTGAGACCACAACTCCACAAGCCACCGCTAAAGTGTTTCAGAGAATATCGATTATAACTATTTTTTTCCTCTGTACAAATTACACAATCACTCTTACAGTTAATGTAATTCTATCAATACTGAATATTTCTCTCTAAAATTGCGTAAAACATCTCCTGCTGTGGCGGGAGAGTGGAGACAAACAAACCTTTTTAACAATCAACATATGCGTGAAATTACACTAAATATAGGGGTATTTGTAGAATATGCCTTTTCTTTCTATCTTTATATAAATTATTTTATTAAATAAATATTATCACATGTTGTTATGTGGGGTCACTGTAGCACTATACGCACTCGTATAGGCATAAGGGAACAAAGATTCTCTATTACACAAAAATTACAGATCGACGCTCTGCTGATGAGCGCGTGTCATTTACATGTATGATTGTGTTGTAACTTGTAGTGAAAAGTGAGAAGTGAGAAGTATGAAGTGGGGTTGATGGCAATTAAATTTTCCAGTCGGGTAGGTTCTTATTATTTTTGAACCAAACTAAGATTGATGATGAGAGTAAATCTATACATGTATGAATCTGATAATTCTGATGAATATATTAATAAATATACATAGAAAGAATAGAAGGACACGTTAAAGTATATATATATATATATATGCAGGGACGGACTCAGAAATATATATATGCAAGGACGGACCCAGAAAATATTTGTTAACAGGATTAAACTTATATATATGTAGGGATATAAATAGATTCTTCTTTTAACATAAATGATTTTACACATATGAACATTTACTATAATGTTATAATGTTAGTTATTTTATTATTAGATGCATGATCAATCATTTAGAAGTTGGCCTTAATTAATCTTAAAAATTTAGGACCGTATTAATTTTCTTATAAAAACAAAAAATAAAAAATTGTACAGAACAATTATTTAGACTTGTAATTGGCTTACTTCTGTAATGTATTATGAGTGTTTTTACAACTCACTTTGAACAATACTAGATATTTACAATTCACTAAATTTTGACTTAAAAAAATAGTTAAAATGCTTAAAGATATTATATTATATAAAAGGATTATACACGTGAAATTAACATTGGATAAAAATAAAAAGCATAATGGATAATGTTTTATGTAAGGGGAAGTTGACTAATATTGGCTGAATTAAGGGTAAATTTAGATAATGTTTTATCTACAATATAATGGTGTAATTTTTTTTTTTCTTTTTCTTTTAAAGAAAGCTGCCCCGGCTATAGCTCTAGGCAACCATCATTTGTGATCACCCTTGTATATGGAATAGTGTTAACTGTATCATAAATGCACATGTTAACAACCACTTTATTTCTATAAGGGTAAGGCACAAGTTAACAACTATTTTATTATTATAAATAAAAAAATAGTTACTGTATTTATTTATTGTAATAAGATAATAAATACAGTCAATGATACATGTGTTTATTTCTATTTATGAAAATAAATTATAGAAACAAATTAGTTGGTTAACACTATCCTTTCTATAAAGAGAAATAAAAACAAATCAATAACTGTATTTATTGTCTTGCTATAATAAATGCAGTAACTGTTTTCCTTTTATAACAATATATAAAAGGGGTTATCATGTGCCATTATGGTATAGGTTAACACTACCCATATATATATATATATATATAAGCCTATATTATATATATATATATATATACAATCTCATTCTTATATGTACATCTAGATATAACTTAATGAGGACAAGCCTATATTATATATATATATATATACAATCTCATTCTTATATGTACATCTAGATATAACTTAATGAGGATATTGAATGTAAGTCACTAGTTTTGACAAGTACATCTACACTTAATCAAAATATGTAAAATCAGTGGTTTACATTCAATATCATCATAAAGTTATATCATGACGGACTCATTTAAAAATTTATATATAATATAGGCTTTTATATATATATATATATATATATATATTGCCAGCTGCTAAATGGTGTAGAGGTGGTCCATGCATATATAGACGTCCGCAAAGATAGTAGAGTAGTTGAGCAAAGAACGCTGATGACTCATGACTGCATGCCTAAATGTTGAAGATCAGCACATTGCCAATACAAACCCAAATCCACATATATACATGACATAGTCCTAGATACTCCAGATACTCCCGTTGTGTTTTTACACTCTTATGTTCAATTATGTATTTAACTATATGTAACCCTACGCATTTAGGAAATCTAGGAAATCTAGGTTTTCAAAGTCTACAAGCTAATTTTAGTTTCTTATGGGGTGTGCAAAGATTAAAACACGTACTGCATGCCAGAAACATTTTTTTTAGAGGTAATATTTAAAATAAGCATTCAACTACATTCATAGCAAGCTAAGCTTAATGATGAGCAGCAAACTAGGGAAATTATGACCCAAAACAAAACCCACCAAGCAACATTATGGAAACTTTGTTGCTGTACGTCCCTAGGCCTCTAGCTAATATCAAATATGATATAAGCAATGGCACCTCCTAACAGGGCAGTTACTGCTACAAATTAAGATTATTAACACCATTTAAAGCATTAGATTCAAGTAATTAAATATCAAAGATACCAATCATTCTTGGCGCATATATATGGGTTAGGCTATAGAACACTGGTGTACCCATACACCATGTAGGAAATATTGTGATCATATATATAATTTGAAGAAGTGTGATCTAACTTTCGATCATGTAGGATATATTGTGATCATAATTTGAAAAAGTGTAATCCAACTTTCGATCATGTAGGAAATATTATGATCATAATTTGAAAAGGTGTAATCCAACTTTCGATCGTAATATTTTCTACATGGTGTACAGGTACACTAGTGTTCTATAGATTGTCTATATATATATATATATATATATATCGTAGCTTTAGCTACTTTGAAAGCAAGAGCAGCAGCAGTAGTACTACTGGCTTTGCCAACTCTTATGCTTTGCTTTTACCAGGACTGCAGGACATATTCACACCCCACAAAAGTCATGAATTCATTCCCATGGACAAAAAGATTCCGCCTTCTCCAAATTGCATGTTACCATATATAAATAGCTCAATTAATTAATTTCCTCTTAATTATTTCTCACACACCTAGAAAATCACCCGCTTGCTTTGAGTAATTTCTTGACAAACACAAGCCATCAAATATGACCTTAATTTGATTTTTGTACCTATTTTTACAGTGATTCAACATCTTTTTACTATCACACCCTATCTTTTTTATCGCCATAGCCCATATTTGTTACTTTTCTCGGTGATTATCTTAAATGATCATTATCATCCATACACATGCATGCCATCATAAACTGTAAAATCCACTTCTCCTAGAGCTCACATGGGCCTTCTTATGCTTGTTATCCTCACAACTACAGCTTTGAATTGAAAAAATAATAAAATATTTATATTTATTTTTGTTAATATGTGGCTTAAATTAGTCGATAACATTATTTGATATAAATTTCTATTTCTTATCTATCCATATTATAAATATGTGGTTATATGATTTTTTAGACAGAAGTCTCTTTTGAGATGTCAGAGAGTTCTTTGAGTGTAATAAGGTTTTGAGTTTTGTAAATGATTTCTGAGACACTTTTTTGTAGTCTCCATTGATTATAGTGAATTTCTTTTCATCACCGAACCACGTAAATTTCTCTTGATTTGCTTTGCTTTTATTTTACCTAATTTTTTAGTATAAACAATTTTCACAACAAACTGGTATCAGAGCCCTATATTCTTGATTTAGCTCTTTGGGATCCATTATCAAGTGTTTGGTTGATTCGACTGTCAAATCTTTTGGCTTGTGTTAGATTGATCGTCAAATCTTTTGGGTTGCGTATCTGTCAAAAAAAAGTTAACCTTTCTATGGGGCAAAATTTGAGATTGAGAAATTTGATGGATGAAATAATTTTTGCCTTTGACAAGTGAAAATACAAGCCTTGTTAACTCAACAAGGGTTGGCCAAAGCCAGGGGCGAACCCACTTTTAGACTAGGTGGGGCCCATGCCCTACTTCAAATTTTCAAAAAAAAATATTGATTTTGTGTTTATATATATACGCACACATAAATGTTCAAATTATTGCGCACTAATATAACTTTATCAGTGTGTTGGATGTAGACCATTAAATTTAAATACTTTCACTCAAAATGTATGTACTTATTAAACCTTTTCCATAATTAGTGGTCCATATGTATTGGTACTAATATAATTACATCGATACGTACTAATGTGAACGGGACCGTATATATATATATATATATATATATATATATGCCCATCTTTGGACAAGGTAGGACCCGTGCCCTACTCCAAATTTTCAACAACAAAAAATATTGACTTTGTGTTTAATCAAGCCAACTAGTGGGAAGAGTTCAAGTCTCGCAATTTACAATTTTGCATTATTCAACCCAAATAAATATATTTTTAAAATTTATTTTATCTATTATTATTTTGAACTTTTCTTATTTCTAATAGTTTTAGTTTACATGCCTAACCCAATATCCAATTAATAAACCTAAAAATCACAAATTTTAATTTATTGTATTAAAATAGTCCATCTATTATTATGATTCATTCTATTTATCTTTAGTATTTTTTTATTTTATTTTATAGTTTTAATTTATTTATAATCAATAAATCAATAATTTAACTATAATTAGAAGAATAAAAAAAAAAATCAAAACAAGTCTAGTAATATTTATTAATCAATTATTTTTGTATAAATTTAAAGTGAATTCATTATAAATTCGAAACAAAATTTCTTATTATAAAATTAGATTGCATAATTTATTATTTTAAGAATTAGTATTGTAATTTTTCATTGTTTATGTTATTTTTCTTTTTATTATTTATTATTAATATTGTTTTTTTTTTTCTTTTTGAATTTAAGATTATTTAGTTTATCTTGAATAGGTATTCAATTTTTTTAAAAAAAAAATTTATCTAAACTTCATTATACAAGCAACTTTTCTTTATATAAAAAAACTATTTTTTGTTTAAAAAAAAAAAAATCATTTTACTATCATCTTAATCTTTCAGTATTTTTTATTTATATAATTGTTATTTTATTCAAGTGCCCCACTTGGTTAAAATTCATGAGTCCACCACTGGCCAAAGCACTCCAGGGTAGAAAGAAATTGCCTATGAAGATGCCAGAAGAAGAAAAACATGATATTATGGAGAAAACTTTCAGTGCAATTTTATTATCATTGTCTGATATGGTGCTGTAAGAGGTGTTTGATGTGAAAAGTGCAGAATCATTTGGCTAAAGCTGGAAAGCTTATATATGACCAAATACCTTTCCAACAAACTCTATTTGAAGCAGCGACTTCACGGTATTCATTTATTAGAAGGTAAGTCTATTCAAGACCATGTGGATGAATTTAGTAGAATTGTTTTGGATTTAAAAAATATTGATGTGAAATATGATGATGAAGATTTAACCTTGATTTTATTGTATTCATTGCCTTCCTCATATGGAAATTTTTTTGATGCTATAATGTATGGAAGGGATACACTTAGTTTGAAAGATGTTAAATCATATTTGAATTCGAAAGAATTGAAGAAAAAAGTGTCTGAAAATACGAATGAAATGGTTTGGTGGCTAGAAGCAGAGACATAAAAATAAATAAATAAATAAATAAAAATCTTCTGATGTTAATATAAACAAATCTATATCCAAGTTTAGAAGTAAGAAAGGAAGTTATAACTATTGCAAAAAATAACTGCATTGGAAAGTTGATTTTCCGAAACTTAAAGAAAAAAAGGATACAACTAATAAATTCTCTAATTCCGATGATGCTAATGTTGTAGAAGATTATTCTAGTGATACCGGTACTATTTTATTAGTTACTTCTGGTTGTTTAGACAACATTTGGATTCTTGATTTGGGTTGTTCTTACCATATGTGTCTCAATAGGGAGTGATTTGATACTTTTAAGTCTATTGAAGGTGGTGTTGTTTTAATGGAGAATAATATGTCTTGCAAGGTTGTTGGTATTGGCATAATTCGAATTAAGATGTTTGATGGTATTATTAGAACTTTGTCTGATGTTCGGCATGTACCAAATTTTGAGAAAATTTTTACATCTTTGGGTACAATTGATTCCCAAGGTTATAAGTATTCATATGAAGGTGGAGTTTTGAGAGTTAGTAGAGTGCTCTTGTTGTGATAAAAGGAAAATTGTCTAATATCCTCTATGTACTTTAGGGAAACATGGTTATTGGTGATGAAGTTGTTTTGTCTTCATCAGATCCAGATTCAGATATTACTCGTTTGTGACATATGCAGTTAAGGCATATGAGTGAGGCTAGCATGACTATTTCAAATAAACGAGGTTTGTTAGAGGATTAGAAAAAAAGGCAAACTTGACTTTTCTAAGCATTTCGTTTATGAGAAATGATGTAGAGTTAAGTTCACCACAGCTACTCATAGGACAAAGGGCACACTAGATTACATCCATTCAGATCTTTAGGGTCCCGCTCCTGTTGAGTCAAAAGGTGGTTCTATGTATATTCTGATATATACTGATAATTTTTCCAAACATGTTTGGGTGTATTTCCGTTTTTCCTAAATTTAGGAAGTGGAAAGTTCTTGTCAAAATCAAACAGAAAATAAAAATAAAACATCGTAGAACTGATAATGGTTTGGAATTTTGTGACGATTAGTTTAATGAATTATGCGAGAATGAAGAGATAGTGAGACATTGCACTGTCACAAAAACGCTATAGCAAAATGAAGTTGCATAACATATGAATAGAACCCCATTGGAGAAAGCACATTGCTTTCTTTCAAATTCTGGTTTGGAAAAAGATTTTTGGGTTGAAGTTGTTAACTATGCATGCTATTTGGTGAATAAGATCTCCGTAAACTGCAATTGAATTGAATAATCCTATTGAGATATGGTCTGATACTCCTGCTAATTATTCTGATTTAAAAATATTTGGTTGTCCTTGATCGGAACGATTTATACACCTTTTGAAGTCCCTATTTCCTATCAATTGTTCTCGTTTTCGAGCGTTTTTGTGAATATAATATGTTTTGTGAGTCTTGTGCAGGTTTATTTTGTTTTGGGGAGTCTACGCACGATAACGGAGATTTTCCGGGTAAATATGGGACTTTTGGGTTAAAAGAGTTTTTTCTAGTTTTCATTAAAATGTATCGCGTCAGTCAAAAATGTGTATAACAACCTATACCGTGTTATTGAAGACCTGATCCACTGCTAAGTTTCGTCAGACAGGTCGTTAAAGCGTATAAGGAGATGAATAGCGAAAGTTCTCAAGCAAATTTCGTCAGACGACTCGTTAAAGCGAATAGTAAGACGTACCTCAAGATCAAGAGTAGAACAGCTGAGATGCTTAGCAGTTGAGGTTGTCAAAGCGAATAGCAAGACGTACCCCAAGATCAAGAGTAGAATAGGTAAGATGTTTCACCGTTGGTTTCATCAAAGCGAATAGCAAGACGTACCCCAAGATTACTATCACCGCTTGTTTTTCACATTTTTTGGGACTCGCTATGACCTACCTATATATATATATATATATATCTTTTTTCCTTTATTATCAAGAGTGCTTCACAAATTCTAACATCCCTAACCCCCTTTCTTTACTTCTCTCCTTTCTCACGCCTAACTCTTCTCTCTTCCATTCTCTTTCATTTTCGTCTTCTTTTTCAACCAATAAAGGAGAGACCCACTCTCCCATGGAGGTTCTTCCTCCATGGGAACTTAACATATATATCCACCACCCTTTCTATCTTTATCCATCCATCTTAGAGCAAATTATAAGGAATTAGGTGTCAATTTCAAGCTAGAAAAGTTATGGAGCATATTTGGGGAACATTGTAAACCCTTACATGTGCTGTATATATGTATTTTGTTCATAAATTCATTTGGGTTTTGTTTTGTTCTTTGATTTATGTATGTCCTCTTATTGTGAAATTCATGTTTGTGGAAGTTAGAAATTGACATGTATGCTTGAATGTGATTAGGAGTAAAGTAATTAATGTAAGAGTAGAGTAATTCAGCTTCCCATGATGGTTTGTATGTTAATAGATGACTAAAATACCATTTATTGAATGATTTGAGTGTTAGGGATTTTATCCCCAAAGAGTAGAAAATGCTAGTTTATGCATTTAGTTGCTAAATTGGCTTTGGTTCACATCCTTGTGCTTAATGAGTCTTTTTAAGACATATTTGTCCATCCTTGACCGGAATGGGTAATGAATTGATTTAGGGAAAATTCTCAAGTCAAGAGGATAACCCTTAATTTATTTGAATGTTCTGAATGTTTAACAATTGCATTTATGCATATTAGTGTTAGGTAAACTTGTTTCCCATTTTTAGCCATCCTAGGGAAATTGATAAAACCAAATCCGCATCTAGAGTAAAGACCACTGAATTCCTCTTGTGCTCATTTAGTTATACGGGTATTTCATTACCTAATGCTTTCACTCGGTTAGCCACCTTTTGAATGATATTTAGGATATGTGTTATATATCGTGTGGTGTCGCATTGACATGCTCAACATGATATCCTCTACATTTGACCAGAAAGACGAGAGATCACTAAGCTGGAGTGTAAAGCTCGTGTGTGTGTCCCACATTCCTTAATGAATCCAAGATTTTATGTATGGATATAATCTCTATGTCGCTCGAGAGAGGGTAGAGATTAATTAAGGGGATACGAGCATATAACATTCATGTTATATGGGTATCTCGTATTCTTAATGCTTTCACTTGGTTGTCACCCCGTATTTGGTTAGCCTCGTGGAAGAATTATTGGTTATAGTATAGCCCACGAGGTTGCACATTACATACCCAACGAAATAATCACTGTATTTAACCGGAAACTTGAGAGATCAATGGGCCAAAGTATAAGGCTCGTATGTGTGTCCAATGGTACTTAATGAATCCATACGTGTATGTGGATGTGGTTTCTAAGACTCAAGAGAGATTAGAGATCAATTAAGGAGGCACGAGTCTATTATATACTTGCATATTGAGGTACTAAGTAAGTCTAGAGCTTAATTAGGAGGACTACTACGGTTGATTCATTTCCTTAGTGCAACCAGCATGCCATCTCTCCATTCCATCATATCCTTGTAAATATTATGTTATGTAATTTATACTTTATTTATATTATTATTTACACTTTTTCGAGCCCGCAACACACGAGTTCTCTCAGTGTGTTGCAATAATAGCTAGAACCGGTAACGGTCGACGAATTCCACCTCCCTGCAGAATGATACCCTCACTTGCCATTATGCTAGTCTCTGTGACTCACGCGATAGTGAGGTTGAACTTAATTGTTTATCTTTTGATCGACACCGTAACAACGTGTCGTCAGTCCTGCATACGCTTATGTGAGTAATAGTAAACTTGAGCATAGGGCCATAAAATGTTTATTTATAAGATTTGAGATTGGAGTGAAAGGTTATCGTTTATGGTTTTTTGAACACGAGTCAGAAAAATTTATAATTAATAGATATGTGAAATTTGATGAATTTGTCATGCTGCATAAGAAAAAAGAGTTTGTAGTTGTTGATATATATCATGGTGTTAGTAAGTAGGTGGAGTTTGAAGTTGAAGATTTTGATAAAGTGCATGATTACACTTTAGTTTAGCCAACTCGGGATGATATGCACGATTATGTTGATAATACAGAAAAAGAAATACATTATAGACACAAGAAGGAATAGAAGACAAATTAAACCATCTCAACGGTATGGATATACATATTTAGTTTCTTTTGCATTGAATGTTGCAGAAACTATTGAAATTCAGGAACTCTCCACTTATCGAGAAGCTATCAGTGGTATTGAATCTTCTCAATGAGTGAATAAATTGAATCTCTTCACAAGAACCAGACTTGGGAATTGGTGAAACTACCTAAGGGCCATAAGATTATTGGATGCAAATAGGTCTTCAAGAAAAAAAAAAAAAAAAAAAAAGGAATCTCAAGGGTTGAAGCTATTAGGTTCAAAGCACGTTTAGTTGCAAATGGCTACAGTCAATCATAGATTGTAGACTATAATGAAGTATTTTCACTGGTTGTAAAATATAGTCCTATCCGTGTGCTGCTTGCTATGGTTGCAATGTTTGACATGGAATTATAACAGTTTGATGTAAAAAACGATTTTCTTCATGGTAAGGTCGAGGGAAAATTTTTATGCATCAACCAAATGAGTTTGTTTCTCAAGAAAAATAAAATCATGTTTGTCTATTGAAGAAATCATTATATGGTTTGAAGTAGTCTCCTTGACAATGGTACAAGTGGTTTGATACTTTTATGATTGGTCATGGTTACTCACGAAGTGATTATGACAGTTGTGTATTTGAACCTGTACCAATGTCTCGATGAACCCATGCTCATTCCCCAGAAGAAATTGCGAGCTTGTCATCGCGGGAATAAGCCTGTACTAATGAGAATGACAAGCTCGCGATGAAGGACCAATAGTCTGTGCAAGAATAAGCCACGGTAATGCACATATGAAAGGAAAAATCCAATGGGACAAAAAACTCGATCGAAAAGAAAAATAGTACAATGCACATATGCCTCAAAATAACTAATATACTTCATTTGATATGCTCCCACTATTGGGACGCTCCCCATGATAAAAATTATTTTGAAGCAATCTTCTAGATTGCTAAAATGGGGTATACATATGTTTATTTTATGAAATGAAATAACATCATAAATGATTGGAGGGAGTATAAGCAAACACTTGCTTTCTGGAGTAATATCTATATGGAATCTTTTCAAAATCTTTTCATCATATTCTGATTACTGAACAAGCATTTTATTTGATCTATGCTCAATCTTTAGGTAAAGATAATATTTTCTTTCTCATATCTATAATTTCAAATTCATTTTATCAAATATTCAGCAGTTTTTAAGAACTCCCCGTGAGCTACAATTAAACTCATGTCATCAACATATGATGTGAATATAGCAAATATAGATTCTGATTTCTTTATGAAGACACATGGGTGTATAATATAATTATTATACCCTTATTTTATTAGATATTAATTGAAACGGTTATACCACATTCGTCCAGATTGTTTTTAATCCATATAAAGATTTTATAGGTTTATCAAATATAGATTACGAGATCATGATTTATATATTTCTAGCAATTTAAATCCTTTATGGATTATAAATATCTGCAATGAGTGAACTATATAGATAAATGATTACTATGTCAAGAAGACGCATTTCAAGCCTTTTAAAGGAAACCAAATTTATCAAAATTTGGAACGTAATCATATTCATCACTAATGAATACCAAGTTTCTGTGAGAAATCTTGTACAACGAGTCATGCCTCATATTTCACGATTTCGTTTTTCTTATTACGTTTCCGTATAAAGACCATTAGTATCCAATTAGTTTGATATCTTCAGGTGTCTAGAGTACTATTGGTCTAAATAATTTATGTTTGGATTATGAGGTCAATTCTTCTTGAATTGCTTATTGTCATTTAGGCCAATCATGCATTTTGTCTACAATCATTGATGTTTTGAATATCATAATTATCATTTATAATTTCAGTAGCTAATGTATATAAAAATATATCATCAATGATTGTTTCCTTATGATTCCACATTTCTCTCATATGATTTATAGAAATTTTCTCAATTTCTATATTCTTATATCTCTGTTAAGATTTCTTCCATTTCGATGGTTTTAGTCACTTCATGGACTTGTTTGATTTATAGAAATTTGCTCAATTCTTATACTCTTGTATCTCTGTTGAGGTTTTTTTCATTTCAATGGATTTAGTCACTTCATGGACTTGTGTCTCTTTAGATATATCAGACTCTTATATAGTTGATTTAGAGAAAGCAGATTTATTTATAACTCGAGTTTTGTTTATATTAGGATCCTCATAATTTACTTTCATCTTTTGAGGAACAATACATTTCAATAAAGGTTTACAAGCTTATGATACACATAAGATGATTTATTTGTTTCTCTTAGCTCTAATCGTTCTTGAAGAACAATCACCCGACCGGGGTTTATAAGGTAGCAACTTATAAAATCTTGTTACCTTTAATATATCAGGTAACAAATTAATAATCTTCTGATGATCAATTATCTTTCATATTTGAGTGATATGAAGATTGAAATGAGACACATTTATACATATAGAGAGAACCGAACTAGTATCTCTATTTTGTATAAGAGTAACTTTTCATTTACACTTCTCTTATGGAGAAACTTTCCATTTGAAAATTAATCAATATAATAATATGCAGATTGTGCGTAAAAGTTTAAACTATTAGAAGTTTAAATTTAAACTATTAGAAGTTTAAATTATCTAATAGAAGATTAATCAAAATCAACATTAATCTCAGAATGATATAGAAGTCTTATCTTAGATCATGCCAGAGATGCAATAAAGAAATATGCAACATAATCAAATATCTTAAAAAGTGAACAAGTCCCCATATAGAAATTGGTAACTCTATCAAAATAATAAAGTTCTCGCAATTACCTAGAGTCGTTTGATATGTGATTCCCCTAATCCATTCTAATTATGAGTATATCTGAAAACTAGATGTTGAACATAAATCCCATCTGCTTTGCAATATTCATCAAATATCTTGTCAGTTCAATCAAGTTAATATGCCTGAAAAACTAATAATATGTGCAAGTTATATGGAGATGTTTGATAATAAACAAACATGTGACTATCTTGTAGATGTATCAATTAGAACCGTAAAATAATGAACTGGTCCATTTGGTGGATGAATATGTCCACATATATCATTTTGAATGATAGGGATACAAAACCAACTTTATAATGAGATAGTCTTATTACTGATCTCCATCTGTAAACTTGCAGTGCATATATTATTACGGAATTAAAGAATATTCTAACTCTTTAATTAATGTCCATAAGAATTTTAGATGATCATACGCATCATCATAGATCATTGATGACCAAAATTGTCATGTCAAAACGTAAGTATTTTTGGATCCGAGAACTTCTAATCCATAACTGCATTAACTTTTACATCCTGTTCTAATCAGTAATATAATTCAGATGACAAAGCGCGCATCTTTTCTATAATGAGTTTCTGGCCTGAATCATGAGAAGTAATGCGCAGATATTCAACATTCTCATTATTTATAGTTTCAATATGATATTCATTTCTCTGTATATCTTTGAAACTAAGCAGATTTCTTCTAGATCTGCTTGAATATAATGCATCATTGATACATAATTTAGTATTGTTTGGTAACAATATCTTAGCTCTTCCAAAACCTTATATTAGATTCGCTGGACCTGATACAATATTAACATTTGTTCTAAGTAAAGCCAAATTTATAAAATATTTCTGACTTCGCAAAATTACATGAGTTGTTGCACCATCGACAACACATATATTTTTCCTTCTGGAAATTTTGTGGATATTATTAATAATGCCATTTTATATCTTATTTTAAATTATAATAATCCCTCTTTTTTTCAATAGGTTTACGTGGAAATGGTGCGAAATGTCACCATTTCAAACTCATTTGGTGATATTGTCAGTGGTTTAATAAGTTAAGTTTAAAAGGCACATATTATGGTGAACTACCAAAATTGCCCTTAGATAATCAGTTATGTTATTCTCTTTGTACTTTTATTTCTCCACACTTCCAAAAAAAACGACTCTCTCTCTCTCTCTGATTTTTTCTTTCTCTCTCTCTCTCTCTCTCTCTCTCTATCTACAAATAAAAGTTAAAGATTTGTGGTTTCCTCGAGTTTCATCTTCAACTTATAAAATAAGGTAATATTTCTTGAACTTTCTTCTTATAATTTGTTCACATTTTGTAAACCAGCCATTGTGAGAATTTTTAGATCTCCGAGCCTTTTCATGTGTTACCCGAGCCTTTTCATCTGTTCACTATCCAAGCATTTTCATGTGTTCACTATCCGAGCCTTTCATGTGATTCCCGTGCCTTTTCATGTGTGCCTTTTCATGTGCCCGTGCCTTTTCATGTGTTTCCCGTGCCTTTTCATGTGATTCCCGTGCCTTTTCATGTGATTCCCGTGCCTTTTCATGTGTTTCCCGTGCTTTTCATGTGTTTCCCGTGCCTTTTCATGTGATTCCCGTGCCTTTTCATGTGTTTCCCGTGCCTTTTCATGTGTTCCCGTGCCTTTTCATGTGATTCCCGTGCCTTTTCATGTGTTTCCCGTGCCTTTTCATGTGATTCCCGTGCCTTTTCATGTGTTCGTTTGCCTTTTCGTGTGCCTTTTCATGTGTTTCCCGTGCCTTTTCATGTGTTTCCCGTGCCTTTTCATGTGATTCCCGTGCCTTTTCATGTGTTCACTATCCGAGCCTTTCATGTGATTCCCGTGCCTTTTCATGTGTTTCCCGTGCCTTTTCATGTGATTCCCGTGCCTTTTCATGTGTTTCCCGTGCCTTTTCATGTGATTCCCCGTGCCTTTTCATGTGTTTCCCGTGCCTTTTCGTTCACTATTCGAGCCTTTCGAAGAATTTTCGAGCTTTTTTATGTCTTTCCGGAGCCTTTTCATTCACTATTCGAGCCTTTTGAAGAAATTTTTGAGCATTTTCATGTGATTTAATCGAGCCTTTTAAAGAATTCTATGAGCCTTTTCATGTCTTCTCTGAGACTTTTCAATATCCTTAACATAGCCTTTGTAAATGTAATATTTGAAAAAAGTTTGTAGTCCTGAATTTTCATTAATGCTTTGTGATGCTTAATTTGACAGCATCATGAATCGGGTTAGAATAGTAATATCTTACAATGGTCGATGGGAGCAGTTACCCGACGGAAGTCAAAGGTTTGTTGGATCGGATAACCAGGGAATGTATGTGTCAAAGGATATGACTTACGAAGAATTGGTGGCGATCGTGCATACCATTGTGAATTATGATGTAAACAAATTCAATGTTGATCTGTCATCAATATCAATTGTTCCTGGCAGTACATGTCGCACATTTATAAGAAATGACAACGATGTGCAGTTTATGCTAGGGGAAGATCGAGTTATCCCTCAAGTATGTGTCAGTGTAACTGAGAGGACAGCTGGAGATGTGATCGGGAATGATATTCCTCCTCTTGAAAATACCCAACAATTAGGATCCTTTAGCGGTAGCAACCAAGTGTTCACCCAAAGAAGTGCCACTGAAGGTGGGGGAAACATGTGTGGTGTCCCACCGGTAGCGGTCGACCATGAAGATTTAGTTGAACCTCAATTTGGCGATGTGTTTGGTTGTCGAAATGAGCAGTACAATGAGCAAAACAATTACCCGAACCCTGAGGTGGATAATGAGGCAAATAATGAACAGGTTAATGATCGGGTTGATGATCTACAAAATGTGGATGAAGATCCTGCACAAATTGAAACACGAGGTAGACATGTACAAGGAGTTAGTTGCACTCCACTTGATATGCCTGGGCCTTCCGAGGTCCGGTATAATGTAACAGCATCTGCAACGTGGGTTATTCCCGGAGCAGATTCATACTCGTTTGGTATTGATACAACTAGCACCTTGGCAACGCCAGAACCTAGAACCATGATTTATAAAGGTCAATTTTTTCTGAGTAAAAAGGATTTGAAGAGGCTAGTTGGCCATTTTGCAATGCATCATAACTTTGAATGGAAGGTGAAAAGGTCCAATAAGACAACTTTATATCTGGTTTGCATCATTGACGACTGTACATGGAAATTAAGAGCGGTGAGGAGAGATGAAGGGACATACTTTCAAGTGAGAAGTTTTGTCAACGAACACAGTTGTCCCTTGGAGGAGATTCACCGTCGCCACCGGTAAGCTAGTGCAGTCATAATCGGAGAAGTCGTTACACCTAGACTTCAACAACATGATGGTCGTCTCATGCGTCCCAAAGACGTCATCGCCGATATGAAAACAATGTATGGCATACAAATCATGTACAGTAAGGCACACGATGCCCTTCAATATGCATTATCATTGACCTACGGAACGCATGAAGAAGCTTTCCAACTCTTGCCATCTTTTGCATATGTTCTGGAACAGCAAAATCCTGGCACAATCACCGACTTACAATGCACTGACGATGATAAATTCCTCTACTTTTTCATGTCAATAGGGTCCTCAATTAGAGGTTTTCGGAGGTGTATACGTCTTGTGATTGCAGTTGATGGTACCCATTTGAAGGGAAGATTCGTCGGTACAATGTTTGTGGCAACTGCACAAGATGGAAACGAACAGGTGTATCCAATTGCTTTTGGGTATGGTGACTCAGAAAATAATCTTTCATGGGAGTGGTTTTTGGAATGCTTGAGGGGTGCCCTTGGTAATATAGATGATCTGGTTTTCATTTCCGATCGTCATCCAAGCATTGAAGCAGGGATATCTAAAGTGTTCCCTTATGCAACACATACCATATGTTGCTGGCATTTTGGGGAAAATATGAAGAAGCGATTCCATAGAAAGGATGTTGCTGACATAATGAATGATGCAGCTAGGTCGTACAGTGAATTAAAGTATAATCGTCACATGGAGGAGTTACGTAAGCTGCACAAGGCTGCATTCGATTATGCTATTGCTGCCGGTCCTCACAAATGGTCCCGCGTACACTGTCCTCAAAGAAGGTACAGGGTGATGACCACAAATGTTGCAGAGTGCATAAACTCATGCCTAAAATTCGCACGACAACTGCCATTGATGACGCTGGCAGAGTTCATTAGGAATATGCTACAAAAGTGGTTTCACGATCGTCATGAAGCTGCACGGTCCATGCGTCATCGATTGACCGACGCAGCACATCTTGTGATCCTGAAACGGGTGGAGAAGTGCGGTTTTATGACCGTAAATACAGTTGACTGGAACATATTCTCCGTCAGACACAAAGGAAAACAGTGGACGGTTGACTTAGCCCGCAAGACTTGCACATGCAACAAATTCCAAATGGACTTTTTTCCATGTTTACATGCACTCGCAGCGGCAAGGTACTTGACAAGTTATAGTTAACACATTATATTACCCAAACGTGAATCTCACTATTTTCATTGTTGCAGGGAGCGAAACTTGGATTTCACATCTCTGTGTGCAGACTACTACAAAAGGGAGACACTTATTAATGCATACTCGGTCCCTATTGTGCCTGTTGACCATCCTTCTTCATGGGTTGTGCCATCTGACATCGCAGCGCGGGTGGTTTTAAATCCAAAGACAAAGAGACAATCAGGTAGGCCGATGGAGGGTCGACATGCCTCGTCTTCAGAGAGGACAACCACACAATCGTGTAGAAGATGTGGGCAACCTGGACATAATAGCAGGAGGTGTTCCAACCCGCCTATGGTTAATGAAGGTCCCAGTAGAATTGTCCCCGAGGAATATCGTCGCAAGTGCAGCATCTGTCATTCAATTGGACACAACAAACAAACGTGCCTTTATAAGGAAGGCAATCAAACATAACAAGGCAGTACAAGATGAAGACGAATTGCCACCAGAAGCACCTTGAGGAACATGTCTCCAAGTTGATGTCTTCAAACATCGTTCAGACTTTAGGAACCATGCTCGATACAGTTATGTTGTTTAAATCGTTAAAGGTTTAGTTGTTCATTTTCATTGTATTATTTAATTCGTGTTGCAACGCACTAAATTGTTCACGCGCGGGTTGGAAAGTGAAAAAAATTAATTAATTAATGAAAATAATATATGAATCTGTTATGTACATCAATTACAACTCAGGGAACAACCCATATATACATCATCTATACAACAGTGTTGTGAAGCGAGTTACAATAAACCTCCACAGCCATCTTCTCCCGGATGGTGCCCATATCCTCTTCTTTCCAGTCGAACTCCTTCTTGTTTGCCAACAAGTACTCTACCAATCTCAAAGAGTAGGCACCACAGTTACCGCTGCAAATCACCATATGAACAACCATTAGAATGGAATTTAATTAAAACCAAGTGAGGTATAATAAAATGTTGGAATAGTCATACCCCTGATGCTGTTGGGGCACCCCACGGGATCCGTCCATGATGCTCATCCGGAAGGCCTTCTTCGATAAACTGTATGTCACATCATCCTTCGTTCGGTTTGAGTGAAACTCGACCTGATGCAACATCGAGGGTATAAACCAACGTAGGCACGCAACATGTTTATTCCTGTACTCCCATGTGACCTCCTGTCTGAACGGGTCTAACAGGTAGATCTTCCCTTGGGTGAGGTCGACGCTGGCCAGTACCCAATGGTTGCGTCCAAGGTTGCAAGGTATCATAACCTGTTAGTGTTTCAACATAGTGTTATGTGCCTGAAATCTAAACATAGTATTAAACACATTGAAACCTTGTAATTTAAACACTCACCCAATCAACCGCGTGCCATGACTGGTTTCCTGCCAGGAGTAATCCTCGGACCGTCTTCAGGTCATCATCGTGCCACTTGTGTTTCAGCATAGACCATTCCTTAGGGGGTGCAGCCACCCCACTGCCGAACATCCGCTCCCACTTAATATCTAACCATGACTGTATATAGAAAATTAACCACAATGTTAGGTAATAGATCTAGTAAACACATCAATTAAAAAATGAAAATCGTACTGTATAAGAACTTACATAGAACTGGGAATCCAGTACGTTAACCCTCTAAGCGTAGACAATGGGGTATGCTCGTTGACGCTTCCGTAAAATCAACAAGTACGCATCGATGTGCTGACAATGTAAACATTTTATATTGTTAGGATTCTACCATTACTGATAAAAACTTATACAAACAGTTAAAGTAAGGAACGTACCGTAACCTCCAACTCCATGAAGTTGGTTTGGAACAGTTGGAACCAAGTGACACCAACTGGTATATGTATATCCACATCACGTCTGCATAATTGCTGAAGAAGTTAGATGACCAAGTAATATTAATTAAAGATTGTGTAATGAACGATTATACGTACAATTCCCCCGTGGTGTTCCTCTTGTAGGCTTAGTACGCAGCAACGTGGTCAGGATCTAACAAATCATAGGGCTTGAATGTATGCACTGATGACGCTGGCCTGGTCCTTGGCTTCTTCGGCCTACAGGGGTCAGTGTATAGGGTCATCAGTTGCCAATTTGGCCTGCGAACCCGCAGCTGACGCTGAATCTGGGGCAGACTACAGGCTCCAGAACTAGACTCCACCGGAGGTGTGTGCAGTGAGGAGGATCTCTGCCTCTGTGGACTACTGTGAAGAGGGCTGCGCTGTGAGGACGACCTGTGCCGCCGTGTATCTCTATGAGGAGGGCTGTGATGTGAGGAGGATATCTCCCGTCGTGTATCTCTCCGAGAAGGGCTACGCTCTGAAGAGGATCTATCCCTCCGTGTATCGCTCTCTCTCCCTGTATCGATCTGATGAGTGGGGGAGTTGCGCCTGGATCGCTTCAACGGTCGCACTGCGCTGGGATCTACTGGAGGTGGTGTACGCTGTGAGGATGAACCATGTGCTAGGTCATGTAGAAGAACATGTGGCACAGATCCACCAGGTAGCTCCCGTACTAGAAGTCCTGTCTCTGTACCAGCACTGTCGTCGGGTAAAACTAGAGGAGGCACCTGCTCTAATAGTGATATCTCTGTACCACCGGGAACCTCTGTTCGTTCTGTCATAACATGACCCGGGTGATCACTGTCTGCAGTATGTGCCTCCGTAGTAGGTGTCTGCTCATGTGTGATCTGTGGGTCTATCCCATGCTGATGTGTACCTGTCCTGCCTGTGGGACTAAAGTCTCCGTGATGGTCATCGAATGGTGGACCATCCATACGGGGGCTGCGATGTCTGACCTTGACCCTGACCCTGACCCTGAAGCGCCCGAATTATATCCAACAACTCCTGATGCTACTGATCTCGCTTCTCATCACTCTTTCGGATAGCCTCCATCACATCAACCCGTAGAGATTGGACAGCATCCATCGCTTCACCGAATTTACCATCCCAGCCCTGAAACGATTTGAAGTTTTGTCAGCACTTAAACTGTTCACTTAATTGAAATTAAATAATGTGGTTCTAATATCTTTTACATACATGTGGATGCACGCCAACGCCTCCTCGGGAATCACCTCCAGGTCGAGACTGTCTGGGCATAGTGAATCGTACCCGTCTATGCCTTTCAGGACTCTCATCGCGACCCTCCAAAACTGAATCACCCCTAGGTCGAGGCTGTCTGGGCAAAGTGAAACGTACCGGCTGATGCCTCGCGGGACTCTGACTCCCACCCTCCTGGTCTGAACCCTCTGTATCATTGGCTCCGGAATATGCACCATCACTATCACTGGGTCCGGAATAAGGACCCTCCCTATCACTGGGTCCTGAATACGCACCCTCTGTATCACTAGGTCCGGAATACGCACCCTCCATATCAATGGGTCCAGCACTCCTACTTCGTTCGTGCTCAGGGACGTGACTAGGTATATCAGAAACATCGGTATCATACAGACTGCCTCCCAGGTATATGCCTTCGTAGTAAGGTTGAGCCATCTCAACACTCGTTGGCACCAATTCACGCCGCGCAAACATCTGAAATCGGAGTGAGATCATTGTAATTGTATACATACTAAAAACTATGAAAATTAACAACAACAATACTTACCCTTTCAGTGAAAATGCCATCCGGTTTTCTACCCCACGTTCGCTGACTCAACTCCCATTTCAGAATACGTGGGGGTGGTAGCTCGGAGATTGCCCTACGGATCCCACATTTTTTATTCCCAAGCTCGGGGATAACCTCAAAAGCAAATATCTGTATAATATATAAGTACGATATGAAGTAAATACATTAGTCATATAAAATAAAATAAAAAACTATAATTAAAATACAGATTCAAATTTTAAATTCTCACCAATAGTGCGTGTGGTAGTCCATATACGTTGTACGTCTCAGTCGTGTGTACGTCAGCACCCCTTTCTTGCTGTCGTTGTTCAAACCGCTCCCGTCGACCATCCAACGCATGCTTGAAACAATAAATTGACCGCTTATACACGTGTGCGCCCCACGGGAACGCATCAAAAGCGTCCAAGTCCTCCACTAGCCTCCACTGCCATACTGGAACTCTATCTCGCTCGTCTACCCCCATTAGTATCCAGTTGAGCATAAACAATAAGCATAGCTTTACCGCATGGTACTGCTCCACAAAAATACCAATCCGCAGCACTGCTCTCAACTCTTCAAACTCGATGTCTCTACCCTGGAAGTACCGCTCGTGTATACCATTCTCTACCATATCATACCTTGCCGTGTCGGGAATGACTCCGAACTTCAACCCAGTGATTAGACAAAACTCAACCTTCGAGAACCGGACCGAATGCTTACCTAACAAAAATCTCATCTCATCTTCCGGCCCATCGTGATGCAACTCGCGTAAAAGCAGCCGATGGACAATCCCAGCCGAAAAATGAATCTCACGATGCATCATTAGAAAATGACCAAAACACGACTCAGTATACCGACGTCGGTCTTCGATCCTTAGATGTTCAGGTACACTATTAAGTGCGTTGTCGATATCAACCAGGTCATGGAAATGGTCATGCCGTATAATTTTTCCCTTGAACCATTCTCTTACTGGGGTTTTAAGCGACTCCTTTAGCTGATTCCTCATATGCATTCACAGAAAAAAAAACATATGAGTTCATGAAAAGGCTCGAACAAAAAGACTCGGGCAGTGTATGAAAATGCTCGGGTAATGTATCAAAAGGCTCGAACACTTCAGTAAAAGGCTCGGGTAGTTTGTAAAAAGGCACGAACACTTCAGTAAAAGGCTCGGGTAGTGTATCAAAAGGCTCGGGTAGTTTGTGAAAATGCACGAACACTTCAGTAAAAGGCTCGGGTAGTGTATCAAAAGGCTCGGGTAGTTTGTGAAAAGGCACGAACACTTCAGTAAAAGGCTCGGGTAGTGTATCAAAAGGCTCGGGTAGTTTGTGAAAAGGCACGAATACTTCATTAAAAGGCTCGGGTAACGTCTGAAAAGGCTCGAACAAAAAGGCTCGAATAACAGTTCAAAAAGACTCGATTAAGTTCAAAAAGGCTCGAAATAAAGGTTGAAAAAGGCACGATAACAGTCCAAAAAGGCACGATAACAGTCCAAAAAGGCACGATAACAGTACAAAAAGGCACGATAATAGTACAAAAAGGCACGATAACATTACAAAAAGGCTCGATAACAGTTACAAAAGGCACGATAACAGTACAAAAAGGCTCGAAATCACTTCAAAAAGGCTCGATAAAGATTCAAAAACACTTACTAACCTAGATCTTCATCGTCTTCAAAAGAAATTTTTTTCTTAAACTAAAACACTAACCTAATCTCATCAAACAAACATAATGAACAACAAATCAAATCAAACCTAATCTACATCAAATACACAAAACTTATCTAGAACAAAAATGCGTGAGAAACAAAAACGTACCGGTCTCGTTTTTCTTCGCCCTTCAGTTCTATTCGACATCGGTACTGTAGCGCCGTCGCCGGTGGTTCTTCGTCAGGTTTTGGTCCTCTGTAGCACTGTTGCGCCGTCGGGGTTTCTCTCTCTGGTTTTTTCTTTCAACGTTTCAAAACCAGACAAACCGACAAAAAGGGTAATTTTATCTGGTCACATAAAATGGTGCCTTTTAAACTTAGATTAGTAACTTGGTGCCTGTTCCCCAAAAAGCGCCCCAAATGGTGACATTTAAATTTCGACCTCTATAAAGGATTATCAAAACCTGGCACTGGAAGGGTATAAATTAAGAAGAATTAAACATTTTGAGAAACATATATAGCAATACACTTTGTATTCTAATACGAAGTACACACTGAGCAGTCTAATACAAACTACAACAACTGGGTTTGTTATTGGAGATTGCTTTTCTTGGCCAGATTTGGCATTTTCAAGTCCTGGAAATGGTCTCAAGTGGCCTGTCTTTTTCTACCTGTTCTTGTCTCAAATTCAATATGGATTTTTTTTATCCAAAAAATAGAAAGAAAAGGACATTGTCAAAAATAAACCTATAAAATTATTAATTAATAATATTTATCGATCACAATATTATTATTTTTTTTAAATATTATAAATAAATATATTCATTTAATAAAATCAAATAAATACTGATTTGTCCTATCCCATTTGTCCATATTATATGGTAACAAACATTAGACATGACAATAGAGACACTCTGGTCATTTGAACCTCTTATCCCGTCATGTCCTAGCTATACCAAACATATAACAGTACAGTTAACAATTTTATCTCAAACGTTTCAAACACAATATGGAACAATTGTCATGTCATGTCCTGTCCCGTCCTATTCCCATACCAAACGCACCGTTAATAAAGGTTTGAACTATGAAAAGAGAAATTCTTCTTAAAAACAAATTAAAAACTATAAAAAGAGAAAAAATTTGAACCTTATTTTTACATTTCTTAGACATCAACTTTAAAAGATTTCGGATTCTCTCCTGTCCGGCTTTCTCAAATGTCCCTAAATATAAAGAATATTGTAGGGTCAAAATTTATTACTTTATTTTCTCAAACATACATATAATATTTCATTCAAACTAATATACCCTTCAAAAACAGCCCAACAAAAGTTACACCGAGAGAGGTGAGCGCCAGGATCCAAACCTTTTTTTTTTTTTTGATTATACAACAACTGTCGGGACCGGTGAAATTGAGATCTACTAGCACAGCCCAGATTGCAGCTTCCATAAACGGGAAGAGAGCACCACACCATGGTGGGATAACATCCACATTTTGGTGGGACAAATTCTTTTATATATATACCAAGGTCATGGCTTGAACCTTGGTGGTGGAGGGTCTAGGGAGACTCCAAACCACCAAGGCAAGTGGCCTTTGGTAGATCCATACCTCTTTTGAAAACAAGTACGGGATCCAAAACTCGGTTAATTAAAATCTAGAATGTAATATTTCAATAATTAGATAGATTTAACAGCTGAATTATTGTCTTTATTATTATTATTATTATTGTTATTATTATTGTTTTGTGAACAAACTTAAGCAGAAAGAAAAGAAACTTTGAACTATTAAGATAATTAAACAATGTAATAGTATCAATTTAGTTGTTACATCATTTGAGATTGATAATAGATGGAACTATTAATCTTAAGAAGAAGCATATGCAAGTGGTTAGTGTCTATTTTTCAAATATAGGAATGAGCATCATTTTGGTTTTTGGAGTGGATTCATACAAATTTTCTGTATGCAGAAAAGGGTGTTGGTCCCAGATAGATAGTTTCACCTTTTCTTTTTCCTAAATAATAAATAAATAAATAAATAACTTTGAGAGTATGAAAGTAATAAATTGATAATTATCATGTCATGTATGCAACAACTGCTATGATTGATGGTAAGTGCATTTGGGCATAAAATGGGCTTGTCAAACTATTAGGTACAGGGTTTTTTTATTTATTTTTTATTTATTTTTTATTTTTTTTATTTTTAAAAAAAAAAAAAAAAAAAACACCATTCGATACAACTTACAAGTATTTGGTTTGAGAGTATTGTACTGTTCAACTTCTAATTTCACATGACTTGCCCCACTAGAAACTTCTTTCATTTACAAAACAATGTCCACCACTTATAAAATCCCACAATCTATTTGACAATAGATAGCAACATTTATCTTCCGCATTTTTTAATTTAACATAAGTGAATTTAAATGTTTTTGTTTATTTCAAAAAAAGAAGAAGTTATTAGAAACCTTTTACTTGCGGAAGTTCTTATAAAATTTAATGAAATATAATAAAAGGAGATCTCTCATGGAATTCATGAGAAAGTTTCTGGCAACGTTTTAGAAAATTGATAGAAGTTTATGATATATTTGGGAATCATTTGATCTGGGATAAAATAAATCAAAACATTTTTCTTTCTTAAAATCTGTCATCGAAGGACGGAACGTGCCCAAATTAAATACTACCACATTTATTCTCATAACACTGAAGATAAAGCTACTCTCATATACTTGTAAAATACACATAGTGTTGGAATCAAACGCTACCACTACAATGAAAAGAAAGGTGCACACCATCCATGCTAACATAGGGTATATGAAATCAATATATGTTTAACTATGATTAGTGATATAGTGATAATTTTATTAAGTAATATTATACAAGCTAAATAATTCAACTTAAATGATGTGACAAATGATTTGTCATTACCACATAAATCCATGAGTTTTAGTTAATTTTTTAGATTGTCTAACATTAGTAAATTTTTATGGAGTCTCAATTCTATTTGATTCAATAAAACTACATAGTCCAAACATTTTGGACGAATAATGTAATTATTATTATGTTTTAAAACAAACATAAATGAAGTAATTAAACCGTTAATTTATAATAATTATTTATAATATTATAAGAAGACGCACAGTAATATTGCAAACCATATCCTATATCATTTAATATAATTTTTAGAGTAAAAATGATATATCATAATCATTGTCTCCCCTCACCGACTTGTATACCTTTTGAAGTGATAAAAGACAAGACTAAACAAGTCATTATCATAAGATGCATTCAACCATGAAATAGAAAAGTTTGCATTTCACTTTAAATTCATATGTGATTTCATTTAAAACAAAATTATCAGAATAAGAAAAAAAATCAAATTAAATAATGATATGGGCTAATTGCACTCACGTGGGGTGTGTGTTAGGCACGTGACAATACATCTAATTTTCCATATTTCTAGGGTTTGAATACTTTCATACCAAGTAAGGATTTGGTTGACATTTTTATTCTCAGTAGGTTAAATATCATTTGACATAAACTCTACACTTTAAGCATTAATTGCTTTGCCAAATTACAAACGCTTAGTTCGATTATGCTTTTAAATTCAAAAGATTTCCTTTGACAACCGAGCATAAGGCCTAATTTAATTATTTTGTGATTTTTTTTTTAATTAATGGTGCTATTGACGCACCACTACTGAATTATTTATACCTCATTTTTTAAATTATTCGGTATTCATTTTTTTTTTCTTATATCAAATTACTTAAAGATACATAGCAAATGAATATTGGTCCAAAGAGATCAAAAGTACCTATTTTCTCTCTAAGTCCTCTTTGACGTAGAGAAAAGTAGGGTTGAGTTTTTAGGGTAACGGTATTTCGTAGGTTTCTTTTTGAAAGATGAGTGCTGACGAAGTTGCGCGTCTATGTTCGTCGATGTCTCTTAGGGAACGAGATGGTCTAGTTAGGACTATAAAGACAGATTTGAAAGATGCGGGACTCAAGTGGATGGCAACGAGCTTGGTAGGTAAAGTTCTGTCAAACAAGTCAGTTCATAGAGACAGCTTTCAGGCGGTAATGAGGAAGATTTGGTAGACAAGAGAAGTAGTGGAGATTGAATCGATGTCAGATAATATTTTCGCCTTCCACTTCCAAAACGTGGATAACATGCGGAAGATTATCTTGAGAGGGCCTTGGAATTTTAATGATGCTTTGATTGTTATGGAAGAACCAGGAGGAAAGGGAGATGTTAATCGTATGAAGTTAAGGCTGAGTTTTGGATTCAAATCCATAATGCGTCTATGATTTGTATGACATAGGATATCAGACGTTTTCTTAGGGGTATTATTGGTGAAGTGCTGGAGGTTGATAGCAGTGATACTGGGTCTAACATGGCCAAATTCGTAAGAGTACGTGTGGTAGTAGAGATTGATAACCCTTTACGCAGATGTTTATGGGTAGATATAATAGGTGATGGAGTTGAATCTATTTTGCTCCTAAAATATGAGAGGCTTCCTGATTTTTGTTTTCATTGTGGTCTTCCAGGTAGGGATGTGTAGGATCCAATCCAATACGATCCATTGGATTGGATCCAGAGAGGTGATCGCATCAGATTGGATTGGATCCTAAATTCTAAAATCCATTGGATTGGATTGGATCGGATCAGATCAGATCTTGGATTTTTGTTTGGAAA
This sequence comes from Acer negundo, assembly GCA_035582765.1. Lineage (NCBI taxonomy): Eukaryota > Viridiplantae > Streptophyta > Magnoliopsida > Sapindales > Sapindaceae > Acer > Acer negundo. The sequence goes on along the minus strand of CM069237.1, from coordinate 19,115,605 downwards.
TCCGCCAAATCCGTCAATCCGCCTAAAATATTAGGCCTTATTTTTATATTGGATAATTTATTTTATTCACTGCTTTCTAATATAAAGGCCCAACCTAAATACAATTTGATTATCTAAATATTTGTAGAGGCCAAACCCAAATACAATTTCTAATGTTACTATTTTAGATTTTCTTTCTCAATTTCTCTATAGCCAATAATCCACCATCTTATTTTTTTCTATTTTTCTTCATCAACATCACAGCTTATTAAGTTTACATTTGGAGCTGATGTATCCTGTTTATAAACTTTTTGAATTATATAAAGTTTACAAGTTATGTCATGTATTTTTTAATATTAATTTTATTTGAATTAATTAGTAATGTTTGAATAATTTGTTTGATTTTATTTATTTATTTCAGATTATAACTTTTATATATTAAGAATGACTTTATATTAATTCGATCCATCGGATCTTATCGGATCGGATCGGATTGAAGTATTTTACAATTGGATCGGATCAAATAGTAATTTGATCGGATCGGTTCAGATCCCGCTATAAAATTAGATTGGATCAGATTGTAATTTCTTTGATCCAATCGAATCAGATCGGATCATGGATCATGGATCATGGTAAATCCATTGCATCCGATCCGCCGCACACCCCTACTTCTAGGGCATACATGTAGGGACTGTCCTAATAAACCGAAAGGATCCAAGGTAAAAGGTGAGGAGTTCCTGTATGGCTTATGGATGCGAGCTCCGGTTACTTTTAGGAGGACTGGTGAATGGGAGTGGAGATGGGAACTAAGAGAGGGGGTGGATCATCTCGTATTCAAGCATGGGTTCGAGATTATTGGGGGGAACAGAATAGAGCTGCTGCGGTGGGGGACGATGATCATGGTTTGGACACAGGGATAAGGGGTGGCTGTTGGCCCCAACAGAGTCCATGTATGGCAAGTAACAAAAAAGGAAAGGAAATCGCAATCGAATCAATGAATGAAATGAGTGCGGTATCTACAAATATGACTGGAGATCTAGGGATACAGAAAAATCAATGTATTGAAGAGGTTGACAATATTGGTTTTAAAGCCATGCGGGAAAATGGGGATTTTATTGTGAATTTGAATTTGATTCACACTCTTGTTCACTTTGAAGTGGGTCGTATAAGTGGAGAGAGCCCAATAGGTCAAGTGGATCAGATCCAAAGGGTTTCGAGGAACAATATGAATGGCAAAGCATGGGTGGGCCAGAATATTGATTTAATTGGTTCAGTTAATGACAGATATCAGGGGCTTATGGGCTCCCATTACGAGAACCATTTTGTTTTTACCTCAAAAATAAAAGGACATAAAGGTGCGGGGGTAAAAGAGAACCTGCAGCTAGTCCTTAAAGCTTAAAATTCCCAAAGCAATCTAGAGGATTCTAACCTGGTTAGCACATGGAAACGTAGGGCAAGGAATCAACAACGGGGCATCGAACAGAGTATTAAGGGAGTGTTAATAGGTAGAAAGAATAAGGGTGGATTCTCAGGAAAAGCTACTGAAGTTGTGAAGAAGCAGAAGTATGTTTTCGCAATTGAGGATTCGACTAATGCAAATGATGATGAGAGATCGGTAGGTCGGTTTTCACTGGCCTGCCAAACTCAATGAATACATTAGTGTGGAATGCTCGAGGTTTGGGGAGTGAGCGAGCGTTTTGTGTATTGGTTCAGTACAAACAAGAATATGCTCCGGATTTGGTTTTTTTAATGGAAAAAAAGTTACGCATGTTAGGTTGGAAAAGCTTAGAATCAGACTGGGTTTTGAAGGTAAATTGGTGGTAGATAGTGATTGAAGAAGCAGGGGTCTTTGTCTATTGTGGTCGAACAAAGTGATTGTTTTTTTTTCTCTCCTTTTCACGCTTCTATATTGATGTTAAGGTTAGTTCTTTGGGTCTTTGTGATTGGCTTTTTATTGGTTTCTACAGACATCCAAAGCCCGACCAGCGTAAGCACGGTTGGTCCCTTCTGTAGCATCTTCATGATATGTTTCAGCTCCCTTGGTTGTGTGCCAGAGATCTCAACGAAATCCTTTCAGATGATGAAAAATTGGGTAGGAGGATTTAAATCGTAATAGAAATCTAATCGATAATTTTTGTGAAGCGTTGGATCAATGTGAGTTGGATGATCTAGGTTTTCGAGGGGAAATGTTTACTTGGTGTAATAAAAAGAAAGGGAATGCATCAATGCAGGAAATGTTAGATAGAGATGAATGTAATCTTAATTGGAGACTGAAGTTCCCTCGAGCTTGTATCAGTCACTTGGAGTTTTGGCATTCGGATCACAAGGCTATCCTGATTGATATGAATGTACATGCAGAAAACGATGGTAATACCAATAAAAGTTGAAGTTGAAGGCAGTTCTTCTTTAAAGCTTGTTGGACAAAGAATGAGGAGTGCCATAGAGTAATCAAAAACTATTGGGGCTTGATATCTATTAGAACTGGTCTATAGGAGACTGTGGCGACTATTCGAAACTGTACTAGAGCACTTAACAACTGGAACTACTCCAATCGAAGAAAGTTGAAGAAGGATATTCAAGATAAAAGAGAGGACTTGCGGTTTGCTATAGGCAATATAAAATGGGTCTCTTGGAATCATATTAGGAAAGTTGTTGATTTGTGAAAAAATGTATTGGAAATAGAGGGCTCAGTTAGAATGGTTGAAGGAGGGAGACTGAAATACAAGGTTCTTTCATTTAAAAGCTTCGAAAAAGAGAGCTCTGAATAGAATTAGTGGTCTCGGGGATAGGAACGGGGGATGTCAAACAGAGATTGTTGGTTTGTCTAATGTGGTGGTGGACTACTTTTATAATTTGTTTAGCTCAAATCATGTATCAGAAGAGCAGAAGATAGTCTTGGATAAAGTTAATCCTAGATTATCTTCGCGAAGCTCTTGTCTTCTTAACATAGCCTTTTCAGAGGAGGAGGTTCGGGAGGCTACCTTTGTAATAACACTGAATAAAGCTCCAGGTCCGGATGGGCTTCCAGGCTTGTTCTATCAAAAGTTCTTGGATGTGGTTGGGCCTAAGGTCACGACAGATTGTTTGAGGTGTATGAATGACGGTTGTTCTTTAGAAACTGTGAATGACACTCTGGTGGTTCTTATTTCGAAAGTAAAAAACCCTAACCAAATGTCTGATTTCAGACCTATTAGCCTCTGTAACGTAATCTACAAAATTGTAGCAAAGACGTTGGCTGATAGGCTCCGTTTGGTCCTTAATGAAGTGATCTCGGACTCTCAAAGTGTGTTTATCTCTGGAAGACTTATTTCTGACAACGCTCACATTGGCTTTGAGTGCCTCCATGCAATTCGGAATAAAAAAAAAGTTGGGTTCTTTTGCTTTGAAACTGGATATGTCAAAGACCTATGACCGGGTTGAGTGAGACTTTGTTGCCAAGATGATGATTAAGCCGGGGTTTTTTGACCAGTGGGTGTCTAAGATGTTGAATTGTATGTCAACAATGTCCTTCTCTTTTGTTATTAATGGCGAAATTTGTGGCTCAGTGAAACCATCTAAGGGTATTCGCCATGGGGACCCTTTGTCCCAGTATCTCTTCCTTTTGTGTGCTGAAGGTTTGTTAAGTGTGATTAATGGGGCTGTCCAGAATTCCACTTTTTGGGGCTTCTAATGCAAGTAGTCGGGCCTACTATCTCCCACATTTTCTTTGCCGATGGCAACCTCCTATTCTCCAAAGCCTCGGAAAGAGAATGTTGTGCTATCCGCAGGCATCTTGACGACTACTCGGTTGCTTCTGGTTAGATAATTAATTATGATAAGTCGACTATGTGTTTTAGTAATTTTGTGAATTGGGCGGATGGTGATCATCTGGCTAGTTTGATTGGTGTGAAATATGTCAAGTGCCATGAAAGGTACTTGGGTCTTCCTAGTGTGAATTGTAAGAACAAGTGGCATTTTTTTTAATAGTATTAAGGACCATATTTAGGCTAAGTTAAAAGGTTGGAAGGATAAGGTATTGTCTACTAGGGGTAAAGAAGTTCTTATTAAGGCTGTAATTCAATCTATCACTACCCACACCAAGAGTTTGTTCAGAATCCCTAAGTCTTTTATCTATGACCTACACCATCTTTGTAATCGGTTCTAGTGGGGGAGCTCGGAGGAGCTAGCGCTCAAAAATCCACTGGTGTAGTTGGAAGCGTATGTGCTCTTTAAAAGAGGTAGAGGTTTGGGTTTTCAAGATTTGGAGATCTTTAATCGTGCTCTCATCGCTAAACAGTGTTAGAGGATTATTAAAAATCCGGATCATTAGTTGGGAAAGTTTTGAAGAATTGCTATTTTTCAGATTTTTCCTCGTTTATGGATGTTAATCCTAAAATAAGAGTTTTTCTCATTTGGCAAGGCCTTCTTTAGGGTCGTGGTATTATCGAGTTGAGATCTCGGTGGAGAATTGGTAGAGGAAATTTGGTACAAATTTACCAGGACCGGTGGATCCTTAAGCCTACAACTTTCAAGGTCGTGTCTCAGATTAAGATGCCCGAAATGGCAATGGTCGATACTTTGAAGTTGGCTTCAGGGGCTTGGATTATTGACCTTCTGTAGGGAATTTTTTTTGCTGATGATATGGAGTTAATTATGTCCATCCCTCCATCAGCTCCCTGCTTTGATGATTCTCTCCTTTGGCACTTCGAGAAGAATGGGTCGTATTCTGTACGGAGTGGGTATCAAGTGGGGAGCAGTTTTCCGGATAATCCTTGTTTTACGGGTTTGGATAGTGCGAATTCTTGGTGGAAAGCTTTGTGGCGATTCAAGCTTCCCTTCAAAATTATGATCTTCTTATGGCGTGCTAGTATCCAATGGCTCCCAACTATAGCCTACCTTGCAAAGCGTGGCGTGCCTTCAAATGGTCTTTATCCCCGTTGCCATCGCCAACTAGAGCCAATGTATCACACTCTTTAGGACTGTCAAGTGCTAGCTACAGTGAAAGGGAACTATCAGTTCATGCATGCTTTAAAGGTTTATGAAAATATTCATTTCCATGACTTCAAGCTTGCTTGTTTGCATAGCCTTGCTTTAGATGAACTGAAGCAGCTTTACATTATTTTTTGGAGGATTTGGTTTTGTAGAAATCAATTTGTTCATAGCCTGTCAGAGATGGATCTTGTTGATGTGGTCAGTTGGGCTTCCGACTTTTTGGCGGAGTGGAAATAGGCTCATCTTGTGGATGATCCCAGGCCTAAGCCTAAGATTGGGCAATTTACCTCTTGGAAGCCTCCTAAGGTTGGCTTTTGGAAGATTAACACTGATGCTGCTACTAGATATAAAGATTGTTTGATTGGCTTGGGATTTATTATTCGTGATGGGGATGGTACGGTTAAAGCTGCTGTTGTCTTGAAGATTACAACGACCTTTTTACCTGTGGTGGCGGAGGTTCTTGCCGTTAAATGTGGCATTACGAGAGCTGTTGAGTTGGGTCTGTTTCCTTTCCAACTTGAAACCGATTCTCTTCATGTTGTGCTATTAATTCACAGTGGTGAGACTTCCTTAACTGATGTTGGCCCTGTTATTAGTGACATTGTGGATTCCTTGCAGAGGATTCCTAGCTGGTCAATTAATTTTATTCCTCGTAATGGAAATTTTACGGCTTATTCTTTGGCGAAAATGGCTCTCTCTTTATAGACTAATTGTAGTTGGCTGGACTGCTGCCCTCCCTACGTGGAGAGGCCTATTCAGATTGATGCTTCTTCGTAGTTGTTTCTTTTTTGTTTTTCCCTTTCAAAAAAAAAAAATTTATTTAGAGAGACATATACCGTTTTATTAAAACAATCTTTTATAAAGTAAAACTAATTGAATGCTTCATTTCTACACAAAGTGTAGTCCTATTTCCGTATCATTTTGAGTTTGTTTCTCAGGAAAAACGGATATTTAATATGATAAAATAAGTGTTTTAGGTATTTATAGAGTTCAGGGGCATTGGAGTAATTTTAGAGAATCAAAGGTCAAAGCGAAAATATGGAAAAAATATTGAATATTTTGTGATTAAGGGAAAAGTCAGGGGAGCTTATTGTAATTTGCTAGCAAACGCACGCGCGAATGCCATATGGTTTAGTGATGCGGTGCATTTTGCATGTGGGTTCAACCCGACCCGGCCCAGATCTGGTTAGCCCAAGCAGATTAGATCTACTTGCTGAGTGCACCCCAACCTCTTACTAAGTGCACCCCCACAACCTCAGCATGACGTCAACCAGACGTCATCGTCTTCAACCTTGAGTGGGTCTGTGCAAACCCGCGTGGGTTGAACCGACCCAGTTCGCGACCCGAATCAAACCCGGCCCTGTCCGGCCATTTTTCGATGTATTTTCCGGTGGTTTTTCACCCAGAACGAGGCTGCACGTTCCCCCAATCTGTTTGACACACTTTTCTCCAAAACTCCAATCTTTCAAGCTTCCATGGCTTCCAAAGTTTGAGCTCCCAACCACGGCATGCAAGCGGCATCCCATGCGATAGTAATTTTCCGCGGTTGAAGTGCTGTGGCTGTCCAAACCGTAGTACCCTCGCGACAGAAACTTCTCAGATGTGCCGCGGTTTAGATGCCGCCTTCCGCCAACAGTGAAAAACCCCAACCGCGGCAGTCCGTATCTTGGTCGTTTTGGACGAAATTCTTGCCCTATTTTGAGCCCATATATATACTTCTCTTGATCAAAAAGAAAGGAGAGGAGAGCCACACAAACAAGACCGAAAATCACTCTCCAAATCAAGGAACTCTCCTACCCAAAGAGACTCATCAAGACTCCACTTTTCCTAAATTCCTACACAATCAAGAGACATTTGACATCTATGATCTTTTCATGTTCTTGGGAGAAAGGAAATTGAAGGAGCTTGAAAAAGGAGAAGAGCAAAGGAAGAAGAGGAAGCTCTCCTTAATTTTCTCTAAACTCTCTCTCTTTTATTTTTTATTATAGCCATGTACTCATTTGAGATTATTTGTTGTATGGCAATTAGTTGTAATATGAGCTAAATATTAATTGCTAGGATTTGATGAAACCCCACCCTTGAATATCTATAAGTATTGACCTTTATTTATTCATTTTGTGCAAGTGTGGTTTGTATGAGTATTTTAGTCTGCTTAAAGTTTTCAATTGATTGATCTCCTTTTAAATGAATTTTGTGGTGTGTTATGTACTGACCAGAGACGCACACCACGTGTTCGATAAAATATCCTCTATGCATGTCTAGAAAAGTAGACCTACTTAGGCTAGTGTATGGGATTCGTTTAGTGTACCAATATTCTTAGTGAACTCATTCATATATTCCGAGTAATCGAAAGATAGGCTTGGGTATGATTTTGGGTGTAACATATTCTACTCGACTGAGATTGTAGGTTAATATTAGGGTGCATGAATCTATGAATTATATGAGCATAATTTGGGTGTTCAATTGAGTCTAGAGTGAAAGTCAATAGAGGGTGGGGTGTAGTCAAGTCCTAGCATATTTTTCTCCATTATTACACGTGAGTTTATTTTCGTGTTATTTCTTTATTGCATTAACATTAATTCTTTTATTAATTTAGTTTAATTTGTTTAGTTAGAAACCTTTCTTTTTATGATTGTTTGAATAGCAAATATGTTAGTCAATTTCAGTAATCGATCACTCAATCCCTGTAAGAACGAACTTTACTTACCATTATGCTACTCTCCGACCTCGTCCTATTGCGAGTGTCACTAAAGAGACTAGTCACTAATACAACCCAACTTTCTTTATTTAAAAACCTTATGACATAGATTATTTCAAATTGTTGAATGTTTACTACTTTTGTTTATATTTTCTTTCAGATCTAGATCTCATATTTCTCATGCTTAGTATTTATTGAATTTATTGTTTCACATGTTTGTTTTGTTTTGTTTTTTTTTTTTCAAAATCCATGTTTATGTAAGGTATTTGTTTTTTTCGGTTTATTTTCTTTTAGATCTTCTGGGCATACTATGATTTGTATCAATTCTTTTGAAGGTTTTTATTCTAGATCTTTCAAAGTTAGTTTAACGTTATTTAGAAAAAATAAAAATAATGAAATCGCACCAAAAATTGCAACCAAGAAAACATAATCTCTGACGAAACAAAACTACACCAAAACCCTAACTAAGTCACTCAAAAAAATCATCAGACAATCAATATCACACCCACAATCTACCACCAACAATCCAATCGACTACCAAAAAAAAAATCGCATCTAATAAGGATGGTTTCACCTTGAAATAAGAAGAAAAAATAAGTCATGCGAATGGATGTGAGAAAACTGTATATAAAGATTAGAGATGATATGTATTTATTTATTTTATTTTTTTTGAAAAAGATATAGGGTGTATTAAGTTTGAAAAATAAGTAAAACTGTAGTCCTGAAAATAAATAAATAAAATTTATAATACCATTTAATTTTATATAATTAAACTAAAATTTAAAAAGTGTGATATAAATAGTTAAGTGAGGGTGGCAATATTACCACTCTTTTTAAATAAGTTATGTTGTAATTAATATCTAAGATTTGTCTCCATGCTATTATGATTTATGAGGGACACAATTAGGATTTTGTTTTTAGTTTTTGAGAATCTTCTAACCTATCAATATTATTATTAATAAATAATTTTATTTATTTATTTTTATTCTTTTTTATGTTATACTACAGGCCAGGTTGATCTTAAACGCCAAACATGAATACAAATCCAGTGTCTAGTTCAAATTAAGAATTAATGGCTCGTTTGGCACACTGTATTAGATTGTATTGAACTGTATTGGATTGTATTATATTGTATTAGACTGTATTATCATTAATACAAACCTATGTTCGGTGATGCACTGTGTTATATCGTATTAAGTTATTCATATATGACTTTATTGTATTTTATTATATTGTAAAATTATAATTTTTTTTAAATAGTTAATATATCAATAAATATTTTTATATAAAAATCAATAAATATTTATTTTAATTAAAACAAAATTTTAAATAAATAATATTTTTATAAATAAAATAAATATTTTCTATATAATTTTTAAATTATAAATAAATATTAACAACATAACACATATTTTATCAATATTTGTTGGAAAATCTTCTCTCTTGATCCTAAGAATCAGGAGATATGATATGATTAATGATTCTAGCCAAATTACTAGGTGGATCCTCAGATTAGTTAACTATGTAATTATGTGTAATCAATGTATAGCTATAATTTAGGGATTTAGAGTTGTAACTTAGTCCTAAAGAATAGCTAATAATTCCGTATAAGTAGAGTAGAATGTACAGCAGTTTTTCAATGCAATAATAGAATTCTTTTCTTACACAACTTCATGGTATTAGAGTCAGGTTCCAACTCTGAAACCTAGGCCGATTTTTTTTTTTTAAATTTCTTTTTTTCGCAAAGCTCTTGGACTTATTCCTTGACGATTTTTACTTTCACATCTGTTATTCTTCATCATGTCTGAAAAAACTATCACCACTCCTTCTGACAATAACCACCGAAGTAAAATCACAATATCAAGCTTAATGGAGACAATTTTCTCTGTTGGTCACTCTCTGTCTAGATGTATATTCGAGGCAGAGGTAAAATAGGTTATTTAACTGGAGACAAAACAGAACCGCCTATCACAGATGCACAACATGCAGTGTGGGATGTAGAGAACTCCATGGTGATGTCCTGGCTAGTGAACGCAATGAAGGAGGTGATCAGTGCAAACTATCTAGGATTCTCAATTACCAAGGAGATGTGGACAAGCCTGAAACGGATGTACTCAGATCTAGGCAATCAGTCCCAGATATATGAACTGGAATTGAAGATTGGAAGCACCAAGCAGGGCACGGACTCAGCTACTATCTACTTCGCTAGTCTCACACGGTTGTGGCAGGATCTCGACATGTTTTATGACCACAAATGGAAGGATCCAGCTGATGGGGTTTATTTCCAAAAGGTAACTGAGAATAGTCGTATATTTAAATTCTTAACAGGCCTTAATGTTGAAGTTGATGAGGTCCGGGGCAGAATCATTGGGAGATAGCCTCTTCCCTCTTTGAATAATGTCTTTGCTGAAGTAAGGAGGGAAGAAAGTAGGCGGACAGTGATGTTAGGAAAAAAAAACAGTGAGCTAAGCCCAATTAAGACTTCCGCTCTAATCTCACAGGAGGTGGTTGCTCATAAGGCTCAGGTCCGAAGGAATGAGGAAAAGCCTAAGGTGTGGTGTGATTTTTGTAATAGACTAAGACATACACGTGAAACTTGCTGGAGGATCCACGGCAAGCCAGCCAACTGGAAACCTCGGGAGAAACCTGCTTCTACAATCCATTCTGCTGAGCAGTCCTATCTCAATGAGGATCAGGTTGAACAACTTCTAAAACTAATCTTACCCAATTCAGGGACAACTACTTCCACTCCTAGCAATTTCATTGCTCACATAGGTAACATTCTTACCAGTTTTTTAAGTACCTCTGCCTCTGCACCATGGATCATTGATTATGGTGCCTCAAATCACATGACCAGTATCCCATAATTATTTCACACTCCATGTGCTATTAACCAGAAGGTAAGAATAGCTGATGAAAGCCTCTCTAGTATTGTTGGAATGGGTTCTATTAAAATCTTAGACACCCTTACATTAAAATATGTTCTTCATGTGTCTAATCTTTGTTGCAGCAGTCCTATCTCAATGAGGATCAGGTTGAACAACTTCTAAAACTAATCTTACCCAATTCAGGGACAACTACTTCCACTCCTAGCAATTTCATTGCTCACATAGGTAACATTCTTACCAGTTTTTTAAGTACCTCTGCCTCTGCACCATGGATCATTGATTATGGTGCCTCAAATCACATGACCAGTATCCCATAATTATTTCACACTCCATGTGCTATTAACCAGAAGGTAAGAATAGCTGATGAAAGCCTCTCTAGTATTGTTGGAATGGGTTCTATTAAAATCTTAGACACCCTTACATTAAAATATGTTCTTCATGTGTCTAATCTTTCTTGCAATCTATTGTCTGTCAGTAAATTCTCACAAGACTCTAACTGTTCAGTTGTTTTTTCTCCTACTAAATGTGACTTTCAGGATATGGCTTTGGGGAAGACGATTGGTAGTGTTAAGATGAAAGATGGGCTCTACTATTTTGAAGATTCCCTAAGTAATACTTCAGCTCTAGGTTTAAATTGTAATGCTTCTTCCTTTTCTGTTAAAGATGAAATAATGATATGGCACCTTAGACTAGGACACCCTAGTTTTCCATATTTAAATCATCTATTTCCCAGTTTATTTCAAGGTGTTTCATTAAAAGAATTTCAGTGTGACATTTGTTGTTTTTTTAAAAAAAAACTCGGAATCCATATGCCTCTAAACCATATCGTGCATCAAAGCCTTTCTATCTAATTCACAGTGATATGTGGGGACCCTCCAATATTTCTACTCTAAGTGGAAAAAGTTGGTTTGTCACATTTATAGATGACCACACACCCTTATGTTGGATTTATTTGATGAATAATAAAGCTGAAGTTGGAAAACTCTTTAAAGACTTTTACAAATGGTTGAAAATTAGTTTCAAATTAAAATCAGTATTTTGCGTAGTGATAATGGAACTGAATTTTTTAATCAACATCTTAGTGGTTTTCTAACTAACAAAGGTATTCAACATCAATCCACATGTAGAAATACCTCACAACAAAATGGTATTGCAGAGCGTAAGAATCGTTATCTCTTAAGGTAAGTATGGCACTCATGTTATCCATGAATGTTCCTAAGTATCTCTGGGGAGAAGCAGTTCTTACTGCTACTTATTTGATTAGTAGGGTTCCATCAAGAGTATTAAACCATGACACACATTTGAATTGCTTTAAAAATTGTTTTCCCACAAATCGATTAATTACCTTCATGCCTCTTAAAATCTTCGGTTGCATTGTTTTTGTTTTTCAACCTCCAATTTCTAGGTCTAAACTAGAAGCAAGGGCTGAAAAATATGTTTTCATTAGTTATACAGCCAATAAAATGGGGTATAAATGTTTTAATCCTCGCAATCGAAAAACTTATGTTAGCATGGATGTAACCTTTTTTGAAAACAAACCATTTTTTGAGTCTCATCTTCAAGGGGAGAAAACATAGGAAGATGAAATTGAAACCAAAAATTTTTGGCAAAAAAATCTGCAGGGGACAGATCCAATTCCTGCAGTGTTTGAACCTATATTTCCTATTGTTGAGTCTAGTTTTCCTATTTCTAATCCTATTAGCCAACCTGTGACACATCTTGAAGTTGATAAATCAATTAATCAACCAGAGATGGTGTCATTTTTGGACTCTAATCAAGCAAGAAATCAGGAATTTGAACCAGTTTTAGAACAACTAGAACCTAGCTTTATGCCACATCATACTGAGTCTGATATAGGGGGAGGAAATTTACAAGTTAAGAACCCAAATGTGAGGGTATACACTTGAAGGAAGAATTTTGACAGTAGGCCCCAGCTACATCAAAGCTCTGATCAAGCACTACCCCTCGGACTAGAACCTAAGTCACATGCAAATCAGCAAGGTGAGACCTCTGTCATTAATTATTCTCCTCCACCTAAACCTATACCAAAACAGGTCTCTAAACTCCTTGATAAACATAAGAATATGGAACAATTTGAAACAGCCATTGATATTCCTATAGCTATTAGGAAGGGTGTTAGATCGTGCACTTCTCATCCTATTGCTAAATTTCTATCATACCATAGGCTGCCCGAAAGTTACAAAGCTTTCACATCAAAACTATCACAATATGACATACCTAAAACCATAGATGAAGCTCTTTCAAATCCAAAATGGAAAAATGCAGTTATGGAAGAGATGTTAGCCCTTGAAAAAAACAAGACTTGGGAAGTAGTTGACATACCTAAAGGGAAAAGGACTGTTAGGTGCAAATGGGTTTTCACAATCAAATGTAGAGCAGATGGATCTATTGAGAGGTATAAGACTAGATTAGTTGCAAAGGTGTTCACTCAAACCTATGGTCTTGACTACCAAGAAACATTTTCCCCAGTAGCCAAAGTTAACTCTATTCGAATCCTTCTCTCTGTGGCAGTAAATTACAATTGGCCCTTACACCAGTTAGATGTGAAAAATGCCTTTCTAAATGGAAACCTAGAAGATGAGGTATTCATAGAGATTCCACCCGGGTTTAAGAAACAGCTAGACAGTGAGAAGATGTGTAAATTAGTTAAGTCCCTATATGGGCTTAAACAATCTCCAAGAGCATAGTTTGAAAGGTTTGGAAGGGTGGTTAAGGGATTCGGTTATAGCCAAAGCCAAGGGGATCATACACTATTTTTTAAACACTCTAAAGAAGGGAAGAAGGCAATATTGATTGTGTATGTAGATGACATCATCCTAACCGAGGATGATATGACCGAGATTGAGAGATTAAAGAAGGCTTTGGCTAGTGAGTTCGAGATTAAGGATTTGGGTGAACTAAAGTACTTTCTTGGAATGGAGTTTGCAAGATCCAAGAAAGGAATTTTTGTCTCCTAGAGAAAATATGTGTTGGATTTGTTAAAGGAAACATGTTTGATGGGCTGCAAACCTGCTGAAACCCCTATTGAACCGAATCTCAAGTTTGAAGCAACAAAACCGAACACACAAGTTGACAGGGAACATTATCAAAGGCTTGTAGGGAGACTAATCTACTTAGCTCACACTAGGCCCGATATCTCATTCCCAGTCATCTTGGTAAGCCAATTTATACACCCACCTAGTCCTCAACATCATGCAGCTATCCTAAGAATTCTAAGGTACCTAAAGGGGACATCGGGCAGATGGTTACTGTTTGCTACTAGGGGACACCTAGAAGTTGAAATTTATACGGATGCTGGCTGGGCTGGGAGTGTGACTGACAGAAGGTCGACATCTGGTTATTGTGCTTTTATTGGTGGTAATTTTGTTACTTGGAGAAGAAAGAAACAAGGGGTGGTTGCAAGGAGTAGTGCCGAAGCTGAATTTAGAGCAGCAGCTCTTGGAATCTATGAGGTATTGTGGATTAAAAGGCTACTTGAAGACCTAAAGATACCAGTGCCATAACCACTAAAACTCTGTTGTGACAATAAATCAGCAATTACCATTGCACATAATCCAATTCTACATGATAGGACTGAACATATGGAGATAGACAAACACTTCATCAAAGAGAAGTTAGAGAATGGACTGATTTGCATGTCATATCTTCCAACTAATGAACAGGTTGCTGACTGCCTCACTAAATGATTGCCCAAGACTCAATTTGACAAGCTAATATGCAAGCTAGGCTTAGAAGATATCTTCAAGCTAGCTTGAGGGGGAGTGTCAGAAAGTCTTCTCTCTGGATCCTAAGAATCAGGAGATATGATATGATTAATGATTCTAGCCAAATTACTAGGAGGATCCTCAGATTAGTCAACTATGTAATTATGTGTAATCAATGTATAGCTATAATTTAGGGATTTAGAGCTATAACTTGGTCCTAAAGAATAGCTAATAATTCTGTATAAGTAGAGTAGAATGTACAACAGTTTTTCAATGCAATCATAGAATTCTTTTCTTACAAAACTTCAATATTTCATATTTTTTGGAAAAAAATATGTGTTTTTTTTTTAAGTGTACTAAAATAATTAAAATATACTAAAATAATACAATACAGTGTTTGCACCAAACACTGTATTGTATTATTTTATTACATTTTAATTGCCTAATACAATACAATGCAACGAGACAAACAGTGCCTAAAAGATATATAAATTTATTTATTTATTTTAAAAAAAAACAATAGTATAATAGTTTATAAAATTTATTTATAATAAATATGAATAGTTTATCATTTTTTATTGTAATAGTTTTTAAAAACATATAGATATATATATTTCAGATTTTTGTTATATTAAATTTCCTTTAAACTATTTTTATTTAATTTTAAAACTAATTTATTCCAATCGTATCAAATTCATTCCATTTTTACTTTAATCATATGACAACATTATTTCTGGTCCAAATCCAATTTAATATGCATGATAGTATTATATTTAGAGTGATGATCATGATATTTACACTACTGAAAAACTTGATGTGTATCTTTTTTTGTATGTACACCTTATTGAAACTTTTAAAATGTTATAATTTGTATGCATACCCATGTACATTACCGAAATGTGATTTCTTTAAGTTTTTGGTTATATATACTAAACTAATCAATTATAAAATAATTAAAAAAAAAATTAAAATTAAATCAACCATTGATACATCAACCATTCTAAGCATGGTCAAGTATATCACTCTAGAGCAGCCTCATTGCAATTAAGACAAGACATCATAATTCATTATAAAACTCTTCTAGTTCTACTAATTTTGGGATTATCTGTTTGGATCGGCTTCTAAAACCAAATCTGATTGATCAGCATAAATTGTAAGACCAAATTGGAGAGACATTTACAACAATTTTTATGTCAATTACTAATGTACTCTTTAAAATACAAGTTGTTTGTGAAAAACTCAACAGAAAAATGGTAAATGGAAGCGTTGAATTTCTGATTGATAAATTGCTGTAAATATACACAAAATACATAGACAATAGTTGACAAATAATTACATGATTCCAGGAATTACATGATTCTAGGAATTATACAATTAAAGATTGATTTTGTGCTAGTTGGTGTATGGCTGAGACAAATCCCTTGATTGATGGATGTCATCACATTCTTCATTACGTACATAATCAAGGGGATTATATTCCTTAATATGCCCCCTCAAGCTGATGTGTGAACTTGGGAGAACACCCAGCTTGCTTATGAACTCCTGAAACGCATCCATAGCCAAAGGTTTAGTGAAAACATCAGTAGGTTGAGAAGATGATGAGATATGTCGAGTAGTTAGAATGCCCATTGCTACCTTTTCTCGAACAAAATGATAATTTAACTCAATGTGTTTAGAACGGGTATGAAACATTGGGTTGACAGATATATGAAGAGCACTAATATTATCACAAAATAATTGAGGAGGCTTAGAGGGTGCAATGCTAATATCATGTAAGAGAAAAGTTAACCATGTAATTTCTGCAGTAGTGGCAGCCATTGAGCTGTACTCGGCTTCGGAACTTGATCGTGCTACGGTTGGCTGTTTTTTGGAGGACCAAGAAATGCAGTTGGCTCCAAGAAACACACAGAAACATGTAGTACTTCTTCTTGTGGTAAGACAACCTACCCAATTGGAATCGCTAAAGGCATAGAGAGAGGCCGGACTTTGAGTGATATAACATATACCAAAATTTTGAGTACCTTGAAGGTATCTCAAAATACGTTTAGTAGCCTTCAAGTGAATCAATATGGGATTGCTAAAATTTTGACAGACTCTGTTAACTGCAAAAATGATGTCAGGTCGTGTGAACGTGAGGTATTGTAACCACCTACAATACTCAGAAAAATAGTAGAATCAACAAGAGTTGCATCCGAAGAAGTGAATTTGTCTTTGATCACCATTGATGTTGCAAAAGAGGCACTCTCACGCATTTGAGTTCGCTCAAGGAGATTATGAACATATTTTTGTTGAGAAAGAAAAAGACCACCAGGAAAACTTTTGATCTCAACACCAAGAAAATAGTATAATGAGTCAAGATCCTTTATAGCAAATTCTTGACCAAGTTGCATGATTAAATCATGGATGAAAACATCATTATTTCCAGTGAGCAGAACATCATCTACATACACGAGAAGAACTATCGTAATGGTGGTGGTGCAATATATGAATAGAGATGAGTCTGCCTTGCTGCAGTAGAAACCAAGATGTAGCAAGTATTTTGAGAGGAGATCAAACCAAGCACGACGTGCTTGTTTTAAACTATATAGCAATTTCTTGAGCAAACAAACATGATCAAGCTTTGTAGAATCAAAGAACCCAGGTTGTTGCTCTATGTAAACCGTCTCTTTGAGATTGCCATGTAGAAAAGCATTCTTGACATTTAGTTGACGCATCTTCCAATTGAGAGAGAGAGAGAGAAAGAGAGAGAGAGAGAGAGAGAGAGAAAGATGGCAATGACTAAACGTATAGTGGTAGGTTTCACCACCGGATTGAATGTTTCATCATAGTCTATCCCTGATACTTGAGTGAAGCCCTTGGCTACCAGTCGTGCCTTGAAACGATCAATGGAGCCGTCCTCTTTTGTTTTGAGACGATAAACCCATTTAGAGCCTATAACATTAGCACCAAATGGACATGGAATTAATTGCCAAGTGTTGTTGTCTCTAAGTGCATGGAGTTCTTCATGCATAACCTCAACCCATCGATGATCCTTCAATGCTGCTTTAAGAGTTTTTGATTCTACTGGCAGAGGAGTATGTGTACCTTTTGTGGCAATAGTTGCATAATCATGCAAATAAGATGGTGGCTTACGTGTTCTGACAGGAAATTCTCGTGAAATATGTGTAGTAGACAAGATATTCTCAGCCGGTAGTTGTATCATTGACTGAAATGGTTGTAGAATTTGTAGCCACATTTTCAATATGAGATTAGAGATATTTTCTACCTGAGAATGAGGAATATCATTTGTTGCCAAATTTTTGGTATGAGATGGAGAGATATTTTAAGCCTGAAAATAAGGAATATCAATTGTTTCCAAATTTTCGATTTAAGATGGAGGAATATTTGCTATCTGAGAATGAGGAATATCATTTGTTGCCAAGATTTTGGTTTGAGATGGAGAGATATTTTCTGCCAAAGAATGAGGAATATCATTGTTTGAATCTTCAAGATTACTGGTTGAAATATCATCTGCAATAATTGATTGAGATCTTGCAATAAATTCATTAGTACAACAGTGTATGGAAGGAGGATTAAACATCTCAAAATTTTCTGTATTTTGAGAGGTGGTTTTTATGAAATCTTTTGAATTTGACTTTTTAGAATTTTCCACGTTGGGTTGAGCAACATTCAAAGGATCCTTTGAACCAATCCACTCATCCGATGAAGGGAATTCCGAGAAAACAAAATTTTGTGAGTCAACAACCACTTGTGTAGTCTAATATGGAAACGTCATTTCATCAAACACGACATGACTGGAAATATAAACACGTTTCGTCTTGGGCTCCAAACAACGATACCCTTTATGAATTGGACTATATCCAATGAAAACATAAGGATATGTTTTCTTCAAGAGTTTTGAACCACCTTGATGCCTTAAGGATGGAAAACAGTGACATCCGAACACACACAAACCATTATAATCAGAATGCCTTTTGTAGAGCTTGTAATAAGAGTTGTCATTTTGTAAAACTGAAGATTGTAGATGATTAATAAGATACATAGCGGTAGAGAAAGCTTCAACCCATAACGACAAAGGCAAGTTTGCCTGAAAGAGCATAGTAAGTCCAGTTTCGACCACATTTGATGTTTTCGTTCTGCCACACCATTCTGCTCTGGAGTCCTAGAACATGAAACATTTAACTCGATTCCATAATTGTTAATGTGATCAATAAAAGTATTAGAACTAAACTCTCCTACACCATCACATTGAAAGATTTTTATCTTTCGTTCAAATTGATTCTGTACCAATTTTTGAAATTTGACAAAGCAATCAAAAAATTCAAATTTTCTTTAAAGGATATAACCAAGTGAATCTCGAGTAATCATGCACAGAAACTGCATAATACCAAAAATGTTGATTTGAAGTTACAGGTGTTTGTCCTCAAAGGTCACAATGTATCTTATCAAGAGGAAACTTTGAAGTTTTATTTGAATTATGAAAAGGCAGTTTACAACTATTTCCTATTTGGCAACTAACACATATAGCAGGTTTAGTTTCCCAATAGGTGACATAAATAACCTTTTTCTCCTTTAACAAAGAAAGTAACTTTGAATTAGGATGTCCAAGCCATTGATGCCAAACCGATGAGGAGGAATCACCTTTTCTTATTGCGCTCAAAGCTTCATGAAAAATGCCATCCAATGCATAAAGTTGACCCTTCTTATGCCCCCTTTCAATTATCCTCTGGTTTCGATCCTTAACAACAAAGTTAGAAGGTGTAAATTCAAAAGTACAAGAGTTATCAGCTGTGAATTTTCCAACAGAGAGTAAATTCTTTTTTAACTCAGGAACTACAAGCACATCATTCAACTTAAACATTCCTTCATGAGTAGTAACATGTGTATCACCGATATGAGAAATAGGCAAACCATTTCCATCACCAACATAAATCATATCGTTTCCATTATACCGTTGTATGGATGATAGTTTACCTGCATCATTAGTCATGTGTGTAGTAGCTCCAGAATCGGCATAAAAAGAAGGATCATTGTCATTATTCAAGGTAAGAGCATCAAGATCTTGTGGAAATTCTTCAGATTGGTATGAGTAATCGAACCTGTAACAATAATCAATGGCAAAATGATTCATTTTTCCACAAATTTGACAAACAATTTTACCATCATTATTTGGAGCATTTGGACGACATTGTGGTTGTCCTTAAGTAGTTCCTTGCTTTTGTTGGTGCCCTAGATTGTTGTTTGGTTGATTTGAATTTCGTTGACCACTGTTTTTTCCTCCATTTTGAGTGTTGTAGCTGCCAGCAAGGGTAAAACCTTTGCCGCGAGAATTGAACTGAACTTGACCACCTGCGCCACGACCATATCGTCCACGATGCCCACATTGACTGAAGAAAGCCTGATTATGCTCAATATATGTCTTCTCCTCCTCTCTTGGTGAAGCAAGAGTCTGTTCATGGCCTTGAAGGGGCAAAACAAATTAACTGAAAGAGGGGATTGGTGGTTTGGTTAACATGGTTGTTTGGAAGTCCATATATTGATTTCCCAAGCCTCGAGCAAACTGGAATACTTTATCAAGGTCGAAAACAGGCTTCTTGATTACAGCAAGGTTGTCACAGATATATTTGAATTCTTTCAAATATTCGTCAATGGAACGGGATCCCTTTTTGATCCCCATGAGCATGCTTTTCAGGTTGCCTTCTTTTTCAACAATAACCGGAAGAAACTGCTATTCTAGAGAGGTCCAAACCTCATAGGCAGTGTTAGCCTCTTCAAGAACCATACTAAAAATGTCTTCCTTCATGGATCCAAGAAGCCATGAAGTTAACCGTCCATCATTAGTAATCCACACTTGAAAAAGTGGATTAGGACTGTTGCCTTCCTCATCATCAAGTTCCTTAGTTGGCTTTTCACTAATTGAGAGATGGTGATAAAGTCCTAGGCTACGAACTAATGGAATGATTTGGGAGCGCCATATGAGAAAATTGGTGGTGCTCAGCTTGACAAAAATCAAACTAGAACATTGATGGAAGGATTGTATGTTAAGTGCATATTCTTCCTTTACAATGAGAAGGGAAAAAGATGAACTTATGATTTTCTAGCTTGCTAGTATTTGCTCTGATACCATGAAAAACTCGACAGAAAAATGGTAAATGGAAGCACTGAATTTCTCATTAATCAATTGTTGTAAATATACACAAAATACACAGACAATAGTTGACAAATAATTACATGATTCCAGGAATTACATGATTCTAGGAATTATACAATTAAAGATTGATTTTGTGCTAGCTGGTGTATGGCTAAGACAAATCCCTTGATTGATGGATGTCATCACATTCTTCATTACGTACATAATCAAGGGGATTATATTCCTTAATAGTTTGTACCTGTAGCCACAGGGCGAAGCCAAAAATTCAAGTTTATAGGGGCTATTATACAAAAACAAACAAATTTAAAGGGCCCTGCTGTAGGATATTTGAATTTCTTCTTGGATTTTGTTTCCTAGCACCTTTTGTTCTTTTGAATTCCTCCTTCATTTGAAATTGGTAACTATAAAAATAAAGGTACTGATCTTCACATTTATGTACTTATTGTAGGCTCATTTTCTACATTTCATTCTCGCATATCAAATCAATTGCATGTTTCAACCAACTTTCCACTCAAAAATACGATCACAAACAAAAAGGCAAGAACCAAACTTTTAATTTTTTCACTTCGAAGGCAGCAAACAAAAACTCTAGTTAATTAGAGATTTCAAATATTAACAAATGAAATTAGAAAAAAATCAGAAAAAAAAAAAAAAAAAAAAAACGTAAGGGAGAAAAGTTAGCAAAACCAAAGACTAAAAGACAAAGAGGGCATTTTTGTCTCACAAAATACTTTAATACTATTTAAACTTAAGTTATTAACTTAGTGATAATCACAAAAGTAGAGAAACAAATAGTTCTATTTACCCCTATTCTCACTTTTGGAGTCACCCATTTGTGATTGGTGTAACATATCTTTAGGATGATTTATATGGTAAGGAATCTAACTTGGATTGTATAATATCACTCATACTTTGTTTTATGCAATCATATATCTTTTACGACACACTTAAAGTTATTGATTACTCGTACGTACATTACCAAGGTGATTGGTGTAACATTTCTTTTGTATGATTTATATGGTATGTAATCTGACTTGGATCGTATAATATCACTCATATTTTGTTTTATACAATCATATAACATATACGTTACACACTTAAAGTTATTGATTACTCGTACATACGTTACCAGGGGCAAAATTGGGTATTAAATCTCTTTGAATCTTATTTTTGAAAAACATAATTCAGTCATTCTTGTTTTACTTATCTAAGCAGGTTAGTTTTAAATTAAACATATTAATTATAATATGGGTGCCAATATTGACATCCATAAATATAATAAGTATACTTATATTTTAATAAAAAATTTAATTACAAAAATATCAGAATAGGGATTTACCAATAAGGACAGATTAGTTTAATTAAAAATAAATTAAATACTATGTACATCCATTAATTACACTCATATCTTCAACTATATCACTTTATTAAAATAAAATAAAATAAAACTAAACCCTAATTAAACCATAATTCTATTTCAAGTATCAAAATCTCTCATTATCATTAATCTAACTTCTAAGCAAAAGGTTTCATATTAAATATGACCGATACAAGAGAAGGAAAAAAAAAAAACTTGAGGACCAAAAAAATTAAAGAACAGAAAATGATTAGTATCATAAACTTAGAGAATTGTTAGATCACGGTTGTTTTGAGAGGAGAGATGATACATATTTTATTTCCTAGTGAGTGCAGAAGCAATGGGAAACTACTGCAGTACAACTAAAAAGCTAACAATATAAAAAGATGCTACAATAATTAAGTTTGATAAAAGGAAAGCAATATCAACATTCTAGTTTGTTCTGAATCCGAAATAAAGTATATTTTATATATGTTTTTCTCAACGAAAAAAGGGATTTAATCAAGGTTGCACGCATCAAAAGATTTAAGCATCGTTGTGTATTCGTGAGATCAACGGTGGTATGAGGATGTTAAATCTGTTGTAGATTGTAATAGATATCAGCAACTTGACAGAGTTGAGTTCTCTTTGTTTTCATTTCCCCGAAATAGAGCTTCTCGAAGTTTAAGAATTTAAGAATTATATAGATTGTGTTTTCGAGCCTAGAGAACTTAAGAATTTATCATTTGTGAAATTTGGTGTGTTAATAACTTAAGAAGGTTTATCGTATTAAAATTAAAACATTCATTTAAATAAGGATACTATTGGCATTAAGATGGGTGTTTATAATAATGTTTTAATTTTAAATTTTAGATATGAGTGTACTTATAAATATGGGTGTGCTTATCATATTTATGGGTGTTAATATGGGTTCGAAATTTAAATGTCACCATTTGGGGGTTATTTTTGGGGAATAGGCACCAAGTTACTAATTTAAGTTTAAAATGCACCATTTTTTGTAACTAGACAACAATATCCCATTTTTTTTTTGTCGTTTTGTCTGTTTTTAAAACGTTGAAAGAAAAAATCAGAGAGAGAAACCCCGATGGCGCAACAGTGCTTTAGCGGATCAAAATCTGACGACGAACCACTGGCGACAGCGCTACAGTACCGATGTCGAACCAAATGCTTGATATCGACAATGCACTTAATAGTGTACCTGAACATCTGAGGATCGAAGACCGATTTCGGTATACTGAGTCGTGTTTTGGTCATTTCCTAAAGATGTATCGTGAGATTAATTTTTCAGCTGGGATTGTCCATCAGCTGCTTTTGCGGGAGTTGCATCACGATGGACCAGAAGATGAGATGAGATTTTTTTTAGGTAAGCATCCGGTCCGGTTCTCGAAGGTTGAATTCTGTCTAATCATTGGTTTGAAAATCGGAGTCATTCACGACACGGTGAGGTATGATATGGTAGAGAATGGCATACACGAGCGGTACTTCCAAGGTAGAAACATCGAGTTTGAAGAGTTGAGAGTGATGCTGCGGATTGGTATTTTTGTGGAGCAGTACGATGCGGTAAAGCTATGCTTATTGTTTATGCTCAACTGGATATTGATGGGGGTGGACGAGCGAGATACAGTTCCAATATGGCAGTGGAGGCTAGTGGAGGACTTGGATGCTTTTGATGTGTTCCTGTGGGGCGCACACGTGTATAGGCGGTCTAATTTTTATTTCAAGCATGCGTTGGATGGTCGACGGGAGCGGTTTGAACAAAGATAGTAAGAAAGGAGTGCTGACGTACACACAACTGAGACGTACAACATATATGGTCTACAGCACACACTATTGGTGAGAATTTAAAATTTGAATCCGTATTTTAATTATAATTTTTTTATATATGACTAATGTATTTACTTCTTATCGTACTTATATATTACACAAATATTTGCTTTTGAGGTTATCCATGAGCTTGGGAATATTAAATGTGGGACCCATAGGGTAATCTCCAAGCTACCACCCCCACGTATTTTGAAATGGAAGTTGAGTCAGCGACCGTGGAGGAGAAAACTGGATGGCATTTTCATTGAAAGGGTAAGTATTGTTGCTGTTAATTTTCATAGTTTTTAGTATGTATACAATTACAATGATCTAACTTCGATTTCAGATGTTTACGTGGTGTGAATTGGTGCCGACGAGTGTTGAGATGGCTCAACGTTACTATGAAGGCATAGACCTGGGAGACAGTCTATATGATGCCGATGTTGCTGATATACCTGGTCATGTCCCGAAGCACGAACGACGTAGGAGTGCCGGACCTAGTGATACAGATGGTGCATATTCTAGACCTAGTGACACGGAGGGTGCGTATTCCGGACCCAGTGATAGGGAGAGTCCTTATTCCGGACCTAATGATAGGAATGGTGCGTATTCCGGACCCAACGATACATAGGGTTTAGACTAGGAGGGTGGGAGTCGGAGTCCCATAAGGCGTCGACCGATACGATTCACTTTGCCCAAACAGCCTAAACCTGGGGGTGATTCAGATCCGAAGGGTTACGATGAGAGTCCTGAGAGGCATATGCGGGTACAATTCACTATACCCAGACAGTCTCGACCTAGATGTGATTTCCGAGGAGGCGTTGGCGGGCATCCACAGGTATGTAAAAAATATTATAACCACATTATTTAATTTCAATCGAGTGAACAGTTTAAATGATGATAGAATTTCAAATCGTTTCAGGGCTGGGACCGTAAATTCGCTAAAGTGATGAATGTTGTCCAATCTCTACGGGTAGATGTGATTGAGGCTGTTCGAAAGAGTGATGAGAAGTGAGATCAGCAGCATCAGGAGTTATTGGATATGATCCGGGCGCATCAAGGTCAGGGTCAGACATCGTAGTCCCGTATGGATGGTCCACCATTCGATGACCATCACGGAGACTTTAGTCCCACAGGCAGGACAGGTACACATGGACAGACCCACATACCATACATGAGTAGGCACCTACTATGGAGGCACATACAACGGACATAGTATCTAATCAGCAGGGTTATGTTATGATAGAACGAGCAGAGGTACTCGGTGGTACAGAAATAACACTGTTGGAGCAGGTACCTCCTCCAGTTTTACCCAACAGCAGTGCTGGTATAGAGACAGGACTTCTGGTACGGGAGCCACCTGGTGGATCTGTGCCACATGTTCTTCTACATGACCTAGCACATGGTTCATTCTCATAGCATACACCACCTCTAGTAGATCCCAATGCAGTACGACCCTTGAAGCGATCTAGGCATAACTCCCCCACTCATCAGTGCGAAACAGGGAGGAAGAGCTATACACGGAGGGAGAGATCCTCTTCACAACGCAGCCCTCCTCATAAAGATACACGGTGGCAGAGATCTTCCTCACAGTGTAGCCCTCCTCACAGCGATCCACGGAGGCAGAGATCCTCCTCATTACGCATACCTCCGGTGGAGTCCAGTTCTGGAGCCTATAGTCCGCCCCAGTTTCAACGTCAGCTGCGGGTTCGTAGGCCATGTTGGCAGCTGATGACCCCATACACTGACCCTTGTAGGCCGAAGAAGCCAAGGACCAGGCCAGCGTCATCAGTGCATGTATTCAAGCCCTATGATTTGTTAGATCCTGACCACGTTACTGCGTACCAAGCCTACAAGAGGAACACCACGGGGGAATTGTAAGTATAATCATTCATTACACAATCTTTTAATTAATATTACTTGGTCATCTAACTTCTTCAGCAATTATGCAGACGTGATGTGGATATACATATACCAGTTGGTGTCACTTGGTTCCAACGGTTCCAAACCAACTTTATGGATTTGGAGGATACGATATATTCCTTACTTTAACTGTCTGTATAAGTTTTTATCAGTAATGGTAGAATCCTAACAATATAAAATGTTTACATTGTCAGCATATCGATGCATACTTGTTGATTTTGCGGAAGCGTCAACGAGCATACCCCACTGTCTACGCTCAGAGGGTCAACGTACTGGATTCACAGTTCTATGTAAGTTTTTGTACTGTACAGTTTTCATTTTTGCATTGATATGTTTAATAGATCTATTACCTAACATTGTGGTTAATTTTCTATATACATTCATGGTTAGATATTCAGTGGGAGTGGATATTCAGCAGTGGGGTGGCCGCACCCCCTAAGGAGTGGTATATGCTGAAACACAAGTGGCACGATGATGACCTGAAGACGGTCCGATGATTGGGTGAGTGTTTAAATTACAAGGTTTCAATATGTTTAATACTATGTTTAGATTTCAGACACATAACACTATGTTGAAAGACTAACAGGTTATGATACCTTGCAACCTTGGATGCAACCATTGGGTACTGGCCAGCGTCGACCTCACACAAGGGAAGATCTACCTGTTAGACCCGTTCAGACAAAAGGTTAGATGAGAGTACAGGAATAAGCAAGTCACGTGCCTACGTTGGTTTATACCCTCGATGTTGCATCAGGTCGAGTTTCACTCCAATAGAATGAAGGATGATATGACATACAGTTTGTCGAAAAAGGCCTTCCGGATGAGCATCATGGACGGATCTCATGGGGTGCCCCAACAACATCAGGGGTATGACTGTTTCAACATTTTATTCTATCTCACTTGGTTTTAATTAAATTCCATTCTAATGGTTGTTCATATGGTGATTTGCAGTTGTAACTGTGGTGCACATACTTTGAGATTGACAGAGTACTTGTTGGCAAACAAGAAGGAGTTCGATTGAAAAAAAGAGGATATGGGCACCATCCGGTAGAAGATGGTTGTGGAGGTTTATTGCAACTCGCTTCACAACACTATTGTATAGATTATGTATATATGGGTTGTTCCCTGAGTTGTAGTTGATGTACATAATAGATTCATTTATTATTTTCATTAATCAATTAATTTTTTTCAATTACAACCCGCTCGTGAACAATTGGTGCATTGCAACACGATTTAAAAAATAGAATGAAAATGAATAACTAAAGTTGAACGATTTAAACAACACAACTGTATCGAGCATGGTTCCCGAAGTTTGAATGATGTTGAAAGACATCAACTTGGAGACATGTTCCTCAAGGTGCTTCTGGTGGCAATTCGTCTTCCTCTTGTACTGCCTTGTTATGTTTGATTGACTTCTTTATCATGGCACGTTTGTTTGTTGTGTCCAATTGAATAACAGATGCTGCACTTGCGACGGTATTCCTTGGGAACAATTCTACTGGGACCTTCATTAACCATAGGTGGGTTAGAACACTTCCTGCTATTATGACCTGGTTGTCCACATCTTCTACACGTCTGTGTGGTTGTCCTCTCCGAAGACGAGGCATGTTGACCCTCCATCGGGCGACCTGATTGTCTCTTTATCTTTGGATTTAAAACCACCCGCGCTGCGATGTCAGATGGCACTACCCATGAAGAAGGATGGCCAGCAGGCATAATAGGAATCGAGTATACATCAATAAGTGTCTCCATCTTGTAGTAGTCCGCACACAGAGATGTGAAATCCAAGTTTCGCTCCCTGCAACAATGAAAATAGTGAGATTCACATTTGGGTAACATAATGTGTGAACTGTAACTTGTCAAGTACCTTGCCGTTGCGAGTGCATGTGAACATGGAAAAAAGTCCATTTGGAATTTGTTGCATGTGCAAGTTCTACGGGCTAAGTAAACTGTCCACTATTTTCCCTTGTGTCTGACGGAGAATAAGTTCAAGTCAACTGGATTTACGGTCATATAATCACACCTCTCGACCCGTTTCAGAATCACAAGATGTGTTACGTTGGTCAATCAATGACGCATGGACCGTGCAGCTGCATGACGATCGTGAAACCACTTTTGTAGCATATTCCTAATGAACTCTGCCACTGTCATCAATGGCAGTTGATGTGCGAATTTTAGGCATGATTGTATGCACTCTGCAACATTTGTGGTCATCACATTATACCTTCTTTGGGGACAGTGTACGCGAGACCATTTGTGAGGACCGACAGCAATGGCATAATCGAATGCAGCCTTGTGAAGCTTACGTAACTCCTCCGTGTGACAATTATACTTTAATTCATTGTACGACCTAGCTCCGTCATTCATTATGTCAGCAACATCCTTTCTATGGAATCTCATCTTCATATTTTCACTAAAATGCCAGTAACATATGGTATGGGTTGCATAAAGGAACACTTTAGAAATACCTACTTCAATGTTTGCATTACGATCGGAAATGAAAACCAGATCATCTATATTACCAAGGGCACTCCTCAAGCATTCCAAAAACCACTCCAATGAAAGGTTTTTTTCTGAGTCACCGTACCTAAAAGCAATTGGATACACCTGTTCGTTTCCATCTTGTGCAGTTGCCACAAACATTGTACCCCCGAATCTTCCCTTCAAATGGGTACCATCAAATGCAATCACAGGACGTATACACCTCCGAAAAACTCTAATTGATGACCCTAACAACAAGAAAAAGTAGAGGAATTTACCATCGTCAGTGCACTGTAAGTCGGTGATTGTGCCAGGATTTTACTGTTCCAGAACGTATGCAAAAGATGGCAAGAGTTGAAAAGCTTCTTCATGCGTTCCATAGGTCAATGACAATGCATATTGCAAGGCATCGTGTGCCTTACTGTACATGATTTGTATGCCATAAATTGTTTTCATATCGGCGATGACGTCATTGGGTCGCATGAGACAACCATTATGTTGATAAAGTCTAGGTGCAACGACTTCTCCGATTATGACTGCACTAGCTTGTCGGTGGCGACAGTGAATCTCCTCCAAGGGACAACTGTGTTCGTTGACAAAACTTCTAACTTGAAAGTATGTCCCTTCATCTCTCCTTACCGCTATTAATTTCCATTTACAGTCGTCAATGATGCAAACCAGATGTAAAGTTGTCTTATTGGACCTTTTCACCTTCTATTCAAAGTTCTGATGCATTGCAATATGGCCAACTAACCTCTTCAAATCCTTTTTACTAGGAAAAAATTAACCTTTATAAATCATAGTTCTAGGTACTTGCGCTGCCAAGGTGCCGCTTCTATCAATACCAAACGAGTATGAATCTGCTCCGGGAATAACCCAAGTTGTCACATTATCAAAATCAAATGCTGTTACATTATACCGGACCTCGGAAGTCCCAGGCATATCAGGTGGAGTGCAACTAAATCCTTGTACATGTCTACCACGTGTTTCAATTTGTGTAGGGTCTTTATCCACATTTTGTATATCATCAACCCGATCATTAACCTGTTCATTATTTGCCTCATTATCCACCTCATGGTTCGGGTAATTGTTCTGCGCATTGTACTGCTCATTTCGACAACCATACACATCACCAAATTGAGGTTCAACTAAATCTTCATGGTTGACCGCTACCGGTGGGACACCACACATGTTTCCCCCACCTTCGGTGGCACTTCTTTGGGTGAACACTTGGTTGCTACCGCTAAAGGATCCTAATTGTTAGGTATTTTCATGAGGAGGAATATCATTCCCGATCACATCTCCAGCTGTCCTCTCAGTTACACTGACACATACTTGAGGGATAACTCGATCTTCCCTTAGCATAAATTGCACATCGTTGTCATCTCAGTTAAATCTCATTTAATAATCATAATAAAATTTTCCTTCAATTTATCATTAGCCATACAAGGTAAAAATAATAAATAAATAAATAAACTATAAAAAACAAGAGAAGGTATATGTTATGAGTATTGATCCATTTGTAATAAAGAAACGAAATTTACATGATTGAAATTGTTGGGGTCAAAACAATGATAAGATACATTTAGAGAAAAAAAAAGGTCACAAATGAGAGAGAAAGAATAAAATTATAATAATAATTATTTTGGGTTAAGTTTGTATTTGATGATTGAAAGTCAATCTTTAAATTTGATTATTGAAAAAGCAATTTGATTATTGATTAAGAGCTTGTTTGGTTGGGCTTTTGAAAAACCTCTATTAATAAAAGATCTACTTGTAGTAAATCTATTATAAATAGAATTTTTGAAAAAAAATATATAATTGTTTGGTTGGTAGACTTTTTTTTATAAAAAAAAAAAAATGATATATTTGGAGAAACACATCCCCATGAGCTTTTGCATAGTAGAGGTTTAAACTCTACTAGCCTCTAATTAATTTAAAATAGACAATCTCAAAAGCTCAACCAAACAACTTAAAAATAAATAAATAAATAAATAAATAAAAATAAATAAAACTCAAATAGACATTTGTAGACCTTTTGAGCCAGTAGAAAGCTCAACCTAACAAACACTAAAGCTATTACTAAAATTTAGTGACTCTGTTGGTCGGCCTTTTTGGGATAAATAATCAAAATTTAATTACTGTTGTACTTTTGAGGATATCATTAAAGATGATCTAGCCTATATATACACTTGTTTATTTTTTTCTAGTTTCCACTTGAACAATTTCATTCCTACTACTGCAATTAAATTCTTCGTATTCTTCGATTCATCTATTATAATAATTTCTGATACGAGATTACAAATTAATAAATATTTTAAGTTTTTTTTTTTTTTGTTCCGGTTACTTTCTTAGGTTATTAATATGATTTCTTTAATGAATTCTTTTAAAAAATAATAATTATATATCTATATCTATATTTATATATATGATTTTGCACATTTTTTATACTAGTTTTTTTATTTAAACATTTATTTAATTAAATTTATTTGAATTTATTTTATATGATCTTCAGATGAGTAAGCTAACAACAATAGATGGCTTTTTTTTTTTTTTTTTCAAAAGAATTAAAATTAACCTCATAAGCTAGTTCTCAATATTTCAATTTCTACTTCTGTTGTCAACTGCAACTACTGAGATGTCGTTTTCAATTATGCTTATTGTCAAGACTAGGCTTCGTAATAAGATGGAAGATGACTTTCTTACAAATTCTTTGATCATGTATGTTGAAAGGGAGATCGTAGAGAAACTTAGTATAAATTCGATTATAGATGATTTTAGAGATTTAAAATTGCAACAGATTCCATTTTGATTTATAAAGCTGGTGTCTATGCTGTTTATTAAATTATTTGTTTTAGTATTACATATGAGACTAAATGCTATTACATTTGTTTTTTTAAATAACTTAGTTTTTAAATATTAGCATATTTGTCTAGCTTTAGTTTGAATAATTTTTTTTTGTCTTAACCCCCTAAAGTCGAAATCCTAGCTTCGCCCCTGTACGTTGTTAAAGTTAACAGATATAATGTACATTACATAAATAAAGTGAGCTATGTATGTTATATAAAGAAAACTTTACTAATTTCATACGAGTCGTATTACACAAAGTTAACTCTATGTCAATTTAACTCTCGTATATCTGTTAGTACTTAATATGTTAGGTTATCTATAAAGATAGAATAATGCTAGACTGGCAAAATTATTTATCCAGCATAATGTATAAATAATGTGATATGTGAGACTTATAATCACCTTATAAATCATGAGATGATATATTGTATGAAATGTTTAGTTACACCTTATTTAACATATCAATTGGACATTATTTTGGTTCAGACTAGCATTACTCGTAAAGTTAACTTGACACGCATTGATACTAATTTTGTGATGGGTATCAACCTAGTGACCTACCATCTAGCACATGAAATTGGTGAGATCTTGTGTAGTTAATAATAAGAATTATGAGACAAAATATGGATAGTTTAATGGTAAGCCACTTATCTATTTACTTATGTAGCACGGATACGGTATGATACGGGGATACGATAAATCTTTAAAAATTAGAATATGGATACGGATACGGCATGATACGTCGATTAAAATAATATATATTTATATTTTTTAAAATAATAATATATAAAAACATATTTGATAATTTATTCAAAATCATAACATATTCAGAATCCAAAACATGTCAAATATCTACATAAATCATAACAATATAACATATTATATGATCCAAATAAAACATGTCACGTAAATCGTAACATATTACAAAATTCAAATAAAACATACGTCACATAAGTCATAACATATTACAAAATCTAAATAATACATAAAAAAAAATAAATAAATAAATAAATAAAAATAAAAAACTCATAAAACATATTATAAATTCCTAATTAACATCACTATCATCATTCACATTGTTAAAGGATATAGATGACATCTAACTCTGGTTCATCAAGAGAAAGGTTTGTAATTTCAAGTATCCCGATATTCTCCATGCTACTGGAAACAAAACCAAAATTTCTTTATATTTTCATTTTGACCCTTAAATTTTTGAAATTACAATTTGACCACGTTTTATACTAAAATAATTATAATATTGCCCTAAAGTATCTTTGATGTATCCCCCAAGTATCATTCAAGTATCTCCCAAGTATCTTCAAAGTATCCTCCAGTCAAAATTATGAAAAAGTCAACGAATACACCATTTAACATATCAGATACTTATCTTGGAGTATCCGGGGAGTATCTGAACAGGATACGAGTTCGATACAAGTTACCTCCATCAAATGGAGTATCCGTGCTTCTTAGCCACTTATATATGCAGTCATGAGGTTATGAATTCAAGTAATAATTCAATAATAATAAGGGATACTATCAAAAAGGATACTCACATCGTTCTTCAATGAGGTAGTTCTATTTTTTTTTTTTTTTTTTAGGTAGAAATTTACTCATTTTTATCGTGTCGCCATCTAATGCAGATGTTTGAATATTTTTCTTCATTCGAAAATCAAAACTTGATGGTTGTCGTATCCAGTTATTATGATCGGTTTTACTTTTTATCCAGCAAAAATAATAATAATAATAATAATAATAATAACACAAGTTTTCATGGTCACCCGTAGACCGTAGTAGAGTAACCAGTAATGTATACCTCTTCCATCCCGCGTGAAAAAATGTTTGAGAATCCTTCAGATGATAATTAATTACTATATTATCATATTATATATATTATTATTATTATTGTTGTTATTATTATTATTGTAAAATATCGCTGTCATTTTTCTTTTGTTCCTTGTTAAGGGTTTCATATTCATGATTACTATCTTGAATTAACCTTACTATATATTATATAAAATAATATTGAGTAATTATTAAAACAAAAAAGAAATAATATTGTATTGGGATTTTAGCAAAATTGGCCTATTTTAGGGGCTGAATTGCAAATCTACCCTAAAATCCAAATTAATTGCAAAAATTCCCTAAAATGACCTCAATACCCTTTATCATAACTACACCCCATTTACTAACTATATTAATTACATTTATTAACCACCAACCAACCATTTACCAATCCTTAAAATAATAAAAAAAAAAACTAACAATTTACCAATAAATTTATCAAACCATTAACTAAATGATAATGGTACACATCTAACATTTTTGTCCATAATTTATATCCAACTTGATATGGCAGCTGACATGCCACTTCCATGTCAGCTGCTACATCACCACACCATCCCACTTTAATTTTTTTTATTTTTATATTAAAGTACTAGATTTAAGGAATACAAATTATTATTATTTTTAATTCAACTTATTTGGTGTGATGATGTGGCAGCTAATAAGGAAGTGTCATATTAGTTGCCACATCAAGTTGGATATAAATGATGAGCAAAAGTGTTTAATGTCTACCATTATCCTTAACTAAATAACATTTAACCTTTTTTTTTTTTTTCTACATCACTTTTCCTTTTTATATTTGAAGTTTTAAAAACATTGGGGAATGGTTTGAAGCTATTTGAAGGGGTAAGTATTACTTTGTAAAATTATTTTTCCAACCTCCCATTTTTTTTTTAATCCGAATAAGGTTTAATACTTATAGAAAAAATCGTCGTGTCAGGTGACCCGACATTGGGTCGCCCTGATCTAATGATTTTTTTCCTCGGTCCAGGGTGGCCCGACATCGGGTCGCCTTGACCCGATGGTTTTTGTCAAGTTTGAAAAACCATCGGGTTAGGGTGGCCCGATGTCAGGCCACCCTCGACCAAGGTCAGGCCAACCTGGGTCAAGCCGACCCGATGTCAGGCCACTTTGACCCGATGGTTTTTTTTTATCTGTCTAGGGTGGCCAAACATCGGGTCACCCTTACCTAATGGTTTTTCAAACCTTTTTAAAAAACCGTCGGGTCAGGGTGATTCGATATCGAACCACTTTGGACCGATGAAAAAAACCATCAGGTCAAGGTGGCCCGACGGGCCACCCTGATTCGATGGTTTTTCAAACCTTTTCGACTGACCCGATGTCAGGCCACCCTAGACCGATGAAAAATACCATCGGGTCACCTTGACCCGTTGGTTTTTCAAATATGTTTGAAAATCATCAAGTTAGGGTGGCCCAATATCAAGCGCCCTGACTTGATGGTTTTCTCATATGTCCGAAATTTTTTTTATGGATAATTTTGTTTTTTCCCATTTATATTGTTTGAAATAATGAATATTTTAATGATTGATAATATTTGTTTAATTATTTTTCAGGATTGACAATAAAGAATGTGCATTTGGTTTTGAATTGGGGTGGAGAATGGAAAAATCATCATGGTGAGTATTGGTATAAAGGTCGAAGAGCAAAGGTATTTGCTTTTTCAAGAGATTCAAATTATGATCAATTGTTAGAAAAAGTGTACAATGTAACCAGAATTGATAGAGATAATTATCAGGTTAGTATGACGACTCTTCCACAAACTTTTCGTCCTAACATGCCAATTGAGATTGTTGATGAAAAGGACATTGCATTGTTGCTTCGTTAAGAGAATGTTGACCCATTAGTTTGCATCTGTGTTGAGGAAATTGGCCATGAGTCTCCAGAAAGGAAACATAAACCACCAGAGTCGTCTCACAACCTACACCATACAACTCCTCACCATGAATTTCATCATACACACAAAAGCAATATACATGTCAATACTATGGATGAGTTTCAAAGGTCGGATGTACCTAACCTGGCTGCCCATTTGGATGATATTGAAGAGGGATTTACACCAATTGTCAATATTGATACATCTCATCCTCGTCATTTGAGTTTTCAAGATACTATGGGTAACCAACATATTCCTAAGCATAATGAAACAGAACCACAGTTTAATTACAATCGTGAGGGAGCTCCCAATCGGTATGACGAGCAGTTTGCCCATGTCCAAAGGTTTGTTCCACCTTCATGTGCATTTTATTCTATTAATTATGCTGAAGTTACACCCAAACCTGTTACTATGTGTCTTGAAGTGGGTGAATTGTTTCCAAGTAAGAAACAATTACAATTGCAAGTAAGTAGTTATGCCTTTAACAACTAGTTCTAGATTAGGGTGTTCAAATCTGATACAACATGGTATCAAGTTCAATGCATTGTTGAAGATTGCAATTGGCGACTGCGTGCGACTAAGGTTCACAATTCAGATTATTTTCAAATTAGAAAACTTGACAATCAGCATACATGCTCAACAGAAGCACGATTTCCGCATCAGAGGCAAGCAAGTGCATGAGTTAAGGGAACACATACAGGAGAAATTCTATGATCATTGTTTATACAAGCCTAAGGAAATTATACACGACATGCAAAGAGAGTTTGGCATCTCTTATAACTACCACAAAGGGTACTGTGCTAGACATATTGCCTTAGAAGAGGTTCAAGGAACACCGGTTGAGTCATATAGTATTTTGCTATCTTACTTATACATGTTGGAGCAAGCAAATCCCAGGACTGTTACAGACCTCCACACAAATTCCTCTAACAGGTTCATGTATATGTTCTTTTGCTTAAAAGCTTGTATAGATAGTTTTCTATCTTCAATTAGACCAGTCATTGCTATTGACGAGACGTTTTTGAAATGTCATCATAGAGGGGTCCAATTTGTTGCTATGTGTAAGGATGGCAATGCTCAAATATTTCCTCTAGCTTTTGGTGTTGGTGATTCGGAGACAAATGAAGCTTATGAATGGTTTTTAACTAGGTTGCATAAATCCGTTGGCGACGTTGATGATTTGGTTTTCGTTTCCAATAGAAAAGGCAGTATCACTACCGGTGTAGAAAAAATGTTCCCAAATTCATTCCACGGGGCATATGCAGTACATTTAGAACGAAAAATAGTTGGTCACTATGGTAGGAATAAAACACTTAAACAATACTTCAAACAGGTAGCCAAGGTGTATCGGGAAAGTCAATTCTTGCAGCGTATGGAACAACTGAAAAATATTAATCCCGAAGCAGCTCAGTATGTCACGGATGCCGGGATTGAGCATTGGGCGTGAGCATACAATCCAAGAAAAAGGTACAACATAATGTCAACCAACACAGTAGAGACCTTAAATAATGCAAGGAATTGCCTATTGCTGAAGTGATTGATAACATCAAAGAGGTCCTTCAGTCTTGGTTCCTTGATTGATGCACGGTTGCACTTAAACTTACAACTCAGTTGACAACAGCCGCGGATGTAGCCATCAGTATCAAGGATGAGAAAGCAAGATATATGCGAATCTACCCCATCACATTTTACACGTTCCTTGTTAAATATGGGGATTTAGATGGAAATGTGGATTTGACAACAAAAACCTGTACCTATAAAGAATTTGATGTCTAACAATTTCCAGGTGCACATGCATTAGCTTACATTAGGTTACAGGTATTTTCATTAGTTGATTATTGTTTTCCTTATTACTCTGGTGCGTTCTTGGTTGCAGCATACAGTGGGGAAATACATCATGTTAGACAACCCGATGAATGGTTGGTTTTTAAGGATATTGCATCAAAAATTATTCACCCACCAGTAAGTCGTCATAGTCTTTGAAGACCTAAACAGAATCGCACTCCGTTATTTGGCAAGGAAGTAACTCAAAGGAGATGCACCACTAGTTATCGTGTTGGTTACAATAGCCATACAATAGCCATCTCAGCATCATCCTCACCGACACAACCATCAACATTATGTGAGACATATTTCAGTTTATCCATACCTATCCAATATGGTATCCTTGTTTCTTCATTAGTAGGGCCAAGAGTTCTGTATATGATTATCTGAATTTTTTTTTCAAAATATATTATTACTATGTAATCCTTAAAAAATAACAAATCAAAATAATTTTAACTGAAACCACAATTTTCAATACTTTCTTTTTTGAATTTATATATGGTTTTCTGAATATCTGCATATGAAGGAGTTCCCGTGCATTGTAAATTCAAAATTCTGGGGGCGACATTGTTCACTCTAACGACGTAGCCAAGTGTGACCCATTTTGATATTGCTTCGATCGCCCACACTTGAAAATGAAGAAAAAAATTGATAGTTAAGTTAGTGCATGGAAACATGCATATTGCCTCAAATGTATTTTCTTAAAGTTCATCAATTAACACGCATTACCTGAAAGGCCATCAGAAACCTATAAACGTTGTACCTCTCCACTTTCCATCTAACTGGACCATCAACATTCTCCTCCAACTTATCATCAATGAACTTAATCTTGAATTTATCATCACGGCTATGAAGACAAGTAGAAAGAGAGTTAAATGTCCTCGCGTATATAAATAAACCCTATGGTGACAAAATTTCCCAGACAACACCATATCACTCACATCCAAAAAATAGCTGAAACATATCGCTCTAAACAACTTGAGTTGTTTTGGTGTGAGATGCGACTTAATAAGCCTTATACTCTCTCAATTACAACGCCCACTAACTCGAGAAGGAAAACGATCACATTCCTTAATTTTGAGGGATTCAAGTAATTTGTTCCCACCCATATTATCAACCTAAAGACATTCCATAATAAACATGTTCTTAAAACAATTTTTCTAAGAATGTATAAAAATAAATATTAAATCTTTGATGGAGATCTAACAATTTTTCTAAGGATATATAAAAACAATTTTTCTAACAATTTGTGAACCATTATGGCAGTATCTAAAATATTTATAATACTGTCACTATAATAAGAATAATAACCGATTTTTCCATTGAAATAAACTGCACCAATAGCACCAAGGGTTGAAAGGACAAAAGCATTGTTATTACATGCATTCAAATATTCACATTCAAGCATACATTGCATGTTTTCCCACACTTAAAGCCAGATTCAGCGCATTCCAGAATTCATTTCCATTCTAACACATCCTATTCCACTCACATTGCACTTAATCAAAAGAATTTATGCAAATATCAACTATATTTCTACAGCCACAAATACAAATACAAAAGTGTTAAAACCCACAATTTAATTAGAAGTGTTAAAACCCACAAACAGCAGCAACGCTGCACAAATACAAAAACACAAACAGCACATGCACAAACTGCATAAACTGCACAAATACGCTTTTTTATTATTTTATTTTTTTTATAAAACACAAACAGCAGCAAAGCTGCACAAATACAAAAGCAAAACAAGCACATAAAAGGGACATAAAACAGCTACATCAAAGGGATAAGACCCACACAAGCTTTCTTAATTGCTACGAATACATCACATGCAAGGGTAGATTTCACTTATAAACAGCTTGCATTGTCAATTAAGCACAATTAAAGCAATGTAACTCGAAATTGATTACCAACAACACTTTCAACTTCGAATCTCTTTACAAGTTCCACTGTTTCTTTCAATTAACACATGACCCAACATCATTTGCATAGAAAATGCAAGCATCAATCAAGTCAAGTTCATCACTTTTAGGCACAAAATCAAAATTCCTCAACCCTAACTGTTGAATTTCAATCAAAAGAGAGGATTGGAGAGGGGTTTTTACTCGAATCTTATGTACAAAACAATTAAACGGAATGGGAAGGAGGCATGCATTCAAGTATTCAAACCAATTAAATGAATTAAACGAATTAAACAATTGTTATTACATGCATTCAAATATTGACATTCAAATAACTGGAATACTTTAATTTGAAGGAAAACTTTGTATTCAAACACCAACCAAATCGGCAATGTAGGGCAATGTCAGAATGACGGCTGAGAAGGAGGCCGGTGACGACGTCGGTGTCCTATTGACAGAGACGATGGCGTCAAATCTCGCCGACGAAGAAGTTGTTCATCATCGATCAACAACCGGTGCTAGTTAGAGAAGTCAACGGCGGGCGGATGGCGGGATGGGCAACTCGACTGCGAAGTCGGGATGGCCAACGAGACGGCAAGCGAAGTCAGGACGGGCAACACAACGGCAACTCGATGGCAACTGGTCGGGATAGGGAGGTATCGGGCAAGGTAGGCAGATGGTTTGGGAAGGGTTAGGACATTGAGTGAAATTGCTTTTTTTTAAAAAAAAAAAAAGAAAAAAGAAAAAAGAAAAATCAAGGGTATTCAAGTCATTTCAGAGCATTTTTGCAATTAATTTGGATTTTAGGGTAGATTTGCAATTCAGTCTCTAAAATAGGGCAATTTTGCTAAAAACCTTATTGTATTTTCTTATTATTTGCAGGGACATCTCGATAATGTTACATTGCTTGAAAATATAGGAGGATATAAAATTAACTAGGTGAAGGATTTGATCATCCTATATTTTTGGGACTCAACCGAATGGTTAGATTCGATTGAAGAGGAAATGTTAGTACATCAGATTATTAATTTTTTTTTTTTTTAATTTCGATTTAATATATATATTCATTTATATGTTTATATATTTCAAGAAGAAAACCCCATTGGATCATGCTAAAAAGTGGGAAGGACTCTAGATTGTCCAATAAGAATAAGTATCCGGTAATCAAAAAAACAAAAAAAAAAAGCTTAAATATTCATAATATATAATAATTATCTAGTCATAACCTGGTTCTGAAAAAAAATAATAATAAATAAATAAATAAATAAAAAATCTCTATAACATTATATGAAAGTAAATAAATTCAATGATAAACAAAACGAAAAGAATTCGGACTACCGTTCACCATCGAAATCCAAATTTCTAAAGCAGAAGCATATCTAGCATGAACTATATTATCAGTCGGACGACGATCACGAAATCGAAAAGTCCCTTTTGATCACAATGTAAATACCTACACTCTGATCATGGATGGGAGAAAATTCTCTAGATTTTCTCCGCATCTCTCTCTCTCTGTTTCTTGTTTCTCTGTTAAACACATATATACACACTCTGTGTCTGATATGTTGCACATATCCTTCTCTCTTATGCACTCAATATCCAGACGACACCCCCTTAGACCTTGATCAAAATTACGTTGATCTATATCCTTTTTGCCTACTTAACTTACAGCAAACACATGTTCTTATACATATTTGTATTGCTCGAGTAGTTATTCATTATGGGCTTGTTATCTTGGGCTTGGCCCACTTGGGTGTCTAAATGGGTTTGCATTACCCAAACCCAATTATCATAAAAGGTCAAATTTATTGTAGCGGTACTTTTCTGATTTTACGTTAACATCGACTTCAAAAACCTCTGACGCCAAAAGAAGTTAATATTTAAATGGTTGTTATGACTTATGAATCGATTTCTACTTTAAACAGTGGCTATTATATATGAATAGATCTTTTAATTTTAATAGTTAAATTAAATCCGAAAGAAAATACTAATTAATTGTCAGGCATTGCAAATAGACAAGAGAGGGAGGAGAAGAAACATAAGATGAACGACTACAGATTGATTGATGGCATAAAGAAATTACAAATAGAATATGAAATCTAATTCCTTAAATGAGCTCTCTTCAGTCAATTTACCACCGGAAAACAAACTCATATAATATTGAATAAAAATGTTTTAAGGTTTGTGAAACACGAAATAAAATAATAATGTTGGAATATAAAACTTTTTTTTTTGAAATATTAAAATAATTCAGGGTTTAGAAGAGAGGGACAAATTTGAATGCACAATCTCGTGGTGTATGTATGAGTGGCATACCAACGGGCCAACCTTATCTTATCGAATCTAAAACTTTCTTTTGTCTTCTTTAGTATTTATAATTAAGGATAAATTTATCATTAACAAAAAACATTTAAAATGAAGTGTAGAAAGATATTGGGTGGATTGTAATAGCATCACTCTTAATAAAAAGCCTTTTCTAATTTTTTTTAAACCAATATCAAAATGTTTTATTTTAGTTTTTTAACTTGAAAATATTACATTTAAGGTACCTTTACTTGTGGAGAATGAAAATTAAAGAAAATGAAGAAACTGAAATTTAAAGTTCGTTTTTCCATGGAAAACTAATTCTGGATTAATGTATCAGGTCTACCTAAGTTGATTCCCAACAATTACAAACACGGACAATGTAGCATTACTCAATTACAAATTATAAATTAAATTTCCTTTCTCTTAGTGGGGTTTCTGATTAATAAATTTAAGAAAAACCTCTGTGTCTACATATATATTTTCTTATTTCAAAAAAATTAAGGAAACAAATCTAACATGAAATCTAATTTTATTAGTATGACTGAAAGTTTAAATTATAGTATATTGAAATAAACCAAAATTTAGAAAATTAAAGATCAGTCCTTATATTATAAGGTAATAACACATTGGGTAATATAAAAGATAGTAATGCTATCACCATAGAAGTTAAAGCTAACATTGAAATCAAAAAGGACTCCATTCCAACAAAATCAAGATAACTATCACTATGAGGACCGGAAATACAGATTCCGACCAGAAACATAGCTTGCACAATCACTACCATTATAAAAGAAACCAAAACATAAAACCAAACACGAAAAAACATAACATTATTTTTCTCTTAAAATCTATCGAGATATGCCGAAATCAGTCATCGTTAGCTGGGCAGTCCTACCAAAACAAAATATCAATCTTCATCAAGGCCCTCAAAAGCCCATTTGTTCTCTGCACGAATCTTCGCCTCCTCCTTTGGCGTGAAGTCATTTTCGACCCCGAAAAATGCTCTGACATACTCGACGCTCTTGTTCTTGATTCGGTTTGCAGCAGCGTCAGTCAGGAAATCCAGAAGCTCCTTGGAGTTCAGGTAGTTTGCCGCCTTAATCAACTCCTTCAGCTGATCATTGCTCTTGTTCTCTAAGAACGCGTCGTCAAACACCTTCACCTCCTCAGTTGGAGGCAGCGGATACCTCTTTCGGAACTCCAAGTGCTTCCTGTAGAAGTCAAGGATCGCCGGCATATGCTCCGCCGAAACATTCGGCAGCGGCATAACCGTGTCCTCTATCGCGTCTTCATTGCCAGCGAAGTACAACTTCACGGTCTCCATCTCCATGGCCACTGGCTCCTCCACCTCAAAGAGCACGCCATCGGCAGACTCCAGCTTGATTTTTTTCACTTGCGTTGACGAAGAATTAGAAGGGGACGCCATTGTCGGTTTTCGGTGCTGGAATTTGCACTGCTCTGCCTCTGTCGTTTAAATACAAGTAATTAAAAATGAAAACTATTTATACAATTTTGCAGGCATCAATTTGTGATTGCTGTAACATTTCTTTTGGATTATTTTTCAACCAATTTTACTTGGTGCATTGTATCCTTTGCATGATTTACAACTCACCGTACCTATCACATTTTTTTTTTTTTAGGATCTATCACATTATTTATATGGTAACAACAACTCGATTATCACATTATTTAGATTGGTTTTTGGGTTACTTATTTTTTTATTGTATAACATTACTCATATTTTATTTTATGCACTCAAATAACCTATACTTTATACACTTAAAGTTACCGATTACCCATAAGTTACATTGTTAACGGATAACACGAATATTACATAAATAAAGTGAGCTATATATGTTACATAAAGTAAATTTTACTAATTTCATACAAGTTGTTTTATACAAAGTTAACTATCTATACATTAATTTAACTCATGTATGTCCGTTAATACTTAATGTGTTGGGTTGGCATAAAGTCAGAATAATGATAGGCTGGCAAAATTATTTATCCAAAATCATAGGATTACGTGTTAGTTATAAATTATTTGACATATCAATCAGCATGATTTTGTTTCAGATTATGATCATAAAGTTAAGTGATGGGTACTAGTCTGCCATCTAGCACATGAAGTTCAATTCGGGAGATCTCGTATAGTAAATAATAAGTTTTGGAACAGTTGATTATATCAAAATTTATTGATATTTTAAATTATTAAATTGAAATTTCATACTTAAACAAATATAAAAAAATAATTTGGGGCTTTTTAAAAAAGAATATATGGATATTTTTGACAATGTCGATTAATTCGGTACCAGGTATTTTTATGAAAGTTTCGTCATTGGTAGGATTTAAGCGGCTGATCTGAGAGTCATTTATACAAACCCTAAGCTCATTCATCCATTAACTAAGCTAAGCACCTGTATAAATTGGGACTTTATTCAAAAAATAATAATAATAATAAACAAATTGAAAGTTCATACATATTAACTACCAAGTATAATCATATTAGCGACATCACATAATCAGCTACATAAGTTGCCGTGTACACATGGGACTATATATACTTAATTGTAATCTATTTCCCTAACTGTTTTAGGCTCGATTACTTCACTACACTATTAGGTTGTAACTTATATAAATACCCTATTATATCAATGAATAAGTGTGCAATATTTACACA
This sequence comes from Acer negundo, assembly GCA_035582765.1. Classification (NCBI taxonomy): domain Eukaryota; kingdom Viridiplantae; phylum Streptophyta; class Magnoliopsida; order Sapindales; family Sapindaceae; genus Acer; species Acer negundo. The sequence goes on along the minus strand of CM069237.1, from coordinate 19,072,331 downwards.
CAATCTTCTAAACTTATTATGGTAACAGAGCATAGCTCAGAAATAGCTTAAGATCCTAAAACTCTAAAATTTCTCCTTCTCAAATTTTCTTTTCTCTCTCTTTCCAAACCCTAAACCAACAGATCACCATGACTCCACCGAGCCCAACCGTCACTGCCCTACATCCTCCTCCTCTCTACCTCAAGTTACTCTTATGGGATCGACCAACAATAACCAACCACCATCACTTATTGCAATTAACTCCACTCAGGTTCCCATCAAACTCACCAAAATGGGGAACTATGCAGCATGGAGATCTCAATTTGAAAACCTATTCTTCGGTTATGGACTTATGGGATATCTAGACGGCACCAAGCCGTGTCCACCTTTATCTATCGCAACCACCGTTGACAACTCTAGTCAAGAATCTGACCGAACCACAACCAATCCAGACTATCAACTCTGGCTCCGACAAGATCGTCTTTTTCTCCATGCGATTCAAGTCTCATGCATGGGAGCCGCACAGTCTATAGTCACCCGATCCACCACCTCTACTCAAGCATGGGCAAAACTCGAAGTCACTTACGCTAACCGATCTAACACACGTTAGCTTGTTCTCCTTGATTCACTAACAAACGTTAGCCTGGAGGACAAATCCGTAACGGATTACATGCAAGGGATCAAAACTATTCTTGACAATTTAGAATTAATCGGTCATCCAGTCGACGATGGTGCAACTGTTATCCACACATTGAATGGTATGGGAGCAGCCTATATGCCTCTCGCATCAACCATTCGGGTAAGAGACACCTCGATATCCTTTGAAGAATTATATGACAAGTTATTTGATCATGAGGCATTCCTTCGCCGAGAAGAAATAAAGAAAAATGGCACACCAATCACGGCAACTTATGTAGGTGATTATGTGATGTCGCTAATATGGGATAGCACCAAAGTAGCAGCTACAATTATCATCACAACTAGTAGGTCAATCATCCTCCAAGTGGCAGTCGTGGCTCTCATTCAAATCCTGGCAATTCTTACCGCCCACACAACAATTTCAATTCAACCTATCAAAGTTAATGGTGTCCACCCACCTCATCCTACAATTCAAGACCGGTTTGTCAATTATGTGACAAGGTGGGTCACGGTTCGCACTTGTCGCTCTCGTACACCACCAACACTCTAATCTTGGCCACATGCAAATAATATGACAACTAATCAGTCTGATTCCCACAACAACAATTGGATACTTAACTCTAGTGCCTCTCACCACATGACATCGGATCTTCAAAATTTGTCACTTCACTTAGAATACGACGATCCAGAAGACATCATGCTTAGGGACAGTAAAACAATTCCTATAACTCATACTGGCTCTACCTTATTAAATGCTTGTGATAATTGTTTTCGTCTCAAACATGTTCTGTGCTCTCCTAACATATCCCACAACCTAGTATCTGTATCCCAATTCTGCTCACAGAATAACACATCCATTGAATTCTTTCCTAATTGTTTTCTTGTGAAGGATCTGACCATAGGGGCATCCTTGGTCCATAGCCTGAATAAAGGAAACCTTTATGTTTGGCCAACGTCTAGTCAGTCATGTCATCCACCGTCAAACGCTCACTTAAATTCCACTTCAACTCACCCTATCGCATCTCTTCGAGCGTGTCATTGTCATCTAGGCCATCCTTCCCTACAAGTCCTTCAGAAGCTCATCTAGTCAAATCATCTCCCGGTCACAAAGTCTGAGTCCCAATTTTCTTATTGTTCTACTTGCCTATGTAATAAGAGTCATAAGTTACCATTTGGTAAATCAACATTGACATGCAATAAACCTTTAAAGATTTTGTTTACTGATATGTGGGGTCCGGCGCATATATCATCGTTTGATAATTTTTGTTATTATGTCATCTTTGTGGATTATTACTCCAAATATACGTGGTTATATCCTATCAAAAATAAATAAGATGTTCCATAGGTATTTAGGCGTTTCAAAGCACTAGTTGAAAAATTTTTCACTTCCCGCATAAAAACCATCTACTCTGATGGTAGTGGGGAAGCTCAATCATTAGGTTTTGACCTTAAAAATTTTGGCATACAACCTAAAATCTCCACCACACACGCCAGAACATGTAGGCACAGCAGAACGTAAACATAGACACATAGTGGAAACGACACTAACCCTGTTTCACCATGTGTCTATACCTCTAAAATACTGGTCCCTAGCCTTCCAAGCCGTGACTTACTTAATTAATCGCATGCCCACCCAAGTTCTCGGTCACCAAAATCCATTCCATATTCTCTTTGCCAAGGTTCTGAATTATCTTAAGCTTCGAGTATTTGGATGCATGTGTTACCCATGGTTACGTCCATATACGTCCCACAAATTACAATCTCGCTCCAAACCGTGTGTCTTTGTTGGGTACTCCATAGAACACAACATGTATCTCTGTCTAAACCGTCTCACAAATCGTGTCTTTGTCTCTCGGCATATCGTATTTGTTGAAACGGAATTTTCGTTCACCAAAGTTGCCAACCTCATATCCTCTCCCACCCCCGACTGTCGAAAAATGGTGTCAGTCCTCCTCCCCCGATGTCAGGTCTGATCAAGTTAATCCCTCTCACACTCCTCTAGATCCCTCTCATTCCCACAACAACTCACTACATGATTATTTACTTATACATGTGCCCCCACCAGCACAAATTCTACCTTCTCAAGCTGCTGCACCTAACTGAATTACTCACACTACATCTGTCATAAACCGATCGCACCACACTACCTCACCAAGTGCACCATTCGCCTCACACCAACATTCCCAAACTGCTGCATCTAACCGAATTAGTCACACAATACCTGTCCTAGACAATTCGCACCACACTACCTCACCTAGTGCACCACTTACCTCACACCAGTAAGCCAAATGAAACGCACCCACTGATTTACCTCATCCAATATCTAACACAAACCAAACCTCTCCCACCAGAATAATCCAAACCCGATCCAAGAGCCACATATTCAAACCTAAAGCAATCTTTGATCTCCATACCACCTCTCACACTCCACCACAGTCCGAACCAACCTCTCTAACTCAGGCTCGAAAACACATGGAATGGCGACAGGCCATTAGTGCCGAGTATGATGCTCTTGTTAAAAATGAAACTTGGGACTTGGTTATGTCACATCCATATAAAAATGTTGTGGGTTGTAAATGGATATTCCAGATCAAACGTCATCCTGATGGTTCAGTAGCTAGGTGTAAAGCCAGACTTGTGGCGAAAGGGTTTCATCAGTGCCCTAGCGTCGACTTTAATGAAACCTTCAGTCCTGTAGTGAAACCTGTCACAGTTCGCCTTATTCTAACCATTGTTATTACTAACGGTTAGCCTCTACGTCAACTAGATGTCAATAATGTTTTTTTGCATGGGATCCTGATCCTGACTGCTGATGTGTACATGGCAAAACCACCCGATTTCACACATTCCACCAAACTGCAACATATGTGTCAATTACGGAAAGCGATCTATGGTCTCCATCAAGCATCGTGCGTCTGGTACACTGAGCTTCGCACTTTCCTTTTGGCCGCAGGCTTCACCAACTCCAAGTGCGATGCCTCTCTCTTCATTCACAGCAGCTTAAACCATACATTATAACTCCTTATGTATGTGGATGACATTATTGTCACTGGCTCTTCCAACTCCCGGGTCCAAGACTTCATCGCCACCTTAGCTCACAGGTTCTCACTAAAGGATTTAGGCCTGCTCTCATTCTTCCTAGATGTCGAGGCTCACCGATCTACGCATGGCCTTTTTCTCTCGCAACAACAGTACATCCGTGACCTCCTGGTTAAAACAAACATGCTTGAGTCTAAGCCAGTTTCAACACCTCTCTCACTCACTGAGACTTTGAAACTCAATGATGGAAGTGCACCCTCGGATACTACCCAATACAGGCAAGTTCTTGGTTCTCTTTAGTACCTCTCTCTGACTTGTCCTGATGTTTCATTTGCAGTAAACAAACTCTCCCAATTCATGCATCGCCCAACCGCAACTCACTGGAATGCAGTGAAACGTGTGCTTAGGTACCTCAATGGCTCTCTTGATCATGGTCTCCCGGCGCTCCACCACAGCCTATATTGCATTCCTTGGATCCACGCCTATTAGCTGGAGCTCCAAGAAGCAACACACTATTGTGAGGTCGTCCATTGAGACATAATACCGAGCCATCGCTTCAACAACTGCGGAACTTAATTGGATCGGCCACCTACTCACTGAACTGCGGGTGCAGGTGCCTATCATCCCTGTCATTTACTGTGACAATGTCGGAGCCACATATGTCTGCGCCAATCCTATTTTCCACAGTCTTATGAAGCATGTTGCTATAAATTTCTTCTTTGTACGGGATCAAGTGGCTCGTAAGCAGCTCCGTGTAACGCATGTCAATACGAAGGACCAGCTAGCGGACTCTCTCACTAAGGCTCTCTCCCGTAAACAATTCCAAAATCATCGGTCCAATATAGGCATCCTCGCCGGAAGCTCTATCTTGCAGGGGCATATTAGTGACATCACATAATCAGCTATATAAGTTATCGTGTACACATGGGAGTGTATATACTTAATTGTAATCTATTTCCCTAACTGTTTTAGGCTCGATTACTTCACTACACTGTTAGGTTGTAACTTATATAAATACCATATTATATCAATGAATAAGTGTGCAGTATTTACACACAATCTTCAAAACTTATTAAATCATAGATCGTGTATACATAACCCAATTTTAAAATTGTGCAATAAATTAATTTTTACTTATTGTTTTATGATTATAAAAAGAATTGGACTATATCAACTTAAATTTTTAATTTAATTTTTTGACTTTAATATCTAAACCATCCATGTACTATATATAAATAATATTTAATTGAGTAATATTTTTTTAATTATATTCTCAATAACCTAGCACTGCATCCTTTCAGAACAATGGTCTTCATGGTCTATGTTCCATTAAAATTGCAAGTAGGTTGAATTTTGTGGCCTGGGTTTCACTAACAAATTGCAGGTGGCTGGGTATTGTGAGTTTCATCAACAAATTGAAGATGAAGAACCTAACGGAGAAAGAGTTGGGTAGAGCTTGATGGTGATTGATTTTGTTTTCCACAAGTTTGTTGTTGGTGAAGAAGTAAGGATTCCTAGAAGTTTGTCGTTGATTTTTTTTTAGAGTAGTTTGATGTTAAGTTGGATTCCCGTGAGAGAAATAAAAATTTTGAGAACTTCAATTTGATGTTTTCTGTGTTTTCACAAATTTCTTCAGTAAAGGGGAAAACTATTCTCCGTGTTTTCAAAACAAGACAGTTGAAAACATCTACTGAATGCATTTTGAGTTTTATTTTTAACCTGAAAATTGAAAAATGGTTTTGAAAAACTATACCGAAAAGCCCCCAAGCTTTCAATTTTAACAACATACAAAAGTTTAAAGATTAATAACATTGTTTTTTGAGAAGTTACATAAATACCCTTCCCAAACTCTCTCCTCTTTTCCATATCTCCTCTCTTATCTCTCATATCTCTCTCACACCTCACACCTCCCACCTCCCACCTTAGCCGTTGGGCCCAAGCAGCACCGGCGGCGTCGCTTGGGCGTGCTGTCTAGGTAGCACGTGCCTAGAGGCGGAAATATGGCTATCTAGAAAAAAGAAAAAAAGTTTTTATAGTTTTAAATACACCTTATTTAATTCTAAGTATATCTTAGTTCAATTCCGATTCTGACTTAATTTATCATATTTTTCTTTATCTTAATAACAGTTCAATAACTTAAAAACATGTATCAAACTCATTAAAGTCCATTGTATTTCCTCAACCAATTGAGAAATGTTAACTCTTTACTGACTCAAAAATCAAATTGGGAAATTTTAACCCCTTAACAACAAACTAAAAGCAATAGATTTACCAAATAAATTAATCTCCAAGTCTCCAAGAATTTCAATTTTATGAGTTTTCATGGTTTTTTGGATTTATATAGGCATACAAGTGTTGGTATGAGAAAACTATAAGTTTTATTTTTATTTTAAAGTATATGTTGTAAAATTAATTGTAAAATTGTGTTTTATTTTTGGCTATGAAACTTGTCAAAACGTCTTTGCACAACAAGATGGATGACGAGTTTCTTGAGAATTGTATGATTTTTTATATTGAAAGAAAACTTGTTTATACAATTGATTCGGATTCGGTAATAACTGCTTTTGTCTCTTAGAAGCCTCATAAGTCAAAATATAAGTACGATCTTATTGTATTTACATTGTATGTGTATTTCATTTTTATTTTCTTTTGTTTTTTCTTAATTAGAATATGTATTTGAAGGTAAGACTCATTATGTCTCCTGATTATTTATACTTTTTTATTTTAACTAATAAAAATTCTCTTATACTGTTGAGATTCACTGTCAAAATGATTTTTTATTTATTATATAGTATAATTTTTATCTAAATGAAATTGTCCACAACTCATTAAAAAAAAAAAAAAAAAATTCAGGTTTCGCCCATGCATGTGCCTAGCTGTGGCAACATCGCCAACAGAGCTTTCCCCTCTTTGTGGTGTTGTTCATCTACAGAAGATATAAGAGAAAAAATAATAATAATAAATAAATAAATGTGAATGAAGGGAAAATTATTGAGACTACCCTGAGTATTTTGGTAATTTTCTCATACATAAAGTTAAAGGCATGGTTTTAGAGGAGATTTTTAGTAATTTTTCCCATTAAAAAATGTCAAGATTTCACTTTTTTTTACCCAAAAAAAAAAAAAAAAAAAAGGAATTATGTTGTAGGGCCATTTTCGTAATTTAAGGTTTAAATTGAAAAGAACTTTTACAATGTCATTATTAAGAGTTAAAAGTGGTTAAAAACAAAATTTATATAATTAATGTGGTTTTTTTTTTATAAACTTTCACTAATTCTAAAACTCAATTTTAGCATTGTTTTTCAAAGGCTGGCATTTTCACTTGAATAGTAAGTATAACGACACCCATGATCCAGCTAAAGAAAGGATAGGCCCACGAATAAGAAAAAAAAAAAAAAATTAAATCAGTAATTGTCTAATTGATGCAATGATTATTATTTATAAGCAATGGTGGATCTATCGACAAATATAAGAAGAGTGGCGATAATGGCAGCTTTCGAAAATTATATCTACACTCATTTCATAATTACATCAATCAAAAATTTTTAAAATAGAGTTTCTTTTGACAATCCAATTTTTTCTTTTTACACTTCTTTTTTAAAAATACTTCATTCTCAAATTTTAAATTTTAAAAAATTCTAAAGACACTTCATTTTGTTACAAGATTATCTTTTTCATCTTTTTTGAATGAAATTATTAAAAAAAAAATTATCTCTCCTAAATAATTAGATTAATTATTACATTTAAATACTCTCTCCTAAATTTTTAATTATCATATTAAATTCTCTCTCTCCTCCAATACATATCTCAAATTTTCTATTTCTATTCTTTCTCAAACAAGACTAACAGTTAAGGGAAGGAAAAAAAAAAAAAATTTACTAATAAACTTGATTTTTAGGAACCATATGTATGTATATATTAAAATTTAAAAAAAAATAAAAAAAAAAAACTCAAAAAATAAGTACCTTTTTTTTTTTAATCGAAATATGAAAATGATTTTGGTTACCTTTGTAGGTATGTTATTGCCTAGAGAACTTTAATTCTTTCATTAGTCTTAGAAATTATGAGTTTAATCGAATATAGTTGAAACAATTCAAGCTTTCATATATATATATATATATATATATATATTATTTTTAGTAAAAAACTAAAATATTCATAATTTTTTTTTCTTTAATTGTTGATCGAGAAAGTATGGAAATATGATTTTTTTTTTTTTTAAATGGAGAGAGATTAATTAGGGAGAGTGTTTAATATGCTAATAACAGATTTATGAGAGAGAATTTAATACGTAATATTTAATCTAATGATTTAAGAGAGAGAATTTTTTTTTTTTTAATAATTTAATTAGTTTGGAGTGCCTTTAATTTTTTTTTTTTTTGTCTTGTTTAGTAATTTTAATTTAGCTTAAAATTGTCATTAATAAAAAATTAAATTAAATTTGAGTGTGAATAGATAATTTGTGGATTGTTAGGAAAAGCTCACTTTTTAAAATTCTCTAATTTATAAATAAACTCCACTTAATGCCAAAAATACTCTTTCTTTAATTATAGTGTATTGTATTTTTAGAAGTACATACCGTCTGTGACTATTATTATGTTATTTAATCAACTATATTATTATTTCAAATTTTTTTGTTACCTTTAATTCTCTTACTATTCTTTCTCTTCCGTGCTTCTTCTCTCTTCTTGTTTTTTTCAAAAACAAACTCCATTTTTCATTAAAAAAATCTATTTTAAGATTTTTATTTTATTTTATTGGAGAACCACTTTCTATTTAAGAGAGTTGTAGGGATGCAAAATTTGTGTCATATCCTAATTGATATGGAAGTAGATAAGTGTTAAATGATATTTAAAAAAAAGATAGGTGCTTGATGAAATTGAAGAACATCTAATATATATATATATATATATATATTATTTTTTTAACAAAAAAGAACATATAATATTGATAAATAAAAAAATTCTAAAGTGTGTTTGAAATAAATAAAAAAAATATATAGATAATATAGTTAATTTAAAAGCCTGTTTATATACATAATGATTTTGTTCTTCTAATAAAAATTAATTTAAAACCTTACTTTTTCACAACCAAATTTGTATCATGATTTTGATTCATTTTCCATATTTAGCAATCAATTTGTATTTTTTCTTTAAAAGAGATTGAAAATATATTTAAAAGAGAATTTAGGGCTTATTAAAATGGAAAGAGTTTTTAAGATATATATATATATATATGTAAATATCAAACCATTAATAGGAAAAAAAATACAAAAGATTAAAATAGGAAACTAATTAATAATTATTCGTAGGTGTACTAACAAACAATTAGTCATCTTATTAATTTTACTCAAGAGTATTATTGGATTTTTAAAAATATACTAATTTGATGTGTACAAAGGATTTTTAAGGGGTGCAAATATCGCAACTCATATAAGAATTAGAAAAAATGATCCCCTAAATCCCAACACCATAATCAAGCCCAAGTTGTATGGGAATAAACAGTTTTGAGCTTGGAGAATAAATATAGAGCCAAGCCCAAGTCATATATCGGGCCGCAGAGTAACCAACTTAGTTGAAGACGACTCTCTCTGTCTCCCTGCATCTAATCTTATGAAAAAAGGCACACAACCAACTCAATGAACAACACTGTCATGAAGTTGACCAAACACACTGTCATTCGGATGCATTAAGTGAAGCTCGCAAGCATTGGATCCAAACACTGGTTTGCATTTCAACTTCATGTGGGGTTGTCGAATTGGGGCCTTCAGATTTGATCAAACAAGACTGAAGCACAATGCAATTAGCCAAATCTGAATCAAACGGGTGATGTAGGGATTAAAACGTGGCAACTTTACATATTTTGTAATCACTTTAATTCAAATTGTTGTTACAATTTTAACTTGTATAATTCAATAAAGTTTCCAAATCCATTAAAATTTTCAATCATAAAATCAATTTCTCATTATATTCAAAAGAAGTATAATGGAATTCTTTTTTCAACGAACATGGTGACGAAAGGATTATATTGGGTATGCTAATAATTTAATTGGGTTTACAAATAAAATGAGTTAAAACAAAGGGTAATTACCCTAGTGGCCATCGAGTTTTGCCGCTACTATCAAAATGGCCACCATATGAGGAATTGATTTAGAAATAATTATTTTTACCAAACAATGTTACACTAATGGTCATTCCCTTATAACACCGTTAACTTTGTTTAAAAATGTTACACTAATGACCATCAATTTGTTCACTTGGTATCAAAATGACCATTATAATTATTTTTCTCTAAAATTACTCTAGTGGCCATCCATTTGGTCAATTGGTATCAAAATGACCATTATAATTGTCCCACTTTTTTTGTAACATGTGTATTGGTTAATTGGTATCAAAACAATTATTATATGTACAACTATATTCTATTAGAAAAAATAAAGTAAGCAATCATTAAAAATAAAATTTCATTCAATAGAGAAAATGAAGAATTCATTTGATTTAATATAAGTTCAGTCTCATACACATCAAATACTACTTGTTAAAATCATGATATATTTGAGTCTGTTCACATTTAATTTTCATATGGACGTAAAATCTTAGGGGGCGGTTGTCAATAAAATGTAATGTTTTGTCCTTTTAGTGATTCCTTATGTTAAAAGTTGATTTTTTATTACTATTGTTTTGTCAAACTGCACAAGTATACCAAAAGTCATGATTTTAAATGTGAATAGACTCAAAGACATCATGATTTTAACAAGTAGTATTTGATATATATGACACTGAAATTATATTGAATCAAATGAATTCTTCATTTTCTCTATTGAATGAAATTTTATTTTTAATGAATGATTACTCTATTTTTCTAATAGAATATAATTTTACATATAATGATTGTTTTGATACCAATTAACCAAAGAGGTGGTCAATACACATGTTATAAAAAAAGTGAGACAATTATAATGGTCATTTTGATACCAATTGAGCAAATAAATTATCACTAGAGTAATTTTGAAGAAAAATGATTATAATGGTCATTTTAGTACCAATTGACCAAATGAATAGCCACAAAAGTAATTTTGGAGAAAAATGTCTATAATGGTCATTTTGATACTAAGTGAATAAACTGATGGTCATTAGTGTAACATTCTTAGACAAAGTTAACGGTTTTATAATGGAATAACCATTTATAACATTGTTTGCAAAAAAATAGCCATTTCTAAATCAATTCCCCATCTGGTGGCCATTTAGATAGTGGTGGCAAAAGTTAATGGCCACCAGGGTAATTACCACTTAAAATAATTTTTATAGGGGTAGTAATACTATTAGAATGGGTGTTTAAAGTAATGGTTAATTTTAAAATTTTAGATATTAGTGTATAGGGATGGTAATGGATCGGATTGGGTACGGATACCCCAATCTCTATACCCGTATCCGTTTGAGAGATATATATACATCCCCGCATTCATCCCCATTTCTAAGTGAGCGGGGCGGATTCGGATAATCCGCTAATTAAAATAGAGATATTCATCCCTGCTCCGTTTATATCCGTATCTGATGAAAAAACTTTAAATTTGTATAGTTTACAAAAGAAAAATATAACTAATATATATAACGGTACATTTTATCCTATTTAAAGATAAACAAATACATCCAATAAAGTTTAAATATAAAAATTAATAATAACTTATATAATTAGAATTAATAATTACATAATATATTTTTATATATTTAAAATATTAAAATCTATAATGGATCTGGATGGGGATGGATATCCATAGACTATATCCATCCTCATCCCCGAAAATAAAATGGATATTAGGATGATATCCATCCCCGCTCCGTCCCCGAAATAATAGTATTCATCCCTATTTTAAATGAAACGGATTCTTACGGATATCCGTATCCGTAGATAATTTTGTCATCCCTAATAGTGTACTTATAAAATGGGCGTGTAAATCATATTTATGAGTGGCAATATCAGTACTCTTTCCTAAAATAAATTAATTAGTTTTTGAAAAAAAAATTGATCTCTACGTGCTGGACGGTGGAGATTTATTGAAAAAGATGGTTAAAGAATATGAAGAAATATGTTGAAGTGGATTAGATGTAGCATATTCTTATGCGCGTGTGTATATACATATATTTATTTATTTATTTGAAGTATTACAATATTATATAAATTTGAGGGTTTTTTGGGATGGGGTGACTCGAACCCGTAACCTCATGGTACAGGTGTGAGGGGTTTTACCACCGGACCAATCTCATCTCGTCATTCTTATTCTTATATTAATTCGTCTAATACAAGCAGTTTGTTAGGTATAGATTCAAATTCAACTTGAGTCCTTAATTTCATCTATTGATAAATTTTGCAACATTTTATGGATTCAAAAGACTATCATTTGCCACATCACCTCTCAACACATGTGGTTATGCACATTCCTTCCACATTAGTAGTGAGAGGTTCAAATCCCACCATACTCATTTTTCAAGCATGTGTAGGGAATTTTCTTCCCGGTCTCTGGCAATATTGTTTGTTCTAAATTACCACCCATAAAACTAATTAGTACATCCATTAAAATTTTGATTCAATGATCAGCACTTTATCAACTATATCTCATTAAAAAAAATAAAAAAATAAAAAATAAAAAAAATAAAAATAAAAATTAAGAAAAACTCAAATTAAACTCCCCTCTCTCCTCTTTTGGTTACTAGAAATGTCAAAAGTTCCATTGTCAATTGTGACATGGGAGGGGAATGCTGACATGGCGTACCATGTAAGGGAATTGAATCGAGTTTACTTTTGCTCACCCCCTCCTAAAAGCATGACATATGTCTATAAAGAGGGTAAATTTATCCAAACCATTTAACTTTTTAGACAATTTTACCTTCTAATGGACATATGTCATATTTTTAAGAGGAGAGTGAGTAAAAATGGACTCATTGAATCAAAACAGAAACACAGAACGGGAGATCTCAAATGCTCTCAATTTTTCAACCTTTGCTGATGTGTCATTCCCCTCTCCTATAGTCCTACCTAACTGTTTTTTTTCTTCCTCCTATGATTTTTTGGGACCCCAATTATTTGATATCATATTATCATTAAGAGGAAATGTTTCTACCTGGTTGGTTAATTTCCTAAGTTGTTGTCCCCCAAGAGATCAATAATCGTAACCGGTTGCGTTGAGAAACCATAAATGCGGAATTCTTTGGCTTTGTTTTTTTTTTTTTTTTAAACTTTTTTTCCTTTTTATATATTTTAAAATTAAAATTAAAATTTTAAAAAATAATAGATAATATTAAAATAAAATAAAGTGTTTTTAGAAACTTTATTTTTAAAAATGGAGTTTGTTTAGAATATGAATGTCAAAAACTAAAAGGATAATTTTGAAACAAATGGAAGAGCCTTTAGAATTTTTTTTTAATTAAAATTTTTAGAATGGAGTGTATTTAAAAAAGAAGTGTATATAGAAAAAATTGAATTGTCAAAAGAAACTCTCAATATTTATTTTTTAAATTTTAGACATGGATGTAATCATAAAATTGAGTGTTCTGATTAATTTTATTGGTGGCAATATATGTAAGCATAATACAAAGAGAGAAATTTAAAAGTAACCATTTGAAACAATAAACTTTTGTTAGTAAACACTTTTAAAACTTTAATTGTTAATAATAACTTTTTTAAAAAAAAATTCAGTTTATGTCTATAAATTACTTGTACCCATGAAATTAGTTTTTTTTTTTTTAAAAAAAAAAAACCTCAAACTTGAAATCATGATTAAAACTTGAATGTTGAAACTTGAAATCATGAGTGAAATAAAATGTGAAACTTGAAATCATGAGTAAAATGGTTACGTGAAACTTGAAATTATGTCCAATTTCACTTCTTCCTCAACCTTCTTCCCAAAATTAGGTTTTTTTTTTTTTCTTTTTAGGTTTTTTGTTTGTTTTTCTGTAGATTTGTGTGCCGGCCGATGAAGGGGGAGCTCCGACGGCAGGATGCACGATGGCTCGACGGCTCAACACACGACAGCGGCTGGGCGTGAAGGAAGGCGTCGCGTGAAGAACCTCTGCCGTGAAGCCCAAAAGGTTGCTGGCGCTCGACGACCCTCAGAGCATGCCGTCGAGAGAGAGAGAGAGAGAGAGAGAGAGAGAGACCAGAAGAGAGAGAAAAAAAAAAGAGAAAAGAGAGAGAGTGTGTTTGGGGACCCTTTTTATATGAGGGCTTTCTAGTAATTTCTTCAAAAAGTGGTTATTAACAATTAAATTTTCGTTTGTAGTTACAAACAAAATTTCCATGTTTTTTGTGGTCATTTTTAGCAATTTCCACTAATATAATGCATAAATATGAATAAACACGTAAGCGCAACGAAAACAACCAACTTATAGAGAGTCTTCTACTCTTTACTCACCTTACTACATCACTTAATAGGGAGACGACTTTATGCTGAATCACTTATGTGACACATGAGTGAGAGTAAGGGTCCTCTGTATATATTATTTACATGAATCCTAACCCATAAAGGATTCACATTTCTAATGGGAGATAAACCCCAAAAGGAACCATCAAACCCATACATATATACTACATAAATAATGTAGCTAAGTGTTGGGGATAATACCGAACCGATGAACGCGAAAACGTCGTGCCTAATACTCGTACATAACTTATAGCAATTAATAACGTCAATTAGCAGAAGAAATAGATGAGGGAAAAATAAACATTCACAACACAAGATATATGTGAAAAACCCAGATCGGGTAAAAAACCACGAGCCGTTAGAACGATAGAGAAAGTTCCATTATATAATAAATTGTTACAACAATATACTCTATGATTCTCTTTCCCACATTAACCCCAAACCACACTCATACGATCCTTACCGAGTACCCCCAATATCCCCTAGGCCTTCCCTGAATATCACCCACGGATCTCTAACTTGATCCATCGATATTCCATTGGATCCCTCCCCGGATATTCTCGGGTCTCCCCGGATCTAACCACACTCTCTTTGATGGTACTTGATGTTCTTTTTGCTCCACAACCTTCAAATCTAATAGCATATATATTAGGTCTATTTATAATAATTACAAGGAATTTCAGATAAAAGGAAATCCTACTTCTAAACGTACAAGACTTACTTGTTTCACATAAATACTATTTCCTTTTATGATAAGTTTTCTTGTAAAAAGTATTCATTTTTCTTCAAGCATAATAACTTCCCAAAAGAACACTTTCCTTTTCCGTTCCACACATGTTTATAATTGATTACAATTTGGGTCACGGTTGCACACCTGCTTCATAAACTATTACAAGTCATCTTAAATTACATCGTTTAGAAAACCTCGATCAATACGTTGAAACAATCTTCATTCTTCCGTTCTTCTGGTCTTCAAACCTCCTTCAAACACCACCTTTAAGTTCCAAACGTTATCCCATGTCTCCAGGAAGCAACACATCAGTTTAGTCTTGTTTAGTTCACATTTGATTCGTTTAGAAATACAAATCAAACTCTAACACTAAAGTGCATCAAACCCAACAAATATCGATCACATCAGTAATGGGCTTTATCCGGTTAACTCCCTCTTACTCAAATATTCAAATTAATTCGGTTTTTATAAACTCAAAATTATAATGCATGCCGCTCAAAATTTCATAAAAGAAAAACTTAAAATATCCGCACCCTATAATTCGAGTGTCCTGACTAATTAATGATACGATAAGATTGGTTGCTATTTGCCCATTTGGACTGTTCTCCTTATTAGATGCAAAGAATGGTCATATCTGATATGTCGATTAAAATGCAAAGAATGCACGTGTAAAGTTTAAGTAACTCATACTTACAAATCAGCGCAGTAATTGATGCATTGGTGAAGCAGGCCCTATTAAAGCATTTTCGATTAACACACTTAAAACACTAAATACATTAAAAACACCAAAAAAAATCCTCTCTAACCACCGAATCCGGTGTGCACTGTAGTACTCTAAACTTTTTTTTTTTTTTAATGTCACATCATAATTAATATTTATTAAAATTAATAATTTAATCTTTTTATATTTAATTATAACGATATTTATTCTTAAAAAATATTAATTAATAGAAATTAATTGGTATTGTATAAATATTTATTAAGAGAATATTCTACTTTTTTGGTGTGAATACATTAGAGTAAAAAAAAAAAAAATAGTGTAAAAAAGATACTCTTTTTATAACAAGTTAATATAATATTTGGTGTATTGAGTTGGAGATGCTCTAACACACAAAACCTCTTGATGTAGTTATGATAGGCATACCACCGAGCAAATTGATTTATCCACCACATATTTCTTATATATATATATATATATATCAGTTCTTTTTTTCTTCAATGCGTTATAATATAACTCTATCAGTGTGTTGTATGTGAGTCATAGATTATGGAGAAGTTTTTGACAAATGTATACATTTTAAGTCAAAGCATGTAAATCTAATGGTCAACATCCAACGCAGTGATAGAATTATATCAGGACGTAAAGACTTGAAGATTTTCCTATATATATAGAAATATTACAATAATTCGATACGATACTCACATTAAATTTGTATATATTTTAAAGGAAATTTTGTATAGTTAAATATAAAATTTATTGGGTTATAAGTAATAACGTAAATCTATATATGTGAAATTACACAGTATAGTTGAACATTTGATTAGTATATGTAGTTTAATCTGAATTTTGTTGAAACGAATCTCAGTATTGTTTTATGTCTGTTGCCGCCAATTACGCTTGATATTGTTGGTCTTCATTTTCTTTTCAAAACACTCAATTCCATAAGGCCATTGTTCTTCAATTTTTAATGCTATTTAATTAAATGATATGTTATCATTTCAAGATTATCTTCTTCTTTCTTTTTTTCCTTCTTAGTTTTGACCACTAATTGCAACAGTGAGTGATGACTGATGATGTTGTTATCAGTTAGCTTTGTCCCTGTCAACTTGTTATAATCACAATAATTATATGATTGAACTACAAACAACTCTTCTACACCCCAACAGTCTACTTAGACATTTTTGTGATTTTATTGGAAACTCATCTTAGATTTATTATATAGTCTCTGTATAGTTACTGGGTTATTTGGTAGCCATCCATTTTTAATCTAATAGTTTTAAAAAATAAAATATTTAAATATTTAAAGTTCCAATTATCCTCTCAAGTCTCAAATGGTTGGATCCAAGCGAAGCCGAAAAGCATCTCAAGCCACTGTTGTGTGTTTCTAAGGAGAAAAAAAAATAATAATCTAATATGTAAAAAACTCTTCTAAGTCATAAAAAATTAAAAACAGTAGGCCTAAGTGCATTGTGAAAGGACAGCACAATGCACTTGTTCAGTTGTTTTGCTTGCCCAAATATTCGACCTTTATAGACAACGATTAAAAAGAATTTTCTCGGCCTTGACTAAAAAATACCGAACATGCATAGTGATGTAAGAATTAGATTAGATGTAATAATAATTTAAGAATATTTATAAATAAAATATATTAAAATAATTAATATATTCATTTTAAGGGTATTATCTGCATTACAATCGGTGTTTATAGTAGTTTTTTAAATTTTTAGCTTTAGATATGAATTTACTTATAAAATTAATATCTAAATCATATTTCGGAATACCAATCAGCACCCTCTTGGACGGACCTATGTGAGGGTTAGGGTGGGTTTGAGCCCACCTTGACCTCTTTAAAAAAGTTAAAATAATAAAGAAATTTTTTTAATTAATTAAATAATTAATTTTAATTCCTAATAAGCTTTCCATTTTTTTATTTTTATAATAACAATTATTTCTCTCAATCTATTTATCAACATAAACATTTAGATATATTTGAGTAAATATTACGGATTTAAATATTTTATTTTGTTACTTTTATGAAATATTTTATTTTCTTTTAAAATTTTAGGGATATTATTAAATATAGATAATGAGATTTTAGGAGTAATCCACTTATTATGTAATCCAATTTTAAATTTACAAAGTAACGATATTATTAAATTAATTTCATTAAATTTTTCAGAATATTGTATTAGTACATTTCAAATAATTCAAGCTAATATAAGAATATTGTATAATTTAATTAGTGTTCACATTTGTATTTTATGTTTCTCTTATAATTTAAATTTACTTTTTAAAAAGTAATATAAAATTTTTCAAAAAAAAAAAAAAATGATATAATTACGAAAATTAGGGTTAAGGGGCCAATCCCCAAGGGATTCTTTTCATCTTTAACCCAAATTATTGCTCAATCTTTGCTATATCAAATAGATGAGCACCACATACCCATTGTAGCTTGATGATACTGATTCAGACTTACAATATCTCAGGTTAGAGTCCTTACGTTGTATATAAAAAATAATAAAGAATAGATGACCACAAAAAAAAAAAAAAAAAAAAAAAACTGACTATCCCAATTGTCACATTAATACCCGGACCATTCTATGATGGATCGATATCAAGATTATCTTGGTAATATTATTCATACATAGGTTATATATAATTAAACACTCCATAATTCTTGGATATATAAAAGAAAGTGTGAGAACCGAGCATCACCTAACAAGTTAGGGTTTGTTCGATAATTATTTACAAATAGTGTCGGTAACATAAAGAGAGAACATGCATGGGTGAATCTGGACAAGAAGTAGAGCCTCTCAAGCCAAAGAAGCTATGGAAGGATAATCTTTTTAAGGTGATGGCAAGCACCACTAGGTTTTAATTTTTTATATATATCGTCAAATATAGCTGCAATTATAATAAATTTAGGTGACTTTTCTGCTATACCACAAACGTGTTGTCTTCGTCGTTGGAAAATTGACAAGGGCATGGACTATATAATATAATTAATTATGTAGATTGGAGCAACAGCAACCACAAAAAAAAAAAAAAACGACACTGCTTTTTGGCAAAGCAGACATGCCTTAACATTCCAACCATAGCCTCAAAATGCCGCCACATATGGCAAAAATAGTTTTTACTTATTACAAGTGTAATCATAAGACCACGTTTGGTTGGATATCTAATTAATTATAAAAAATATTTTGGTGAGTCAATCACGTCTCGTAATTACTATTTCCAATTTTGGATCCATCCATCTAGAAAGAAGAAATCCTTGGCAAAGTTGCTTGACCTCTAATTTCATTCGAGAATTTAATTATTAATTCTATTCTATAGTCTCTTTCATTCTTCTATATATATATATATTCTCATTTTCTGTTTTGGTCTTTGTCAAGTCGATCCATCATTTATTTTGAGTAATTGACTGGCTTTCCTTTTTCTTTTTACTCATAATTATATTTATTTTCTAATTTGATTTTTATATATTTGTAGTTTTTTTAATTATGCAACCAAAAAGTAATATTGTGCTTCTCAATTCCAATCTCAACTCTTATTATTATTCTTATCGGGGAAAATTGCAATAACCTACCCTGATATTTAACATAATTAGACGAAAAATGTTTAGCTAAAATCAAATAAAAGTACCCTATCATTTGTTGACTTAGTTAAAGTTAATGGTTTGACCGATATTTAAGAGTTAAATGATTTAATTACCCCTATCTTAAATAATTAATATTGATATAATTTTTTTAATTTTTTTTCAGAATAAATATAATAATCAAAATAATAAAATCATTAAAAAGTATTTAATAAATTAAATAAATATTAAAATGGAACCTCCCTTCCATGGATCCCAAATTTCCAAACCAACATGTTTCAAGTTTTTTTTTTTTGGTTGGGTTAATGTTCGATCAAGATTTTGGTGATGGTTGGATGGGATGAAATTGGAAATGATAATGAGTTAGAGACGTGGTTGATGCCAGTGTTGAAGATGGGGATGGTGTTGGAATTGGTGTGGTGGTTTTTTGTTTTTTTTTGTTTTTTGTTTTTTTGTTTTTTTAAGTTTATATTTAATTTTGTTTTTTGTTTTGTTTTTTTAAAGTTTATATTTAATTGTTTTAAATTTGGGTGACATGGTATCTTTTTATTGGATGTTGCAATGTAAATTTGACTGATGTGGCATGTTTCGATTGGGTAAATAATTATTTTGTATTTATTTATTATTTCACATGTAAGAAGACTATATTCCCCTTCAACCGTTTTTTTTTTAAAGGCAAGATTTATTACTGATGGCCCGTTTACTAATCAGAAATGAACGGAATCGGAATCAAGTTTCACCGGAAAGTGAATGAATGGGAATCGGGAATAAGTTACTAAATTTCATTCTAGTGTTTACTAACAGTTTAGGAATCAAAAATGAAATCAAATTTATTATATTTCTAGTGTTTACTTAAACTAAAGAATCGAAATGATATATAATTGATTACAAAAATACCCTTGTGTATATATCATGTTGAAATATATTTTTTATTATGAAAAAATATTTTTATACTGCTCATAACACTATAACTATAATAATTAACATCTTTATATTGCAAACTTTCAACAAATTAGTTAATAATAATTAAAAATTGAAGAGTAATTCAGATTTGAAAACTTAATTATTTTGATATCGAATTAATTTCTCATATTTAGATGTTTTTTTTTTCCTTTTTCTCTTGAATGCAAAAATTAAAACACAAAATAATTCAACATATCAACCATTAGCTCACGTAGTACTCGATTCATTATTAACTATATTAAGATAAATTCATTAAAAAAAAAAAATTGAAATCATATATATGAATAAGCAATGCATGCTTTACTACGTGTAAAAAACAAAAGACCTTAAACAAAACTGTCGTGAGAGAAAGAAAACGCCATGTATAATGTGAAAATCAATAAGTCAAAGCTTTCATCAAAACACACACACACATATATATATATATATTAATTTACATATACAATATATATATATATATATATTAATTTACATATACATTATATATATATATATATATATATATATACCAGCCAGATTTGATATTTATATATAAATATAGAATGTGCAACAAGTCAAGAATAATCATCAACGTGATTATTATGTATATTCATGAAATTCACAATTAAAAAAAAAACCTACTTATAGTAAGATTTGGAGAACAATCCTTAAAACATAAAGTGGAAAGATAAAAAATAAAAAATAAAAAATATAATTTTTTTAAAATTATAAATGAATGAGGATATTTTAGTAAAAATACATGGATTTCCCGTTTCAATAAGGAAAGGGAACTTAATTCCTAGGGTGGGTGGAAGGGAGGAATTAAATTCCCTTTCTATCAGTAACTTAATTACTGATTTGAGAGTAGAGTCCACGTAACTTAACTATCTAAATTGTAAGTAAACATTGAAATTCATAAATAAGTAACTTAATTTCCTTTTTTGAGTTTGATTACTGATTTGTAAACGCACCATGAGAGCCTAACAATGCAAGAGAAAACAACAAGAACCAGCAAGCCAAGACACCCAAAACCCAAACAGCAGAAGAAAACATGACACCAACTTCGCCAGAGATGAAGAGAAGCTCAAGTATCCCCCCATTGCAACTGTTAAAATCATACTTAAACTGATAATGGTCAACACAGTCAAAGGTATTTATGTGTAATTATATATAAGCCAACATTTTTCATGTAATTATGTCAAATACCGAAGTATGTTATTGCAAATTGCCATTATTATAATTATTAATTATTACAATATTTCGATATTGGAGAGAGGGGTCATGACTTAAACCCACAACCTCTTAAAGATAGATGTAATGAGTTTACCACTTAACCAATCTTATCTTGTCGTCATTATCATTATTATTATTTCAATTAGCGTAGTAACTGAGTTACCAATCTCATCTCTATCCATTTTTTTTTAATCTAAATGATATGATAAGTTGATTTGTAGCTACCACATCAATCATCATTAAGATATCATCATATAATTAATATGGTTGCTGTAAATCAACTCACTATATATTTGGATAAAAAAATTAGACAAAGTTTTGGAAAGTATAACATTATTACATGGGAAGATACGATTATTATTATTATTATTATTTTATAAAAAAAATAATTTAAATTCAGGTTTTAGGAAGGGGGAGGACTTAAATCCATAACTTGTTATTATAGTTGTAAAGGGCATATCATTTGACCAACCGCATCATATCTAGAATGATACTATTATTGCACAAAATACAACGAAAACTTGAGCAAGTGTCCTTAATTGGGACACATAATAAAGATGAAAAAGAAAAGTTATTTTAAAAAATGTTTTATAATTTATATTTATTATTTTAAGATACAAGTCATTGGAATCATATTAAGGAGTGCATTTTTGCTCATCCATACTTTTTATGGGTAAGCATTACCTCCCTCCCCAGCAGTTGACATGTGTCCAAGGAGGGGATGCTTTTGTTAATTTTTAACAAAAGCACCCCCTCCTTGGACACATGTCAAGTGCTGGGGAGGAAGGTAATGCTTACCCACAAAAATTATGGGTGAGCAAATTCATTCTCCATATTAAGGGATCATTTTTTTCACTTAAAACTTAATGAATATGAATTGAATTCATTAAGTTGTTTTTTTATTTTTATTTTTTAAGTAGTCAAATAATTTAAAAAATATCAAAAAACAACTAAAGAAAAGTAAGAAATCATGACTTTTAAATTAATTTCAAATTACTTTATTACAATTAAAATATTCTCTTCTAAGTCTATCATCTCAAAGAAGATATATTTCAAAATTTATCTTAATTTAATATGGTGTATAATTCTGTCTTTAATATATATTTTTATTTTAAACGGCTTCTCATAGAGACCGGTGCATATAATTCAAAAAACTTATTTTTAAAAAAATCAATAATTTTTTTACTTGGTTTCCGGTGCATATTATCCAAGAAACAAAAAATAAATAAATAAAAAATAAAAAACAAAAAACAAAAATGGTTTTCTCAATTATATACATTGGAAATGTGGACAACATGCAAAATAACTTGAACTTTTTTTTTTGACAATAAATTGAACTTGAATTTTGTTCAAAGAACATGTAAAATTTTATAAAGAATGGTGCATGTTAAATTACTTATTTCAATTAACATGAGTTTAAATGTAAAATTATTTGTTTTTAGACAGTTTTATTTATATATTTAAAAAAAAAAAAAAAACATGTTGACAGTACATTCACATATAAAGGAAAAAAAAAATAATAAAAAATAAAAATGTCATTCAGATTCAGATTTCAATTTTATTGACTTCGTAAAAAATAAACACAACTTTTATTAGAATTTGACAGTTTAATTTAAGATTTATTACATACTAATATATGATGATATAATTTTCCTTAATGACAAAATGATACAGAAAAATAAACAAATTAAAGCATATCTATTTATAATAAGAGGTATGCCTCTCACACCTAAGTTATCGAATTTATGAGCTAGAGTACTATTTTCTTTTCCAAACTTAATTTTATATATATATATATATATATATATGAATCAAACAATAGATAGTTGCGAAACTGAAATTATTATATCACTGTATGGATGAAAAAAGTAAGTTTGATTAATAGGTTGGATGGGTGTCAATTGCAATGTCTTAAGAAAAACATACAGTATTTTAAAAGACTTTTTATAGTGTTTTATTATTGCCGGCAAAATTGCTAGTTAAGGAGAAATGAAATTTAATAAGTTATTATCGCATATTAAAAATGCCCGTTGAGTTAATACTGAAAATATAATATATATATATATATATATATATATATATATAAATGCCCGTTGAGTAGAAAATATATATTATTTATTTGGGAAAATTACAAAAATAACTTTACAAACTACTGAAATTTGTTTATAATCCTATGTAATAGTTTTCATGTTTTTAACTGCGTGAAAATTGTAATGACTAAATTGCCCCCATATTAAAACCTAACCTCATCACAGTTGAAGGCTTGAAGCCGCCTATTTCACGTTGGCGATGCCAACTCATGTCAAGGGTATTTTTGTAATTGTATGCCTATGGATGAAATGAAATTTTAATGTTTAGTTAAAAATATAAAAATTATTATAAGTAGCTAAAAAAATAAAATTATAATTTTAGAAAGTAATTCAGGATAATAATTCCTTTATTTATTAATTATTATTATTATTATTTTAAAATATTACAATAATTCAGGATTTTTAGAAGGGAAAGACTCGAACACACAGTTTCGTGGAATCGTGGTGTAGATGTAATGAGTAAATCACTGAATCAACCCCGTATTGTCTATTAATCATTAAAATCATTTTACCGATGAGAATCTTCTTTACATGTATGCTTGTAGTGTAAAACAAAAAAAAAAAATGATATTTTCTACTTTAATGTTTGAAGTTTGTATATATAAGAATTGTTATATTATATATATATTTATATATATATATATAGATATATATTTTGACGTATAACCACTGCAGGGACCGGCGAGATTAGACTCTTTAAGTACAGCTAGGAATACTATTCCTATTGTCGGGGAGAGGATATAAATTGTATACAACTACTCTTACAATTAGAGAGAGGGATGGTCACAGAACTGAGAGAGAGCTCCCCACACTTAGGGTTTTATGGCCAATGTGGGACTAAGAATATACATACAAATATATGCACACACCATAGCGTTGAACCTCGGTAGGAGCGTTCAGCCACATTGGCAAGAGGCCATATGTATATATATTTATATGACTGAGTTGTGACATATTTATCATAAGAAAGTTCAATGGAAACTCCAAGATGGGTGCCTACTTCTAAAAGCTGCTTTGTTTGAAAAGTTGTTTAAAGTACAGTATTTTTAGGTGGCAGATGAGCTTTGAACTTGTCATCTCTATATAAATATCTTTGCCCCGACTTTTAATAAGCTGCAGTTAATTTGGAATTTTAATGAGAGACTTATTATAATAATGTCTTCTTCAATTACTAGTAGTAGTACTAAGAGCGGAAGCACTTGTGGTGAAAGTGATTCTGATCAGCTGAGAAGAGGGCCATGGACCCTCGAAGAAGATACTCTTCTCATTCACTACATCGCTCGTCACGGTGAAGGCCGATGGAATTTGCTTGCAAAACGTTCAGGTATTTATTACATATATAAATACCTTCAATCAATTTATTTGTAATTACTGTATATTTAGTACTAATTAACTAAAAATGGTGATCTTGTGAAAGGGTTGAAGAGAACTGGGAAGAGTTGCAGATTGAGATGGCTTAATTATCTGAAACCAGATGTGAAGCGTGGAAATTTCACTCCACAAGAACAGATTTCAATTCTTGAACTCCATTCCAAGTGGGGTAATAGGTAATTATATATCTCGTGTTTTATAGTTTTCATAATTTTAATTATATTTTTTGGATCTTTATGATTCCTTAGTATAAACCCCGAATATAGAGTAATGTACATGTCCTTTTAATTTCAATATATATTTATGGTACCATGATACTAATATAAAAGTAAAATGTACCATCTAGAGCTTAGAATGCTAGAAATTAAATCTCCAATTATACCATAACATTGTCTTAGATCAAACAACTCTAATATTTTAATTTCTTTGCTAATTGTTCAGAAAATCTTGTATGATTACCATTGGTATGTATGGTGAATGCTGTTATTATATGCCGTAATATGAGTTTTGATTCATGTTCTGATTTTGTAGGTGGTCAAAGATTGCTCAACATTTACCAGGAAGGACAGACAATGAAATCAAGAATTATTGGAGAACCCGAGTCCAGAAACAGGCACGACATCTTAAGATCGATGCCAATAGCACAGCGTTTCAGGATGTTATCCGGTGTTATTGGATGCCAAGATTGCTCCAAAAGATACAAGGATCATCTGATTCTTACGCGCAAAATTCGACTACACTTCCTGATCATAACCAATCTTACAATTATACCTTTCAGCATTCAGCCTCGGCTGTTCTGCCAATATCACCACAAGTCCCTGCACATGACCCTATCAATACCACCGCGAAAGAGTTGAAAATTTCGGAATCAATGAACAATATCTCGCAAATATCTCAATTTCAAGACTACCCAGCAAGTCCTTTTAATTTTTCTAAAGAGTTCTGTCAAGTTGATCAGAACAGTAGTTGCTATGACATGGAAATCATTAATCTGCAAACAACTATGCCAGCAGGGCTGGTTGGTTTTGACAACCCCGTAGTCTGCGGTTGCCAGATGGAAGAGAACTATTGGTTAGAAAGTGATTTAGCAGACAACATGTGGAACAACAACAACAACATGAATGAACTATGGCAGTTCAGGAACTTGCAAGAAAGCTGGGGAGCCTAGTGTTTTTTTTTTATTTTTTTAATTTTTTTATTTGGAGTGAACACTTAGAGGTTCACAATTCTTACTAGGATAGATAGTGTCATTAAGTGGTAAGAAATTGTTAATTTTTCTACTTAAAATAACTGTAAGTCAAAAACTATTAATCGGTTATTGTGTAATTTAGCAAAATCAACACATCAGTCGGACAATGAATATTGAATAGTACATGTTAAATAGGTAAAAGCTCAAATTAGTATTGATTTTTAAGTGAACCTGTTTACAGTTTATAATGTGAATTCATATTCCTGACAGATTTATGACAAGTGAGTTCTTCACCGAAACTTGAGCAGCTTTTTGGTTGGTGGAAAGTTAACCAAACCAGTTTGATTCTTTTGAATCATCATTAGTGTTTGTAAATTGTAATGTAAAGCTTTATAATTTTGACTAGTTTTCAAGATATTTCCTAAATTTCAAAGGGTTGTGTTTCTTTATATACTCCGTTGACTCCGCCACTAATTACTTCAACAAGTTACCAATTCAATTCAAAAACAATTTTTCTTGGACCTCCAAACTGAAACTCAGCTTCCCTTTTACTATTATGAAAATTATACCATCTATATGATTTTTGTCCACTCCAGTAACTAACTAAATCTCGACATAGGTAATTTAAATTGATCAATTGATCGTACAATTTGAAACTTATTCACTAGACTAAATTTGTACATAAACAAACTACGGATTTCCACATTTAAAAATGATTTTTTGCTACTAATTTTATATTTAATTTTCAACTTTCTCTAGTCTGATCATTAGTGGTGAGAAAATGAGTTCAAGAAATTAATCATTTGCTCTTCGAATATAGGTCAATTAGTCTAATTAATTCGTTTTATTTTCATAGTCAGTCTGGCTGCCAACTAAATGAGCCAGTTCTAGGAAACAAAATTTCTTAGAATTATATGCCTCTTAAAGGCATATCCAATTAGAAAAGACCCCACCTTCTTTGAAATCATCAAAGCAATTGAGTTTGATGATAGGCAAGTTTTTGTCGATGTTCAAAGAGATAAGATGAAAAACTCATGGAATATATAACAAGATCTTGAACCAAATCTTACTCTGTCACCAACCAATTCAATCTAATTGCATGAGTGATATAAATTATAATATCATATTCAAGTCTTTATTACTCAACCCTGACTCTGATACCATTTGTAAAAATATTGCTCATAACTAATGATTTTGTTCACTTTGTTTTAGATAGTGATGAAAGCCTAGTTAGGGTCTGAGGGGACTATGTCCTCAAACTTATAAATTTTTAAAAAAATACCCTTTTTTGTTATTTACATATTTCTATTAAAGTTCTAATAATTTTCTTAAATTGACCTCCAAATTTCCTAAAGTTGGCTTCGCCTCTGGCTCCACTTTCCAATTTCCAGGCATTCATGGTTTTCTACTGGGTTTCCAAACTAAAGGATTTGTACCAGAATGGAGAGAATTTCATGTGGTTCTCTCTGAAAATAATAATAATATCTATATATTTATTTTGGTCCTAAATTCAAAAGAAAATATCACCACATGTTTAAATTCCTTTTTCAATCAACAAACCATATAGTCGGTTAACTAATATTGACTTGAAGATATCAAAAATCAATATGCATTTGGCATCAGCAATGATGAACTCAGCAGATTTTTATTTTTTATTTTTTGAAAAATTTTCTTCCATAAATAATAATCCAATTTGGAGAAAGTTTTCCAGAAATTGGAAAAAAGATGGCTCTGACTTTTATAATAACCAATAATAAATTTCGATCTCAAATTGAAGTTGACTGGTCAGGAAATTCTCTCACCATCTCACTTTTAAAATAGCTCCAAGCCTCCAATCAAGCCAACAAAAAAATTAATAAGAAAAAAAGACTATTCTTTTTTTATTTATTTATTTATTATTATTATTTTTTTTATAAATAAAAATTGACTATTCTGATTTCTGGTCACCAACATTTTTGGAATATAGTATATCCATGTCGGATATTTAATAGTTTGCATGGCAGTTTGATAATTTATATTTGAACACATGTCAAAATGAATTTCTTAAGGAGACAATTCAATACTGAGTTTTATTTTTATTTTTATTTTTATTTTTATTTTATTTTATTTTATATATATATATATTTTAAAGAATTCCTTCTAAAAAGAAATATATTATAAAAGATCAGACAGTACATGTGTGGACCGGATAACTGTTCATATAAGTCGGAAAAAAACTCTTCACACATGTTTATAAAATACGTATGGTGGGACTCGAATCTCTCACCACTAATGGAAGGGATGTGTACAACTATATCCATTAAAAGGTGATGTGCTCATGAAAGATTTCCTCTTAACCTTAATAGAAAACGTAACTCGTTATACAATCGTATTTAAGGTAATTTAACAAAGATATTTTAATTTAATAATTAAATTAATATTGATAAATTATTTAATGGGAAATATTTTTTAAAAACATGTCAATTAAACATGATTACTTATGTCTAATTACATCATGAGATTAAAGTGATACAAAGTTACAAATGTCATAAATATTATCACGATAAATAAAAAATATTTGTAACTGACACGTAAATCACAAATAATAAACTAACTATGAATTATTTTGCTTAAAATTACATCAAATATTAAGAGTATAACAACTTTTTTGGGATCATCAGAAGTCAAAGTCGTATTCACTAACCAGAAAATTCGATGCACACAGGAACATGAGTGTAGCTTTACAATTATTTGTCAGCACGAAGCAATTAATCATTTAATCTAGCTTTTCTAGCTAGTTTGAATATCATTCATTGTCTCATAGGAGAGTAGAAAAACATTATTTGTTAATAATCTTCAGTACACTCATCCAATAAGAATATCTTATGTTTCTACGCGTTACATATATATATATATATATATAATTTCAATATTATCACACATTGATGATGATGCGGTTATTATATATTCAATTTAATACCCTTACATGTCATCAAAGTTTTTATCGACGCAGTATGAATATGTGTATCTGTTAGGTTGTGAAATCTCGATCAATAATATCATGCTATATAAATTAACGTATTAGGAGTCGAGCTCTCCATAGAAGTAACGGTGGCTTCTTTTTTTATTTAAGACCGGCCGTTTTAAACCTAGGGTTTTATTATATACTTATACTCTTATAGATTTTAGTATGTTAAAGAGAAAAAGAATGAACCAAATTGAGAGTCGTCAGTTGTGCACCCCACCGTTGTAAACACCGAATTAATATAGACATTGAGCGTTGGTGTGCTACGTTTACACCAAACCATATAAAATTATGTATCTCTCTTTTATTATTTTATTGTTTTCGTGGATTTTGATTATTTCTTTAGACCGGGTTTAAATATTTCGTGACAAGCTTCAAACTTTGAAAATGTTTCCACATCAATCAATCAATCAAATCATATCCTCACCTTTGTAATTGTCGCATAGTTAACTAGAAGCCTATAGAAAGTAGAAACGTGAAGAAACTGAACTCTGTGTTGCCATGAAAGCCACCTTTTAATTTGTTTAAGTTGACAAAAACAGGATCAGAGCCCTTTGGCAAGAAGAAATTAAAATGATCATATTTTGAGTCCATGGTGGATGTTTCCACTTAGGGAGGATCTCTATCCAATTTTTCTAACCGTGGACCATCCATCCACCACAGTGCTTTTAAGCATTTAATCACATGTTGCATTTGTGGCCATTGATTAACACTTCCTTTAAAGAGATTCTATTTATTGGATTTTGATCCTCATATTTCATCATTAAGAGGTGAGTTTCCGACAAAAAGTCTAAATTTCCTTTAAATCTTTCAATAAATTCTAGTTTTCTACTAAAGTTTCATAAAATTTATCATAATTTTTTCTTAAATAAAAAAATAAAATGAATAAACAAAACTAGCATTGAGTGGCCAAAGTCGACCTGACTTTTAACGACATGAGATGAAATGTTTGTACTTTTTATTTTTAAAGGGAAGACAACAAACAAAACTAAAGCGAAGCATCAAGTTAGACAATCCGCTCCACATAAGGAGGGCAAAAATCAATCCAGCGATGATCAGACTCAACAGACAGAGCCTTTTTAGCTAAAACATGAGCCGCATCGTTTCTTTTACGAGGAACATAGCTAATAGAACAACTAGGCAGAGGCTTAAGAACATTAGAAATGTCTACAATAATTGGGCCAACATCCGCATCAGAGTGGTTACTTTTGCTCACTAACTCCATAGCTTGGAGGGAATCAGATTCAATTTGTAAAGGAACAAGGCATGTCTCACAAGCCAGCTGAATACCATACTTAATCGCCAAAGCTTCCGCCACAAAGGGAGGGACCATAGCAATCATCTTTTGAGAAGCAGCCAACTTAACCATCCCGGACCTATCGCGACAAATCACACCCAGGCCAATCAAACGGTCCTTATAATAGGAAGCCGCATCAGTGTTAATCTTCCAAAAACCCACCAAAGGAGGCCTCCATTTAAGGACCAACGCATTATTCATCACAATGTCAAAATAATCCACTTTGATAGCCAAACACTATTCTTCAAGAAAAGAGATAGCCCATTTGGTTCCTACAGTACCAGTTTCTCCAAAAGATAACACCAAGGAGCTCCACATCAGAAATTCTAAGAAACTTTAAATAGACCAGCATAAAATCATGAAAATGCATCCCCTCACACACTTGCAAATCCTTTATAAAAAGGCCTTTATCTCTTACTGTAGCCAGAGTTCTATAACCCCATAAAGCATGATACGTAGATTCCGGGTGATGATGGCAGCGTGGACAATGACCATTTAAAGGCACACAACGCTTGGAAATATACACCAAAGTGGGAAGCTAATGGTGGCAAGCCCACCATAAAAAGATTTTAATTTTTGAGGGGATTTTCAGGTGCCAAAAATTTTTTCCACCAGGATAACGAATCGTCAAGCTCAAAAGAGCTCGGAATTGCAACAAGCAATCTGCCTACCATGTACTTACTACGGACAGAATATGCACAATTCTGTTCATAATTCCAACAAAGAGAATCTTCAGTGGAAAAAGAGGAATGATGGATTGAGAGAATAAGGTCCATATCAGCATCCAGTAAATTTTCCTTAATCAGCCTGATATTCCAACTTTTTGAGTCTAACTTCAAGCAAGCAATTATACTGCTCTCATCAAGAAACCTTGGCAAAATAACATTGAAGGTAATCGATCTAGGGATCCAATGGTCCCTGTAAACCCTTACTGAATTACTGTTTCCAATTCTCCATCTAGAACCCCTCTCAATAATCTCACAACCCCATAACAACCCTTTCCAAATTAAAAAACCTTTAACATTCGGTATTGTCTCAATGAAATTTGTGTTAGAGAAGTAGCAGCTCTTTAAAACTCTCCCATCTAACGAGTTTGGGTTCTTAATTAGCCTCTAAGATTGCTTAACAAGGAGTGACTAGTTAAAGATTTCCAAGTCGCAGAATCCCAACCTACCCTCATCTTTCGGAGAACACATTTTCCGTCATTCACACCATTGCAGTTTCGTTTTTTCCTACAAACTACCCCACCAAAACCTATTAAAAAGCCTATGAAGATCCGAAATAATACCTTTAGGGAGTATGAGCAGCCCCATAGTGTAGGTAGGGATCACCTACACAACAACTTTCAATAAGATTTCTTTACCACAAATAGAAAACACCTTACCCTTCCAACCTTATTTTAGCCCAAATACGATCTTTGATAACCTAGAAGAGCTTCCGCTTATTTCTACAGCATGACACTTAACATGTTTAACTCCTACCAAACTGGCCAGCCGATCCCCTTCAGCCCAGGAAATACTTTTGCTGAAACACATAACCGACTTGTCATAGTTTATTACCTGTCCCGAAGCATTAGAATAGGTGTTAAGGAGATGACGAACTGCTCTGCACTCCTCATCGGAGGCCTTTGAAAAGAGAAGGGAGTCATTAGCAAATAACAAATGAGATAAATTGGGCCCTGACTACTTACACATAAAACCCGAATGAGTCCACCACTACCGACTGAATAATGCTAGACAGACTTTAAGCTCATAACTGAAATAGATACGGAGAAAGCGGGTTACCTTGACGTAGGTCTTTGGAAGGCTTCACAGACCCACAGACTTCCCCATTAATAATAAAAGAGAACGAAACCGAGGAGACACAGTTAATGATCTTAGCAATCCAGGGCTCAAAGAAACCAAGCTTATCCATCATTTTTGCTAAGAAGGCCCATTCAACCAGGTCATAAGCTTTGGACATGTCCAACTTAAGAGCAAAAAACCCATGCTTTCAATTCCTAGTATGGATAAAGGTTGAGACATTCGAAACCAATGATAGCACTGTCCAAAATCAACCTACCGGGAATAAAGACGCTTTGGGACTCAGAAATTACCTCACCTAAAACCAACCGGAGACGATTGGCAAGAGCCTTGGCGATGACTTTATAAATAACATTACACAAGCTTTTAGGATGGAAATCAGGCATCCGAATAGAGCTTTTAATCTTCGGAATTAAGACCACCAACGTCTCATTTATCGCCTCCAAAGAACTACCATTATTCAGGTAGAGCAGACACTCAACAGTAACTTTAGGACCAATCACATTCCAAAACTTTTTGAAGAATAACCTTGGAAGACCATCCAGCACTGGCACCTTGTTGAGAGCAATATCAAAAATCACTACCCGCACCTCCTCAGCAGTTAATAGACGATTCATGTGATTAGAACTACACAAAGAAGGCCGATGCTGAATCGTATGAACGACTCCCTGATTTCTATTTTTGTTGTGGGATATTTGGGCATACAACTAAGGAGTGTCCTGACAAACCATAAAATTTGGAGGCAGCAAGGGAGGACCTTTTTTTTTTTTTTTTTTTTGGATTCTGGATGTGAGCTTTCGTCCCATCTAAGAAAATTGGATATCGGGGTCTGAGATGGCTCTCAAATGGATGGGGTGACATGGCAACATCCAGTGATCGTGGGAATTGGAGAACCATGAACCAAGATAAAGCTGATAGGGATGGCGACCAAAGAATGAACCTAAGGGCAGAGGAGGACGATGGTAGTTGGTAGAAGAAATGTTTGTACTTATAATTTTATTTTTAAACAAATTATAAAACTTATTGTTAATAAATAAATAAATATATTTATAACTTGGGCTATTTTGATGTTTGCCCAGTTTTTCATTTACCTATTGATCCCATCATGTAATATAACATTGAGTTTTCATAGAAAAATTTTGGCCACCTTGATATCTTGATGTTGGGCCCTGAGTAGTCACACTCAGTGCACTTGCTTATGGTCGGCACTGTGAACGGATTAAGGATTTGTCGGAATCTGTCGGGATCTGTCAAGATTAAGTATTATAAATTATGGGGCCTGTATGTAGTTATATATATTTTTTGAATTATTACAAGAATTATTACAATAGGACTGCCAGGACCTGCCGATATCAAATAATACATGTGCGGCCCAAATATCTACTCTCATAATGTGAGATAACTATTACTACAACCCGAGAAGAAAACTTCTCATATATACTTATAAAATGCGCATGTTGAGATTTGAACCCCTCATCACTTATGTGTAAGGAAGGAAAGGGGGAATGGAGGTGCACTACCAACTCTACTAAGAGGTGATGTGCTGTGTGTAGTTATATTGAATATGAGGAAATGAATGAAATTCACCCGATTGCAAGAAGTTGAACTATGGTACAAATCTCAAATTGTATTTTAAGATACTACCTTCGATAATGTGATATTAATGTATTATATCAATTTACCATATGTTTTTGTTTCTTATAGTATATAATTGCACATTTGTATAAAATGGAGGTATTTGATGAAGGAACAAAAGTATTTGTCAGAATGGCAGCAAACAATAATTTGTAGAGAAAAACTAAAATGATTTCATTGATGGAGATGGAAAACTTCTTGACATATTTTTTACTCTGATCAATAAAAGAATGTACAAAAGAATTTATACAAGGAATAAGACAAACAATCAATAGCTGGATAATTATGGACTACCAGCAATATTCTTGCTTTTCTAACAAATTCTATTAACTGTAACATATCATTTTGATAGGTCAACATAATAAGTTAAAAGACAAACAACTACATTTTCATTTCTTCAATCACAATCATGATCTCTGAAGGTTGAGTAATTATCCAGATCATGATCAACGGCTCTGGTAAAAGCTTTGCTTCTTTGATTTCTTGTGCTTGCAAATAAACTTATAGGAGCTGATGCTAATGTCAGTACTGGAGCTGCTGATGCACAAGTCACCTAAGCTAAATGAGCAACTGTGACTTGTACATCTCTAACATCCCTCTAAAACCGAATTGGGGAGAAATTTAAAGATTCAGTTTGGATCGAAGTAGCTCAAAATGATTGAGAGCAAGAGAAAGTTAGAATATCAACAATCTGATAAGTTGTAGAAATATAACGAACTTCCAATAAGCCAACTGTAATCTTTTCGTGAATGAAATAGACATCAAGCTCAATATGCTTGGTGCGAGAATGAAAAACAGGATTGTGAGTTAGAGAATTCGCTTCGAAATTATCACACCAGATTACTGGACAATCTGATATAGAAAAGTGTAACTTCTGAAATATAGATTGAAGCCAAAGAACCTCAGTAGCAATATGAACAAGAGCCTTATACTAAACTTCTATACTTGACCTATCAACTACATGTTGCTTTTTGGAGCCCTAAGTTATTAGGTTATCGCCTAGGAAAGTACAAAAACCAGTAGTCGACCGTCTATCATCTACACATGAGCCCCAACCTGCATCAGTAAAGGCTTTGATTTGAAGACGAGAAGATGACTTAAAGTGAAGACCAAAGCCAGCAATCCCCTTTAAATACCTTATAATACATTTACATACTGTCCAATGGATGTCTGTAGGAGTCACCATGAATTGGCTGAGTTTGTTGACATTATATGCAATATCAGGCCATGTGTGACAAAGATATTACAAGGCCCCAATTGTGCTTTGATAGAGCTTAGGATCAGAAAAAGGCTTACCACTATGAATGGATAACTTGACATTAGAACATAAAGGGGTAGAGCAGGGTTTTGAATGTAAAATTTGTGTTCGATTTAGTAGATCAGAGATGTATTTAGTTTGAGTTAGATAGACACCGGTATCATCACGAAAAGCCTCAAAGCCTAAGAAATAATTCACTGAGCCAAGCACCTTCAAAGCAAAAGCCGTGTTCAAAGAAGTAATGGTCTGATGAATAAGACTTGATGCACTGCCAGTAATTAGGACGTCATCGACATAAATGAGCAAAAACACTACTTGATTCTCAGGATTCTTTACGAAGAAAGAAGAATTAAATAACGCATTCACAAACCCCCAACACAGCAAAGTAGTTCTTAGCTTGATAAACCAAGCTGTTGGAGCTTGCTTAAGACTGTACAAAGCTTTCTTCAATCTACAAACATGCCTTGGCCTAGCACAATCAACAAAGCCTTTAGGCTACTGCATATAACAACCTCACTTAACTCCCCATTTAAAAATGCGTTATTAACATCCACTTGTTGAATATCCCACTTGAAAGAGGCAGTCAAAGTAAAAATAATCCTTATAGTTGATGACTTAACAATAGGACTAAAAGTGTCAAAGTAATCAACCCTTCTATTTTGATGAAAACCTAGGTGACCAACCGAGCTTTGTACTTAAGAACACTATTGTATTTCACTTGAAAGACCCATTTGTTGCCTACACCATTCATATCTTCATAGTAAGGAACAAAAGACCAAGTTTGATTTTTGATCAGTGCATTATGCTTGTCATTCATGGCAGCTAAGCACTTAGCATCGGTCAAAAATACCTTAACATAAAAGACCAAAAGGAGATTGGCATAGATGAATTTGCCTTTGGCTTGAAGATACTTGCCTTAGAGCGAGTAATCATTGAATGAACTGAAGTAATAGGCTGTTTTCTTAGCTGAGAGATGTCAGGTGATTGAGAGGCATTAGTTGGAACACCAGTAGGCAAAGATATATGCCAGTTAGGTGACGCTGTTGGAGCTCTAAATTGGGAAGAGTTAGATGCATGCTGATGAGATGAACTATGATGATCAGTTGAGTTGACATTAATGGACTAACATTAGAATGAGGCAAAACAAACTAAGGCACATCAGTTTGAGACATAGAAATAGGCATACTTGTGACAGCAGTAGGCTGAACATTGACTTCAAACAGTGACTTGATAGGGGATTCTAATTAGTTGAAAATAACATTTCAAGAAATGTAGACTCTTCCAGTTGAATGTAAACATTTGTATCCTTTGTGATGGATACTATAACCAATAAAAACACATTTAGAAGTACGGAAACCAAACTTTTGCTTAGAAAATGGCCTTAGATAAGGATAACAAGCACAACCAAATGATTTAAAGAAATGGTAGTTTGACCTCCTTTGAAACAATATTTGAAATGGAACTTGAAAATTTAACACAGGTGTAGGAAGATTATTAATTAACACAGTAGCAATATGGAAAACTTCTACCAAAAATTTGAGAGGCATGTGAGCATGAGCTAAGAAGGTTAATCCAACCTTAACTAGATATCTATGTTTTCTCTCATCAATTCCATTTTGCTAATGAGAATAGGGGCAAGAGAACCTAATCTATACACCAAGGTCAGTAAGGTATGGAATAAATGGTTTGAACTCACCCCCATATCGGCCTATAAGATTTTTATTTTTCTATTGAACTGCAACTTAACCATCTTTTGGAATTGAACAAAGGTAAAAAGGGCTTTAGATTTGAGTTTCAGAGGGTATACCCAGGCCTATCTGCTAAAGTCATCAATAAAAATAATATAGTATCTATGCCCTCTAATAGAAGGAACTGGTGAAGGACGCCAAAGGTCTGTGTATATTAGCTTAAGATGAGAGGTTGTTTTGTGGTAGATTTGGGGTAAGGCAACTGGTGAAGCTTTCCAAGTTTGCAGGATTCACAAAATCAATAGCAGAAACATTACAGATAAAATGCATACCATTTAACACCTTTTTAAGAACTAAAGAGGAAGGATGCCTAAGCTTGGCATGCCACAAATTTTCATTAGTTTTGGCAGCAACAAACACATCATAAATAGGTTTAGCTACATTGTTTTTAAAGGAAAAAAATTGTATGAAGCACTTGTATTATTACACAAATCAAAAGATGAGTTTGACACAAAGACAGACACTGATCCATTTGAGGAAACATATTTATTGAAATGAGGTGATCCACAAACTTCAAGTTGGTAAATACCATCTTTAAGTTGCCTTTGAAGTAGGGCCTTCCTCAAATTGATGTCCTTAATGAT
Organism: Acer negundo; assembly: GCA_035582765.1. NCBI lineage: Eukaryota > Viridiplantae > Streptophyta > Magnoliopsida > Sapindales > Sapindaceae > Acer > Acer negundo. Next base: position 19,035,059 of record CM069237.1, on the reverse strand, counting down.
AAAATGATCATTATAAAACTCAGTATAAGCATGATTATCTCTGGTAAATTTAGATATGCTCAGCATATTTTTAGTGATATTTGGCACATGTAAAACATTCATGAGATGCAAAACATGTAATGGATTAGTGATGGCTTTGAGTTTAGCATTACCTATATGAGAGATACCAAGTTGTTGACCATTGTCGACTGTTAGTCTCCCCTTGCCTTTGTACTTGGACTTCATCGACAGATTGCCAAAATCATAGGTAATGTGGTTTGTGGCTCTTGTATCCATATACTAGGATGGATCTGCAATTGACTCAGGTGAGGCAAAAAATGCTGAGGACTGGCTATAATGTGCCTGAGGTTGCTAACCAAAATTGCCTTGACCTTGAAAATGAGTGTTACCTTGCATCTGACTTGGTCCTTGAGAGACTATGCCACCATAGTTCTGATTTTGAGAAGTGTAGCTAGTCCAAGACTGGTCAAATCGATGATAACACATAAGAGCAAAATGACCAGTTCTACCACAGAGTTGACAAGGATTCTTGTTATTGTTCTACCTTCCACCATTTTTTCCTCTGTCTCTGTCTCTATTCCAATCTCTGCCACCATTGTCATTATTTCCAGCCCTAAAATTTCCACCATTATTGTTGGCAACATAATGAGCTAAGGAGCCAGAAACATCAACTGTAGAAACTGAGTTAAGTTGTTCAATCCTTTGTTCATGAACCAAGACAAGGTATTGAGTCTCTTGAAAAGAGATACTTTTGTGTTGAGATGTCACCAAGACCACAACAACATCATACTCATGACCCAAGCCATTCATAGCACTAAGAATCATATCATACTCAATTACAACTTGTCCTGCATCTCTACGATTGTTATCTAGACCTCTAATTTTGATTAAAAAAAAATCACTAACAGAGAGAGTTCCTTTCTTAATATTTTGCAGTTGATGTTTGAGTTGCAAGACTCTAGCCATAGATTTCATAGAATAAATATCCTCTTGTGTATTCCAAACAGTAAAGGAAGTGGAGCAATCTGTTACCTGTCCCATGAAACTTTCACTTAATGTTGAGAGCAGCCAACACAATATCAACGATCATCTTTCCTCCAAGTAGAGTAAGCCTTGTTCATCACTGTTTCCTTTTCAATACCATTACTTGGCTGCACTTCTACAAACTTTAGTTGATAGGCCTTCAAACCAGAGATGAAATCATCATGTTCAAGAGCTCGAATCATTTGCAGAACCTGAGCCTGCCAATAAATGTAGTTGTCTTGATTCAACTTCAGAGGCAGATTAAAGTTAAAAGACTTGGTAAGAGATGGATGTTCAATTGAGGGAAGAGTATGTGAAACTGAAAGATTATTTGAAGAATAAATGGTTTTTTTCATTATAGGTGAAGATGAGTTTGCTTGATCAAGATCAAGATCCATGACGTTTAGTCAATGAATAGCTACAATACCATGTAAAACATAGGTATTTGATGAAGGAACAAAAATATTTGTCATAATGGCAGCAAATAATAACTTGTAGAGAAAAACTAAAATGATTTCATTAATGGAGATGAAAAGCTTCTTGACATATTTTTTTACCCTGAGTGATAAAAGAATGTACAAAAGAATTTATAAAAGGAATAAGACAAACAATCAATAGCAGGATAATTCTAGACTGCCAGCAATATTCTTGCTTTTCTAACAAATTCTATTAGCTGTAACATATTATTTTGACAAGTCAGCATAATAAGTTAAAAGATAGATAACTACATTTTCATTTCTTCAATCACAATCATGATCTCTGAAGGTTGATTGATTATCTAGTTTGATCATGATCAATGACTGGTAAAAGCTCTGCTTCTGTGATTTCTTATGCTTGCAAATAAACTCATGGGAGCTGATGCTGACGTCAGTACTGGAGCTGTTGATGTACAAGTCACTTGAGCTAAATGAGCAGCTGTGACTTGTACATCTATAACTGTGGTCACATTCTTTGGATGGAAAAAATTGATGTATAATATTACTAAAAATAATTTATAATACTATTATTTAAAGGCATGTTTGCTTTATTGTATTGTATGATATTAGAGATTTAAAATTTATTAGGTAATGCAACATAAGTGTTTGGACAGTTTCATTGTATTGCACTAATTGGTGTGGGGTTTATGTTTTATTATCAAGTGATATATATATATATATAGTCCCGTTCTGGTCAGTGCACACTGATGTAACTATATCAGTATCAAATGTCTGTGGACTACTGATTATAGAGAAGTTTTGACTAGTGCATACACTTTGTGTTAAAGTATGTAAATCTAATGGTTAACATTTAACGCATTGATGAAGTTATATCAGTACGCACTGACTTGAACATTTCTGTATATATATATATATATATATATATGTATATATATATATATATTCAAATCAAGTTATAAACATATTAATATAATTATATAGAATATTAAAATTATTAATTAAATTAAATATTTAAAAACATTCATTTAATTAAATATTTTAAAAAAATTATATATGATATTGAAAATTATGTAAAATATTTTAAAAAATAAAATAAAATATTAAAAATAAAAAATTAATTATAATATGATTTTGAAAATAATTTAATTAAATAAAAATAAAATATAGTTATACATCTATCACTGTGTCAACTGTATACAATCTAATACAATATATCACTAAACACAAGACCGCATAAATATAATTAAGTTCAATCTAATCCAATCCTATATAATACAATACAGTACGATGTACCAAACGTGTCCTAAGATTTAAAATTTTGATGTATTGTAATTTGTAAATTTGTAAAGCTATGGGATATGTGACCTGTGTGGAAAGTGAGAACATGTGGAATTTATAAATCCCTACTTTTAACATGTAAAATTTCCAAAGCAATTGTGTGGAGAATGGAATGATATGATCTTTGATGTTGCTAAATGATTTGAAGTATGTATATATATTCTTTTAAATCTAATCCCGAACGGGTCAAGACTGACCATAAACCTAATTATCAAAGATATTTATTCTCACAAACATCATGAAAAATACTCCTCACCTATAGTTGTATACTAATGGGACTTGAACCCCATCCTTTAAAACTATCAAACATCAAAATTAAAATCCTTGCAAGATTATGGCAAGTAAAATTACATATTGTACCATTAAAATATGATATCTTTCTTCTAATTTTAAGAGTAATTTCGAAACAAAATTTTATAAAAACAAAAAATGATGAACATTTTCAACCCAATTCCTATAGGTACTTTTAGGAAACGAATTAATAATAGTTTCGTTGGCATAAACTTAATTTTAATCAATTTACTCTTCTCGGTCCTTGAATTAAAAATAAGTGAAGAAAGCATTATAACTTTTTTGTTTGAAATATTACACTAATTTTCCATAAATTGGGTTTTTTTAGAAGGGAGAGGACTCGAACCCGTAACCTCATGGTGCATGTGTGAGAGGTATTACCACCGGACCAACCTCATCTCGTCGACGAAAGCATTATAACTTAAAAAATTAAATATATATGGTTCCATCAATTTTTAATATAATTTATTTTTTTATTTCGATATTAAATGGTTGGGTCTTTAAATAAAATTTTTGGGGTGTAATTAGTAACAGAAGTCACATTTCAAGGCTTTGTCGCTCAAACCGGGCTAAAATATACAAACGAGCCGACCCAAACCTGGCCTGAATACAGACAAGCCCAAAATTTCCCAAACTAAATCTGGATGGTACAGCTGTACAAAAACAAACATCCCAGCCGTTCAATTAATTATTTAAAGTGATTCTGTTTCGTCGAACCCTAGGGTTTCACTCAATCTGCCAAAACCTCTCGCACACTTCGACCTCAGCTTCTTCTTCAGGTACGCTAGTCGCTCTAAAATCAATATTGCTCTGTTTGGTGTACGAGAAAATTCGAGTAAACGAAGGAAAGATCGCGTTTTTACGTCTTAGTGTGAGCCGTTAGATTCGTTTTCAGTCTGTCTGGGTTCTGTCTGGTAACTAGGACAATGTAATGAAAGAAAATGTAGTTACTGCTTTTGTATTCTCAAGTTTATGTTGTTTTAGGGTCTCTGATTATTTATGGTTAGGTTTATTTTGTTTCCGGTGATTTATGAGTAGTTCTTTATGCGGGTTTTTTTTTTTCATGATTAAATGTTGGATTCGATTGATTTACTTGTTTGAATCGAGATCTTTTTGTCGTGTGTTCGTAGATTTTGTTATATATAGCTGGACTACATTGATCAAATTAATCTGAAGAAGTTTATAGATTTTTATGTTGATGGATACAGACTGATGATTCAATTGCTGTTTGGAAAATGTGAACTTTTGATTTTGGAAGTATTGTGATTATTTACTTCATTGTGATACAAAAGTAGACTTAATAGATAGCGATAGTGTGTGTTTGTTGAATAAATTGCTTTGGATGTGAGCAAATTTGAGAACTGGAGACAGAGAACACAGTAATTGTAATTTCATTTGGCGTTGCTTGCTGGGTTGGAATTAATGAATTGTGTGGAAAATGAGGGTAGTGTTTAACAGTCTTGTTTGTTGAGATATTCATTAGTTTATGTTATAAAATAAATTTCTTGAATGCAGCTCTAAAATGTTATAAGGTTATGTTTGCTTAACCCGCCTATAATTTTTACTATATCTATTATTCTATTAACACTTCTGGTGTAATTGATCAGTTGACGCAGATTTGTGAAGATGTTTTCTTCAAAGAAGAAGATTCAAAAGGATAAGGATGCTGAACCAACTGAATTTGAGGAGTCAGTTGCGCAGGTCTTAAATATTCTTTCTGATACTCTTATTAGAAATATGCAAGTTTATACTTTTTGACTGAGGTTTTGATTTTTTTCTTTTCAAATAGGCACTCTTTGATTTGGAAAATACCAACCAGGAGTTGAAAAGTGACCTAAAGGATCTGTATATCAATTCTGCAATGTAAGAATGAGTAATTTTTTATTGCATAATTAATTTCCTTTGGTTCTTTGCTAAAGATGAGTGGTACCATTCTGTCACCCATGCAGGCAAATTGATGTTTCTGGGAACCGGAAAGCTGTTGTTGTCCATGTCCCATACAGATTGAGGAAGGCTTATCGTAAGATTCACGTTAGGCTTGTGAGGGAACTTGAGAAGAAGTTCAGTGGGAAGGTGAAGAAATATTTCTTGTTTATTTAAAAAAAAAATTTACAATCGAAAGCCATCATAATTGAAGCTTTTTTATTTTTTTTTAGGTGAAAGCATTTTATTGCAATACGTCTGTAACTAAGTCATTTCTTGTGATTGAAATTGATTTAAGAGTCATTTTTTCTCTTGATTGAAAGTGATTAAGAGTCATTTTTGCTTATGATTGAAAGTGATGATAGTCTATAAACCTTTGTTAAGAAAATTGTGACTTTGAAATGCTCTGGTAATTGATATGGTAATAAAGAAAAGAGGTGAAGTGATATCTTTTGTGATAAAGCTTAGATCATTTTGTAGTTGCTTTGTTTTGCTTTAGTGCAGTTAGATTTCCAATGTATGAAATTATTTTTTGGCATCTATTGTCCATCTTACATTCTTACTTGATTCATCTCTTTATGAAACGTTTGTCAATGTCAGGTTGTTTATGCTGATAATAACAGTTTTAATTGTATTCATTGATATGCATATATTCTTCTCTTATATTTTATAATGTGAAATAGTGTTTTTAGTACCTTTGATTTTAATCATTTTCATGACCATGTTGTAGGATGTGATCCTGATTGCCACTAGAAGGATAGTGAGGCCTCCCAAGAAAGGATCTGCGGTTCAACGTCCCCGCACCCGTACACTCACTGCTGTACATGAGGCAATGCTGGAAGATATTGTATTACCTGCTGAGATTGTTGGCAAGCGTGTCCGATACAGACTTGATGGATCTAAGATAATGAAGGTAGGTCGATGCTAACCAAATGATATTCATGTATTTTCTAAGCTTGTGTTATTTGCTAATTCAGCTTCAACTTATGTTTTAATTGACAGGTATTCTTGGATCCGAAGGAACGAAACAATACGGAATACAAGATGGACACCTTTGCTGCAGTTTATAGAAAGCTTTCAGGGAAAGATGTTGTGTTCGAGTTCCCAATAACAGAGGGTTAGAAAGATTTCTAGTGGCTTTGAAATGTTTCTTCCGAATGGAACCTTGTCGTTTGATGCTATTTAAAATTTTGAGATTTTGTAGTTGCTTAGCAAGCAGGAAACTGTGAGGATGGATTTTGTTATGAAAATTATGACCTGTTAAATGTTGCATTATGGTTCATTGTTGGATTCTAAATTGTCTTGATATTATTTTCTTATTTTCATGACTTTTTAATTGTTAATTTCGAATTAGTTTGCAATTCAACTGATAAGTGCATATGTTTAAGAGCGATAGTAAATACCAACAGTATTGGCCTAGGTTGAAGATTATGGTTGTCGATCTTTCTAATACCTGTTGCTGAACTTGTGTTTTCAATGACCCAGAAAGTCATTCAAGTGCTGGTTTGGATAAAAATAAACATATGCCATAATCGATACATTTCTGTAAATACCATCTTTAATTTTTTTGGCTCTTCCCAGTTTTTAGCTGAACCAGGAATTGATAAACACATCTTAATAATTTTTCTGTTCTTTCAGGCCGCTATTTCTTTAATATTTTTTCATATCCAATTGTAAAATTCCAAGAACATATCCATATTTTCATAGAAGGAAGATTCCTAAGATGTGGAAATGGTGGAAAATGTCACTTTTTTAAACTCATGTGGTGATAAAGTCACTCCTTTAATAAGTTAAGTTTAAAAGGCACCTATTGTGGTGAACTACCAAAATTGCCCTTATTTTACACATTTCTCTTTCTTACTTTAAAGTTTTTAGAGCTTTTTTATTTCACCTTTTTCTATAACAAACCTCCAATGGAAGTTAAACACCATAACCTTATCAAATCATCTTCATTGGATAGTTAATTTTGTGGCGCTACGCAGACGCATTCGGGGGTCGAGCTCCCCGGTGAGCTCGCGGTGGTCGAGCTGCCCGGTCAGCTCGCGGGGGTGCAGGGGGCAGCGCCCCCAGAGCTTTTTTTTCAATTTAAAACCCTTCATTGAATTCATTTTTATTTGTTCTTCGTGTCTTTTGTAAACCATAAGTTGGTTGTGTGAATTACTCGAGTAGTGTATGAAAAGGCTCGGGTAGAGAATGAAAAGGCACAGGTAGTGAATGAAAAGGCTCGGGTAGTGTATGAAAAGGCTCGAATAGTGAATGAAAAGGCTCGGGTAGTGAATGAAAAGGCTCGGGTAGTGAATGAAAAGGCTCGGGTAGTGAATGAAAAGGCTCGGGTAGTGAATGAAAAGGCTCGGGTAGTGAATGAAAAGGCACGGGTAGTGTATGAAAAGGCACGGGTAGTGAATGAAAAGGCACGGGTAGAGAATGAAAAGGCTCGGGTAGTGTATGAAAAGGCACGGGTAGTGAATGAAAAGGCTCGGGTAGTGTATGAAAAGGCACGGGTAGTGAATGAAAAGGCACGGGTAGTGAATGAAAAGGCTCGGGTAGTGTATGAAAAGGCTCGGGTAGTGTATGAAAAGGCTCGGGTAGTGTATGAAAAGGCACGGGTAGTGAATGAAAAGGCTCGGGTAGTGTATGAAAAGGCACGGGTAGTGAATGAAAAGGCACGGGTAGTGAATGAAAAGGCTCGGGTAGTGTATGAAAAGGCTCGAATAGTGAATGAAAAGGCTCAGGTAGTGAATGAAAAGGCTCGGGTAGTGAATGAAAAGGCACGGGTAGTGTATGAAAAGGCACGGGTAGTGAATGAAAAGGCACGGGTAGAGAATGAAAAGGCTCGGGTAGTGTATGAAAAGGCACGGGTAGTGAATGAAAAGGCTCGGGTAGTGAATGAAAAGGCTCGGGTAGTGTATGAAAAGGCACGGGTAGTGAATGAAAAGGCTCGGGTAGTGAATGAAAAGGCTCGGGTAGTGTATGAAAAGGCTCGGGTAGTGTATGAAAAGGCTCGGGTAGTGTATGAAAAGGCACGGGTAGTGAATGAAAAGGCTCGGGTAGTGTATGAAAAGGCTCGGGTAGTGTATGAAAAGGCTCGGGTAGTGTATGAAAAGGCTCGAACCAAGTGTAAAAAGGCTCGAACCAAGTGTAAAAAGGCTCGAACCTAGTGTAAAAAGGCACGGAAATGCACAAAAAAGGCTCGAACTTAGTGTAAAAAGGCACGAAAATGCACAAAAAGGCTCGAACCTAGTGTAAAAAGGCTCGAAAACACATAAAAAGGCACGAAAAGGCTCGGATCTAATGTAAAAAGGCTCGAACCTAGTGTAAAAAGGCTCGAACCTAGTGTAAAAAGACTCGAAAAGGTTCGAATCTAGTGTCAAAAGACACGAAAAGGCTCGGATGTTTTCTCTCAAAGGTTTTCTCTCTATGTTTAAAAAAGACATAAACTGACAAAAAAAGGGTATTTTTGTCTGGTCACCTAAATAGGTGCCTTTTAAACTTAAGTTAGTAATGTGGTGTCTGTCTTACAAAAAACGCTTCAAATAGTGACAAAAAAATTTTGAACCCAGACTAACATTGTTCTTTTGAAAACATTAGATATCATTTTAAAAAATAAATAAATAAATAAACATTTCCTTTATTGTGTACAAATACAGTTTGTACTTTCAAACTTTCCCCATGGAAAGGGTTTTATCTAAATTTCTACACTAGAGGGTTGTCCTTGGAAAACAATCAGAGCTCGAGGGAGATCTTAGGAAGGGTTCAAAATTTTTTTGTCACTATTTGAAGCGTTTTTTGTAAGACAGACACCACATTACTAACTTAAGTTTAAAAGGCACCTATTTAGGTGACCAGACAAAATACCATTTTTTTGTCAGTTTATGTCTTTTTTAAACATAGAGAGAAAACCTTTGAGAGAAAACATCCGAGCCTTTTCGTATCAAACCCCTTCCATGGGGAAAGTTTGAAAGTACAAACTGTATTTGTACACAATAAAGGAAATGTTTATTTATTTATTTATTTTTTAAAATGATATCTAATGTTTTCAAAAGAACAATGTTAGTTTTTGAGTTCAAACTACTAGTTGGTCAACGTTAGTAACTAGTCTAATGAGTAATGACGTTATAGTGGTAGTTAAAAGGTTTATTTTATTGTTATTATTATTTTGAAATATAACAATAATTACAGGTTTAGGAGAGGGAGACATAACTTGAACCCAAAATCTCATTATGTAGGAGTGAGGTGCATACCTCGTATTTTCGGATTTATTTTTATCTTAATAATGTAAAAATTATAAATCAAATTAAAAGTCAACTAGCAAGTCTTGACAGGTACAAGCTGCACCAGCGCAGATGAACACTAGTTAGCACATTTTTTATTTTTTGAAAACTAATGTACTTATGGTTTAGGGGTTGAGACCTGGGGAGATTATACTCTACAAATACAGTATGGATTGTAGCTATTAACACCAAGGCAAGAGACCCTTAGCTAGCACTCTCAATTACAATAATTATTAAAAAGTATTAAAATTAATTCCAATTTGTTAAAGGGTCCAAATGAGAATGACATTGTTTTGTGTCGGTTGAATAAGAATCTGTCTAAAGGATGGAGATGTGCACACAATAAGAAGAGGAAGAGAAATTCGAAACAACTTGATTTGTGCAATTCTTAGCCATCTAAGCGCAAGCGCTCCAAGGCTCCGGTTTCGGTTCAAGAAAACCAAGCCTTGCAATTCTCAATTGCAACTCGACTGTTGTTGTTTTAAAGTTCTCAGGTTTTCCGTTTTTGTCTTCTCAGGTTTTATTGTTATTGGGTCTCTGATTATTTTGAAGGAAAAAGAACTGCTTTAATTAAAGTAATCCTATTAGTTGGAGGATAAGTTGTTGTTTAGATATTAAGGAAAAATTTCTATTTATATTTCATTATTTAAAAATAAAGGGAAATTACACCAGAAGATTTGGCCTTTATACAAATTGACGGAGAAGTTTGTGTATTCTACACGGATTTGGATTCTTTTACCCTCATTGTCTTCACCTTTATAATCTATTATTACATGTCTAATATAACAAATAAATAGTCTGTATTATTTTTATTAATTTTTTATCATTTACTATTATTACATGTCTAATATAACAAATAAATAGTCTGTATTATTTTTATTAATTTTTTATAATTTACTTTATTAAAAGGTAGAATTAATCAAGACAATTGATTTAAATAAGAACGAAGTGAGGTGTGGAGGGGATCCAAATCCATTCTACATAAACATCCCAAACACTTGGCAGCTTCTACCACTAGAAGGTTATTATAGGTCTTACAAATTTTTATCCCCCCCAAAGTGACTTGGTAGTTAGATTATAAGGGTAGTTTAGTAATTGGAGAAATAAATTAAAAATAAAAAATCTGTAAAAAATAAAAACTTTAAGAAATAATTAAAACAGTGAAGCAAAAAAAAAAAAAACAAAAGAAAAAAGGATTTAAAACGTAAAACCAAAAAAAAAAAAAAAACAAAAAAATAATAAAACCTAGCGTTCATCGTTCTTCGAACACTAGATTTGGTGTGTAGAGAGTAGTGGTGGCCACGGTTCGGTTTCGGTTCCGTGGCCACCCAAAACCGAAACCGTAACCGGAAAACCGGTTTGGTACACGGTTTCTAACCGGCGGTTTTACGGATTCGGTTTCGGTTTCGGTTTAAAAACCGACGGTTTTGGGTTCGGTTTCGGTTTTTCAAAAAAAAAAATCAAAAAAATGCCACGTGTCAGCTTCTGATTAGTCGATTTTTTTTAATTTTTTTTTTAAAAACCGCCGGTTTAACCGTCGGTTTTTGACGGTTTTTGAAAGTACCCAAACCGAAACCGTAACTGGTTCAACCGGTTTCCGACCGGTTTTGAAACCGTCGGTTCCTATTTCGGTTTCGGTTTCGGTTTTGGTTTTGGTTTTGGTTTTGGGGTGGTTTTTGGAAGTACGGTTTTGGTTAAACCGCAGGCAAAACCGTCGGTTTAACCGAAACCATGACCATCTTTAGTAGAGAGGCTCTCAATCTGGTGTTTAGAGAGGCTCTCCTTGAGAACCTCCCCACTGAGAAACCGCTTGAAACCTAAACATTTTTTAGAAACAGCAACTCAAAGATTATCTCGGTTTCGTGAGGTTTTGAGAAACTTCTCGGTTTTGCGAATCTTCCGTTGGTAATGGGAAAAAGAAAATGGAAAAGCGTTTTTGTATAAGAAAAAAATGTTTGGATTCTCTGTTAATATTTGTTTCTGGTGAGGCATGTGATTTTCTATTTTTGCACATGGTTCATCTTCTTTTCTTGGTTGTTGTTGAATTGTGTTTATTTATTTATTTTATTTTTTGTGTTTGGTTACTAATAGAATGCAAGATTGAAAGAAAATGTGATTTCCTGTCATTTCCTACATTTTCTTGGCAACCAGACAACATATGGTAAATTTTGGGTTTTTAAATGATTTCAGCTTTCTGTAAAAAAAATTCAGCCACAATTTTATTTTTTATTTTTTATTTTTTATTTTTATTTTTGTATTAAATTCTATTTTTTGTTTTTGATCTCCACTTCATTCTTTGGGATGGATGGTGGAGATTCATCCTTTTGTAATATATGTATTTTTAAATTAAAATGATTGGTAAATAGGTATTTCTCTCTTTAACAATAGTATTTCAATCTTCATATGGATTGTATGTGTTTGAATTTCACTAATGGCAAGGGGAAAAAATAGGGAATTCTGAAACGTGAAGGGGATAAAATGACGTTCCACCCTGAACTTTACGCAAATTTACATTTTATCCCATGATTTTTTTTTTTCAATAATGCTAAACTTCCCATCTAAAATCCCACATTTTTCATCCCACTACATATGGAATACGAGGTGTCAAATTGTGAGTGGATACACATTAATGGTGATTTATCTCACCTACCACATGTATCCACTCACAATTTGACACCTCACATGCCACATGTAGTGGGATGAAAAATGTGAGATTTTAGGTGGGATGTGTGGCATTACTGTTTTTTTTAAGGCATTAAACCCCTTAAACTCATGGAAATTGGCAACCAGTGACGGAATGGGGACATAACCCTTATTCTGTCTTCTGACCTAGACACGTGCACCTCACGTGTCAAACGACTAAGGGTAATTTAGTCATTTAAAGGTTATCTTTTTAGGTGTATGTTGCAAATTCTGATCATTTGATCAAATTAATCCCAAAATTTCCCTAATTTTCTCTCGATTGCTTCTCCTTTTCACATTTACAAATTTCTAGGGTTTATTGATTTCCTGAAGATTTAGGAAGACATTAGGTGGTTTTGGGTTAGAAATTCGCCTTGATTTAGAGCAAGGGTTGTTCGGTGACAAGAACTATTCCGTTGACAATCATGGTGGGATTTTGTTGGAGTAAGGTTAACTGGAGATGAAAAACCGCGATATGGTAAGATCTTTAGTTAACTTTTTTGGGTTTATGTTTTGTTGATGTGTGTTGTGTTTTTGGGTTATTTATTTGAGTGGATATTAAACCTAACTACAAAACTACAAAAATGAAAAGGGCCATAGATATTCTTTAAAAAATCTGTAAATCAGACCCTTCTTTCCATTCTTGTTTTTGCTATTATACAATGGTATGTCTTTTTAGGTTATTTATTGGAGTGGTTTTGATAAAAAAAAAAAAAAAAACCTGAACATATGTAAAGCTTTTGTCTCTAGATAACATACATAACTACAAACTATAAAAAGGGAGGAGACCACATGACTTATTAATAAATTCTCGAAATGAGACCCACATACTTTTGTTATTACAATAATTAAAATGGGAAAAAGGAAACAGTCATGTTGGTTGGCTACCAATTTGTTCACAAGTTCCCAAATTATGTAAACAAGTTACTGACAGATTTTATAGATTTTCTCAAATCCTGTTGTACCTCTCAATCCTTAAATTTATATATATGGCAGATTTTGTTCTACTTTCTTTTTCATGTATTTTACATTATTTTTATTATATATATATATATATATATATATCCATCTATACATATATATATGCCGGTCTGTATAAGCTTATATGAATGTATTTGCAATTAGATATATTAATGATTTAATTATCAAGTATCATATGATGTATAGTTTGTGGTTAATTGAGAACAATGGATGATTTTGAGATTATATGAAGAAGTAACTATGGATAATATGGTATGTTCGATAATTATAGTGTAATGTTACAAGTTAAAAAAACAATGACATGCTACAATTTAAAATGATATGTGTTATATTTGTGAATTAATTTGATTCCAATTTTTGATTTTCTTTGCAGATCCTAATGACTTAAATAAATTCTTCACTTTTAGGGTCAATAAGTTTTTTGTTTTTGTTTTTGTTTTTGTTTTTTTGTTTTGGTTTTTGTTTTGACTATCTGAGTTTAGATGAGTTGTTTTTACTTGACATTAATGACATTGCTATTAGCCTGGGTTATAAGCTACCTAAGAGGCATTGAATTCAGCTGTCAGGATATGGAATGTCCTTTAACATAACGTGTGATCATGATTTGTTATGGTTTGGAGATAAAATTCCTGGAGATAGGGTGGTAGATTTATATGTGGAGCGTATAGAAGCATTGTAAACAATCATAGGAAATGAATTGATTCTATCTCAGCAACCAGAATCCTAGGTTCATAGGTACGAGATTAGTGATAATGATCACAATGGGGCACAAGCTGCTGAAGAGGGTGATGGGCCTAATGTGGATGGTTTTCAACCATGTAGGGTTAATGAAGTGGATTGTGAGGTATTGATCGGAGAATCGGTTAAGAGAGCTAACTTTTAGAGGAAAAGGAAAGGCAAACAAGTACCAGTTGAGGCAGGGTCTAATGATGGTGAGGAACTCGTGGAATCAGATTATGAGCAAGAAGTAGAAGATATAACACCTGAAACTTGTTTAGATCCTACTAATTTTTGGGACATTTTACAAGTTCAAGATGTTCTACCTGCAGAATGTGGATCTAGATCTGATTATGTCGATGGATCAGAGGATTTGAGTAGTTTTGATGGATATGATGGCGAGGAGGATGAAGGAGTACAACCTAGGAAGTTCATCAAGACTAGGTATTATGAATTCACTCCAAATCGTGACATGCAAAATCAATGTTTAGGCTAGGTATGGAGTTTGGCAGTGCTAATGTTCTTAGAAAGGCAGTTAGGGTACATGTTGTGAAACATATAATAGTAGTTAAGTTTAAGAAAAATGATTACAATAGGGTTAGGGAAGTGTGCAAGGCTGAGTGTTGCAAATGGGTTGTGATTGTTTCTTGGTTAGCAGATCACAAGACTTTCAAGATAAAGTCTTTGAATGATGAACACACTTGTGCTATGTCCTTTAAGAATAAGTTTGTTAGTTCAAAAATTATAACTGAGAAGTATGTAGGACAGTGGAGGGCAAACCAAAATTGGAACTTTACCAGAATTACCGGAATGTCTTAGCAACTAAGGATAGACACCAATGTAGATGCGTCTATATGGTAATACTACCGTGCTAGGAATATTGATAGAGGGATGATCCATGGTTGTTTTAAAGAGCAATACTCCAAACTTTAGGAGTATTGTGCAGAGCTTGGTTCAGTTATAATGAAGTGTTATGAGGAAGCTGGTGGTGAAAATCCAGTGTTTGAAAGGCTCTACATTTGCCTGAGTGCTTTGTAGAAGGATTGGAAAGAAGGATGTGGGCCAATTTTAAGGTTGGATGACTGTTTTATTAAAGAATTTCACACTGGATATTTTTTCACAACCATTAGGGTTGATCCAAACAATCAAATGTACCCAGTAACGTATGCTTTAGTAGAGTTTGAGTGTAAGGATACATATGGTGCTGATTCTTAGAGCTATTATGAATTGATTTGGAATTAAACAACTCCTATGACATTATTTGGATCACTGATAAACAAAAGGGATTAATTGATGCCATTGATGACCTTTTTCTAAATTTAGAGCACATGTTTTATGTGAAACATTTCTACAACAACTTCAAAGTGGAACACAAGGGGTTACTGTTTAAGTAGATATTGTGGGGTGCTGCAAAGTTGACAACCGAAGAAGATACTCATTCTAACTTGTTTTATGTTATTGCTTGTAATTTCTTGAAGTTGCTTGATATTGCTTGTTTTATGTTATTGCTTGTAATTTCTTGAATTTGCTTGATATTGCTTAATTGTTATTGCTTAATCTTATTGCTTATTATTGATTAATGTTATTGCTTGTTATTGCTTGATGTTGTTGGTTGAAATTGGTGGTTATTGATTGCTGTTATTGGTTGTTATTGCTTAACCTTATTGGTGTGCTTTTGCTTTCTATTGATTAATGTTTTTACTTGTTATTGCTTAAACTCATTGATGTGTTATTGCTTATCTTGTTTGACTCGACATATTTAAACAATGTATGGAAATGATGAGGAATGAGAGTGCAGCCGCATATCGATGGTTACTTGACAAAGATCCTATTTACTAGTCGATGACCTTCTTTGAAAACACTGCAATGTGTGACATGTTATGCAATAACATATGTGAGGCCTTCAATGCAGCAATATTAAAAGCACGTGACAAGCCAGTGATCACTCTTATATGATCATGAACTACTTGATGAAGAGGTTCGTGAGGAAGAGATCAGAAGTGGAGAAATGACATCATGACATAGGTCTAAAAATGTTCAAGTTTGTTGAGAAGCTAAAGTTAGAGAGTAGCATCTGCCATTCTGAGTACAGTGGCAACTCTAAATTTCAAGTAAGAGGTTATAAAAATGAGCAATATGTGGTGGACAATGAGAAGAAGACTTGTGCTTGCAACAAATGGCAACTAATTGAGATTTCTTGTATCCATGGAATGTCTGCTTTGATGAGTTCCAATAGAGACCCTATTCACTTCATGGACAACAAGTACAAGAAGGAAAGCTTTCTCAAGGCTTATACTCATGTGATATATGACATTAATGGGCTAAGCATGTGACCAAAAACCAATGACAAAGTTGTCCAATGTCTAGAGTTCAAAAAATAAAGGGGCAGACTAAAGAAAGCAAGGTATCTGCAGTCTAATGAGGTAAGGGTATGAGGGAGCACCAAGCTGATGAGGAATTAAATTACGGTAAGGTGCAACAAATGTAGGCAATAAGGTGAAGGGAATACAATTAGGATTGAAATTGGTGCAAAGACTGAAGCTACTAAGTGAAACCAAAGCAACATGCAAATGCAAACCAATCCAATAGCTTGCACTACAAACAGAAAAAGGAAAATGAGCAGTTCATAGACTAAGGGTTGATGTTTATTTAAGTTACTTAATATGTATTGTTGTGATATTTTGTTGTTTGTTATGAATACCTGGTATTTTAGAGGTAAAGGATTATGTGTAGGGATATTTTGGGAGATATGTATTATTCTGGTACTTTTACTTTGAACAACTTTGCTTTTGTAATGTTAGGTATATATGGTACTTAGGTTTATCGTAATGTAAATGTTAAGAGTAATGCTACTTTGCCCAAATTTGATGTCCAAATCTGATGTCCAAATGATGTGACAACACTCTAATATATTCATTTAAATTATGCAAATCTAATACAATTTAAATAAATGGATTATAGTTTTGCCACATCATTTGGGCACTAGATTTGGACACCAAATTTGGACAAAGTAGCATTATTGAAATGTTAATGTTTGGTACTCAATTTGGATAGGTTTACTAGTGTTTGATAAGAGCATGTGTTATTTTCGTAATCAATGTGTTTGGGATTCAATTTAGATAGATTTATTGCAATGTTTATGAATATTAACAATGTGTTTGGTATTGAATTTCAACATATTTACTGCAATGTTAATGTATTTGATCAAATTAAATACATGTTTATGTATTTGATCAAATTAAATGCATGCTTATTTGGGCAAATTAATGTGTTTGATCAAATTAAATACATGTTAATGTATTTGATCAATGATAATGTGCTTAAACTTGGACAAGTTTATTGTAATTTAATGAACATTTACCGTGTGGTTTCCTTGGTCATTCAATGCCAGGACAAACATAATTAAGAATAGTATCAAGAAAAAGATGTGTCATTACTTGAAGATAAAGATACAATAAAAATAAAGTTGTATATTTAGAACCAACAAACACACTGTTACAGGATTACAAATTTCCAGATAATTTTTTTCAACAACAAAGAAAATCCATATAGATAAAATTAAAAGAACAAACCAATTTCTTCTAATACTATAACTATGAGGGTTTCAAATCAATCTTGTTGTAAAACTAACTTCTTCATCTACAATAACTGCACTAGTATAGCTTGTATCAATGCCTTCAAATCCATTTTCTTGCCCTAATCTCATCTCTAACTCACTAATTCTTCTAAGAAATCCAGGAATAATCTTCTTAGACCTTGCACAAATTGGAGGGTCATACCATCTGAAGAAACTGCAATTAACATCACCCTAACAAGAAAGAAAAAACAACAAAAATTGATTTCAGTTGTAGAAAGTAAGGAACAATAAGAACACAAGTTTAAACACCCACATACCTGAAAATTGGAGCAACCAAAGAAACGTCTTTTTGGATTTGAATCTGTCCAAGACGTGCAATGCCTAGCTCTCCTTCCACAAACAATTTGGGTAAAAATCCCTAACATCATTCATTTTTGCCCTAGAAATTATGGAGAGAAGAAGCCTTTGAAGAACCACAAGACATTGCGTTTTTCATTCGTTAAAATTATGGTATATAATAATAATAATAACAATAACAATAATAATAATAATAAGCTTAATTTTTGTTATTCCAATTTTGACCTTTCGATAACACACGTGGAAATTGCGTGATGCGAAACACAGACGGAATAAGGGTTTCATCATTGGTTGCCAATTTTCACGAGTTCAGGGGGTTTAATGCTTAAAAAAAAAAGTTTAGGGGTAAAATGCAAACTCGCGTAAAGTTCGGGAGACTAGTGCTAATAACCCTAAATTTTATGACATTTGAATAAAAATCCATTTATTTTTACAAACCTAATATTTCATCCAACGTTTTTTTATCGGGTTAATTTCACTAACTTACCCTTACTTTATTTGACCTAGTAAGATTTCAAAAAGATACCCTAAATTAATATAAACATCCAATGCCATCAAGTCAATCCGTTAACTTTAATAGTTGATTAACCTCAACCTATAGAAAACAAAATATACCCCTACCACGTCATCCCAAATATAAATATTTTTAATTAAAAATTGAAAAAAAAAAAAAAGATAATATATTGGCCGCTTGCAGAAGCATCCTCAATTTACGGAGGAGCTTCGTTTGCGAATTGTAAGAGGTTGATCTCGAAGATTGACGTAGATCTCTTCCAATAAGTAGGAGATCGTCAAAGATCTCTTGTTTCCTTTAGCGGTGGAGATCCACCACCGGTAGATTATCTTGTTTTTTTTTTTTTTAGAAATTTTTTGATTTTTTAATTTTAATTAAAAAAATATATTTTATGTTTGAGATGATGTGGTAATGGTATATTTGGCTTTCCAATGGTCAAAGTTAGTTAACTATTAAAGTTAATAGATTGACTTGATGACAATTGGCTTTTGTGTTAATTTAGGGCATCGTTTTGAAATCTTGCTAGATTTAATAAACTAAGTGTAAGTTACTCTGTGGAGTTTGATGCTGTTTTTGCGGTAAATATGATTAACAAGGATTCTCATCTTAACTCCAGCAACGGGCTTCTTATTAGTGATATTAATAGCCTCATGGAAGGTATTGGCATCCCTTTTATTACTCTGGGCAAGAAGGGTTCGAATTTGGCTCCTTCTGAGCTCGCTAAGAAGGCTCTTCTGAGTAGAAAGGATCTGGCTTGGAAGTATGACTGCTCTATTTGTGTTCCTTTCGGTTTGTGCAATGACTTTCAGAACTAGCCCTGGCTTCATTTGTCTTGTGCCTTGTTGCGTCTTGGCTTCTTTGTTTTGCTTGGCTTTTCCTACCTTGTTGTTTCCTTGCTCTTGTGAGCTGTTAAAAAAAAAAAAAAAAGCGTAAGTTAGTGCATTTACCCTTTTTTATCTAAAAAAAAAGAGTGCCGATATTGACACCCATAAATGAGAGCTTCTCATTACAATCAACAAATTATTTATTCATACTCCAAATTAAATTTTTTTATTAATGACAATTTTAACCTAAATTAAAATTACTAAACAAGACAAAAAAATTTAAAGACGCTCCAAACTAATTAAATTATTTTTAAAAAAATTCTCTCTCCTAAATCATTAGATTAAATATTACGTATTAAATTCTCTTCCATAAATATGTTATTACCATATTAAACACTATCTCCTGATTAATCTCTCTCCATTTTAAGAACATAATAATATCATATTTCTATACTTTCTCTATCAATCTCTGATTAGTAGTTAAAAAAAAAAAAACTTATGAATATTTTAGTTTTTTTACTAACAGTAATATATATATATATATATATAAAAAAATCAATTTTTTTTTAAAAAAAGATAAATGAAAATTTGAATTGGTTCAATTAAATTCAATTAAACTTAAAATTTATAAGACTAATGAAATAATTAAAGTTCTCTAGGCAATCACATATCTACAAGAGTAACAAAAAAACATTTTCATATTTTGATTTTTTTTTAATTTAAAAAAAAAAAAAACAAGGTAGTTGTTTTTTGTTTTTTTTTATAATATATACATACATATAGTTCCTAAAAATCAAGTTTATTAGTATGTTTTTTTTTTTCTTAACTGTTAGTCTTACTTGAGAAAGAATGGGGATAGAAAATTTGAGATATTTATTGGAAGAGAGAGAGTTTAATATGGTAATTAAAAATTTAGAAGCGAGTATTTAATATGTGAAATTAATCTAATGATTTAGGAGAGATAATTTCTTTTTTTAATAATTTAATTCAAAAAAGATAAAAATGATAATCTTGTAACAAAATGAAGTGTCTTTAGAATTTTTTAAAATTTGAGAATGAAGTGTTTTTAGAAAAGAAGTGTAAAATGAAAAAATTGGATTGTCAAAAGAAGTTCTCTCCATAAATATGATAAACACACCCATATTTTAATAAAAAATTTAATTAAAAAAAAATATCCCAATAGAAATTTACCAATTAAGACAAATTAGTTTAGTTAAAAATAAACCAAATATTATGTACATCCATTAATTAAATACATATCTTACACTATATATCTTTATTGAAAAAAAAAAAAAATTTACGATTAATAATAATTTAAAAATAATTAGCACTAGATCGTAACCGAGCTTTGAAGTACTTTTGCTTATTGAATTTTGGGTTTGTATCGGAAGTATTAGTTTTTGTTTACTCAATCCCTCCTTGTATTGTAGTCCATGGCACATTCTAACTCTAACCATGGGAATCGGTGGGAAAGGTTGCTATAGAAAGAAAGATGGATCAGCCAAAAGTTCCTCCAAAGCACAAGCTCCCAGAAGTTTAATTTGCTACAAACAATAAGATTAACATCGGACACTACCCTCTTATTGATAAATAACTTTAAAGAGATTCAAAAGAGGTCATGGAAGTTTAATTTGCTACAAACAATAAGCTTAACATCGGACACTGCCTTTTTGTTGATAAATAACTGGAAAGAGATTCGAAAGAGGTCATGGGACACGTTGCCTAATATGTATGCTTACCGGTGAAACCATGACCATTGTTGGTGATAGCAGCATAGATGGTACTATCGCTGTCGCTGGCCTTCTTCATCACAACCAGCCTACAACGTGGCATCCTTCATCGCCATCTGCATTGCCAGCTTATAGATTTTCATTTTCATTCGAAATGGAAAGTGATAGGTAATGATTTATCAATTTGAAAAGTTATAATTTTGGGTTTTGTTTCTTCTTTTATGAATTTCATTTACAGTTTGATATTTGAACAAAACATGTTTAATTGCTTTGCTTGATCTTTAATTTCTGTTTTTCTTTTTGGTTGATTTTTTGTTTCAGTAAAATTTCTCCGTAGATTGATCATTTGAAAGTTGAATTGTTAAAAAAAATATATGAACTCGAGAAGTTTTGAAATTCCTAGCCTGATTACGAGTCTTGTTGAGAGATATTTTCTGGAAATCAGTCAAATAGGGATGAGTTTAGTGCAGTTTTGCTTGAAGTTATAGAAGCAGCTAGGAAACAGAAAAATTGGAAGGTTTGAAGGTGCTTTCTCTGCTCTCATATGTAGTTTTATGATCTCAAAACATTTAAAGACCATATCCACAAAACACATTATGACTTTGAAAACCTAAGAGCATTAATGCAACCTATATCTAGGTACAGCAGTAAGACAACCTATACCTAGGGTTATGGAGAAGACCAGCTAGATATATGTTGTATTTCTCTCTTTGGTTTTCAAAGTCCTTTGTGGATATGGTCTTTAGATGTTTTGTTATCATAAAACTCCATATGAGAGCAGCGAAAGCGCCTCCAAACCTTCCAATTTTTATGTTTCCTAGCTGCTTCTATAACTTCAATCAAAAATGCACTTAACTCATCTCTACTTGACTGATTTTCAGAAAATGTCTCATCATGACGTGTAAGTTTTTCACAATTAGGCAATGAATTCCAAAATTCTCGAGTTCATCTTTTTTCCTCTGGTTTGGCTGTTAGGCGGGAAAAGACGAAGAAGACGACATATTTATATGAGATGAGAGAAGACAGCGTTTTGTTTAATGAGGGTTCCGAGAAATATTTGAATTTTAAAATTAATAAGGGTATAATGGTAAATGCCAAATTTAATAAATATTTTAATAAAATTAAATGGTTCAAATGGCATTGTTATATAAGGCATCTTCTCTTAGATTTTTGTTATGAATATATCTAATTCAATTTTTGAATTTGTAGGTTCAAAAGATTCATAAATTAACACCAATTATTGGAGTTGTTTTTAATAATTGTAATTTGAATTCCCTCAATAATTTGTGATATATTGCTTTTGTTGTGTACTCCATTGAACTGTTATTATTCATTGCAAATATATATATTTGTTATGAAATGACCTTTCACTTGCTATTTGTGGTTGTTAAGATTTTTTTACACATCTTTAATCCAGCATAGTAGAATTTTTACTCTTTTTGTTTGAGACCATTTCAGTTGTAGCCTGTGGATTGTTCACATTTCATAATGGGTTTGGCGTTAGACAAATGAGTTGTTTGGATTTCATAATGGGTTTCACCTTGGAGATCGTTGACACAGGAATTTTTTGTTTTCGGTTAAGCAATGGGATATGGAACTAACTTATTTGCATTTTGGTCTAGGTGGGTCCTTCAGGTTCATATTTTTCTTGAGAAGAGGTGAGTATGATTTTCAACACTTTAGATGGTCTTCTGGTAGATCTTTCATTTGTCTAAATTTGTACCCTATTACCAACTTGAAGTAAATTTAATTTTATCTCTGGAATTTCTCTTGGTTGTTAATCCGTCAATTGCACTTCTATTAATGTTATTCCTGTTAACCTTTCAGTCACATTGTTAAATCTAATTTGATTGTGTCTTTTATCGGTATACAGAGGACATGGAGCTTGATGATGTTGTCCACACATCAATATTGACTCTCAAGGAAGGGTACTGTTCTTGCATTAAAGGATAAAACTTTCTGCTTAATGAGTACAAATGTGCTCTTTCATGAATGGAAAACTTAACAGGTTCATTCCCTCTATATATGAATTAAATCTTATTTTTCTTTTGAAGAAGCTTATTAATTTCGAAAGTGGGATGGCTTAATATAGTAACTTGAAAATTATATGATTGGAAGATCTGCCTGCTAAATAGCAATTGTTGCTTTGTGGTTCATGTGTTTGTGCATTGTAAATTTGTAATATTGTAGTAGCTCTCTTTTTCCACATATTACTTGGCTGAAGTGGATTAGATTGTCTCTCTTTTATTGAAGAAAGTGGAAGAATTGTTATGATGTGTGCAAAATTTGAAAGTGTTGTGAGAGATTGAATTGAAGTGCTAAGCAAGCACTAGTTACAGACTTCAGTTGTTGTGGATATATTTCTAATTTTTCCTTTTCTTTATGAATCATTGTTTTTAGAAACTAATTTTATGTCTCTCAACATGTTTTGTCTGTTTTTAATTTCGCATAATGTATGGTTCTTGAATTACGACCAGACTGCATACAGAAGTCTATTTCAAGAATGCCAATCTGTTGAACATGACTAAAGAATATGATCCGGATAGAAGAGTGGTAGGTTGAGTTGCTTTAGGCTTATTAACAAATGATCAGCTGCCTTTTGGTAGTTTTTTTTTTTTTTTTTTCCTGGTTTCTTTGTTACTTCTGTATGATTTTGATAACTCAATTCCGGTTTCCTTTGTTTTCAGCTGCGTTTGCACTATTGGGTGAGAAGACAGCTCTTGTAACTCCTGAAGTAATTGTTGCATCAGGCATTACTTGTTGTAGGTGAGTTTCATTTTTTTTTTTTTTTTCCAATTTAATTACGTCGTTGCTCATTCTAATGTCCGTATGAATACTTTGAAAATTCTTGGATGCAAGCAATTTAATTTGTGATGCATTAAACTTGTTAAGTTTTAATTTGTAGAAATGAGTTTGGCTTTTTCTCTCTCGAAAAAGGAAAAAAAAAAGTTGGCTTTTGGTGTTTTCTGCTGGTAGTCCTTGTTGAAATTCTACTTACATGTATTCTGGTTTCTCCTTTAGGTTAGTTCAAAATCCTGGTGAGTTTGTTGTGACTTTTCCAAGCGGCTTAGTGGCTTACCATGCAGGATTCAGCCACGGTAATTGATTTACAAATTTTTTTGTACGTTTACAAGATATTTTGGGCATTATGGGTGTTATGACTCCAATTGTAGTTTAGTACATGGAATAATTGCATTTTTTTTGCATTTTTATCTACAATAAAAATTAGAATATGCAATATGTATAGCATCTGGGTATAACATGTTGTTTCTAGAATATCACCATACCTTCAAGGTAAATGGGTTAATGCTTTTGGAGCACTTTGGAAGGCAAATGATACAGTTATAATATTCAATCTGTAGAGAATCAGTACTTAGATGGTTGAGTTTCCAGTTCTCTGTCTAGGAACTTAAATTATTGACTAATTGGTGATTCTGTCTTTAAGCAAGTATCATGTTGATGGTGGACACTTCCTATATTTATGTGTCAGCTGAATAGTTGTTGAGAAATGATCCGAAAAGTGTTCACTACTTATTGTTAAACTCTTGAATTAGGATATCAAAATTGAAGGAGTTATTTACTTCAGGAGGAAGACATCTTAAAGTTGTGTGTGCAAAATAAAGTGCAAGGGAAATATCCTTAAATATAATTATCATCAGGATGAGTGGAATGGTTGGTTTGCAGCCCCTTGGTCATTCTACTGTAATATGAGGTTGAATAGATCTATGCATTACTTTCTTCCTTTATTGCATATTATGTTTAAATATCACAGATAAAGGGAATGTTTCTTCTGAAAAGCTTCCATAATAGTAGATTTTGGAGAAAGGGACTGCTTCCTTAGAACTCAAAATAATAGGTCTTCTGTTACTTCATCTACAATAGGATTTCTTGCTTGCATTTAGGGCCATTAGTCTTTACTTCAGATGAAATGTCTCTTAGCAAAAAGTTAAATACAAAATGATTATTATGATTTCTTATCAAAATATTGCAGTACATCAAAAAATACAAAGTGGGTATGTATGTCTAACATGCCTTATACTTGTCTCATGAAACTCATTCATTCAACTCACAATGATAATCATATTCTAAATTAGGAGGTAATTGCCGATTGTTTCTTTCTTTTGAGGATTCTTTTGTTTTGAGTTAGCTTTTGTATTGTGGGTAAGCTAAGACCGGTTCTGCCTTTGTACAGGGTCTAGTATTTCCATAGTTGCCTCCCTTTTTGGTGGACAAGATGGACTGCTTGCTCACTTTTGTATATTTTCTTTTATCAATAAATTGTTTGTTGGTTTGTTTCCTATGAAAGAACAATGATAATCATTTAGTAATACAAGAAGTTGAAAAAAAAGCTGTTTAATTGGCCTATCTTCTGCATAATATTGGTTACCTTGTTATTTCTATGTAGGGTTTATTTTTTAAAAATTACATGCAAGTATGAAATCTGCGAAGATAAGTAATGTTGCCATCAGTTAATGGCATTAGAACTTTTCATTGGGTGGATGAAAAACGTTATTGAAGTTCATATTTGATTTACTGCAAGAATACGGGTGGATCTTCATTCCCTTACTATTAGAAGTTTTCTATCTTTATATGATAGCTGATATGCTTTCTTATATTCATTTTTTGATATTTTTGGTAGTGTGTTTTATCATTTTCTACGACTGTCATTAGAAGAATTTCTATGCTGTACTTGGAATTTTCTAAGTTGTACGTGTTGTAGCTTATACATTTTATGTAATATGCCACGGGAAGGCTTTTCTGCATCTATACTCCCCTCTCTTCATCTTGATTTGTTTCATACTATAGTGTTTCTTTCTTCAACATAGGTTTTAATTGTTGGGAAGCAGCTAACTTTGGAACTCCACAGTGGCTTAAAGTGACTAAGGAAGCTGCAGTAAGGAGAGCTGCTATGTATATCTTCCTATGCTATCCCATCAGCAGCTGATATACCTGCTGACCATGTGTTTTGTTTCAAGGTTAGATTTATGTCATATACATCCTTTTAAAAATATTGGCTGAAATCATGATGTTTAAGTAGTTGTGGCAATGTTCTGTATGAAGATTTATACAATCATGATTTTTGTGAATGTCTCAATTGGTGATAAGACCAAGTATATCAGTCTGAATGCTATTACCTTCCAGATCAGACATCTCCTAAGAATTATGTTACTTGGCAGGATTTGGGCTGTAAATAAGTCTATGAGGTTCTTTATAAAAAAAAAGGGTCGTTGAGGTCAATACTGTTTTTTGAGATTGTTATGGCATGAAAGCCACATAACCTTTGAGTGATACAAAAATGACATTTCTAGACGAAAAGTGTATCATAACTGAATCTTTATTTATTTATGCATCCAAACACTTCATTCTGTGCTCTTGATAGGTGACGATTCCTGGTGATGCTTTAATTGTTGGCTTATATGTTGTTTGAGATTGTTGTATTTGGATATCTATGCCTTTATCTTTCTATACATTCTTAGATGTTCTATGTTATTGGTAACATGTTATAGTTCAACGGTTCAACCCTCTTTTTCCCTTGAGAGAGATTCCAGTTTATAGACAGCTGCAACTGAGCTGAAAGGAGTTAATTATGCTGAGATCATGTTCTATAGTATAGTACATTGTGGGTTCTCAGAAGATGGCTATCCGAATGACACTTAACTGATGTGATGTTGAAAATTATATTGAATGTACTCAGCAATTGACTATGTAGTGAAAGGTTGCTTGTTTTTGTTATAAACGTTGTATATCAAATATGAATAGACTTTGAATAAAAGTGGGCATGTAGTTAGCTTGGGCCTTGAGACGTAGGTGGCCAACAAAGTGATCATTGGGAATGGTACATATTGTGCTAAAAGTCAAGCATAATTATTAATAGGGTAATGTTAACATGTGCCTTTAGGGTACAAGATAACAACTGCTTTATTTCTATAAAAGGAAATAAAAGCACTGCATTTATTGTAACAAGATAATAAATACATTAATTGACTTGTGTTTTTATTTCCTTTTATAGAAATAAAGTAGTTTTTAACCTATACCCTACCTTATTAATAATAGGGAATTTACGATCCATTATAGGTGAATATATTTGACCTTCTCAGATGTCTTTTAGTGTTGCCCTTCTTTAGATTGCTAGTTGAATTGATTCCATATATAATTGATGCATGAGTTGCAACTTATGCCAAAAATAGATGGACAGGACTATATGGTGGAAAATTTTCTTCGATTCTTGGTTTTTCAAGCTGTGTGGTGAAGTTAAATAACTATGTCTTTTTCATTTTTTCTTTTAGCATGGTATATCTGTCATGGATTTCAGAGAACTTCATGCAATTAATCTGCTCATGTTTGACATATTTCAGTAACCTTGTTTGGGTTCATAACAATCGTACATTGCATTGGGAAGTTTGACATGGTTGGTTGGTTAGGTTTTCAGCTGATGAATCATATCATATGGAAGACAAACCACAACACTGCTGCTCCTCTCCTTCATTATTTCCCCACTTATTTTTGTGCTTTTTCCAACAGCATAAACTCTTACTTTTGTATCTTGCTCAATTTTTTGTGGTTGTCATTCTGCTTAGTGTCTGTAAAGATATGAGTGGCACAAATTATTAGTTATTTCCCATGTGTTGTGCTGGATTTCCCTTATTAACCGGTGCTCGGAGTTCTCATCTTGAAGATCGTCAGAAGGAAGAAAGAGAGTTGTTACTTGTTAGTAAAGAAGGCTTTTATAGAAGATATTTTAATAGAGAACAACACTTTTTCTAT
This sequence comes from Acer negundo, assembly GCA_035582765.1. Taxonomy (NCBI): domain Eukaryota; kingdom Viridiplantae; phylum Streptophyta; class Magnoliopsida; order Sapindales; family Sapindaceae; genus Acer; species Acer negundo. The sequence continues at coordinate 19,007,629 of CM069237.1, read as the reverse complement.
TCTTGGACGAGAATCATCAATTTACACAGTATTATGGCACCCAGATCTGTTGCCATGTCCAAGTAAAGATATTCAGCTGGCCACTGTATGATCATAACTTGTCATGTGACGCTGGCATGTTTTGTGTGTGGGATTCTGGGTTTTCCGTTTATGTAAGTCTGTGGTACAACTGTTGTAGAGGGCATCCATGGATCTTCTGCCTGCTCATCATGATTTAGTTCATGATGGAGACATTGTAGTTGTTAATTTGATTTTTTGATCATCAATTTCTGGTTAATGCCAATGTAAGTCGACCAAGACATGGTTCATTGGGAAACAAATAATGATTCCTCTGTGTGTACTGTGTAACCATAAAATTGATAGCTGCTATTTTAAAGTAGACCTGGCAAGGCGTGGAACCGGAACCGGTTTTCCGGTTCCGGTTCCGGTTATAATGTTTAACGAACCGGCCGTTTTTTTTTTTTTTTTTTTTGTGGACCGTTGGGCCTCAACGGTCACCCCTTTAATTTTTTTTTTCTATAAATACCCCTTATCCCCTTTCATTTTTTCTCACAATCTCACACTAATTTCTTTTTTTCCTCTCATTCTCTATTTCTCTCAAATCTCAATTCTCTAAATCTCTAATTCTAAATTTCTAATATTTATTTCAAGTTTCATTGTCTCAATACTCAACTTTCAAGTCTCCAACACTCTCCAAGACTCCAAGACTCCAAGTTTCTAAGGTTTTTATTATTTATTTAATTTTGTAATTTTTTTTATTTGCAATTAATTTTATTTCCAATAAATTTTATTTGCAATTAATTTTATTTTCAAAATTCCAATTAATTTTATTTCCAATTAATTTTATTTACAATATATTTTATTTCCAATATATTTTATTTGCAATTAATTTTATTTGTAATTAATTTTATTTACAATTTATCTTATTTCTAATTTATTTAATTTCCGAATAACCAATTACTATTTAGTATTTACTAAATACTAAGTTTTCAATTTCATTTATTTGCAATTTATCTTATTTCTAGTTACTACTTAGTACTTACTATAATATTACTTAGTACTTACTAGTTACTACTAATCTACAATTATAGTATTATATTATTATAGAATATAGATTTATACTTTATAGTATTATTCTTCTAAGTTCTAAGTTTTCAGTTATCTATTTCAGATTTTCAGTATTTCTCTAGTCCCAAATTTATTCCGTCCAATCCAATGGCAAGTGATGGAAATGGAAGGGGTCATGACTATGACGATCCTAGGCGTTCGATTTCGATGAAAGGTAAGGGTCAAATGGTCGATAATCTCGGTCATAACGACACCACCTATCACGATTATTTGCAACGCCGGACCTATGTTGAAGACCTAGGCCTAAACATTCCTACTCTCCCTTTAATAATTTCAGAACTCGATCATAATGCCACCTCTCCGGCCATTCAGAAAATATGCCTGATATTGATACACCTCTGGATTATGATTTTGATCCACCGGAAGCAGATGAAGACGAATCGGATCCGAAGCAGAGCAAATCTGATATATTCGTCAAACATATGAAGAAAGTTAGGCAAGAAGATGAAAGCTATGTAGCGGCTTGCAATTATTGCAATAAAGTATATAAGTGGTCCAAATCCGGAGGATTTGACACTTATCGGAAGGTTATTCAAACTAAACATCTAGAAGCAGAGACCAGATCGAGGTCACAAACACAAATTCCCAGGTACGCTACTCTTAACTAACATTTATTTCGTTATACTGATGAACAAAATAGGGAAGAATTAGCTAGAATGGTAGCAGTAGAACACTTTTCATTCGGTTTTGATGAAAGGGTTGATTTTATTAATTATTGTTGATGAGCATTAAACCCTGCTGCATACCGTGTTCTTAGATCCACTCTTGTATATACACTTGAAAAGATTTATGTAAAAGAAAAAAAAAGTTAGAAAGATTTTTTGAAAAATATAACGGTCGTGTTTCCGTATGTGCCGACATATGGACTGACCATTGGCGATCACATTCATACTTGTGTGTCACTTGCCATTTTATGGATGATGCATGAAATATCCAAAAAAGAATTCTTGCATTTAGAGTTTTTAATGATTCACACACTGTTCAAAATATTGTTAGAATGCCTAGAATTATTTTTTCATAGTATAAAATTGAGAACAAAATTTTTACAATTGGTTTTGATAATGCTTCTAGCAATACTGCTGCTATTCTATCTTTAATTAATTTATGCAAACCATTTGTTGGTGGTGCATTTTTTCATCAAAGATATGCATGCCATGTTTTAAATTTATGTGTTCAAAAAGGATTAGAAACTCTTGATCATTTTATTCTACCTATTAAACAAGCCCTTCAGTTTTTATGGAAACATTCTTCTATAATGAATGCATGGGTAAAATATTGTAAACAAAATGGTAGACGTGCCGTTAGATTTGCTCGTGATGTTCCAACACGTTGGAATTCTACTTATAAATTGCTTGCTCAAAGTTACGAGTATAGAGATTTATTAGTTTCTTTTATTCAATTTCATGTTATTGGCATTCAACTTTATAAATCTCATTGGGATGCTTGTTATAACGTTTTCAATTTGTTAAAAGTTTTTCATACTGCTACAACAAATTTATCTGGTGTTTATTATCCTACAACTCATTTATATTGCTGGTGCATTTGTTATTGTGAATCCGACATAGAAATAGGGGAAGCCGTTAATGCTATGAAGGAAAAATAGTTACGTTATTACCATGAGTTACCAAATATTTATTTGATTGCCATGATTTTTGATCCACGTTGTAAATTACAAAATTTTTGTTATTATCTCAATTGTTATTATGGTATACAAGGTTTAAACATAGAATATAATGTTAATGCATGTTATGATAGAATTAAGAAATTATTGTATTCTTTATATGATGAATATCTTTTAGTTTATGGATCCTCACTCAACTTAGATGTTACATGAACACAAACTGCACAGCCCACATCATTATCCTCCGGATTTTTGAATTTAGGATATAGTTTATTATAAAAAAAAAACCAAAAAACTTACGTTTTGTTTATTTTATTTTAATTTCCTTTTGTAATTTGTATTTTGTCATTTGTTTATTTTGTAATTATTTATTTATATATTTTATTTTATTTTATTATTTAAAATTACATTATTACAATTTTAGTAGTTTACAATTTAAAAGTCTTTTTTTTTTTAAATTTAAATTTAAAAAAAAAAAAACCGGTTTAGAACTATCGGTTCTGTAAAAATCGGAATCGGAACCGGAACCGGAACCTTGCCCCCACTATTTTAAAGCTGTCATATGAAGAACTGACTACAGTAAATATTAATTGCCAATGCTTTTTTACTAGCCTTTCATTCTTTATTTGTATTTAGTAGAGGTCCATACGTTTTTATTTTTTTTTATTTTTTTTTATTTATTTTTTATTTTTTTATTTTTTATTTATTGTGAATTTGGTGTTCAAGTTGGAACAATTTTTACTTTTTTATTGGTTCTCCCACCAATAAGCCATCCAGCTGATGAAGGAATTGAACCAAAGTCTACCAGACAACTCCCCAGCATAGCTGAAGCTTTTGAACAGATAAAATGTTAAATTCGTTGCTAAAAAAAAATAGATAATTTTTTTTATTTTTTTATTTTTTAAATGGTGTTATTGATAGTGTTTGGAATTGATGATGTCGATTGAAGAATAATATATATATATATATATTTTTTTTCTTTCTAGATTAACGTTTTAAAAATATGAGATTGATAAACAATTAACTTTCTAGAAAATGGTGCCATTTATTGGTTCGTAGAAGAAAAAAAAAGAATTGTTTTTTTTTAATTAATCTTTTTATTAAATAAATATAATAATTAAAACTAATATTAGACCATGAGAAGGTCGTCAAGTGGGGAAAACACTAATACTTCAACAAGGATGGTTCAAGGCTCCCTGCCACCGCCATGATATCAGAGCCTCGATTCTTGGAGTCCAGGAAAAGAGTTAGGCTGTTTTGAATCAAATAAATAAAATATTGAAGGAAGGTATTCTCATCTTATGGCAAACACGACAAGCACTTCCTCAGCTGTTTCTAATCTAGATCCTGTTCGACTTTCTTCGTCCATCTCTTTACCTGCTTCTGTTAGACGAACTCAGTCTTCCAGAATTCAAAACCTTGTAGAGTATACCCATATTCCAGAAGCCGCCCAAATAAATGAAACCTCTCTACCACTACTAAATCCCTATACTATTTTCAAGCGAAGTAGATCCTTTGCTACACGAATCGACCATCCCGTCAGTCATAGATCTCCTCCAACTAAAGAATACATACAGTCTATGGCTCTTGACAATTGCTTGGTCCCAGTCACTTCGGTTGAGCAGTATGTTGATCTCGAAATCGGTCAACCTCTGATTGATCATTGGATCAGAGAAGGTTACTCTCACCTCCATATCGGAGCTGTCAGAATCATCCTCACCTTACATGGTAGAAAAAGATTACCTGTTACTACTCGTGTTGCTCTCCTTAACACCATCTATAAGGAATATGAGCATGCAGTTATTGGTACTTGTCTATCTACGCTTCATACTGGTAGTATATCACTCACATACTACCCTAATTTCAATATCCCTTTGAGAGATGCTAACCTCCACAACTGCCTCAAAATACAGCTTCAGATCTTGGGAGCACCTATGCTACCAAATTCTTATATGGCAACTCTCCATCACCAGATCGTCTACCGGCTTCAAGATCATGCCCTTGATCTCCCCATTCCTAGTCATAATGATGATACTATCTTCATCAAGGTTGAACGTAAAGATGAAGTTCCCACCATCATCCAGATTCCAAAACAACTGCCTCGAGACAAACTTAAAGAAATCATGCCTTTCGAATGGATCACAAACTATGAGAAGGCCTTTCAGAACATAACTCCTGTTGTTGCTTCTGACACCAAATATATCAAGGAAAATGATGGCTCCATTAAGACGGTTTATGAACCTCTCTCTAACACAAATTTTCCTTCCAGCTCCAATCCCAGTGCTCCTCCTGTGTTTCAGGCACTAATGATCCAACCAGTCACCACTGAAGATGACATCCTGATCCATAGCTTTGAAGCCAATGGATCTCCGATCTACATTGATAAAATCAATGGTCATTTCATTTGGGACGACGACCCCAACATGTGCGATGCTGACTGCACCTGTTGTAACTGTCTACTAGATCTCACTCCATGTAAAACTGTTCGCAAACAATACAAACCAGATGATCCAGAAAGCCCAATGGGTAGGTTTAAAACCTACCAAAAAGAAAGCCCTCCCAATTTATGACAGAGCTTTACAAATCCTTCGATCAGAAGGTCTTTTATCTTTACTTGCCAATGTTACTCCATTTTTGCTTCCACCTATACCCTGTTTTATGGCTTCTAACTATGACTAAGACTTCCCTCCTCTGGAACCCTCTTCAAACCCTGAAAGGAATCGGTTTTCCAGACCTTATATTCAAACTTCTGAAGTCTTACCTGATGGTTCCCTCAAACAACCTACCCAAGCTGAGCAAGTTCTTAATTGGCAAACCCACAATGCCAAAGTGCAAAATAGAGTTCTCAACTCTATTGATCAGAAGATCGACCAGGTCACACACCATGTATCTCGACATGAGAATCAACTCCAAAATCTCGATACGGTCTTCCGTGATATGTTTTCTGATCTTCAAACACAGATCGCCAAACTTGACGCTGATCTCCACCGTTATATCAACCATGAATATTTCGGCCCAGAGTTTGATAAAAAAGAAAGAGAAATCAGACGTCTCAAAGATCAATTAGATCAAATGAACAGAGACCAGTCATTCTCCAATACTTCCAAATTTGTACCAAAACCTTACTCTTCTTCTCAGTCTTTGTTCTTTCCTACATCTCCTCCATATTCTCCTCCCTTCAGACCTCCGGACACTTCACAGTATTTCAAATCCACTGGTGAATTATTTCGCAAGTATCCTTCGTTATCCTCTCCGTTTCGGAAACCTACTTCCAAGCCCTCTTTTTCTCGACAGAGAAACAAACAGCCTGTTCCACCAATTGACCTAATACTATATGCTTCTCAGCATCCCCTCCATACTTCCAACAGATTCCTTCCATCAGACGAATCAGATGCTGACACTTCGTCAGACACCTCTTCCTAGTACTCCTCTAAGTACACCTCTGACGTCGTTACCACAACTACCTCACAGCATTCTGATCCAGCTGAAGTTGCTGATCTCACACAAGTTTTTATGGCCTCTCGAACAGATCCACAACAGTCCACCCAAACTTATGACTCCCCTAAAGAATCCTCAACTGAACCTCCGCCTATTATTGAAGAACCACCAGATTACCATGTCCTCGGACAACCTCATGGATCTAGACCTACTAATGGTCCTTGGTTTGATCTCGGAGATTTAAACCCAGACTCATGGCGTAAGAAGATCTCAGAAATGAGTGCTTGGCTTGACCTCCAAATGGCCAACTCTGAACACAATCAAGAAGCAATCCTCAGAGAATTCGTTTCCAGATTCACCGGTTCTCTTCGAGATTGGTATCAAGCCCTTGGAGAGTATCGACAATTACAAATTGTCCGAGCAGCCTCAACCTCTGTAGTTATGGGCATCATTTTCAGAGAATTTCTTGGAGATCCTGACCAATTCTATAAGCAAGCTAGGCAAGAGTTCTTCGAGATGCGTTGTTGCTCGCTCAGAAAGAAAGACATCGATTTTCATTACAAACTCATGTCTAGCAGATATCACATCCTTGGAGGTATCAATGACCAGAGTCTCAAGAATGTTTATGTGAATTCTCTTCCTGCTGAGCTCCAGGATGAGTTACACAGAAAGATAGATTCCTCTAGCAGACCCTTCACTGACATCACACTAGGTGAAATCTATATGTTCACCCTAAGTGCTTTGGAGAAACTTTGTGCCACTCAAAAGGTTTTCTCTAAGATGCTCAAAGAAGGAAAATAGTACGAAGTCCAATGCAAACAACCCTCGTACCAGATCAAATGCAAATCATCAGAGCAATGCATTTGCAAGACTAAGAAAGGCAAGCATTTTCGGTCTACCAAGCGAAAAGGCAAGAAGAAGTTCAAATTCTTCAAGAAGAAATCCCGACGTGCATGAAATAAGTCTCATAAATGTTTTATTTGCGGACAAAAGGGACATTATGCAAAAAAAATGTCCTAATAAGAAGGCTAGGTCTGCTAAACTAATCCAACAGCTAGCAGATGATGTTCCATCTGACGCCGATATTGAATCTATCTTCTCCGAACAAGACCATGCTGATGACAATACAACCTTTGTGTTACAAGCTGCAGATTTCGTCTCCACCATTTCCGACTCAGAATATTCAAGTCTCTTATGAGACTGATTCTCTTTCAGTCTCCTACAAGGCAACCCTTGTCTCTCTCCAAGCGACGCACTCCGATGCACAACCAGGACCTCAAGTCCCAATCCAAATACTTCCTGACAAATATGCCAATCCTGTTGATGTCATTGCCTACATTGACACTGGTTCCATCACTACCATGATGAATCCTAAGGTTCTTCCTCCTGATGCTTAGAAGTCTCATGTCCGATATTTTAAAGCTGCTGATGGGAAGATATTCACGACTAATCTGATTACAAAAGCTAAGATTGGTCTCAAGATATTCCCATCATACACCCTTTGGACACGTGTCATTGGAACCACACTTCCTGACAAAGATGTCCTTTATTGGTTGGGATGTTTATTGTCAATTCAAGTCTCTTCGGATCCTCCTTACTAGAATCAGATACAAACGACACTTCAAAGCATTCTCCAGTATTCCAAAGATCTTTCCCTTGTCTAACATCCAACTCTCTTTCCAGACAATTCAACACAAGCTCTTACAATTTTGTACTACCAGTCATGCTGATTTCCATCATCCAAATCCTTTATGGAAAAATCCAGATTTCTTTATTAAGCTTCCTTTTAAGCTCAATGAAGATGTCAACCCGACAAAGGCCTCTCATTCTGGAATGTCTCCTTCCGACCTTCATATGGCCAATGCTGAATGTGATGAACTACTTAAGCAAGGACTCATTGAACTTACCTCTTCGCCCTGGGCATGTCAAGCCTTTTATGTTGACAAACGAGCTGAACAACTTCGGGGAAAAAAGAGATTAGTTATTGATTACAAACCCCTCAATCTCTTTCTTAGGGATGACAAATTTCCAGTTCCCAGGACCAACACTTTGTTTTCCTAACTCCCTGGTGCTACTATCTTCTCCAAGTTTGATCTCAAAGGAGCTTTCTAGCAAATTGGTATTCAACGAGATGACAGGTACAAAACAACGTTTTGTCTTCCTAATGCCCAATATCAATGGACAGTTTTACCCTTTGACCTTAAAATTGCCCCTTCATTATTCCAGAAGGCCATTACTAGGATCTTCCATCCTATTCTTCACTCTGCCCTGATTTACATCGATGATATCTTATTGTTCTCCTCTGATGAAACTTCTCACAACCACCTCCTTTATCAATTCTATAGTATGATCAACCAATATGGAATCATGCTCTCTGACAAAAAGAGTTCAATAGGACAAACATATATCGATTTCCTGGGCATGCACATTTCAAATGGAAAATACCACCCAAGCCCTCATCTAGCCTGCCAACTATTAGAATTCCCTGATTCCAATTTGACCACAAAGCAAGTTCAACAATTTCTTGGTATAATCAACTTTATCAGAGATTTCCTACCCCACGTGACGAGATATACCTCGATCCTCTCAGCTCTCCTAAAGAAAAATCCTTCTTCTTGGGACAGATGTCACACAGATGCTATTACCAAACTCAAAGAGATTGCCCAATCTCCTCCGGCCCTTACTATTCCATCCACAGACCAACTCATCCTCCAAACCGATGCTAGTGACACATGTTGTGGGGCCATTCTCATTGAAGAAAAGGATGGACAAAAAAGTTACTGTGGACATGCTAGCGGCCAATTCAAAGACGCCCAACAGCATTACCACACAATCTACAAGGAGATTCTCGCTGTCAAAAATGGAATCCAGAAATTTGATTTTCATCTTAGGACAAAAAACTTTATTGTTGAAATGGACAACTCATCATTTCCTAAGGTCCTCGAATTTCAAAATAAGATTCCTCCCAATCCTCAACTATTGAGACTAAAAGATTGGTTTTCCAGATATGATTTCACTGTTCGACACGTGAGGGGCCAACACAATATAATAGCTGATATGCTCTCTCGACCATCAGCCACTCATCTCATCACCTTCTACCGCCCCATACCTCTCATCCTCATGGCTACATCAGCATCATCCTCCTCATTCCCAAATCCTACAATGAGGTCTTATCCACCAGAGCTGCTAGAAATAATTCCTCCTGATACACAACCTTTTCTTGCCCATATCTAAGAATTCGCTCACTCCTATTTACGGACCTATTTGGCCCAAATCCAGAGCCAAAGAGTTCGACATGAATTTTCCAACAACAACAGGCCATTCTTAGACCCTTTCTTAATGCCTCCCTTTTCCCTTTTCACCCCTCAGGTTTTATGGTTTCTTTGGTGCATGTCTGTACTTCACCATCATGTCGTTGTTTTCTCCCTCCAAGCCTTATATGGTTTTGTCCATGATCCCTCTCTGAAAGATTCTCTCCTCATAACTTTCTTAACCTGGTTCAATTCCCTTTCCTTTTGGCGGACCGAACTCACCAAACTCATGGGTTATCATAATCTATGGAAACTTGCATTTGGATATTCCATCGGCCATATCGTTTCAACCCTCACAAGAGACTTTTTTGGACATCAAACGTTTGCTCTGAATGGCACACCACATATGATTACCCTAAGCTATACCCTTAGAATCTCCAGATCTTATTGTTCAATTTCCTTTGCGACGTCAATGGAGTTCCACCCCATCAGTGTTATATTTTCCCTAATGTCATCAGAGACCCTGGTCTAAGTTGACATCCATTCCAAGACTCTGTTCCAGACCATCCACAAAACCCCATCGAGCGTGACACATGGCCTTGTCACATTTGTGGATTTGAAGATTCGGATGACGAATATCATGCCATTTGTAACCTGTCAAGCCCGTAACTTTGTCTTTGCCCTATAATTATGCATGAAGAACGTGGGTGTTTTATTTTCTTATGTGTAATAATTACATATGTAACATGAGTGTGCTTTAGTGTATACATATGTATAACGTGTGTGCTTTATTGTGTCGGTGGCTGTACTATTATGTTGGTCATTTTATATGCCATGAGTTTGGCATGTCACTGTACATTAATTTGGATGTTTTCCATCATCTCTTCTATAAAAGGAGATGATATCTCTTTGTAAGATCATCGAAAAATCATATATAACATCTGTGTGTTTCAAAATCATGAACTTCTAAGTATTCTCTCCTTCTCTTCAATATTTCTTTGTGAGATAATAAACAGCTTGTAATAGTCCTAGTATGCTCTGTGCTTGCCTCTAGTTGAGGATCCTGCACATCAGAAATGAGATTTTGATTCTTTGGCTTAAGGTCCTTAATCATCCTTGACAAGTTGCTTGTGAGTACCCTGTTTAGACCATGAGAAGGTCGCCAAGTGGGGAAAACACTAATACTTCAACAAGGATGGTTCAAGGCTCCTTGTTAAACTTTTTATATGAAAAGAGAACTTCTTATATAAAAAAGAGAGTCGATGTTTATTGTCAAGTGTCGACCACTAATGGTAGGGTTGTTTGTATAATTTTTAACAAAAGTTGCATAAGCATTCAATTATGCCTAATATCAGGGGTGTTTGTACAATTTTCACAATCTTTATAAAAGAACCATATTAGTTTTTGAGATCAAACTTCTAATTAAAAAGTAAAAAGAAAAGTAAAAAAGAAAAGTCAAACATATATTGATATTTATAAAAATAAAAAAGAAAATAAAAGAAAAGAAAAGAAAAGAAAACAATGGCTGCCAAAACGACACTGTTTTTACGCAAATATATATATAAAAGAGAGCCAAACACAAAAACACAAGTCGGTTTTCAATTGCTTGAGAACAAAGCCACTAACGGCCGAATTGAGTAACCCTAAAGCTCTCAAGTCTCAACTCTATTAGTTTCTAAAACTCTAAAATTGATTACTTTGTTTGTTTCCCACAAAAATCTCCTGGTCTCAACTCTATTAGTTTCCCAAGAAACTCTGGAAACCTCCACTCTATTTTTCAGGAAACACTCTACGTCTTTGTCAATGGCGGCCAGTTCTCGACTTCCGGTGGGAATGAAATTCCATCTGAGTGATAGGGAATTAGTGGGTTTTTATTTGTTCAACAAAATCAACTTGAAAACATAGTGCTTCAATGATTTGGAAAAAATATTTGTGAAAGAATGCCATCTCTACGGCTGTGAAGAGCCATGGTAGATATGGGAGTTGTACGGAGGACACCACTTGGAAGACGGTGAGGCTCTTCATCTGTTCACTTGGCTGAAGAAGGTTTCGGTGAGGGGTTTGAGAGTTAGCAGAAGGGTTAGTTCTGGTACTTGGGCCGGAGAAGACAATGGCGACCAAATTGTCGTGGGCATCAAGAAACGCTTCCGCTATGAGAATCAACACTCCCCACAACATGACGGGGCTTGGATCATGCACGAGTTCAACTTGAGTGACAGTGACATTGTTTTGTGTCGCTTGAGGAGAAATCTTTTGGGAGGACGGAGAGGTCTAGAGAAGAAGAGGAAGAAAAATTCGAAACAGGTGGACTCTTGCGATTCTAAGCCATCTAAGCGGGCTCTAGTTTTGGTTCAAGAAAATCAGGCCAGAGCAGATAGCTGTGATTTTATTGTTGGTGAGATACCCCATGTCATGCCTGAGAGCCAAAAAGCTGTGGTTTTAATGGATTCATCGACCACAACACAATCTAATTGGGTTGATGCAGATGATGATGACTGCCTGACAACAAAATTTGATTGGGTTGATGCAGGAGATGATGATGTCTTCGACGAGTTCTTGAATAATCTGACATGACCTGATCATGACATCACCAATTTATTTGACTCTTCGTTTTATTGCCAATGTAGTTGTTGTGTTGTCATAGTTTCAATGACAATTTTATTTACACAAGTCTAAGTAAATATTCGGAATATATAATTTCATTTTCAGGCTTTCTTTAATCTCTTTTCTTTTCATAATCTGATTGTGTGCTGTTTTCATTCACTCTTTGCTCCACTCTAGTGCAATTATTCTTCCAACTGTTTTTGCATTCATTATAACAAAAGGAAATGTACAGATCTCGTACTTATGTCTTGTGATTAAACTCTTTACTTTTACAGGGATTAAAGAGAGGGTTTCGTTTATATTTGAGCATCGTAATGAACAAAAAATGCATCGCATTAACATTAACAACCCTTTTCATGAGCTCAGCATTTAAAGAATACATGTAATGTAATCAACAGTATATAAACTGATGTTATTCACCCTCATGTATCTTAGTTAAATGATGAAGTGTTACATTATTAATGATCATTTCATCATCTGAGGTGTAGCCAAGGTGACCCATTTTCCCTTTGCTTTCAAGCTTGAATTACAGGCACAAATAAACCTTAACAGGAATCTCGTTCGTAGTCTACAGAGGAAAGATGTGACAGCAATCATCAAGTGTATGCAAATCGCAAATGCGCTTGTTTGGTCTTCTGGTCCGAAAAAATTAGCCTGTATACATGCAATAAAAGCAATTTAGATTATATAGAGCACATTTACCTGAATTGAAGGAAGAAAGATAGATATCAGAACAACCTCCCAAAAAACAATTTGAATGCAATCATCACGTGTATGCAGTGAAATTTGCAAAATAAGCAAGATGTTTGTGATAATACAGTGAAAATAAATAAATTAAGAATACAAGTCAGCCATTGAAGTTGCCATTAATGAGCTCAAGCTCTGTGAAAATAGAAATGATGAAACACAGGGTTCAACATCTACAAGGTCCAATTCTTGATGGGGTTGAATATATAGAGGGAAAAAGAATTTAACAGATCCCAAAAACAGAATGCAAAAGCATGTATTAAACTATTAATGCTAAAAAAATGATAAAAAGGAGAAGGGAAACACAGCCTCACACATAAAAATCACACTTAAAGGTTAACGACTATCATATTAACACCACAAACTATGAAACTACATAACTACTCAGTTTGTCTGTGAAATTGCTGGTAGGGTTCCTGGATACAGCAATATGACAAGGAAATCCAAGGAATCTCGAGTGATGTGTTCATCATACAATACAAGCAATGCTAAAATTCTTGAAATTCATGTTAACTTTTAAAAAGAACAATACAATTGTCCCACATTTATTTAAACTGAAAATGAATGAAAAAGTGTATAAAATTCCAAAAGATGAATGAGATCAATCATAGAGCCAATAGCAAAAACAAAACAACATTGTTTAACGCTAATAAAAAAACAGACCAAACACACTGACTCAGTTGCTTTACAAAAAAGTCACAAAACAAAACAGAGCCAACACAGTCACCTCCCCACCAAAACCGACATTGTTTTTGCCACATTCAGTTCACAAACTCAGTTCCGACTCAGTTCCGACTCGAAAAAAGTAACAAAACAAGTTGTAGATTTCCCACCCACTAACGGTCGAATTGAGTTTCCAAAAACATTAATCATCTCTAAAGCGAAGCAACATTAATTTGTAGGCAATGAAACTAATGCACTGGACTTGTCGATCATTGTCGAATCCGATAATCCTAACGAAGGCATTTGGGTAAGCTTTGATGGCCTCATCCAGCTCCTTCAACACTTGCATTGCGTCTGTGCAACCAAACATTGGCAGCTTCCACATTGTCCAGTACCTCCCATTGTAGTATCCAGGGGACTTGTGGTTCTCTGTGTACACAAATCCGTCCTGTGCATCACATAATTAAATGCAATCCTTGATTATTAGTATACATGATAAGAAAATATGCAGGTTAATTTCTGAAGAATTTCGACAGTAAATAAGTAGTGAACACTAAGTAATATATATATATATATATATTATATACTAACATCCCCCTTCAAACTCAAGTTGGGAGAACCAACGAGAGTTGCTCAAAAGTGATCGAGATCGCTGAACGGTATGAGATTTCGTGAAGAAATCTGCAAGCTGAGAGTTAGAAGGTATGTACGGCAAAGAAAGCACACTATGAAGAAACTGATGGCGAACAAAGTGACAATCAATCTAAATGTGCTTGGTTCGCTCATGAAATACCGGATTTCTGGCAATTTGAATGGCACTTTGATTATCACAATACATAGGAGTGGGATAAGCCTGAGGAACACCAAGTTCAGCTAAAAGCCACTGTAGCCAAACAATCTTTGCTGCAGTTGTAGCCATAGCACGATACCCCACTTTTATAGAAGAGCGGGAAACAATACTTTGTTTCTTACTCTTCCAAGAAATGAGAGAATCGCCCAAAAAGGTGCAATAACTTGCAGTACACTTACAATCAACTATATCACCGGCCACTACAAAAAAAAAAAAAAAAAAAAAGAAAAAGAAAAAAAAAAGCGTATTGGTGACGAACTATTTCCGACGGTGCTAATTGCCGTTGGAAAAGGTACCATTTCCGACGGCCATTTCAGTACTGTTGGAAATAAGTAAAAATATGATACATTATTTCCCACGGCCTAAATGCCGTCGGAAAGAATCTTTGTTCAAAAATAATACATTATTTCCAACGGCCTAAATGCCATCGGAAACAGTATTTGTTCCATTGGAAATGAGGAAAAAGTAATACATTATTTCTGATGGCATTTAGGCCGTCGGAAATAGTCTTTGTTCCTTATGAAATGAGGAAAAAGTAATACATTATTTCCGACGGCCTAAATGCTGTCTGAAATAGTCTTTGTTCTGTTGGAAAATGAGGAAAAAAAAAAATACATTATTTCCGACGGCCTAATGACCGCTGGAAATAGTCCACATTTCCAATCGTAAATGGTCTTTTGTGACGGCATTTAGCTGTCGGAAAAGACCAATTTTTTATTGTAGTGTAAAAAACATATTGTTATATAAAGGTTCATCAAATAATTTGTATAAATAAAAATTTCATGAATATAAATAAAAATTTAGATGTTTGCTTCAGAGCAACTTCATTAAATTTGGGTTGGGGCATGGCGACAAATTATTTTAAAAAATGTAAATAATAAAAAATTTGGGGTACAAATTTTAAAAAGAAAAAATTGGGCATGGTGGGCATGGTCCCTCCATGCCTCAAGGTGGCTTCGGGAACATATAACGTATTAGTCTATTAGATAATGTACCTGCATGCATTGAACTCTGCCGCCTTTGCTCGCTTGGCTGGTGATATCGGTGTTATTCTTGCGAGTGATCGAGAAAGCTGACAGCATAGCGGCTTGAGCTGCCGTCGAAATTAGTCTTTGTTAAAAAATAATACATTATTTCTGACGGTCTAAATGCCGTTAGAAATAGTATTTGTTCCATTGAAAATAAGGAAAAAGTAATACATTATTTCTGACGGCATTTAGGCCATCGGAAATAGTCTCTGTTCCTCATAAAATGAGAAAAAAGTAATACATTATTTTCGACGGTCTAAATGCCGTCGGAAATAGTCTTTGTTCCTTTAGAAATGAGGAAAAGTAATACATTATTTCCGACGGCATTTAAGCCGTCGGAAATAGTCTTTGTTCCTTTGGAAATGAGGAAAAGTAATACATTATTTCCGATGGCCTAAATGCCGTCGGAAATAGTCTTTGTTCCATTAGAAAATATGGAAAAAATAATACATTATTTCCGACGGCCTAATGACCATCGGAAATA
Source organism: Acer negundo (assembly GCA_035582765.1). NCBI lineage: Eukaryota > Viridiplantae > Streptophyta > Magnoliopsida > Sapindales > Sapindaceae > Acer > Acer negundo. The sequence goes on along the minus strand of CM069237.1, from coordinate 18,991,815 downwards.
GTCCACATTTCCGACGGCATTTAGCCGTCGGAAAAGACCAATTTTTTATTGTAGTGTAAAAAACGTATTGTTATATAAAGTTTCATCAAATAATTTGTATAAATAAAAATTTCATGATTTATTTTTTCTTGAAAAATAAAAAAGTTAGATAAAATAATTATATAAACTCTATTTCGTAGTAAGCCTTTAATACACCTGATTTTCCCTAAAATCAAGAGTGAACACTTTGATGCAATAGAAATACACAAAACATTTGTCAAGATTATGATGAAGAGATTTGTGAGATATTGACATCATTCTTTAGGAATTCCCTCTTATTATAAGCATTTTTATCTTGAGAAATTGCCCAATGGCAAAATATTGTCAGTCAATTGCCAGGAAAGTCACGTAAGGATGTCAAGGAACATTATGATGCCCTCGTAAATGACATCTGCAAGATTAATTCGGGTTGTGTCAAGTGGCTGAGTTATGCCGATGACTTGTGGGACTTTTTGTGCTGTCGAAATTAAAAAAAAAATAGTAACGCATTTCAGAAGGCTTTTGGGCGGTCCGAAAATAGTTAAATAAGCCGTCAATATTACCCATTTTTCTAACAACATAAAAAGTGTCATCAGAAATGCTAAAATTTAATTCGAATTACTTTATGGACACATCTTACTAAATTAACTAAATATAAAATATAGCAAAATTATTAGTAATCACAAGAATATTAGTTATTTTTAATTATATTTAGTGACACTACTATATTAGATTTTTTTAAACAAACTGTAATAATTTTAATAAAAAATTATTTTAAAAAACAATATCTCAATAGTAACAAAAAAATAATATATTTAATTAGATATTATACAAATATACTAATAGCTTATATATAAATAGTATACAAAGCATATCAGATATAAAGTTATAGCAAAATGGTAAGGGTAACAACTTACTGTCATCCAGGTCAAGGATTCGAACCACATGAATTTCATGGTGATATGGCACCTGCCAAGTTGTGTTGCACCATTTTTTTTATAATTCGACTATTACCGACGACATTTTATTTTTTCCGACAGCCTATGACCGTTGAAAATGGTAGTATTTGTGACGGCTCGTCGGTAAATGGTTATTTCTGACAAACGTATTTGTGACGGCCTCCGACGGCTTTTTTCTGTTGAAAAAATGTATTTCCGATAGGAATTGATATTTTTCGACGACATTTAGCCGTCGAAAAAGACCATTTTTTTGTAGTGAGCCCAATCAGCAACAGAATATGCACGCAATACCAAATCAGAATTGGAGGAGGAAAGCAAACTCTGAAACAAAGTCCCATGAACATATCGAATGATACGACGAACCGCAGCCTAATGAGAAGTGCGAGAAGCTAAAACAAACTGACTAACAAGATGTACTACATACGTGATGTCAGGCCTAGTAATTATAAAGTAAATCAGTGAGCCAACTACCTCACGATACAAAGTTGGGTATGAGAAATGAGTCCCATCTGAATGATTAAGTTTGACATTAAGCTTAAGGGGCGTATCAACTATACACTCATCATTCATGCGAGCTCGATTCACAACTTCCGAAGCATACTTTGATTGTGATAACAAGTACCCAGATGGTGATGCGGACACCTCAATGCCAAGAAAGTATTGAAGAGGACCCAAGTCTTTCATTTCAAATAAAGATTGCAGCTAAGACTTCAAAACTTGAATACCTGCACTATCATCGCTAGTAACAATCACATCATCAACATAAAGAAGAAGAACAATAAATCCTATAGAAGTGTCACGGCAAAACATGGCTGAATCATACTTAGAACAAACATAACCAAGCTGAATAAGTGTGGTGCTAGATTTTTCAAACCAAGCTCTAGGAGCTTTTTTAAGGCCATAAAAAACTCGTTTCAATTTGCATACTACTCCAAGTGGATGTGTAATACCGGGTGGCAGTTGCATATAAACTTCTTCTTGAAGATCTCCATTTAAAAAATCATTTTTCACAACCATTTGGTGCAAACACTACTTACGAACAGTAGCAACTGCAATCAAAGTATGCACAGTTTTCATTTGAGCAACAGAAGCAATGGTTGCATCAAAGTCAACACCATATTCTTGAGAATACCCTTTAGCCACCAAGCGAGCCTTATATCGCTCCAAGTTACCATCATAATGCATCTTAATTTTGTAGACCCATTTACAACCAATTGCCCGTTTTCCTTCCGGAAGAGGTACCAACTCCCAAGTTTTTGTCTTATGCAGTGCAACAAGCTCTTCATCCATCGCTAGACACCATTTTGTATCTAAAGAGGCTTCCTTGTATGATGTAGGCTCAACAAAAGAACGGATAGAGGTTTTTTAAGAATGACAAGTAATTTGAAGTGAAAAACTTAGTTGGAAAATCATACCAGCAAGTGGACGATGTGCACGGATAGGATTACGACAAAAAGATAGAGACAGAGGATCAACATCCACTAAAGAGGTAGGAGGGATCTCACTTTTGGGAGGTGATATATTTGGAGGTAATTTAGAAGACTAACGAGAACGATAGGAATACACTTGAGTGATAGGAGGTCGAGTACCTACAATAGTTAAAACTTGCACATCTAAAGTAGACGTGTACTCATTATTAGGAAAAACAGAAGGGAATGGATCAATGATAACTAAATCAGATGAAGTAGGATGCATGGGAGGAGTGAGTTTATAATAAGGTAACTTTTCCAAAGAGACAACATGACAAGAAACATACAAACGACAAGCCACTGGATCATAACATCTATACCCTTTTTAAGTAATCCCATACCCTAAGAAAACACACATTGCAGATTGAGATGATAATTTTGTACTACTTGATTTGGGTAACAAAACATAACATGTGCAACCAAAAACCCTTAACTGACTATACGATGGTACAAATCCATAAATGCGTTCATAGGGAGATAATCCATTGGTAACAAAGGAAGGAATACGATTAATAAGATAATTCGCTGTCAAAATAGCCTCCCCCTAGAATACATTAGGAACAAAACTAGAAAGGAGAAGTGAACAAGCAGTTTCTACAAGATGTCGATGCATGCATTCAGCAACTCCATTCTATTCGGGTGTGTGAGGACATGAGGTTTGATGAATAGTTCCTTCAGAGTCTAATAGTTGTTGAAAACTTGTACTGAGATACTCACCTCTAGAATCAAATCGAAAATATTTAATACTAGTAGAGAATTGGGTTTTAATCATAGCATTAAATGACGTATAGACAGATAGAAATTCATATTTCTTATGCATGAGATATAACCAATAATATCAACTATAATCATTAATAAAGATAACATAGTATCATGCACCCCTTTTCGTGGGCAAAGGCACTCAACCCCAAACATTATAATGCATAAGTTCAAAAGGTGCCAAAGAAGACAAAGTACTATTATTAAAAGGTAAAGCAGAATGTTTAGCTAAACGACAACCTTTGCAATTTGAGATATCATGAAAATTAACATTAGAACCTAATAAACCCTTTTTTTATCATAAATTGTAACCTAGAACTAAACACATGTCCTAACCTAGAATGCCAAAGGTAAAAAGGAGGTGATGCAGAAGATAATTGAAATGATGACAAATCAACAGATGCAGCCACTGGCGAAGGAAATGATAAGTTTTCTAAAATGTAAAGACCTCCCTCCTTATGGCTGATCCCAATCTGCCTCCTCGTGGCGCGATCCTGCAAAATACAAGAATGAGAAGAAAAGACAACATTTAATCCCAAATCAATGAGTTGACTAACAGATAAAAGGTTAACATAAAGATGTGGAACATGGAGTACATTTGGAAGAGACCAAGTTGACTGAGTAATGGAACCAATGGAGCCTAAAGGCATATAAGCTCCATTCGCAACCATAATAGAAGTAGATGTAGAAGGTGAGATACAACGAGAGAGAAGAGATTTATTAGGAGTCATGTGGTGGGTAGAACTTGAATCAATAATCCAACTAGTAGGCAAACCTGTATACGTCATAATAGATAAACATGCAAATGATTCTAATAAAGCATCAAATGATACGGAAGCACCAAGAATCCAAGCTACCTCCACTGCAAGAGACGAAAAATTGGAAGAAGAAGGCCCAGTATTAGTAGTCACTGTTGTTGTTCTAGGCCTATCATGAGTAAATATGTTTGCTCGAGTCTTTGGGCAAGAATTCCTCCAATGCTCTTTCTCATGACAATAAGCACACTCATCCATACCAATATTCAGTTTCAGTTTGCCAATAACTTGGCTTTAATCAAGAGGAACCACAACAAAACCCAAGAGAATCCCAATAAATTCATATCTGACTTTACTCAAGAGCAACCATAATAAAATCTAAGTAGTTTCCAACAAATCCGACTTTAATTTAGAAACCACAGCAAAACCCAAGAAGATTTCAACAAATATGACTTTAATCGAGCAATCAAAGCAAAACCCAAAAAAGATTCCAACAAATTTGAGGACTTCAAGTGATCAAAAGTATTAAAAACTAATTCTCAAACTGAACTCAAATTGAATATACTGAAAACTAATACTTAAATGAAAGCTAGCGGCATGAATTTATTCTCCAATCTCGACTCTGATACCATGTGAATTCAATTGCAAATAATACTCAAAATGGACATATATCATTGTTTGTATTCAAAGCAGACAACATATATTGGCAACACTTTGCAAGTCGGTTGCTTGTAGAGTTTATATACAAAGAATAACAAAAGGGCGAAAAGGGAATGGACAAAGTTACAAAACTACCCATAACAATAAATAACATATATATATATATATATATGCATATTATATACTAACAATAATGTGGGAAGCCATACTCTCTTATGCAGTACAAAATGTATTTTTCTTTGCACTCTTATGTTCTTCTTGGTACTTTATGTAGAACTCCTCTAAGCTTTGGCAGGTTTCCATTCAACGGTTGACATTTGATTGAATGATAATTGGCATTGGAGGGCACATATTGGATAATTGTCTTCTGGGACTTCCACATGACGAAGATTGGTCATCACCTTATCTAAGAGATTGTGCACTATGCAGTGACTGAATGATAGCCCATAACTTGGATTGATGATCACTCCTTACTTAGAGACACTCAATTTTTAATTTGTCACATAAAAAAAAACACACATTGAGAATATTTATATAATTATAAAAATTTTCATTTTGGTAAGAAGTACAAAGAACTTGGCGGAATGTGGAATATTAATGAATATTTTATGGAAAAGTATCATTTTACCCCTTGACTTTTGCCCTATTGTTAAAACAAGGACAGAGTTTGGCCATATTGACCGTTTTTCCACCTCAAAACAAAGAAACTTTAAAAACGCCCCTTCTATCACATTTTCCATCCATTTGGGTGTTGACCATCAAATGAAAAAGGTATTAACGTCATTGACCGTGTGGTTAATTCAGACAATTATAAATTTGAATTAAATAATATAACTAATTAAAAAAAAAAAACTGTGAAAAAAGCATAACATAAAAAAAAATGGAGTAAAAGATTGAGAGATCCATCTCTCTCTCTCTCTCTCTCTCTCTCTCTCTCCAATCCACAACCCTATCCATCCTCTAACCACCACCACCACCAACCCACTTTTCTTCTTCTTCAACAGTTCAACTTCTGCTTCTCGTATTTCATTCTCTTGGTCATCGACGACTTCTCTCTTTCATCTTTCTCTTCCATTAGATGGCGACATCGGCGAGATTGAGCTTCCATCTCCTCTGTTGAGAGTAGATCGACATTCTTGGTGGTGATTTATGGTGGGTGGTTGTGATTTGTGATGACTGTGTTTGGATTTGAAGAGTTTTGGATGGGTTTTTATCGAACCTAGTTCTTGATTTTATTTTCAGGGTTTGGGTTGGGTCTGGGTGATGATTTTTTTTTAAGGGTTTTGATAGAACCCAGTTCTTGATTTTGGTTTGATTTGAATTGATTTCGAGTTGATTTTGGTTTGATTTTGGCATCCGGTTTGATTTTGGTTTGATTTGAATTGATTTTGGTTTGATTTCAAATTGATTTCGAATTGATTTTGAATTGGTTTTGGTTTGATTTTAAATTGATTTTGGTTGTATTTTGAGGTGTGGTGGTGGCTAGGGTTTGGTGTTTGAGTTGTTATGGTTTGTTGATGATGGTGGATGATTTCTAGTGGAGAAGATGATGATGATTGTTTGGGATGATTTATGGGGACGGTTTTTTGTTTTTTTAAGCAAAATGAAATTTGTGAGATAATATATATATATATATATATATATATATGGTCCGGTTCACATCAGTGCGTACTGATGTAAATATATAAGGGCATTGAATGTGAGCCACTCATTTTGGAGAAGTTTTGACAAGTGCATACACACTAAGTCAAATCATGGAAAATGAGTGGTTCACATTCAATGTTCTCATATATTTATATTAGTGTGCACCGACTTGACCATTTCTTATATATATATATATATATATATATATATGAATTAAAGATTTTATTATTATTATTATTATTATTAAATTTAAATAATAATAAAAAAAAAGATCTCCGTCGTCCATCTCAAAGATGGATGGTGGAGATCCATCTTTTTTTATTGTTTTTTTTAAAATATATTTTTTATTTAATGAATATTTTGAGGGTTAAATGGTAATTTTAACTGTCATATAATACATAAGGGACATATTATACATTAAATGGATGGAAAAGGTAACAGAAGGGACATATACTACATTCTTTCCATTTGAGAGGGGAGACCTGCCAATATGACGGAACCCTGTCCTCGTCTTAACAAAAGGAAAAAGGTAGGGAGGAAAATGATACTTTCCCATATTTTATAAAAGATATTTATTTGACAAATTGAGGGAAGTAGAGTTTTATATTATTTTTATTTCAAAGGAAAACAAAATAAACAAATAATATAGAAGAATTATATATATGAGGAACTCTTTGGATTAAAATAGACTATCAAATGATATAAAACTCCACTTGTTATTGGTCGCCTAAGAGGAAGCATGAGATGTTGCAGGTCATGGGTGATGGTCCCACTGTTAAGGTGGTACACCAGCAAGCACCAAATTTGGCCACTTTGCATTCTTCAATCAAATTCAAGATCTCTGTTCTCTTCCTTGATGTTCTAATTCAATTTTCACTAAAAAAAACAATCCATAAGAGTGCCACTGAAAAATAAATAAATAAAATGTGAAAGAAACGTTAAAGAACTGGTTTTGTAAAAGTAGAAGTTTGTGATGGAATAGTTGTTGTCTATTCACATCAAAATTAGCTTTGTAACAAACTGTTAGATATACCCATTTTTTTATATACCACATACGGGTATAGCTTCAAACATGGTATATCACTAACTGAAAGAGCAATTTTTACTGTCAAACCATATTGGGTGGTGTTTGACATACTCATTTAAGATTGATACAAAACACTAAATGGAGAAATTACCCACGTATTCAACTTATCCAATCATCTTATTGAAATAGGAAATGCATAAGACCAGTAGCTATATCTTATTGAAATCACTAAAAAGAAGTATCTATATCGATCCCACGTGAACTAAACAGGCAGAGAAGGGCAAAAATTATCGAGCAAGAAGCCTTGGAACAATTTAATTTGCAAAACTACAAGGTAGCATAAGCACAACTACTAAACGAGCAAATGGAAATAAGTTATATATGAAAAAATATATACATGAAAAAATATGGTATAATTCACAGAAACCATCTGCGAGGCTTGACTAATGTAGAGCTTCCCGTTATGGTCTTTTCGGCATGATTTCTATATGAGGAAATTGAAGGAAATGGCCTTTCTCAATGTTCACTTTCTAGGAAATAGCCCATTGGTGAAAAAATTGCACTTTTAGCCTTTTTGCTAACCCCATTTATCACATTGCCCTTTAAAACCCCTCACATGGAATTTCCCTCAATACCCTCCTTAAATATTTTATTCAATATAACTTGTTCAAGTTTACTAAATTACCCTCCCCAATCTGATTTCCCACAAAAGTCACTGTTCAACAACATAATTCAAATTTTTTTTAAAAAAAAAACAGTTGTTGCTCTGCTCTGTGTATGCAAATCGCAAACTCAAACAACAAAAACCCATAAATAGAGAGAGGAAGGAGAAGCACAAGGTCATTGTCGCCGTTGCCGTTCAATTACAAATAAAAAAAATAAAAAAAAAAACTCTTCTTGTTCTTATTCTGTGTACCCAAATGATGAACAAAACTCAAAACTCAAACCCAAATAACAAGAACCCAGAAATACAATGACACAGAGAGAGGAAGGAGAAGCAAGGTCGTTGTCATCGTCGTCGTTCAATTAGAAACAAATAAAAAAAACTCCTTCTTGTTCTTGCTTTATGTATCCAAACGACGAACAAAACTCAAACTCAAGCAAGAACTCAGAAATAGAGAGGAAGAAGAAGAAATGTTGCCAGTCGCCATTTAAAGCACACGGCCCCGACTGTCGGCATTGAATGAAGCACCCTAAACCCTAGACAAAACGCAAAGAGAGAGACAATTTCAAGGTACTAATTTGTTCAAACTACTTTAATTTGTTCAAATTTGTGTTTTTTTTTTATGGGAGATTGTTCTTGTTTGTGTTTTTGGCTCTAGATTGTTCTCTTGTTTGTATTTTTGGCGTGTTTGTGTTCCATTGTATGTGTATTTCGAGGGTATGTGTTTTGTTTGAAGGGCAAGCATTTAGTGATTGCTGTGAACTACACTGGAAATGTTTTTAGTGGGATGTAATTCAATGGGAAGAAAAACATTTGCAGACTAAATGACTTATTTTGCATGTAGAGCCTAGGTTTAATGGTGAATGTATATGTTGAGCATATGAATGATTGTCATAAGCCTAGGGCCGATGGATGGATGATGCATGTATTATTTTGAGTCTAAGACTGATGTTAAATGTGTATTTTTAGCCTATGAGGCTATGAATGATTTTCATAAGCCTAGTATTGATGTTGAGCATGAGACTGATGATACATGTATAATTTTGAGCCTAGGACTTATTTTCATTTATAATATCGATACATGTATAATGTTGATTTTGAGCCTGAACTTATTTTCATCTATAATGCTGATACATGTATGATGTTGGTACATGTATTTCATTTTGAACCTAAGTTTTTATTTTTTATTTTTTATTTTTATTTTTCTTCATTTTCTATATGCCGAAAAATTCAAATGAAAAGTTTTGGCGGTTCCCAGGCCATGAGAATTGGATTCAAGTGAGAGTAAATAGTCGAAGTAAAATGTTTATGATTAGAGACTTGAAGTTGGTCCTACAAAAATTTGGGTTGGTGGAAAAATTCAAGTAGGGCCATTTCAGCCAATATTTGGATTTGAAACAACCGTTGATAGTTTATGGGCAGCTAATTCATAATATTTTGAAAAGAGAGATTATTCACCCCGATGTACAAAGACCAAATGAGATGTGGTTTGGGTTAGGGAAGTCGAAAGCCCGTTTCGGTCAAAAAGAGTTTTGTCTATGCAGCGGCTTGAATATGGGACAGTTGCTTGAAGGTTTTGCTAACAACAATGAAGTATGAGAGGATTCAATGCTTAGAAGAATTTTCAAAGGAAAAAGGCCTACTATTGAGTTATTGTATGCCACTTTGAAGAAAATGTCGTTCGAAGAGAGTGAAGATGCGTAGAAGATGTTGAATATCTATATGGTTAGCCAATTCTTTGGCAAGGATGACGGACAGACGACAGTCATCTCGAGGTGGTTGTTTTCATTAGTTGAAAACAAAGATGAATTCCAAAATTTTGAATGAGGTTCTTACATCTTCAGTTTTACACAATATTTTCTAAAGGATGTACTTAATAAATGCCTCCCTAAACTGAGAGGTGAAGAAGAGAAGGAAGATAAGAAGGGGAAGCTGAAGAAGAATAAGAAGACAGTAGAAGAAGAAGAAAAAGATAAGAAGAAGAAGAACAATAAGTCAGTAGAAGAAGAAGTGAAAGTGAAAGTGAAAGTGAAAGTGAAAGTGAAAGGGAAAGGGAAAGGGAAAGGAAAGCTACAGAGTGAGGAAGAGAAGAAGAAAAAGAAATTAAAGTATTATACCTACAATTGTCCGGGTTCCCTCTAGCACTTCAGGTAAGTTTTATAAAAATTTAGTATGTTTTCAACATAGCAAAACTATTTGTGATTATTAGATGATATATTATTGTGTTTCCCATTTGATACTTTGTTGGAGTGAAAATCATTGTTTGATGTTAGTTAGTTTAAATTTTATATGTATGGGCCATGGAGAGGATGATTCATTTAGAAAATCTCATCAGAAACAGAGTTACTAAGGGGTATCCATGGTTCACTAGATGGGAATTTAGTGCAAAGATTACAATTATTGAATCAAGATTTAATGACCCTTTCTTTTTAGTTATATAGGGATAATTATTTATAGAAATTCGCTAACAATTGTTTGTTCCTGATATGCAGATAGCTTTATTTTGGGAAGTTGAAACTTTGAAAATGGTACAAATTACTTCAAGTCATTGAACCAAAAATACGTGTGTGAGTCACTAATTGAAAAGAAGAGGGAGATTTTGGCTCTACATCGAAGTGAAGAGGAAGAAGATCTTGGTTCTGACAATGAAGGTGATGATAATCAGACATGCAATTATAGTGATGGGATTGGTGCTTATGTTCAGAAGGAGGAGATAGGAGGTTCTGTCGTGAGAACTAGAAGCACATTTTCTAATGAATATTCCCCCATTCTAAGAAGAGTCAATTCTCCAATGGAAATCCTAAGGTATAATTGTATCTACACTATTTGGTTTTAGTATGCTATTCTTGTATGCATTGTATTAATTATTGCAAAATTTACGTGCCTTCTACTATCCTAGAACTATATGCTGCTATGCTTGAAAGCGAGCAACGTATCATTGCATTTTGTAGATATGAATTTTTGAAGATTAGAAAGGAGCTAAAGGTTGGATATAAAGTTGTTGAAAATTATATTATCATTTATATATAATAGTCTAGTCTTTAATAATTTCCACTAATTTATTGATTTTGATGTTTAAAAGGGTGCTGAGCAAGATGAAGATGTTATTAGTGATAAGGGTGCTGGAAATAATGTTGTTGTTGATAAGGATGTTGAAGAACTAAATTCAATTAGTGAACTTGGTGAACTTGGTAAAGGTGTCTAGTAATATGGTGATATTGTTACTGAAGTTGGTGAGGGTGTTGAGAAGGATGAAGATGCTGTTGGTGATAAGGGTGTTGCAAATAATGTTGATGTTAAGGTGGATCCAAGTTAAACAACTTCACCAACTGAATTTAGTTCTTCAACATTCTCCTCAACAACAACATTATTTGCAACACCCTTATCACCAACAACATCTTCATCTTCCTCAACACCTATACTAACTTTAGCAACATCATCACCATCTTGCTAGACACCTTTACCAAGTTCACCAACTGAATTTAGTTTTTCAACATCCTTATCAACAACAACATTATTTCCAGCATCATTATCACCAATAACATCTTCATCTTTCTCAGCACCTTTCTAAACATCAACATCAATAAATTAGTGGTTGGTGAACTTGGTAAAGGTGTCTAGCAAGATGGTGATGTTGTTGCTGAAGTTAGTAAGGGTGTTGAGGAAGATGAAGATGATGTTGGTGATAAGGGTGTTGCAAATAATATTACTATTGATGAGGATGTTGAAGAACTAAATTCAGTTGGTGAAGTTGTTTAACTTGGTAAGGGTGTCTAGCAAGATGGTGAGGCTATTGCTGAAGTTGGTAAGGGTTGTGAGGAAGATGATGCTTTTGGTTATGGGGATGCTGCATTTGAGGGTGGTAAAGGGTGGTGAGCAAGATGATGCTGTATTTGAGGGTGGTGAGCAAGAAGATAATTGATTAGTCTAATTCTATGCTTATATTTGACCCTTTTTCCTATGTATTATGCTTGTCTTTTGAGTCCATTAGGTTGTTTAATGTGTTTGTTGAGTATGTGTAGGTCCATTCCATTAATGTGGTGTTAAATCTCATTTTGCAAGAAAAGAAGTCAAAAGATGGAGAAAATGAGCAAATTGGAAAAAAACCATGAAAAGATGATTTTCGGCCAGTGTAGAACCTCTATGTTTTGGGGCCCATATCTATCAGGTCCGATTGAATTTTGTGTCCTACCACCTATGGATTGAAACCCCTGGACGTTTAGTTTTCGGGCACTTTTCAGATCGTAATTTCGATATTCCTAGAGGAAGTTGCGATCGATTAAGTAACCGAAGGTCAGAGTTGGAAAGTCCACCACCGCCGAAACCACCCCACGTGCACGAGTGTCTACAGAGCGACTTGGGCAGCGGTAAAGAGCAGAAGAATTTCGTTGTCCATGCAGCTACCGAGGCAACTTGTCTCTAGAGCGACCCAAGGAGCAGTGTTACATATTTTTTGGCGGATTTCAACTCCGAATTGGTTCAGAATTGTCCCAAAGTTTTCTAAATCAAATCTTAATAACTTTAGAAGATCAAGACATATTTGGAAAATTTCCTAAACTCAAATTAGAAGTCAATCATCAAGAGAGGAAATCCAAGTTAGGAAAGGATTCTCATTCCTTGCTCATTATATGACCGTGAGTGAGTAATAAGAAGAACCCTAGATCATTATTCCGTTATTCGTTGCATGACCGTGTACGAGTATTGAAAAGGATCTTCAAACTTAATTGAATTATCTTGAAAACAAGCCCATAAACTAGATTGAAGTGTTTAACGAGACTGATTGTGAGCATTGAGTATCTAAGAAAGGTGCATCGATTCGCTAGTATCTCTCTCCATATATTCATCCCTTGTGTGATCTTTGATTAATTTTAGTCTTTAGTTCAAATAGTCATAATTTAGATTAACATTAGAATTCATCCAATCTAAAGCAAAGCATTATGCAATTTAGTTTTTTGTACTTAGAGTAAATCCTTGCAAGATTAAGTGGCTTTCGATCGATAGAATCACCGATCCCAGCGAACGAACTTTCTTAGTAAATTTAATATAGATTATACTGCATCAATTTTGGCGCTGTTATTGGGGATTGGTTTAGATTCCATTAGTTGAATCTAGTTAGTTGAGTTCATGTAGTGTGTGTCATTAATTATTTAGATTTAGTTTTTAGTTTTCTTTTGTGTCATCTTACTTCGTGTTAGTTGAGTTTTTGGCGTTTCAGGTTACAGGTGTATGAACAGACGTCGTTCGCTTGGAGGTACTTTTATTCCTACTAACAATGAGATTGACCGAGTAGGCCGAGTTGCTAGACAGTTCGAAGAGTTAGATCTTTTTGTTAAGGAAATAGGTGATCGAGATGTTCAACGTGACCAGGTTATTAATGCTGAAAGAGAGGTTTAAGATGACCAAGGTGTTCGAGAGAATCCACCTGGTTCTCTGAGACGTGGATTAGTGGATGATATCAGAATAATGAGAGAGTCCAGACATCCTATGCTGGGAAACCAACCATAACCAATTGTGTTAGATACTATGGCAAGGAGCTATGATTTGAGGAGTATGTATATGAATATGCTGCCATCTTTTCACGGTCTGCCAACAGAAGACTGCCTCCAGTTTATGAAAGACTATCAATCTATTGTGGAGACATTCCCGATAGGTCGACTGACAGAGGAGCAGTTAAGGATAAGGTGTTTTAGGTATTGCTTGAAGGACAAGGGGAAGCAGTGATACAATTCATTAAAGGCAGGATCTTTGGCATCGTAGGACGATGTGGGCTAAGCAATTTTTGGTAGATTTTTCCCTACCTCTAAGACAAAAGAAATCTGGTTAAAAATTGCAAGTTTCGGTGAGGAAGAATGTGAGTCCTTCCATGAAGCTTGGAGCAGATACAAGGAGCTTTTAGAGTAATGCCCCCCCCTCACATGGTGACAGGAGGGTACAAAGTCCGTACCTTTTATAATGGATTGACACCCTTTACCCAAGCCATTATTGACAATGCTTGTGGAGGTGTCATTACAAAGAAGTATGCTTTGGAGATCATTGAGATTTATAAAACATTGGCTTTTAACTCCTAACACAGAAGTTCAACAGTCAGGAAAGGAGGAAAGTTTGAGGTTAATCAGGTGACAGGAATAGAGATTCAAATGGAAAATCTCGCCAAGCAGGTACAAGCTATGGTGGCCCATAAATAGCAAGAAGGGGTGAACTCAGTGCAAGATGGAGACGGAATGCCATTTGAAACAGAGGAGGTTCAAGCCTTCAATTACCAAAGAGGGAGGAATGACCCTTACTCAAACACCTACAATCCTGGATGACGTAACCACCCCAATCTCTCTTATTCCGATTTGAACACTACTTTGAATGTTCATCAGCAAATTAAACAGAACACTCAGGGAACCAATCAATGAGGGTATAACAGAGGTAATTACTAAGGCCAATGATCCATCTGTCAGCCTCAACATTGGAACAATGCTACAAACAGAGAAAGTACCACTTATCAACCTCAAAAACCATCCTTAGAAGACCTTGTGACATCCCTTGTTGATGGTACACATCATCAAGAACAAAAATTTAACAACTTTATGCAAGATCGACAAACACAAGACAGACTCGTTGGCTAGAGAATAAACATCGTAGAGGTGTCTACAAAAAAAATTGGAGACTTAGGTGGGACAGATAGTCGACATAATTAACAAGAATGAGCTGGGACGGTTTCCTAGTTAGTCAAAGCAAGCTAAGGCGTTAACGGTGTTGAGAAGTGGGCGAATGTTGGGCATTGAAGTTGTTAAGGAGTAGAGGCAAGAGGAAACTAGGGGATCAGAAAATGTGAGTAAAGAGGAAGTTAGAATAGAAGAAAAAGAGGCAGTGGTTGAGTCAGCACCTAAAAAGACCTTAGTTTTGCACAAGTCACCAGCTCCATACATTCCACCCATTCCATTCCCTAGGAGACTTAAAAAAGACAAGATGACCAAGGCATTCAAGGAGATTTTTGATGTTCTTTCCAAGGTACATGTGAACTTACCTTTACTCGAAATGATAGAAAAGATGTCTGCATATGCTAAATTTTTCAAGAGTCTTCACACCAACAGGGAGAAGTTTGGGTTGAATAATCATGAATACATAGTAGGCAATGCTAGTTCAGTTTTGCAAAAGAAATTCCCACCTAAATTGAAAGATCCCAGTTTCTAAATTAACATCACAATCAGAGGTACATAGCTCTAAAGGGCAATGCTAGATTTAGGTGCCAGTATTAATTTGATGCCTTATTCCATCTACAAACAGCTAGGGTTGAATGAGTTAAAGCCTACAACAATGTCACTTCTATTAGCAAATGGGTCGGTAAGATATCCGAGAGGGAATGTTAAAAACGTGTTGGTCTAAGTGGGGAAACTTATTATTCTAGTAGATTTTATGGTATTAGACATGGAGGATACGAGTAAAGAGACTAACATGAGACCTATTCTTCTAGGTAGACCATTCTTGGCAACAACAAAAACATTCATTGACGTGCAGAATGGAAAGCTTTTAATGATAGTGTTAGATGAGACAGTAGAGTTTAAGCTTTTTGAAGCTTCATCATACCCTGCAAGAGTTGATGATTGTTCATTCATTGAGGTTTTAAACTCTGAGGTTGATGTTACATTCAAAGATGAGGACTTGGTAGATTGGGATTGGGGAGATTAAGATGAAGAAATTAAAGATGGTTCTGAATTAGTTGAAGAAGATATTGAAATATTCAAGTTTCGACGGTTAGTGTTGCCAAAGACCCACCACCAAAATTAGAACTCAAGGAATTGCCAACAACATTAAAGTATGTGTATCTAGGTGATAATGAGACATATTCAGTAATTGTTGCTTCAGAATTGCAGAATAATGAGGAAGAAAAGCTTACGGGGTCTTACAGAAACATAAGTCAATTATAGGATGGTCAATTGAAGATATCAAAGGAATCTATCAAATAATTTGCATGCACAAGATATTCCTCGAAGAAGAATCTAGATAGTCAATAGATGCTTAAAGGTGGTTAAATCCGATAATGAAAGAGGTAGTGAAGAAAGAGGTCTTGAAACTTCAGCAAATGGGGATTATCTATCCCATATCAGACAGTAAGTGGGTCAGTCCAATTCACATGGTCCCTAAGAAGTCAGGTATAACCATGGTCTGTAATGAACAGAATGAGTTGGTTCCATAGAGACTCCAGGCAGGATGGATGGTGTGTATCGACTATAGGAAATTGAACACTGTAACCACAAAAGACTATTTTCCCCTTCCGTTCATCTATCAGATGCTAGAGCATTTGGCCGGGCACATTTATTATTTCTTCCTCGACGGATACTCAAGATATAATCAGATTGCCGTAGAACCGGCAGATCAAGAGAAAACTACATTCACTTGTTCATTTGGGACGTTCACATATAGAAGAATGCCATTTGGACTCTGCAATGCACCTGGCACCTTTCAAAGGTGTATGATGTCAATATTCTCATATTTGTTGGAAGAGATCATTGAGGTGTTCATGGATGACTTTACCGTATTTAGGGATTCTTTCGATTTGTGTCTGTAAAATCTTACCTCGGTCCTTAGAAGATGCGAAGAGAACAACTTAGTATTGAACTGGGAAAAGTGTCACTTTTTGGTACAATAGGGGATAGTTCTAGGGCATGTGATCTCGAAAAGAGGAATTGAAGTGGATAAGGCCAAGGTGGAAGTAATCAGTAGTTTGCAGCCTCTAAAGTCTGTGAAAGATGTGTGATCGTTTCTTGGACATGTGGGTTTTTACAGAAGATTTATCAAGGACTTTTCGAAGATAACAAGACCCTTATGTTTGCTCCTACAAAAAGAAACTGATTTTGAGGTAAGTGATGAGTGCATGGTAGCTTTTAACACTTTGAAGAATGCATTGATAACTGCATCTATGATAATTCCACCCAATTGGGAACTGCCATTTGAATTAATGTGTGATGCTTCGGATTATGCTTTTGGAGTAATTTTGGGGTAGTAGGTAGATAAGGTTCCACAGGCGATATACTATACTTCTCGAATCTTAAATGACGCCCAATTAAATTACTCAACAACTGAGAATGAGCTATTGGCGGTAGTGTTTGCGTTAGAGAAATTCCAGACATATTTGGTGGGCGCCAAAGTCATTGTGTACTCAGACCATGCAACCCTTCGGTATCTTCTATAGAAAAAGGATGCCAAGCCTAGATTGATTCGGTGGATCCTCCTACTACAAGAATTTGACTTGGAGATATGAGACAAGAAAGGTAGTGAGAACATGGTTGTAGATCATTTTAGCAGGTTAGTACAGGAAAATCCAGATGAAGTATACAAATTGCCATTGCAAGAGAAGTTTTTAGACGAACATTTGTTGGCTGTGCAAGATAGTGAACCATGGTACGCTGGCTTGGTTAACTTTTTGGTAAGTGGAGTAGTTCCAGAGGAATTGAACTCACAAAGAAGGAAAATGTTCATTTCAAAATCAAAGAAATACTTTTGAGATGACCCTTATTTGTACTCTCATGACTCATATTCTATTATAAGAAGATATGTTCTGGAATCAGAACAGAGAGATGTTTTAAAATTTTGTCACGAACTACAATGTGGGGGACATTTTGGTGCAAGAAAGATATCTTTGAAAGTATTGCAATCTGGATTCTTCTGGGAATCATTGCACAAGGACGCAGTTCGGTTTTGTTTGGCTTGTGATAGATGCCAATGTACAGAGAACATAAGCAAGCGAGACAAGGTGCCTTTAACTGGGAATTTGGTGATAGAGCTTTTTAATGCATGGGGCATAGATTTCATGGGACCATTCCCATCATGTTGTGCTTACAATTACATTATGGTAGCAGTTGATTATGTATCAAAATGGGTGGAGGCGAAGGCCATAAGGAGTAACAATAGTCAAACTGTGGTGAAATTTGTACAAGAGATGATATTTGCAACATTTGGGACTCTTAAAGCTATCATTAGTGATTGGGGAACGCACTTCTGCAACAGAACCTTTGCTGCACTTCTAAAGAAATATGGCATGAAGCATAGAGTTGATATGCCATACCACCCACAAACTTCGGGACAAGTTAAGGTCAACAATAGACAAATAAAAAGTATCCTAGAAAAGACTGTAAATTCAACTCGGAATGATTGGGCTTTAAAGTTAGATGATGCATTATGAACGTACAAGACAGCTTTCAAAGCACCTAATAGGATGAGTCCATATGGGTTGGTCTTTGGGAAAGCATGCCACCTCTCGGTAGAACTTGAACACAGAGCCTTATGGGCAGTTAGGAAGTTGAACTTTGATTATGAAAGGCCAGTGAGGAGAGGAAGCTTTAACTCTGTGAACATGAAGAATTTCGCTTAGATGCGTATGAGAGTTCAAAACTATACAAGGAAAAGACTAAGTTGATACATGACAATATGATAGTGCTTAAATACCTTCATCCCGATATGCAAGTGCTAGTTTTCAACTCCCGGCTGAAGCTGTTTTCAACTCCCGGCTGAAGCTGTTTCCTGGTAAATTGAGATCAAGATTGTTTGGACCGTTCAGGGTGTCACAAGTTTTTCCCCACGGAGCAGTGAGGTAGAAAATGAGAAGAATGGGGACAAGTTCAAGGTGAATGGACATAGGGTCAAACCGTACTTAAAAAAGGTCGGAGAAGTCATTCAATTGGACGATGTTGAGCTTTCAGAGCTGCAGTGCTCTCATAGATGGTTGTAAAGATTCTCATATTTTGATTGGCTTATTTCGTTTACAAACCACATATTGGGGTTTGAATGTAAAGGTAGTTTAGGTGATTGAGATTCAAGCTCAAAGTCCCTTTCAAGACTTCAAGAGATCAAGCACTTCAAAGGTAAATTTCTAAGTGCTTACTTACTTTGAAGAGATAATTGCACACACCCACAACCCATGCATATGTCTTTTGTTGTATGTTGTGTGTGTTTATATTGTGTGCATTAGTGTTCATTAATCTCTCTTCTTGCATGTTTAATTGTTTGCATCTTGCTAGTTATATGCCATAACATGTTAGGCATTAGGATGCGTTCACGTTACTCACACACTTGCACCCATGGCATGATCTTGTGTAAGAAGCTGCATGAGAAGGCATTGACCTTCTCTGCCGTGATTGCAGTGCCGCGGCAACCGCAGCATGCTAGCGACAAAGATGTCCCTTCTCTGCCACTGTTGAAGTGCCGCGGTTGGATCAACCACGGCACACAGGTGACAAAGATATATTCTCTATGCTGCGGTTGAAGTGTCGCGGTTGACCCAACCGCTGCAGTCGACGACCACGGCAGTCCGCCTTGCGTGAAATTCTAAAACGCTACAGTTTTGTTGGGAGCCTATAAATATCCCACTTTCATTTTAGGTCAGCCCTAAGAGTTCCAAAAGCTTATTTTTCTCTTAGAACACTTTTTAAGAGCCAAAAATCCTCAAGAACTCACGTTTAATCACTCAAAGCTTTTCCTTTTTGTATCAAATTTCATATTGTATCATCTATGCTCACATAGAGTGCATCCATGCATGGTTTTGCATCATCACATCTTGCTTGGTAAGAATCTCACTAATTTCATCTAATTTTAGTGTCTTTCTTAACAAGTCTTATCTTTATTCACTTATATATTTTTAGAACATATGCTAGATACAAGATAGAGATTGTTTGTGATGAAATGATTGAGTGTTGTATTGTGATAGCTTTCTAGGTTGTGTTTAATCATGATTGCTAAGCTATTTGACATGTCATTTAGCTATTGATATTTAGGATTGCTTTTTATTGCATAGTCATCATCCTAGATAAGCATCTAAGGTTTCATAGCCTTGTTTGTTCATTGAATATCATCATATATTCACTTAGGCCATTTTATTTCTTCATTGAGAAGTAAGTCTTGTGTGTAGCTTCCAAGAGTAGGTTGCTTAGATCGCAATCAATTGGACTAGGTCCATTTATACCTGGATTAGGTAGGTGTGTGATTACTTCCGAGATTAGGTTGTAATCTTTATCACATTTAGTGGATTAGAGGTTCGTGTGTGGCTCACATAACAGCTCGAGGTTTTTCCCGTAAGGGTTTCCACGTAAATATTTTGTGTTCTTTACAATTCCGCACTTTATACACTTGATATTTTATTGTGACTAGCTAGGGGTATTTTCGTCAATTTGACCTTTAACGAAAATTGGGTAAAATCGGATCAAATCTATTCACCCCCCCTCTAGATTAATATTGAACACACCGTTAATTTGTTTCAATGGTACATAAAGCGCTTGGTGGGAGGCAACCCACCTCGGTATTATTTTCTTTTCTCCTTTGCTTCATTTTGAGTCGAAAATTAGTGTGAGTCTTGAGCACTCTCGGACCAATTGAATATCTTTTATATTATACTCGAGGTTATCGAAGAGCGTTATTCAATTCAGGTTTGGGGGTGCATGAAAATTTTATTATTTTAGGTTGAGTGTAGATGTGTTTTATGTGTCTAGAATGAAAGATTTGAATTACTGCCATGGAGACCGCTGCCTGGGCATGTGCGTGGCCGACGATAAATAAAGACTTGCACCTTTGGAGTTGAACGCCGTGGAGACTGCCCAACTGCGTTACATTGAGCAATAATATAAGTGAAACGATGCGTTTCAGCCAAGAAGGTAAGCAAAGTCGTGCAATACTGCTGCCTATGCAACGTGTCTAGACAGCGGTAGGGCAAAAATATGTGCCCTATTTAAAAGACTTTTTGCGTAGCGGTAGGACTCATTCGTCCAAACCGTTGTTGCAACCCTTTTGCCCTTCTTCACCTTCTTCTCTTTCACCTCCATTGTTATCCACTCTTCTTATCCAAGGTCAAGGTATGTCTCTTTTCTCTTTTCCTTCATGATTTTAATGCTTTATTTAATCAAGTTATGCTCAATATGATTTACATTGGAAAGTCAGAGTGATTTAGAGATGATGTAGAGAGTTTTAGTGATCCTAAATTCGAATTCCATACTTCATTAAACTTATGCTTCAGCTTTATTGAGCTATTATGTATGATTAAGCATATGTGGTTGGGTTTTTAATTGGTATATGTGGAATTTCGGATTTAATTGATAAATGGAGGAGTGGATGTTTTTTGCTTGATTCAATTGATGACATGACTTAAGTTGAATGCTAAGTTATGCTTAAGAAAGTAAGAGGAACTATGAATTATTTTTAACTTGGTTGTGCTTGGGAATTTTTTTTGACATATGGTATTGATTTTATGATTTTGGTGTGAATTTTGAAACGAAGTGCTGCTGAATTTCTGTAAAAACTTTGGTGTGTTTATTTTGGATTGTGTTGTTTGTAGATGTCGAAAACTCATTTAGGGAAGCACCCTCGAAGTAGTACGGCCAATAAAGGAAAGAAACAGGCAACATCAAGGCAGGTGCTACACAAGGACTTCAAGGGTTGTTTCAGCAAATTCCTAGGGAAGCCATGGATTGTTGAGAGGGTTATTGGTGTCTCCAACATGATACAGACACTTATTCCAGCAATGGTAGAAAACCATTGATAGGGGAGGTATGTTGCACGGTCGAAAAAACCAAATAGAAGCATTCTGGCGGAATATTATGCCAGCACCGTAGCAGATAGGCTCTAAGCTAGGCCCCTGTTTTAGTTCATATCACCCCGGAGGTCATAAACCAGTAATTTGAGGCTCCAGAGGTTTTTATCAGCGGAGGGGCTGGAATAGAGATCATTAAAGAGGGTGACCAATACAGAGGCAGATTGGCTGTAGTCCTTATATCGGATGGGCTAGACTAATGGGATCAAGTAGAGAAGCTACACCGGCAAGATACACATGTAGATATTGCCTTCTGGAACCTTTTTCTGACATACTCGCTGCTACTATCTCAGCATTGTTCAGAGAATTTTTTTTACCAGGCACATGTGTTGCACCGCTTGAGGACTGATGACCCAATCAACATTGGTCGCGTGATTTTAAATGTCATCCTTGATGCCGTTTTGCACAATGACCAATCTATGATATTTCCGTGTTTGTTCACGGCCTTCTGCCAACAGGCTAGTATCAATGTGAGTGATAGATTAGAGCCATGTGAGCCATCTATTGTAAACGGGACTACATGGAATCAACAATTAGTTCTGTGAGGTTTAGAGCCTCTAGGTAGATATAGGGAACGAAGATGTTACCGAGAGGAGCGAGAAGCACGAGAGGTAAAGAAAGATGAACAGTTACAGGATCAGCCCATAGGGGAAGTGGCGCCAGAGGCCGCTCAGCCAGCTGCTGCCCAGCCGGAGGTGACCTATTTGGTACTCTTCTGCAAGCTATGCGGGATCACATGGATTTGTGTTTTTGAGAGTTAGAGGGACGTTTGACACTCATTTTGACACTGTCGAGATAAACATAGAGGAGCTATGCTCGTTAATGGCTAGCTGATTTTTTGTGGCTAGCGGCAATGGTGCACCATTCTAGGCCTCGTTTTTGAAACCATACTATGAGGCCAGTGGGTCTGAATTCCAGTAGAGGGAGTTCGATCATCGCACTCCGTTGGTGAACTTTGATGATGAAGGGTAGATGTAGAAGGACTAGAGAGACTCCGACCAGAACACATAGATACTTTATATTTCCAATAAGGACGGAGAAGATTAACAGGATATGGTTTTTTTTTTCCCTTCTTATTTTGAACTTTTATTTTCTTTTGTTTTATTTTTCTTATCGGATATCTCTATTATTTCTTTGGATATTGCAGAATTATTTCCAGTCTTTAGTTAGTGTGTCTCTCACTTCCTATGTTTTCTTGATTGTCAACTTTGAGGGCTAAGTCGAGTTTAGGTTTAGGGGTGAGACGTTTTGAGTCTTGAGTCAAGTTTTTAGTTTTTTTTAGAGTTTGTCGTTCTTACATTAACTTTGATGAGATGCTTTGATGTGTGCCTTAGAAATGATATGTTTTAATCACTGGGTTTAAACAAACATCTTGCCGCTTAAAGTATTGCATTGCATTTTTCAAAACTTATGACATGCTCTTGATATGATAGTTGATAGGATGTTTAGTTGGATTGTCATGATTAATAGTGAAGACTACCCTTGTGAGTTCACTAAACCAAAACGCGTACATAAATAACATATTATGAGGGATATATTGTTTCTACTTCTTAATCACTCAGTAGGTTTTTAGCATTAGATTCGATCTCTATAGGTTGTACATTGAACATTATAGAACATACATCATAAAAGATTGCACTTGATAATTTTTGATCTTGAGAAAGACAAACCAGTGGAAGTGATTTTAAACTATGTGTGCTTGAACTACTTAAAAGGCCTTAAATATTTCCTACCAATATGTGTGTGCTCCATAGCCCTGTTTGAAGCCAAACACTATATAACCTTTTTTCTTTCTTCACCACATTAACTGTAACCCAAGTAAACCTATGTTATAGCTATACCTTACAATTTGGGATCATGCTTTGAGATTGTAAAGGAAATACAATAGTTCTGCACGTGAGGGGTACAAAAATTGATTTGAGACCGATAAGGAGGAGCTGCATTCAATCCAAAATTGTATGTCTGAAATTAGCAAAGTACTATAAATCTCTGATTCTCAAATTATAATAAAATAATAAAAAAAAAATTCCACCAAAATGAATGGTGAGTTGCGAGAATCAGAGAAAAGAATTTAAAGAATACAATAAGTCAAGGAATTTGAGGTAATGTATCTACTCTCGAAGGAGTTAACAAGAAAAGTTGGAAATTATCAGACTTGAACAGATGGCGAGTGGCATTATTCCACTTACAATTGAAGTCAATGAAGATCTAAGAGTTTGCGCAAAGCCGTAAAGGTAATTGAAGACTCTCATTGGATGATTCTAGGTTTTTGAATTCCTATTACCCGTACTTTCTTAACCTTTTCCTAACAGCCCCATTACAACCTTATGAAAAGTCTAATTGATCTACTGATTATCTTTGCTAGGAAAGTAGAAATGCATCATGTGTTTATCTTGTTCATAATTTTCGATTCTTTTGTGAGATCTTTTTGCATACAAATCAAGCGTTCTTTCAATGATACATTCATATGTGATTATAATATGAAATTTCTTATGCATAACTTCTTTCGCATATGCTTGATGAGTGACTTGCCTAGGTTCTGTTCAATTTATGAGCGTTATCTTGAGAGGATTAGAGTCAAGGCAAATTACATTTATGGCGTTCGGCGAATGTGTTTTTGATGCTTGAATATCTTAAGTTGGGCTTTTCAATAAAAAATTGAGCAATGCTTTCAGTTTTGTGACTTAATGTTAGTCTTTACTTATTGGTTTTTACATGAATTGTTTCAATATGGGCACTATTCAATTGCATCTCGAATGATTGATTTTTATGGGATATGTTTGTGGGTGTCATAGCTGGGAATCCTCATGAGGCAAAACTCCTCCTACTAGAGACACCTAGAGGTTCAAGGACTTGTAGTATGAGCTCAATGCTATCGCGTTCCCTATGAGAGTGGCCTAGTTAGGATTTTGATTTTCTTTTTAGTTTAGGTTTGTTAGGTTTTTGCTCGAGGACGAGCAATAGATAGGTTTGAGGGTATTTGATCAGTCTAATTCTATGCTTAGGGTATTTGATCAGTCTAATTCTATGCTTATATTTTGCCCTTTTTCCTATGTATTATGCTTGTCTTTTGAGTCCATTAGGTGGTTTAATGTGTTTGTTAATGTGTAGGTCCCATTCATGTGGTGTTAAATCTCATTTTGGAAGATAAAAGTCAAAAGATGGAGAAAATGAGTAATTGGAATAAACCATGAAAAGATGATTTTTGGCCAGTGTAGAATCTCTATGTTTCGGGGCTCATATCTTTCAGGTTTGGTTGAATTTTGTGTCCTACTACCTATGGATTGAAAGCCCCGGAAGTCTAGTTTTCGGGCATTTTTCAGATCGCGATTCCGATATTCCTAGAAAAAGTTATGACCGATTTAGTAACCGAAGGTCAGAGCTGGAAAGTCCATCGCCGCCCAAACCGCCCCGTGTGCACGAGTGTCTGCAGAGCGACCTGGGTAACGGTAAAGAGCAGAAGAATTCCGCTGCACATGTAGCTACCGAGGCAACTTGCCTCCAGAGCGACCCAGGGAGCGGTGTTACGTATTTTTTGGCGGATTTTTACTTCAAATTGGTCAAGAATTGTCCTAAAGCTTTCCAAATCAAATCCTAATAATTTTAGAAGATCAAGAAATGTTTGGGAAATTTCCTAAACTCAAATTAGGAGTCAATCATCAAGAGAGAAAATCCAATTTAGGAAAGTATTCTCATTCCTTGTTTCATTCTACTTTCCCACTTGGTGGATTTCCTAAACCAAAGAAGAATTGGGGGTTCACAAGGAAAAATCACCTATAAATACTTCCTATTCTTTTCAATTCAAAATAGACAGCCAATGGAGGTTCTAAGACACAGAAGGGGGTCGTCCCCTATCACTCTAACCACCACACATGGGTTTTCTCTATATCTCTTCTATGTTTTTATCTTTTCCATTGATGTGTAACTAAACCTCAATCTAGGGGATTGATGTAAACGATTTTGGATAACTCTATGTGAACAATTAGTCTATCTTTTATTAATCAATTAGGTTTTAGTTTTGTTTATTGAATTAATTGCTCTATTCTACTTGCTCTTATTATGTTGTGACTGCAAGTGATTTAAGTGTGTGGCTTAGTTTATCCATCAGATTAAGGTTTAGATGTGGATGACTATTCCATTTAAATATTAATCACAAGCTTAATAAACAAGAAAATTGATATATGCATGACCGTGCTATGTTAATTTGGCTTAGAGTTTTGTGTAAAACATGGATTTTGACAATTGCTCATTACATGACCGTGTGTGAGTAATAGGAAGAACCCTAGATCATTATTTTTTTATTCGTTGTATGACCATGTGCAAGTATTGGAAAGGATCTTCAAACTTAATTGAATTATCTTGAAAACAAGCCCGTAAACTAGGTTGAAGTGTTTAACGAGACTGATTGTGAGCATTGAGTGTATAAGAAAGATGCATCGATTCCCTAGTATTTCTCTTTATATATTCATCCCTTGTGTGATCTTTGATTAATTTTAGTCTTTAGTTCAAATAGTTATAATTTAGGTTAACAATAGAATTCATCCAATCCAAAGCAAAGCATTATGCAATTTAGTTTTTCGCACTTATAGTAAATCCTTACTAGATTAAGTGTCTTTCGACCGATAGAATTACCGATCCCAGTAAACGAATTTTCTTAGTAAATTGAATACAGATTATACTGCATCAGTGTTGTTGGTGAGGATTGATAAGGGTTCTGAGTAAGGTGTTGGCAGTGATGGTGTGGTTGTTGGGTTTGCTGCAATTAAGGGTGATGATATGGCTGAGGTACATTTTATAATAGTGTTTTTTTGTCATGTATATCTATAATAGTATTTATGTCATGTATATGGTCGAGGCCTGAGAACAATTCTCTTAGGCTTGGGTACAATTCTTTTATGCCTGGGTACAATTCTTTTAGGCCTGGGAACAATTCTCTTAGGCCTTGGAACAATTCTCTTATGTCTGGAAATAATTCTCTTAGGCCTGAGGTATAATTCTTTTAGGCCTGGGAGCAATTCTCTCAGGCTTTGGAACAATTTTCTTAGGCTTTGGAATAATTCTGTTAGGCCTAGGTATAACAATTCTCTTAGGCCTAAGAATAATTCTCTTAGGCCTAGGAATAATTCTATAATAGTTTTTTTTGTCATGTATATGAGTATATCAATGGTTTCTACTTGACTACATATTGAATTTTATGTAGGACTCGGGGAAAAAATCTATCCTTGACTTGGATGAATATCCATCCCCATCTATGTGCTTTATTGCCTAGAATATTCCCAGTAGTGTGGTAGCGCTTGATGGGGCCAACCGTGATGTTGAATACAAAGACATCAATAAACAGAGGGGCCGAAAGTGGTCCAGGTGGCTCGAAAGCCCGTGGACATATCCCATGCCCAAGAAGAAAGGAAACCACAGTCAAACAAGGAAGAAATAAACTTAGTTGAGTTCACGTCTTTCCTAAAGAACGAATACCAAGTTAGGTAATATTCCATTTCTATTATCTGTTATATTGCCAATATTATAATGTATTCATTTTTGAATATTTTTCCTAATTTAATGTAATGCTGGCCTTGATTAGTTTTTATACCGGTCAAATCATTCCCATGATGCGTGAAGATTTTCTAGACCTGGTCAACATCGAAAAGTGGATATCATATATGGTAACATAATTAACTATGTATTTCTCCCTGGTTTATTAATGCTTTATGTTATTTATTTCGTAATGTACATCACTGCATTTACACAACACATTCATAGTTACTTAGATATCTTATGGAAGAGGCGATCAAGCAATAAGCTTAACTACTTGCAAAATATTGTATTGGTTAACACATCTTTCTTCGTAAGTATCTCCCTAGTTATATGATATGGTATATGAAAATGTGTTTAGCATGTTTCTGAAAATGTGTTATAATGCATGTATGCTTTTGAGCATATGATTGATTGATATAAGCATAGGAATGGATGCCATGAGCCTAGGATTTATCTGAATGCATGTATGCTTTTAAGCCTATGATTGATTAATATAAGCCTGGGAATATATGACATGAGCCTAGGAATCATCTGTTGGGAATTAATGCATGTATGCTTCTGAGCCTATGATTGATTAATGTAAGCTTGGGACTGGATGCCATGAGCCTAGGAATCATCTGTTGGGAATTAATGCATGTATGCTTTTAAGCCTATGATTGATTGATATAAGTCTGGCACTGGATGTCATGATCCTAGGAATCATTTGTTGGGAATTAATGCATGTATACTTTTGAGCCTATGATTGATTGATAAGCCTGGAAATGGATGACATAAGCCTAGGAATAATCTGCTGGGAATTAATGCATGTATACTTTTGAGCCTATGATTGATTGATATAAGCCTGGGACTGGATGCCATGAGCCTAGAATCATCTGCTGGGAATTAATGAATGAAACCTTTTGAGCCTATAATTGATTGATATAAGTCTAGGACTGGATGCCATGAGCCTAGAATCATCTGCTGGGAATTAAGGAATGTATGCTTTTAAGCTTTTGATTGATTGATATAAGTCTGGGAATGGATTACATGAGCCTATAATTTATCTGAATGCATGTATGCTTTTGAGCCTATGATTGATTGATATAAGCCTAGGAATGGATAACATTAGCCTAGGAATTATCAACTGTGAATTACTGCATGTATGCCTTTGATTTATATAATCCTGGTAATGGAATTATTAGCTAGGAATTAATGGTTGTATATGCAGACTAACCTAAACATCAAGTGGGAAAATGAAATGGATTTGATGGAGACTTTGAGGAAGATAGAAAAATTTGAAAAGGATGAGGAGGAAAAACGTCAGCAGAAATAAACTAGTTCTCCTCCTTCTCCTCAACAGAAAAAAGATCGTAAAAAAAATGGCAAGAAGATCAGCGATCGTTCTCCTCATGCTGTCAATGTTTGGGAAGACTACCCATAATTCGTTCCTTTAGACGTCCTTAGACATTTTACCAGGCATAACCTTCTATACCCTTAACCT
The DNA here is from genome assembly GCA_035582765.1 of Acer negundo. Lineage (NCBI taxonomy): Eukaryota > Viridiplantae > Streptophyta > Magnoliopsida > Sapindales > Sapindaceae > Acer > Acer negundo. The sequence continues at coordinate 18,963,284 of CM069237.1, read as the reverse complement.
TGGTGGCAAATGAATTCAGTAAGTTTTTGGAAATGACGTTGCATTGTTATTATCTATTTTCTTAAAAAAAAAAAATATATATATATATATATATATTATCTATTTTCTTAAAAATTTTAAATTGTATATACATGTGCTCATCTCGTGCCACCTTCTCGGCCATTGGGTTTTATGTCATGTACTTTTAAATGAAGGAAAAGAACTGTTATTTGACTCTTTGAATGAACGGGACGGAACTAGTCATCGACTAAAGGACATTCGTGCCCTACTTTACCTATTGCCATATGTATTGAAGCATACCGGTTACTATGAAGAAATGAAGATGGATCCTTATGCCGGCCCATTCATAGTTGAAAGCATGCATTCTGATTTGATTCCGCAATAAGATAATGGGTATGTGTGACATATTTATTTACTTTATTTACTTTCCTAAATATACTTATGTTTGACATATCCTACCATTATATAGATACAGTTGTGGTGTATTCTTAATGAAGTATGCTGAGTTGATTTTTGTTAGAGTAAAAACTTCATTTGGACAAAAGGATATCAAAGACATTCGTAAGGTTATTGCAATTGACATTTACACCAATGGTCAACTCCGCAATTCCCCATAGAAATATAATTTGCTGCTGTTATAGTAGAAATTATGTTTTAGGTATATGTGTACAGCTTGGCAATCAATATTTAAGCTGAGAATATTTTGTGCAATTCTCTTAGGCTGGGAATGTTTATGATGTTCTTAGTATCTGTAGGCTACACTCTTAACTAGGACACCTCTTCCAGCTCTGCTCAGCCTGATAACCTCTTCCTGCTCTGCCAAGCAGCCTGATAACCTCTTCCTGTTTATTCACTGAGTACACCATCATAAAATTCCCTGCTGCAACCCCATAACTCTGGAGCTGGTGATCGCAAAAGGAGGTTGTTGATGCAGTTTTCTTTATTTCATTGAGATTGGGGACTTCGCTTACACGAAAAAAGAAAGGGGTTGGCTGATATACTGACCAGCGATAGTCCCACAAGAGGATGAGGGCTGACGAAAAGAGCGAGATCTCAGCTTGTACCTAGGAATGTCAACAACCTGGGAATGTTCAGCCTAGGAATATTTTGTGCCTAGGAATGTCAACTTGTGGCTTTTCATTTTCAGAAAAAGATGTACAATATTATGTCTCTTTAAATGAAGTTACAGTGGGTAGTGTACCCACCGTTCAGTTTACAATGAAAATAAATGTTTATTTAAGGTGAAATGATTCATTTCAAATCTAAAGGTTACAATGGTTCAATTAATGTAAAGGTGACTTTTCAGTTTTCACTGATATGGGTAATCTTGTTCCACTTTAAAAACCTTATCTCTGTTAAATATTTTCCTTACAAAAGTCTTCAATCTTCCTTAGTTACTACATATTTTCCTCACTTCATTTGTACAAGTGGAAATGGAAGGAAACGGTAGGAGTAGTATCAGGTTTAATGCCATTTTCAAATGTATGCATGAACGAATTGCAAAAGCTGAGGAGATCGCCATCAAGAAGCGTGAAAATGCAAAACAGCTAAGTGTTGATTATATTGTTTTGATGGGGAAATTTCAGAATCTGGAAGTTGAAATTATCAATTTAAATGTTCAGATCGAAGCAAGGGATAACGAACTCAATGGACTCTACCAACTTATTGAACAAATGCAGAAGAAGTTGATGGACTTCAATATTCTACCATCAGCCTGAACAAAAACACACAAAATCTACCTTCTACAAAAAAACACATTTCAATATTATGTTTTTTATTCACATGTTGTACCGTCTAACTTCATAATGAAAGTAATTGGTTTTGTGTTCACATGTTGTACACATTTCACATGTTTTCATTATATTTTTTCATTACTCTTAAATACGACCAGAACAGAATAAGATCCACATACAACCATGAGTGTTTAACAACAGAACATAACAGAACTAGTTTCATATTAAACAACACAACAACTTAAACATAAACAACAAATTTTTCAAACAATCTTGCCTACTATAACTCCCAAAATAAACACGAATAGAAATAAAAACAACATGATATCAGTGCTTTGACTCTTCTCATATACCTACTCTTCAACATTCACAGAAGATTTAGGCCAAGAATGGCTTAAATGTACGAAACGACTACTTATCGTTTTATATGCTTCATCAGTTGAGTTAAACTTCTAGTAAGATACTCCTAGAAAACCATCTACATGTTCATGACATTTGGGCCAAGAACTAAACACACTTGTTTTCTTTCCTTTGAAAACAAAATAAACAGAATTCTTCCCTATTTTATACAACACACTCTACATATATCTGTAAATCGAAAAAAAGGTATTTTGAAATTATGGGAGAAGGAGATGTTAGATCTGAGAACTTGTTTACAAATAAAAAAAGTGGCAAAAACCCTCTCAGTCAATGAACAATCTAGAATATACAAGTCTATATTTTACATATAAGAACATGGCAAAACCCTTTCAGTGGACGTGAGGAAGAGCTGGGTTATAGGAGAAGCAAATAAGTTTGCTTTCACAAGTTAGCTTCTCGGTTTGGGAACACGTGAAGAAGAAGAAGATGGGTTTGAGTGTTTGACTAAGGAAGAAGATAAAGATTAAGTGGGATCCAAGCAGTAATGAGAAGAAGAAGATTTAGTGGGATGCATCTGTAATCCACTACCAATTGATGATATGTCGAGCAAATATGATCTTAGGTTTAGTTCCTTCATGACACGTGTCACAAACGATGATGTGGCGAGCAAAAACCCTTGAGCCCAGGAAATATTTTGCAGGCCTAGGAACAATTCTTTTAAGCCTAGGTATGGTTCCTAGGCCTTTAAGTTTTCTTTCGTAGATAAAATTATGTGGGCCTCGCAATAATCTCTACGATCGGGCATAGTCCAGCGATGAAGGGGGATCAATGGAAATCTATACGTTAAGTTTCGAGATCATCGAACAGTCCAACATATATGTCACTACCCATTACAATATAGATATCAACCAAACCATTAAATTATGAACCATTAGATGCCTAAGAGTTCTTTCACAAACTTGTAACTTGTTGGAGTTTCTTGACTTGGTCTCCCGTATTAGCTATACGGTTCCGAATTATATTCCGATAGGTGCACACCACTTTTTCAAAACATCCCATGCAATCAGAAAAAATGAAGAAATTTTTTTAAATATATATTTGATTTGATATGAAATCCACCATGGGCCTAACCGTTATTCCTAGGCTTAAAGTACCGATTCATAAACCTATAACATCCTGGGCTAAGTTCCTTCTTAACTCGTGTCACAAATGATGATGTGGCGAGCAAAAACCCCTGAGCCTATGAAATATTTTATAGGCCTAGGAACAATTCTTTTAGGCCTAGGTATGGTTCCTAGGCCTTTGAGTTTTCCTTCATAGACTAAATTATGGGGGCCCCACAATAATCTCAACGATTGGCACCGTCTAGGATGAAGGGGTATCAATGGAAATCTATACATTGAATTTCGGGATCATCGAACGCTCCAACATGTATGTCGTTACCAATTACAATAGAGATAGCAACCAAACCATTAAATTATGAACCACTAGATGCCTAAGAGTTCTTTCACAAACTTGTAACTTGTTGGAGTTGCTTGACTCGGTCTCCCATATTAGATATATGGTTCCGAATTATACTCCAATGGGTGCACACCGCTTTTTCAAAACATCTTGTGCAGTGGAAAAAATTAAGAATTTTAAAAATTTATATATTTAGTTCGAAATTAAATCCACCATGGGCCAATGCATTATTCCTATGCTTAAAGTATCGATTCTTAGGCCTACAACATCCTGGGCTTAGTTCCTTCTTAACCCATGTCATAAATGATGATGTGGCAAGCAAGAACCCTTGAGCTCAGGAAATATTTTACAGGCCTAGGAACAATTCTTTTAGGCCTAGGTATGGTTCCCAAGCCTACAACATTCCTCCCGGGCTCAATTCATCTTATTTCTAGGGCTAAATTTTTTTTATAACAATTGTAACAATTACAGTATAACAATTACTGTAAATAAGTTTAGGTGACTGCATTGGGTTATTCTGGCTATCTGGGTTCCATATAACAATTACAGTATCTCACTTGCTTTTGGCTATCTTCGTTTTTCAACAATGTGTTTCCTATGGTGACTAGCAAATTATTTAAGTTTACGTGAGTGCATTGGGGTATTTTGTTTCTTCAGAAACTTATTTCCTAGTTTAGGCACTAGCAAATTATTTCAGTTCTGTTTATTGCACATTTAAGTTCTATGGTTACTAGCAATATGTTTTTGATGTACATCTGTCATTTCAATCTACTGTTGCCTCTTAACCTCTGAAGTATGTTGAATGGCTTTAGTTGCATTTCTAGTTATTCATGTGATATTGAGGACGATGTGTAACAGTTATTTATGAATGGCTTTAGAGAAAAGCTTGATGTGTAGCATGCATTTCATAAAACACCTTAACTACACCCAACAATACTACATACACAAATCCCAATTCATGGTCAACAAATCCAAAACCCTCAATCCCTTATTCTATCCAAAACATTTCAAACTTAAACAACAATAATATATCGAGAGGAGACAATACCATTTCAAGTTTCATTGTCATTTCGGGACTTACATTGACTGTGTATGCTTGATTTCAAACTTGACAGTGAAGCTTAATTGAAGGAGGTAGCGGCGCTGTCAAGATTCCGGTCACCGGTAAGATTACGGTCGGGAGTAAGATTCCAGTGGACAGGACGATGGGATTTGAATAGCAGTGACGACGATGGGATTTGAATAGCAGTGGATTCCGGTCGACAGTGAAGACGATGGGATTTGAAATGGGCAGAATGAGTGACCCCCTTTCAATGGAGAAGATGACTGAAGTTTGAATGTTTTGATTTTCTTTAGTCAGTAAACAAGACGAAGAGAAGGGAAGTTTCATCCTTACACATTGTAAGAGGGTAATTTCGACATTTTGCAGGGTTTAATTGTGGAGGGCATGATTGTCTTACAAATGCTATTTCCTACAAATTAAACATTAGGAAAGACCATATTTGCAATTTTTTCAGCAATGAGCTATTTCCTAGAAAGTAAACATTGGGAAAGGCTAGATATGCAATCAACCCTTCCTATATAAAGGTAGGTTTTGTTTATTGTAAGAACATGAAGAAATTAGAAAGCTCTGTTGTTATATACCTATTGACATGTTCCGCAAATCCTTGGATATGACACTAGTGTTTTAGTTAACCCTGGTTTTGGTATAGGCTAGCCTGCATGTATTAGATTTAAGATGGAGAAAGGGGGGAAAAAAAAACATTAGACTCAAATTTAGAGCTTGTTTAATTGGGCATTTGAAAAACCTCTATTTGTAAAAGATTTACTTGTAGTAAATCTATTATAAGTAGAGTTTTTGAAAAAAAAAATTTATAATTGTTAGGTTGGTAGACTTTTTTTATTTTTATTTTTTTAAATGTCTATTTAGATACGCTCATCCACCTAGTAGAGGTTTAAACTCTATTAGAGTCTACTGAATTTAAAATAAACAATCTTAAAAGCCCAAGTAAACAACTATAAAAAACTTAAATAGAGGTTTGTGGAGCTTTTGAGGCAATAGAAAACTTAACCAAAGAAGCACTTATTTCATTTTGCATCTCATGAAATAAATATCCTACTTGAATTGATTTGTGCAAACAGCACGTGATAAAAATAGATAGAGATGTAGAAATTTTCAAGAACATAGATCACTAAATTATTCAGAAAGAAGTTAACCAGAAATTTACAGAACATGGAAAACAAAAATTTTTGTTATTGCAACCAATGACACATAATCAAAGTAGTTTTCCAATGATGAAAGAACTACTAAAGTTGAGTTGTCAATTACGAATAGCAGTATGCCAGTATGGTTAACAAATGTATAACTTTTGCAGCAGTATTTATATTTTTGACATATTATCATATCAGAAAGAATAGTATGAGCATCATGACATGAAATACATAACTTAAAAATTCATTAAAATTTCACATAAATGGTGTTGTACGCGAATCAAAGTTTAGCACCTTCACTATTTTCGCTATACGTAAGATGAAACTAAATGTTTAATCATATTTCTTTCTAATACCATATATGCATAAGCACAACCAGCGTGACCGGCACCACACATTTAGAGATCTCAATGCAAGTAAGGATGTAAACAAATCAAACAATTCTCACATCTCCATATTATTCATCTTACTTCAAATTCTAAAGGCTTCTTCTCCAATTTACTCTCAAACTCTAAAGCGTTCTGATGTAGGACGGTTTTTAGTGTTTTAATATTTTTTTTGTTTTTTAGTTTTCTTTTGTTTAGTAGATGGCTTTTTTGGTCTTTTTGCTTAACTTAGGGTTTCCAGGGTTTCTAGAGTTTATTTAAGGCTCTTTAATTTTTATTTTCAAGGGATTGAATAATATTATATTTTGGTTTTGATTTATTTTGCTGGTGGATTCCAGTTGATTTGCTGATGGATTCCAGTCTATGTTCTTTTAGGGTTTACGCTGGTAGCCCTAGACTTCTACGCTGCGTTAATTGGTATCAAAGCTACCGAGTCTACCTCTGTGCTAGGCTTAGCGTCCACGTATCACAGTAAACTACCTTCCTAGCCACCATATTCACCTTCCATATCCCCCCCCCCCCCCCCCCCCCCCCAAAAAAAAAAAAAAATGAAAAAAAAAAAGAGAGAGAAAAGAAATCAAAAAAATAAAAAAATAAAAAAATAAAATAAATAAAAAAGAGGAAAAAAAAAAAAAGGTGTGTGATAGTTCAAAGAATTCACAATCAACCCCAAAGACAGTCGCGCATTCTCATCCATCAAAGTCGTACGCACCTGAAGCCGCGAGTGGATTTATTTTCTTAAGCAGTTCTCAAGATTCAATTTTTTGTACGTTTTTTTTTTTTTTCAGACTCTGACAGTTCTCAATTGGTTTCAAAGGTTCACTTGGTTACAATAATTATTTTTCGAGCTATAATGATTATCAACCAAGACTTCCATTTTTTTTCTAGCCATATGAAAACTGAAGAATTTATTAATTGGTTGGAAGAAGTTAAAGAATATTTTGACTATCGTAAAATCACAGAAAGCCAGAAAGTTTTATATGTAGAAGATTATTTGAAAAATGATGCATTAATTTGGTGGGAAGACTTTCAAAAAGACCGAAAAAGATTTGGAATTGATAGGATCCAATCATGGCCTGTTATGAAACAAGTAATGCATGAGGAATATCTTCTAGATGATTATTTTGAAGATTGTTGTTATGCAGAAAATATAGTTGAAGATATTTCTTATGAAGTGGAAACTGTCGAAGGAATTGAAAACGATCAACTGATCTTAAAAGTTGAAGACTGTGATCTAACCGTGGTTGAAGCACAACTGGAAGCTAAATCAATTTCCATTGAAAAAGTTTCCGAGGGTGACAACTTATTTGAAAATCTACATAATTTTTTCAGGGGTAATTTGAAGATTGCTTCTCTTCATTCAGATTTTAAAGATCCAACATTGTTCCTACCATCTGAAGAAAGTTCATTCAAGCTGGTAATTGACAATGTGGTACATTTCAAGTATTATCCACCTAAACAAAACCTTGCCAAACTCGACGACAAGTTTTTTTTTAAGAGGAGGAGAATACTATGTGGGATGGGAAAAGCTAGTAGCGAGGAATCGATGCCATCCAAATCTCCATAGGTATCCAATGGCCCAAGCCGCGACCGATAGGCATCGCCAATAGCAAATAGCTTGGGCATCGTTTACATTTCGTTGGAGGATTACTATGGTGCCATTGTGGATCTAGGATGGACTACAAAGAGATTTTTTCAGTTGGGGTCTACCACTCCCACAAGACAAATAAGAGTTTTCTTTGTTTACTTGTCAATCCTCGTACTTTAATCAAACTCGAGGGTGAATTCTTTTTAAGAAGGGGTGACTGATGTAGGATAAAGAAGGAGGAACCATGGCCCATGCCTCTACCGATGTCATACGGCCGAACCATGCCTAATTTCAGATTCATACGTTTTTGGTGTTTTCTTATTTTATTAATTTGGGTATTTGTTTCTTGTTTAGCAAGTTTATTTATTTCAGTTTGATTAGGAATTAAATTTAGGTTTTGGAAATAAATCAAACTTACCTTTTAGGTAAGATTGATCTTTGTTGTCTGTCAAGTTAGGAATCATGAATCTTAGAAGATTATGATTAATTTTTATTTTTTTCTGTTTTAGTCTTTTTAGGAATGTCGTATTCAAGTCGTATTAGGATTAATTTATTATAAATAGTCTTATTATTTTCAATTATTGTAACTTATTAATAATCAATAAAATCGTTCTTTTGGAACACTTATTTGTCGTGGATTCAACATGCTCTTTGAGGATTCGAGAGCGCCATTTTCTAACGTAGATTAGGGAATGATGGCCCCTGCATGGCAGTCCATGCTTGGGTAACTACCGGTCGCTGCGTCAAGGTTCATTTGAGTGTGCCTCTGGGTTCGACAAAATGATCATTCTTATTTCCGTCATACCTCGCTGCGTCAATTGATTTGCTGGTGGATTAGGATTGAATAATATTATATTTTGGTTTCGATTTATTTTGCTGGTCGATTCCAGTTGATTTGCTGGTGGATTTCATTTTATGTTTTTTTAGGGTTTACGCTGGTAGCCCTAGACTTCCGCACTGCGTCAATTGGTATCAGAGTAAGGATTCGCCTGGCTAGATGGCAACTAACGGAGCAGGAGGTAGAAACCCTAATGACATTGGTCGTGGGGTAGGGGCCTTGAGGGCCATGATGAAGGACACTCGGCAACAGGTGGTGTAGATTCGCCGCCAGTTATCAGGACACGCGCCGAGGGATTTGCCCGAGGCCAACCTGCTGACAGGAGATGTAATCAACCATCCCGTGATCAACCTGATAGCGAGGATGGTTCGAGTGAAGAAGATTTGGATGTTCAGGATGGAAAGCAAATTAATTGTGTGGTGCAACAGGTGCTATACGTGCCAAAACAAGAGGATTCTGGCCGGCGAAACAATATATTTCGATCTTGCTGTAGCGTTAGTCAGAAAGTTTGTGACCTGAATGTTGACAGTGGGAGCTATGAAAATTTCATTGCAAGGAGGCTGGTGGAGCACCTAAAATTGCCTTATGCGAATGTGACGGAGGTGTGTAAGGTTCCTATTTCGATCGGGCAGCACTACCGAGATGAGGTGGCATGCGATGTAGTCGACATAGGTGCTGGTCACGTGTTATTAGGTCGCCCATGGCAGTTTGATGTGGATGTAACCATGCGCAGCAATGTGTGTGTTTTCAATTAGGATGGCAGGAAGATTGCAATGGTTTCGAAACGGAGTTCAGGTAGTGGCTCAACTGAGACCACGGTAAAAGAGCAATCATTAGTCTCCTCAGTAACATCAGTAAATGACTTAGAATCTGAAATTAAGGAAATGCAGGAGGTGACAGATGTGAAGGCTGCTCAGGAAGAAACTGTTGCAGTAGACATAGTGACAGAAGTTGTGCCCGAAGTTGTGACAGAACAGAAAATGTGACAGAAGCTGTGACAGATGTGACAGATGTGACAGGTGCAACGAAAACTCAGGTCTTGGTGGTTAAAAGTTTTGTGGCTGAAGAGGAGAAAACACCAACAGGTGTGGTTCTTGAGAAAATACAGTCATTGCAGCTAGAATAATTCACATGCATTACCTCAGAGGAATTACCTAAGGGTTCGAGTGTTAGTATTGCTGCAGATAACGTGTGTAATCAGGCTGGTGCAGTGCTGCAAGCAAAGGTTCGACAGAAGCTGGAAGAAATTAATGTGAAATATAAAACCGCGGCAGATGTCAAAAGGCATAGGAAATTGTTTGCTGCTGAAGGTGATCAGGTTATATTTTATCCGAGTTATAACTCGAGGTCGAGTTCTTCACAAATGGGAAGGACTGATGTAGGACGGTTTTTAGTGTTTTAATATTTTTTTATTTTTTATTTTTAGTTTCTTTTGTTTAGTAGATGACATTTTTGGTCTTTTTGCTTAAATTAGGGTTTCCAGAGTCTATTTAAGGCTCTTTTATTTTTAGTTTCAAGGGATTAAATAATATTATATTTTGGTTTCGATTTATTTTGCTGGCGGATTCCAGTTGATTTGCCGGTGGATTCCAATTTATGTTCTTTTAGGGTTTACGCTGATAGCCTTAGACTTCCGCACTGCGTCACGTTCTCCTTTATCTTCTTAATCTCAAACTCTAAAGCCTTCTCCTTCATCTTTCTCTCTTTTATCTTCCTCTCAAACTCTAAGCCTTCTCCTTCATCTGACTCTCAAACTCTAAAGCCTTAATAGTTTCTTCATCAACACAAACACCAATCTCAGAATTTACACTTTCATCAATCACATCAACCCCTACACAAACACCGATATTTTTCTTCTTTTTCTTGATATTTTCACTTTTATCCTCAATCCATGTTGTTAGTTTAGCTATTGGTATAGCATCATACTTTGAACGTTCCAATTATTTCTACAAAGATTAAATTTAATTTAGAGACATAAATGTACAACTAATTACAAAGTAAGAGTGACAGACCATACAGTAAAAAGAACTTGATAAAAGGCTTAAGGATGTTATTGTAGTAATCAACTAATCGTATTCATTCTTGGATGATTTCAAAAGTCCCCTATCTACCTTTTGTAGGGCAATCATTGAGTTATGTTGTTTTGCATCAAATGATTCTTTACTAGGAATCAATTTTGTCTACTTCTTCAAATTGTCATACATCTCTATCATCATACAATAAGTTTTCTCACTACATTTAGTCACATTCCATAGCTTCGAAACTTCTTTATAGGCCCTGATGTTCTTGTCTATATACATCCACCCAAAAAAAAAAAAAAATACAACCGCCCTCATCCCGTTGAAATAAATACTCATTTAGGTAGAAATGATCTCCTTTCAAAGCAAATCCCTAGGTATAGGTTGTATCTCTCCACTTAGCTTTTCAAAATCCCAATTGTTTTTGTGGATATTGTCTTTAAATGTTTTGCAATCATCAAACTCCATAAGAGAACACATAAAGCACCACCAAACCTTCCAACTTATCTGTTTCCTAACTAATTCTACAACATCACACAAACATGTACTTGACTGCCTTCCAGAATATTCACATGAGACCTCTTTAAAATTTAAGTCTTATTTTGTCTGATGACATGTAACTTATATACTATAACAATATATGTATATATGCATGCAATCACATGCAACTAACATCGGTATTGCAGAAGTCAACTACTAGGGCCAACTGGTCGTTAGGCGGCAGCCGGCCACCGTGATTTTCATGAAATCGTCGTGGTTAGGCGGTCAGCTGTCTAGCCAGCCCTAGTCGCCAACTAATTGCCTAGTCGTCAAAGTCGGAGACTAGTCGTCATTGATCGCCTAGGAAAAATATCTCCTTCTCTCCCACTTTCATGGACCAAACGTCCAAACCGACCAGCACCCCTTCCTCTTTCTTTTGTCTAGACGACCAGACCAGTCGGTCACGACGATTTTCATGAAATTGATGTGGTTAGACGGTCGGCCATCTAGTCTACCGTTGTTGTCGACTTGTTGGCCTAGTTGGTCAAAGTCAGCGACTAGTCATCGTTGACCACTTTGGCAAAATAAATCTTTCTCTCTCACTTCATCAACCAAACGTCCAAACAGACCAGCACCCATTTCTCTTTCTTTCGTCCAGATGACCAGATCAATCGCCGCTTGTAGCTCGTCCGTCGCCTACCCCCTGTCATTCGTCTACCGCCCGTCTTTGTCGCTTTCGGCAAGCCATCACAACGACATCAATTTTTGTATGGTTTTGGCAGAGAGAAGAGTTAATGAAGAAGAAATGAAAAGAATAAATGATCTGATAAAGATATACGGATGAAAGAGAAGCGAGAGTAAATGAGAGAGTAGAAATGTTGACTTTTAAAAAAGTTATCTTGATTATTGTGAATTTGAAAAGTTTTTTTAAAAAGTTATTTTAGTTACTGTGAACCTGAAAAGCTATCTCACTCTTTAATAGATGAATGTGACCTTTTTTAATTTGTTTTTACTTTTAAAGTTTAAAACCAAAAATACCGATTTTTTTTCTTTAAAGAGCAAATTGTACTAAATCTCCTTGAGGTTTTCTCTCTTGCATTTAAAAATAACTTTATCTAAAATTGACACTCACACCCCCTCCCTTTAATCAAACTTAAACGTTGACCAGATTTGACCATCAAAATACTAAACTATCCATGATTTCTTAATTAAATTTTGGGTTAATAGCACCAATGGCCCCTGAATTATACGTGAAGTAACGATATGCCTCATAAAGTTTTTTTTTCCTAGCATTAAGCCCCTTGAATTATCATTTATTGACAAACGGTTGGATTTATTACTTTATTCCCCCTGAGACGGGGCATCTACAATCGGGTTTTACCAATAAAAGATAATTTAGGGGGTTTAATGTTAGGAAAAAAAGTTTATGGGGCACATCACTACTTCGCCTATAGTTCAAGGGACATTGGTGCTATTAACCCTTAAATTTAAAAAAAAAAAAAAACAAAAAAAAACAAAACAAAAAATATATATATTTTTAAGAAAATGGATCTCCACCGTCCATCAAATAAAATTTAAAGAATTGAATTCAGAAAAACAAAAAATCAAAAACAAAGCAATTATATATATAGATATATATATATTAAATTGAAAAACCGAAAAATATATATATATTTTAAATGGATTAAATAAACTTTTTTTGAAAAAAATAAAATAAAATAGAGAGGTGGAGATGGAGATCTCCATGGATTTCCATCCTTCCCTATTGTGAAGGCATTAACAGGCAAGAGCAACCCAATTATCTTTCATCAAACTCCAATTCCAATTTCGAAGTCAGTCCCACGCTCAAAGACAGCTACAAACACTTTAAACAATGTATGGAGCAGCAATAAAGAAGGCATTTCCACAACCCTTAACATAGCCTCTCACAAACTCAAACCCCTTTTTAAGACGCAAAAAATAGGTCAACTATGGATGGACCCACATGATCCAACAAGCCAGGAAATGAATCAACTTTCATGGGTGCTTCTTAAATTAGGTTCTTACAATTCAAACTTCTGAACCAATAGAGAATGGATAGGAAGTGCATTTGTTCAAGGATCGGCGAGCTTTGAAAAAGCATATTAAAGAGTGGGAAGATGGAGATCCATGGAGATATCCACTCCATGGATCCTTGTGGAGATCCAATCTCCACATCTCTCTTTTTTTTTTCTTTTTTTTTTTCACATTTTTTTATGAAAGAATCTTTTTAATCTCCACCATGGTAGAGATCCATTTAATAAAATAAATAAATAAAAAAATTATTGTTTTTGGTTTTCAATTAATTTGCATTTTAGTTTAATTTTTAATATATTTGTTAAATTTTTGAAAGGTCAAATTGACAGGCAAACTTGGTCAACAGTTAAGTTTAACTAACGAGAGGGGGTGTGAATGTCAATTTTTGATAAAGTTGTTTCTGGGTGTAAAAGAGAAAACCTCAGGGAGGCTTAGTGCAATTTGATCTTCTTTAAACATCATGTCATTTACAAGTAAAATAATAATAATAATAATAATAATAATAATAATGATAATAATAAAATAAAAATGATAAAAATTATATATATGTGGACAGGATCCATGACCCCATTTTTTTTACACAATTTTTGATACAACTTCTTGGCCATTGAATCTTGCTTCTTTTAATAGATATGATTTAATCTCTTTTATCTTTCCTTATTTAATTCAGACATTGTACACCTATTTAATATTTTATCTCTTCAAAATATTATTATTATATTAAATTCTCTCACCTTATTTAATTTTGTCTTTTATTTGTTTTTCTTTTATTTTCTTTTTTCTTTTACATGTTTTTTTTTTTTTTTACTTGAATCCAAAACATCATCGGTGTAACTTTTCAATCTTTCTATTTTTTTAAAAACTATCAATGAATATATGACTTGATCTATAAAATTAATAAAACATCAAGAAAACAAAAGAGGATAATGGAAAGGAGCAAGTGACTACATGTATTAAATTTGTGGTTTTAGATGAAGTAAATTGAGAAATAAGAATAGTAAAAATCAAGAGAAAAATAAATAAATAAATAAAAGGATTTTAAAGACTAACAAATGAGAGTGAATGTCACACTATGATTTTCTAGGTTAGGAAAAAAAAAATGAGTGTAAAGGAAAAGAAAAATAAATAAAAGACAATTAAATAAGATGAGAGAATTTAATAAAATAATAATATTTTAGAGAGATAAAAGTATTAAATATGTGAGAGACAATGTCTACATTAAATAAGGAAATATAAAAGAGAATAAATCATATTCATTAAAAGAAGCAATATCCAACGGCCAATAAGTTATATCAAAAATTGTGTAAAAAAATGGGGCTATGGATCCTGCCCCATATATATAGTAATTTTCCAATGAAAACTAATTACAATACACACTTTAAGCACTTTTAATAAAATTGTATGGAATATATTGAATCTTGATTTGATTTTTTGTATAGATGGTGAAAACATTAAAATACATTTATGGAAAAAAAAATTAAAAAAAAATTTGGGTGCAAGAACAAATTTTTTCCGATTATTTGAAAATAAAACATTTAAAAATAAGGAAATATAAGAAAAAATAGTTCTCAAATCCAAAAAAAAATCCAAATATTTACTAAATGTATATTTTAATTTTCTTAGGATATCAAATCAAGATTCAATATATTCCATGCAATTTCATCAAAGGTGCTTAAAATGTATATTATAAAAGTCCTCATTGGAAAATTACTATATATATATATATATATATATTTATATAATTAAAATACACATTTTGTAAAAATTTGGAATTTTTTTAGATTTGAGAACTATTTTTTCTTATATTTCCTTATTTTTAAATGTTTTTTTTTTTTTCAAAAAAATCAGAAAAAATTAGTTTTTACACCCTAAATTTTTTTAATTTTTTTTTCATAAATGTATTTCAATATTTTCACCGCTCATACAAAAAATTAAATCAATATTCAATATATTATATGCAATTTCATTAAAGGTGTTTAAAGTGTGCATTGTAAAAAATCGTCATTGAAAAATTACTATATATATATATATATAATTCGGCAACCTAGGCACTAGGCATCCGCCCGACTAGCATGTAATGTCTTCTGCAACAATGACTCACATACGATCATATGCACCAAATTCTGGTGCACCATGCACCGGTGTTCTATAGATTGTGCCATATATATATATATATATATATATATATAGGCACATTCTCTCCAATAAATTAATAACGTAAATTACAATCTCTCCGTGACAAAAGAAAGAGTATTACAATTTACAAGCTCAAAATCTATGACTTTAACTCCAAGTTGAACAAATCAGATCCCATATGAACTTTATGGACAGAGGGTAAAAATTATCGAGCAAGAAACCTCGGAACACTATAATTTGCAAAACTACAAGGTTACATAAGCCCCCAACAACTAAATGAACAAATGGAAAGAACTTATATATGAAAAAAAAAATATATATATATATATATATATATATATATATGCATGAAAAAATGTGGTATAATTCACAGAAACCGTCTGGGAGGAGGCTTGACTAATGTAGAGTTTCCGGTTACGGTCCTCTTTACGCCTGAAAATAGTTTGTGAAGAACATCAATAGATATTGGCATGATTTCTATATAAAGCTAAAATTTTCTTATTGGAAGAACATGAAGAGATTAGAAAGCTCTGTTATATATACCTGTTGACACCTTCCGCAAATCCTTGGACGCTGACACTGGCCCTGATTTTGGTAGGTGTCGAGAAATTCTTGAGGCTGGTTTAGGCCTGCATATATTAGATTTAAAGTGGAAAAAAAATAAAAAATCAGACTAAAATTTATTTCATTTAGCATATCATGATGAATGTGTCTATGTTCGTATTGAAGAAGCCAAATGATTTTTAACCAGCCGTATGCAGCTCAGTGCTCACACACCTAAAATTGTCCTCGGAGCTCTCTCCAAATTTCATCCTAATCCTTCTCAATTATCAGTATTTCCACTTTACCTAAGATGAAACTAAATGCTTAATCTATCTCTTTCTAATACCATTTATGCAATGTGCAATGATGCACGTATGCACTCACAAACATGTAGAGTTCTCAATGGAAGTACAAAAAAGATATAAACAAATTAAGCAATACTCACATCTCCAAATTATCCTGTTCTTTTTTGCCATCATGGAGAAGAGTGTGCTCTGCAGAGCCATCAGGTACTGTTCCCACAGAAAGACTACAATCAGATTCAGATATATTACTTAATCTCTCATAATCTGCATCTTCAAATCCTAGAATGTCAGCATCTGCAGAAATATTCTGACCAATGTCCCCCGGCAACTTTTGATTGCCGGAGAAATTTTATTTTGGTGTTTTAAGTAATCTATGGACTGTTGGGAATCAGCTTCGGAATGCTTTATCACTGTACCGTGAGCAATAGTCAGGATCAGAAGCTGCTTTCTCAGTAAGTCCGAAACCTTTCCTACCTTACGGTTTTTGGTTTCTCTGATTCCCACTTACAAAGTCTCTTTTTGTAGGAGGAGATACATACCTCGATGAGTTTGAACCTCGCTTCTCACCATTGACGCCAGGATACACATTTTTGAGATCTTTAAGTAGCTGCAACCGCTCAATCTCATCATCCTTTTTGGAAATTGTGTCTTTGAGAGATGCAACCTGCATAGAAAACAAGAATTTAGTAAGGGTATGATGCGTAAAAAAATAGGCAAGATCGTGAAAAGTATTCCTATGAAAAATCAAAATTGGAGTTGCATTCCTCCTCTTGGCTCAGTAATGTATATTTCTTCCAATATGAATGAACCCATACATTTACAGATTTACTTAAAAAGAGAACACAAGACAGAATGATACATTATTCTATTCGAACAACAAATATAATTCGAACCATTTCAAATAACTGTTTTAGAGTTTGTAAACTGAAATTTATGCAACAAACAATTAAAACTCAAACTAATTAAAAATTGGTGCAATAGGCATTATTAAACATGCATTTCTTCACATTCCACTTGGTTAGTCTAAAATCCTCTGAACATTCGAAAAATGTTTAGGAACATGTCAAGATACTTGTTCTTACATGAAAAAGGGAAATGCCAACCATTTTTATGAGCTGCGATTCAAGCATGATCATGCATGCAGACTGCAGTTGACTTTTTTTTATTACTACAATCAAATGAGAGATTATTTGCGAATTAAAATTAATGAAAAACTGAACCTGCTCCATCAACTCCTTAACATCCCTGCCCTCTTTGCTGCTCTTTGCGGCACCTAGTTCAACTCCAGAGACCCTCTCTGCAAACTTCAAGGTACTCAAACTTTCCGAAAATGAATTGGAATCAGGATTGAGCTGCACAAACATAAGGGTCTTTGCTTGACCTCCTGTAACATGTAAACCAGAAAATATGTTTTAGATGGAATTTTTTCACAAGTATATTTCTAGATGCCAAGAAAATGCTAACATCTCACGATAACTAAGAAGCAATTTAAAAGTGAGAATATATACCCAGAGAACTCTGAAGGACTTGAGTGAGCTTGCTATTTCTGTATGGTACATGGGGACTCTTTTGTGCAAGAGCAAAAATAACATCTCCAAGGGCTGATAATGATTTGTTTATATGTTGCGCTTCCTTAAGTCTATCTCCGGTTACCTCAGAGCGATCTACCCTTTCACTTCCTGCAAGATCTACCAAATGAAGATTACCATGCATCGGAACACCGGTCTTCAAGTCTTTCCCACGAACATGAATAGTGACAACACTGTGTGCACAATCTCAATCAAATCATAACACAATATATATATATATATATTTGGGAGAAAGATATTTTTATAAGATCATACACATACCTATGAGAACGACTACTTCTTTCATTAAGGGCAGTAGACCCTATAGATCTATTCTTTAGTCCAATATCCATTAACCCAACTACATCTGAGGTTGCTCTAACAGGATTCATGGTAGCATCAGGTACAGCTAACCCATTGGGTTGAGAGGTTGACAATATCCCAAGTGTGTGCAAATCAAGGAAACAAAAATGAAATTGTTCTAAAATCAAGAACACTATATTCTTCGATCATATATATGACACTAGAAATAGTAAGATATGCATAGCCAACATAACTTTCAAAAATAACTAACAAGAACACTCCGAAATGGAAAAGAATCAACAAAGGTTCTTCTTGCATAAGTTGAATAAAGTTAATGAGCAAATCATGATTTAACAATGCATAATATATTAATCAAATCACATATATTTAATCTAAAAGGATATTTCTTTTGAGTGCCATCACTTGATAGCAAATCCCGCACTTGTTCATTATATATTTCAACCATTTGAACCCCAACTTCATACATAATAGAGCTTCTTCTAGTTTGGGAGATTGTGAAAAGGTCATTCAAAGCTCGATAGTTAACTCCCCAATCTTCTTCACTCGCTCCCTCAGGACCACTCTGGAAATGGAGAAAAAAAATGACATTAGTGTATCTTTATAAATGTCATCATATTTATTATTAGAAAGTAAAATATGAATTGTGTTTATACCATTGTGTGTGTTTTTCCTGAACCTGTTTGACCATAAGCAAATATACAGACATTAAATCCATCAAGAACAGACCGTATCAAGGGTTTAGTGTCTGAAAATACCTCAGCTGCCAATATTCCAAATTGCAACAAATGTTATACATAACAAAATTTTCATCAAACAATGGAATTCAAGTTAAAGATAGAGAAAATATTGAAAATCATATTTCAAGAAGAAATATAAAAATTGACAAATACAAAGATGAAAACCTTGAGTACTAGCTGGACCGAAGATCTTATTGAACTTAAACATTCGATGCCCTTCTTTTCCTGTTTTGGCAGGATTTGCGACAATCATCTCCCCATTTTCACCAATGTATTCTATAGTTGATTGTTTCTTAGTTTGTCCAGGCAGAAATGGCCTAACTCGACAGTAAACTCTAATATTTCCTGAACAAGGAAATACAAAGCTGATGTCAACAAAATATAACTTTTATACAGCCTGAGAGAGAAAAACTAAGCAGGGGCACCTCTTAAATCCTGAACTTCATTAAACAACTTCCGGTTTTCAGCAAGAACTGCAGTATAATTTTCAGCTGCATCCCCTAAAAATGTAACCATTTTACCTACACAACATCAAAGTTAACTCATGAAAACATCTGTCACATATTTCATAAAATCAAAATAATTTCTAAGAAGCTGCCCTACCTATGCAATGAAATTCATCCGAGTAGATCTTCCGAGCTTTTGAAATTTCTTGCTTGATGGAATCTGAAGAGAACCTCAATTCCTGAACATTTTCATAAACTTAGGAAATATGATTATCATTCAACAAAAAAATATAGTGATACAAATAGAAAAATCAAGGCATACCCGCAGCGCACCAAGTTGGAAATCCAGGAAGCTTTGATAGATGTTCTCTTTCTTGCTCCACCCCTCAAACTTCGACTCAGAATTTCTCTCAAGCTCTTTCACTTTATTCCTCGAATCAGTCAAGAGGGACTCAAGCTCTTTTAATCTATCCACAAGGTTTGCTGCGGCCCCTTTAGATTCCGTTTCCATTTGCAAGCAACGCAGTTCATATGTCTTTTTGGCCATTTCTAATTCCTGTTTCAATCCTGAAATTTCAAGGTTGTGGTGATCCTTCTCCTTCAATAATTTGACTAGCTCTCCTTCGTATGTCTTTTTGGCCATTTCTGATTCTTGTTTCAATCCTGAAATCTCAAGGTTGTGTTGATCCTTCTCCTTCAATAATTTAACCAGTTCTCCTTCATTTGTCTTTTTTGCCATTTCTAATTCTTGTTTCAATCCTGAAATTTCAAGATTGTGTTGATCCTTCTCCTTCATTAATTTAACCAAATCCTCATCCTCAACTTTCTTCTTTTCTTCTACTTTTGATTTCACAGCCTTCAATGAGAAAACAATAAAAGAATAGTATAAAATATATCAACATGACACGAAATTAAAATGGAAATATGATATTACAATTTTTAATTTTTAAGTTAGTCTACCAAAAGCGTTTTTACCGTTTTTATTTTCGGAAAACAACTTTTAGTATATGCTACCAGATGCGTTTTCGGATTTCAAAATTGAAACCAACCAAAAATACTATATTCATTTTCATTTTTATTTTCAAAAAACATCAAATGAAAAACGCCTACCAGACGCACCCTAAGTCATCATACAATATCCATTTTGTGCAACTAGCTACAATTCTATAAATTGTTTTCTAAAAAAAGTAACAAAACATATCGAAACTCATTGTCTATATAGTCATGAAACCAGCTGGTTCAAGTGTCATCAATTACAATGAAGTAGAGTATCAGATGGATATAACAGGAAGAATATTTTTTATCTCTGAACTTTTTTACCTTCATTTGCTGAAGCTGTTGCATGACAATCTGCAAAGAAGAAAAAAGACTTCAATTAGTAAATATACGATGCTTAACAAACATATGAACAAAAAAGGTGTATATTGCCTTTGAAGTATAAACCATACCTCTGTCTCTTCACCAGAACCAGCTGCAAGTGTTTCAAGAACTCTGATTCTGGACTGGTACTTCTCCTCGCGAGTCTTAAAAAGATTGTTTTGCTGTAGGGACAACCATTAAGATATCGGTAAACAGAAACTGTGGAAAATCAGTTGAAAGCAAGAATCAAAGATAGATTTTACAGTTCTTAGGTGTTCAGCTTGAGTCGATATACGCCGTTCAATCTCCTGCACAACTTTTCTCAACAGACATGCCACACGCTGAGAAACAAAGATAAATGTCAAGATACTTATAGATATGTATATCTCGTTTAAATGTATATACTTCTGCCATGACTTACATGAGGTATTTCCCCACTCTTTTTCTCAACGCTTTCATCTAGAATTCCATTCACAACGCTCAAAAGTGACTGAGTTGGAGCATTCTGCAACAAGAGATGCTGAAATGCATTATAGAAGTATTAAATTGAAAAGCTCATAGAAGAGATTATCAAAGCCCGTGATAATAAGAACTTACATCTAAGCTGTTTGATTTCATCATCTCAGAAATCTTTGCCGCAGGAAGATCTGAGTAGCGCCCTTGTTTCAGTTGAAAGACTTCATGGAACTTATGTCCGGCATGTTGTATTAACGCAGCTGATGGGTCTATTAAAAGATTAAAAAAAAAACACACATTAAATTTCAGTAAATATGCAGGAACACTCGTTTTTTTTGCATGCACACTTCCACAAAATCAGTGTACCTGGTATGACTGAATTACGTAAAGTTAAAGTGCGTTTAAATTGGGACTCAGGCAAAGCTTTCCGCTTTTCTTCTCCAAATAATGGAGAAGTATTAGATGCATCCCCAAGAAGGCTTGCTGATTTTGTAACTGTATCAGTGTTCGAAAAGTTGTCTCCGTTGGGCATCGAATGTCCTCTAAGTGTTAAGAGACAATCAACAACAGGCTTCATAGAACCCTGCAACATATAAAACTCAAAATTGAGAGAGAGAAATTCTCTAAGGCACAGAAACAACAAAAGTCTAGCTACTAAAACAGTAGACAGGACAACATTTTTATGTGAAATCATACACGTAGGAATGTGACGAGGAATCAGAATCACAAGCCTGCTTATTCATGTCCTACCATATTTATCCAATCATATGGTTCAAAACATGTTCAAAAGTTCATGACTCGAAACCATTTTATTTTAGCATACTACAAAGAAATTGGATTCAATATGCAAGTAACTATTCCCTAGGAAATAACAGTTCTTGAAAACAATTAATACCTTCTCTATATCTGATATCTCAAACCTCGGGATCCCCAGTTTATCCAATGTTGCTAGAAAACTTGTAACATTTTCCGAAGAAGAATCGGCATCATCTGCCTAGAATTAAAAAAAAATA
This sequence comes from Acer negundo, assembly GCA_035582765.1. Classification (NCBI taxonomy): domain Eukaryota; kingdom Viridiplantae; phylum Streptophyta; class Magnoliopsida; order Sapindales; family Sapindaceae; genus Acer; species Acer negundo. The sequence goes on along the minus strand of CM069237.1, from coordinate 18,941,267 downwards.
TATGCGTGTTTGATAAGCAACTTTATCATCTAATCGACAACTCACTGTAGAAAGAAATAATTTAGTAACCTCATCAACAGGAACAAGTTTAAGGCTCTTCAAAATCTGACATAGGACAGTGCCACCAATTAAACAGGTTCTAAGCTCCTCATCTGAAGCTTTTATTGTCAAATTCAAATGAGGAAAAATACTATTTAACCATTCCACCGATAATGCCCGTTGCTTGGCTGAAAAAAAAAACAAAAAAAAAAAAAAACAGTCAAGAGCTACGAGTAATACTTGCAAATAAAGCAAATGAAAGGAAAATCTGCTACCATTACCTTCTGCCTCACTGTTACTGTTTACTGTTGATTCAGGAACATTTCCATTAATTTTTGAATTAGATCTCTTGAGATCCCCATTTTGATTCGAATCCATGATGACACACAGCGAAAGGGCATCAAGATTCAAAGCTCGATTACGAAATATATGTACAAGTACAATTCCTCATATTTAAACAGTCCTGGAAAGTGACTGAAATAAACATCAAATAAGTATAACTATATTACAAACTGATACTGATTCTGTGTAATAAAGCAAGATCAATTGAACAATCTGCAATGATTAGATGAAGCATAAAAGTATAACCCAAAATTATTAGTTGCAATCACAACTGCAAAACAATAGTGAATAGTATGTATACAATTGATGAAGCTAAGTGCTCTATTTATTCTTTTTGAGCATGGTTATATTTGCACTTTAATCACAATATAATAAAATTGAATGAACTTTTCAGCTCAGAAAACCAAATCAATAGACATAATGCTATATAAATACAAACAATATATACACATATTATCAAGTTCAAAAATAAATTGAACGAAAACGATGATACCCCAGAAAATGATTTAATGTCAACAATGAAGTAATACACAACTCATCAAACATTGACAATGCTGTAATCAGATCCAGCAAATAAATGGTGTTAGAATTACTCGAAAATGGAAACAAAAGTCCAGAATGAGAGAGAACCAACCTGAGAAGAAACGACCAGCAGGTGAAACCTACAGCTAATGCATGTTGGTTGATGTAAAATGAAGCTTTTGACATTGAAATTTGGATTATTATTTTTTTTCTTATTTTTTAATTAAATTATGGATTTTGATTTTGTTTGGTATTCCGTGTACCGTTGGTCTTGTAACTGCTAAGAGAGAGAGAGAGGGAGGTAAAAAGACCGGTCCTTGAAAGTAGGAGTTGGAACTGTTGAAGTCTCTTGTTTTTCTTTCTCAAGCTAGTCTTTCCATTAACTGGGTATTTGCCACGTGTACGAGACCGATCCCGATAGTGACGGTCCTTCTTCTGTGGTACCTCTGGTGGTCAGTGAAACATGGGAGAGAGTGGTTTTCATTTTCTATGGTCCACACATCTTCATGTGCCCCACTGACAAAGAGTGTTTGACTCAATTTATGTGTAGTTTGTTGCCTTACCTAATCGATCGTGTATTATTTTATATATCTACATCTAATGTGTTTTGTATTGGGTTGACATTATACTCTTTAATTAATACTTTAGTATTTCTAAAAATGTGTGTTTATACCATTAGTAAAGAATAGTAGATGTGTTATTGTAATTTTATACATATATAATTTGTTGTACATTATCAAAACCAACCATCTAATGTGGCCGAAAAAGGTTAAAACTATCTTTTCTAACATATATAAATGGGTTAATTGCACAAACTCCCCTGAGTTTAGGTGATATTGCATGCATATTCAACTTTTCCTTTAATTGCACAAACCTCCCATGAAAAAACGTTGATTGAAGGGTTGATTGACGACCAACTTAACTGTTCAAGGGCAAAACCGTCCTTTCAATACATTAAAATAATTACAGATCAAAAGAGCCCCAAATAGTTCAATAATTATAGATGAACCCATATAAAAACTATAGAAATAACCCCAAATGTTTACAAATTTATAAATCCGTCCCAATCTAAAATAAGTGAAAATATCTACGTCAAATCAAATAATAATAAATAAATAAAAACTAAAGTTAAAAAAAAAAATAATTAAAAAGCTTGAAGAGATCTGGTAGGATGTTTCCAGATCCTTCAAACAAAACAAAAAATTAAAAAGCCGAAGAGTCTTTCAAAAAAATTTAAAAGCTTGAAGAGTTTTTTCGATCAAACATCACCAATGGCTGAATCTTCTTCAAACATCACCAAACTCATTTCATCAATTCCAAATTCAAATCCAAACAGAATATAAACACAAAACATCACCAAACTCATTTCACCAATTCCAAATCCAAATCCAAATCCAAACACAAATCATGAATCCTCTTCTTCTGATGCATTCAACTACACATTATTAATGCATTCTAATACACTTTGTATTTTTTTTCTTGCATCACCAAACAGAGAAGTACAGGAATAAAGAAATTCAAAAATTGGAACAAAAACTTGGAAAAGAAGAAGACCAAAATGTTATCCTAAGACAGAAGAATAATGGTTGGACCATGAGCCTCCTGAAAATCTACACTGCCACCACTCTGAGAGGTGGTTGGTGTGCAGCATGACAGCGTTGGTCACCTTAACTCATATTCGGGCGGCGTTGTTGGTGGTGTGCAGGTCGTGGAGGAATGCCTTTTGGCCCTTGAGAGAGGCGATAATTATTTAGAGATGAAGGGATTCCATCTTAGATGGAGGAATCCCTCTGATGGAGCCTCCATCAGCTCCATTAATGGTGCTATTAGAACTGATCTGGAAAGTTCGGATCTCTTCGTGATTTTTTTCCCCTTTTTTTGTTAGATGGCGAAACTCCATTGATGAAGCTCTTGGAAGAGATCTGATTCTTTCCAGTTGCCTTCAAGCTATTATTCTTTTAATTTAATTTTGTTTATATTTTTAAAATTATTTCCTTTAATAATTTATCAATGGTTCCTTTAATAATTTATCAATGGTTGAGATTGTGTGGTGGATGGAGGATGATCTGCGATGGAGTTCAGATGGGTTCCTCGATGAGCTTTTTAAATTTTTTTTGTTTGAAGATAACTGGAAACATCCTACCAGATCTCTTCAAGCTTTTTAATTAATTTTTTAACTTTTTAACTTTTTTTTTTTTTTTTGATGTAGATATTTTCACTTTTTTCAGATTGGGCTGATTTATAATTTTGTAAACATTTGGGGTTATTTCTATAGTTTTTATATGGGTTCATGTATAATTATTGAACTATTTGGGGCTCTTTTGATTTGTAATTATTTTTATGTATTAAAAGGACACCCTTCACCAGTTAAGTTGGTCGTCAATCAACTCGTCAGTCAACATTTTTTCAAGGGAGGTTTGTGCAATTAAAGGAAAAGTTGAATATGCATGCAATATCACCTAAACTTAGGGGATGTTTGTGCAATTGACCCTAAATAATTTGATAACTTATTTTGTCCACCAAAAAATAAAAAATAAAAAAAACAAAAATGTAAGAGAGTAATACATGTGCACTTGTAGGGATGTCAAAATTACCCATTGGTGACTCGCCCCATTAGGGACAGGTTTAATCGTACCATTTAAGTTGTGGTATAGGGTCGGTATTTTTTTCAATCCCCAATTTAATTTCGGTTCGATTATGGGATTTTAAGTCCCCGCCCCTCCCTGTCTCATCCCCATACCATGTTATCAATATATATAAGCACATAATTAATATTGGAACTAAAACCGGAAAAAATTAATACCGGGACTACTAGAATTAACACTGAAAAAAATTAATACCGCAACTACTGTCTTCAGAAAACATAACTTTCCTTCATTTTTTCCCTCCGACTAACGTAATTTTCCCTTTCTTTTTTTTTCCCTATTTTTTCCCTCCATTGAAACACTACTCCATTCCAAATCATTATATGTAATATATCTCTCACACTATTGTTTTCATATTATTCAACAATATTTATATGATCTTTATCAAAAAGTCATTAAAAAAAATACGGAATTTTAAGTAAATTCCACTTTTTTTTTTTAGATTTGTCACTTTTATAAATGTCTTTACCATATTCATTACTTTGGTCCCTATTTTTACTAAAACTCATTACTTTAGTCCATTTGATCAAATATTTGAAAGTTAACTATTTTAAAACCTGTGAAAGTACACTTTTACCCTTATTACTATTTAATTTAGCTAAATTGATTATCTTAGATTTAAATTAAAATGAAAAACAATAAAATTCTCAATAATAAAATATTAAATAAATAGATCACACAAAAAATTATGAAAAATTATCATTCAAAGCTAAGATAATCATTTTAGTTAAATACAAATCTATTATGAAAAAAAAAATACAAAATAAGAAAAAATTAATGGATTTTATTATTATTATTTATTTAAGATTTTTGTTGTAATCTATTTATTTAAGATTTTATTGTTTTCATTTTAATTTAAAGCTAAGATAATCATTTTAGCTAAATTAAATAGAAATAAGGGCAAAAGTGTACTTTCACGGGTTTTAAAATAGTTGACTTTTAAATATTTAGTCGAATGGAATAAAGTGATGAGTTTTTTAAAAAAAAAATATAGAGATTAAAGTAATGTATATGGTAAAGACATTTATAAAGGTAACAAATTGCAAAAAAAAAGTAGGACTTATGTGAAATTCTGCCTTAAAAAATACATTAATGAGATGAGGATGGTATGAGGCAAAAGACCAATCTCCTAATGGAGAATCCCCGTACTTGCACCGTTTATTTTAAGGTGAGTATTCATCAGAGATAATATTTCTCATACAAATTGGTATTGGAGATGGTAATGGAAAAACCATCCCCGACACGTACCATTGACATCCCAGTACATGTGGGATGAAAGAGGGAAAAAATGTGGCTTCTTGACAGTGCTAGCACTAGGCTAGTGCACAAGGTTTACCTGCCCAGGCTTAACAGCAAAAGACCCAATTTTTTTTTTTAAATGAAAAACTAATTATTTTGGGTCCAATGTTTTTTTTTTATTTTTTTATTTTTTTATTTTATTTTATTTTATTTTATGAAAAGGCCCAATCATATGTTTTAAAAAAAAAAGGCTCAATCACAGAGTTACTTGTTTTTAGTATTAAATGATGGATCCATTTTTTTCATTTCAGATCAGTCCAATCGTTTGTTTTAAAAAGACAAAGACAAAAAAAAAAAAAAAAAAAAAAAAAAGACATTAAAAGTCCTCAAGCCCAAATGTGCTTCAGAGTTTAGATAAACAAAATGGATAATTACCCCAATGGCTATCAATTTGAGTTACCACTATCAAAATAATCATTAGATAAAGAATTTATTTTAAAATGGTTATTTTTTATGAACACTGTAATACTAATGGTTATTCCGTTATAACACCGTTAACTTTTTCTAAGAACAACTCTAGTGGCCATCAATCTGTTCACTTAGTATCAAAATGACCATTATAATCAAATTTTTCTTTAGAATTACTCTAGTGACTATCCATTTGGTTAATTAGGATCAAAATGACCATTATTATTGTCCCACTTTTTCTAGAACAAGTGTATTGGTCATCCATTGTTTAATTGGTATCAAAACGATCATTATATGTACATCCATATTTTATTATTGGTGATATTCTCTCTATTCTTTGGCGCTACTCCATCACTGTTTCTTTCGTGCTTGACAAGCGAACTCAGTCACTCATACCCTTGCTAAATCGGCTGTCTTCTGATAAAGATAGGTTCTGGTTGGAGTCTTGTCCTCCCTGCGTGGAGTGTTTAGTCTAGCCCAACGTGCCTTCCTAGTGTCTTGTTTGTTTTCTGTCTCTTCAAAAAAAAAAAAAATCATAAACAATAAAATTTCATTCAATAGAGAAAATGAATTTTTCATTTGATTCAATATAACTTAAGTTTCATACTCTTTAAATACTACTTATCAAATTGTATAACTATACCAAAATCCCCTACACAAATATACCAACTTGTTCATTTTAATCTGAAAACTGTTCAAAAACCATGCCCTATTTTCTGCACAAATATGCCACATATTGCACCATATTCAAAACCACACAAAAGTTTACCAACCAAATTTTATGGTACCTAAATAATTACCAACCTTAACAAAAAACAGTGAAAAAACATTGCAAATTTTAGTTTAGCTTAACAAGAAGAATAAAAAGAAATAAATGTTTTCATTTCCGTTGGATTTCTTCTTCATCTTTCATCCAGCTGACTTAGATGTAGTAGCTTGGTTGGACTGTTGTATTGCCCTTATTCTTTCAACAAGATCAGGATCGATTGTAAAGTGTTCAAGAAGTCAGTCATATAACCAAACTATTCAAAATGATCATTAGTTTCAGCATGTTCTCGAGTAAGTACCTGAACAATAAAGTTTTTTTTTCTTCTTAAAAACAAGTATTTAGTCTAGTATATTATATTTTAATGTTATTCTATTGTATTGGTGGTTTCGGAAATTACCAATTCTTCATATTCGGGTTGTGTTTCAGCTTCCACCTCGCTTTGTACTTCATGAGCAACCCCTCATTGAACATATTTTTTATTCTTCTTTTAAGTTCCAATCTAATAAAAAAAAACAAAGAAAATTAATAACAGAGAAGTGTCAAAAAAAAAAAAAAAAAAAAAAACATATGTGCTTGTTCTTGAACCCGAATGATAGACTAATAGACAAGCTTTAGTATTAAACAGATTATAGGATTAAAAAATAAAAATAAAAATAAAAAAAATAAAAAAAGTGCATACAAATGAAGAATTAAACCGGCTTCATATTCTAGGGAAGTCAGTGATAGCTTTGAAAGTATCTTGAGACTTTGATAGCTGATTACAATCCAATTACAATTCTTTGTTTTTGAAAATAAGAACTTAAAAAACTATCAAAAAATCATCATCAAACAAGAAAAATAGCTTTGAAAGAATTGCTTCAGATTCTAAGGTAAGTCGGTGATAGCTTTGAAAGTATTTATTCTCTTTCTCTTGATGGCTGATTACAATCCAATGACAATTCTTTGTTTTTGAAAATAAGAACTTGAAAAACTGTTAAAAAAAATCACCATCAAACAAGAAAAATAGAGATTTGGAACTTTTAACATGTCCACCCAATTCCAAATACTATATTTTTTATTTTCAAATAAGGTATACAAAAGTTGGTTGTTAGATTTTATCCGAAAACAATTTTCTAGATACAATCATGAAATCATTTTGAAAATTTAAATCAACAATGCTTGTGTTTCTTTAGTGTAATTTTAGAGAAAGTTACCAAAATGCCCACCTATTTAACGGTAAAGTTAACTGAGTTTGAGGGAATGACAATTAGTGTAACATTGTTCGTCAAAAATAACCATTTTGAAACCAATTCCCCATCTGAGGACCATTTTGATAATGGTAACCCAAATTGATGGCTACTAGGGTAATTATCCCTAAACAAAATTCCAAAGCAAAGTCCAAACATTACAATTTATGGTTTCATACTTTCATCTTTTTTTTTTTTTCATGGATATTAAATTTATGAGAGTAAGTCGGTAAATTTTAATTAATTGACAAAACTAATAATTATATAAGAGTTGATAGAAATAATAAAATTACTCTTAATATAAGAGTTGAGTGAAAACAATAAATTTGTTACTTAAAAAAAAAAAAATCCAAACATATAAACATGATCAAATTCAGTATAAATATTAAGAGTTCATTGACCTTTAAAAAGTCCAAACATTTGTAAGAAATAAAAATAAAAAACAAAATCCAAACATATGCATATAATCAAATTCAGTTTCATAAAACACTAATATGGAAATTCTTGAATTTAATTGAAGTTGCAAAGTTGACTTTAAGGGATGAATGCAATGAGAAAAAACAAGCTCAATCATTTGGAATATGCTGCTTTGATGAGTATTATGAATTTTGTATTTTGATAGTATAAAACCCGATTTAAAATGGTTTAAATCTGTTATCAAAGTAACAAAACATAAAGCAAATTTCGATATTGGTACCGTATAAACTATATACTATGAGAAAACATATTATATATATCGCACGATATTGAACAAAATGGCCCAATTTAAATTTTTCATCCCGGATCTCTAAAAACTTAGGACTGGCCCTATTTATTGGTATTCTTGGTTTTAACGGTGTATGTGAATAAATTATTAAGAAAAACTATTGCATTTTAATTTTTTTGACCATATGGATTTCTAAATTTATTCTTATTATGATTCACCGGGAATTTTTCAAATCTTTAAAAGACAATCTAATAAAGGGCTCATATTCATAATGATATTTACGAATGTAAAACTGGTATGTAGAAACCTGAGTGGAGTATGGGCACCTTTTCTCTATTGCAGTATTGCAAACGCCGTGACTAGGCGGTTTGCCGCCTAGTCGGTAACTAGTTGGCCTAGTCGGGCAAAGACGGTGACTAGTCACTGTTAGCTGTTTAGGCTAACTTTTTTTAAAAAAAAAATTGGTCAATGAAACAACTTTCAATTTAAGGTTCTTAATAGTCTATTGAGTTTTTTAGAATTTGGTTCTTAATTTGAGGTTAAATTTATGAAATAGTATGGACATTTACTCAATTACAACAAAAAGATATTAAAAAAAAAAAACTAAAATAAAAATTCCAACCCGCCGCCGGCCACAGACTAGGCTGCCGCCTTATTAATGCATAGCGACTTTTGCAACACTGATTTACATCTCTTCTTCATTTTTTTTTTCTTTTTTGTTATTTCTAGTTTCAATTTAATTAATATTTAAAGTTAAGATATATATATATATATATATATATATATATTTACATAAATGTTAACGTAAGTGCGCACTGATATAACTTGATCAGTACGTTGGATGTGGACCATTAGATTTACATATTTTTGACTCAAAGTATATGCACTTGTCAAAATTTCTCCATAATCAATAGTCTAAATGCATTGGTACTGATGTAGTTACACCAGTGCGCACTAATATGAACGGGACCGTATATATATATATATATATATATAATGAGTCTCTCACAAGGGATCCCTTATTTTAATTTATGTAAGGACCTTAATGAAATCACATTGATTTTTATGAATTTTGATCTGAATTTTTTTCTGGATGATAAGTTCATTGAAATTTACCTATAAATAAATAAAATTTGAAATTTTTTTTCAAGTGCTAGAACTATTTATCCCAATTTTTTTTAAATATAAAGGCATCGGAAAAATAGATAAAATATAAGAAAATTCAAGAAAAATAGTTCTAGTGGTTGAAAAAATTTCAAATTTTATTCATAGGTAGATTTCAATGAACTTATCATCCAAAAAAAAAAATTCAAATTAAAATTAATAAAATTCGATATGATTTCATTAATATCTTTACCGAAATTAAAATGAGGGACACATTATGAGAGACTCACTAATATATATATATATATATCAGTGACTTGTATGTGAACCATTAAATTCAATTGCTTTGATTCAATGCTTGCAATGCACTGATGTATTTTATATCGGTAAGCATTGAGGTGAAAAGGAATATATATATATATATATAAAAATGGTACACTTTTTTTTTTTTTTCCTTTGTAAAAAGTTATTTAACATTCAGGTATAATATAAGATAGATAGGCCCAAATTAGAAAAGCTCCAGGGGCCCATTTAAGATCCAACAAAGAGAGAAACCAAATAACCCAAGTGAAGACCAAGTGCACACTCCAGTACTCTACGCACCGCATAGACTCGAGACACGACTTGACTCGACAACTGAGAGAGCAGAATGGGGAGGAGAAAGGGCACGGTGGAGTTCGACGAAACGGCACCGGATGACTTCGATCCGTCCAACCCGTACAAGGATCCAGTGGCGATGCTGGAGATGCGCGAGCACATCGTGAGGGAGAAGTGGATCGCAATCGAGAAAGCCAAGATCTTGCGAGAGAAGCTCAAATGGTGCTACCGCGTCGAAGGCGTCAACCATCTCCAGAAATGCCGTCACCTCGTCCAACAGTACCTCGACTCCACCCGCGGCATCGGCTGGGGCAAGGACGGCCGCCACCCCTCTCTTCACGGTCCCAAGCCGGAGTCCGTCGACACCGATTGAATTTGATCGAATAAGGTAACTACTAGCTCATGACATTCTCATTAGGGATTTCGGCTTCTAATTTATCAACTTTGGATATGTATATATGTCATTTATTTTCAATGTTATCACATTAGACCTAGAAAGTTTTATTGTATGAAGCTCTTCGAATTTAAAAATGAAAAACTTACTAGTCAAAGCTTTGCATAATGCCATGTGTATGGATGATATAAAGATAGACTAGTATTCAATTTGCTCTGTAATTAAGCAGCAATGACTTTCGCTTAATCTTGAGGAACACAAGTTTCTTTAGTAATCAGTTTGTGCAAAGCAAGGTGTATTGGTAACTATATACATCACTCGTTTTTAAGGGTAACAAAAAATTATGTAGTTATAAATCATTTAGGTTTAGAGGCGCAGTAAAATGAGTAATGAGATTGTTGACCCCCAATCAAGCTTCAGGTTCATTTGTAATTATATTTCCAAGGTTTAGATCATTTCTGAAGCGGAATTTGTATAATTGTGTCATGAAGGGAGTTCTGGCCCTGGGAATAGAGACTAGTAACTGTCAAACTCAATCACATGGAGCTTGAAAGATGGTCCATTAACTAGAATATTTTAGTTAATTTTGTCATTCAGAGTTGATAATTATTATGGCGTTGAATTATGAATATAGGAGATTATCTTTCCAATATTTTCTCTAGGGACTTATATGATGGCTTGCAAATGGAGTGGTATATTACTGAAGCAGATATTATCTGGATTTAATTGTTACTAGTAGCCTTAAGCCATGAAAGGAAAATCAAATAAGATTGATATTGTTTATTGTTGTACGAATTTTGATAATCCCTTGCTCCGTGCCTCTGTGTAACATGTGGTGTGGAGGCAAAGTGAAAGTGACCCCCTAAAAAAAAGAATATTAAAATGACATGTAAACTTGCTGTTAGTGGTTACGGAAGTAGGGTTCTTGAACTTTTAGTTATCCTATCAATTTTACCTTAACTTATGAGGTTTAGGTGAAAGAGTTTCAGTTTCTGGTTGTTTGTATAAAGCTGGATCTTTGATTATAATGAGAGAACTAACCATGCTTTGGGGGTTCTTTCTCTCTCTCTATATATTTTATTTTTCTTTTCTTTAGGTTTATAATGGTGCAATTATCTTCATAGGGTTGGAAATAATTTTTTTTTTTTTTTTTTCCTTTTGATATTTCAGTCATTACATTTCACTTGAATTGTTATTTTATTGTCACTTTATGGTGAATTTGCAATGGCTAAATACTCATCTTTACAATATCATAGAGTGTCAGCAAAGAACAACAACTTGTATAAGGTGTTTTTTCTTTTAAGTTGTGGAGATATATTTGGAGTTTGATTTAATTTAATTTAATTTTTAGTTTAAAATGCTATATGACAAGACTGTTCGAACATAACCATTTTGTGTTTTCTTAATTTCTTTTCAACTGGAGCTCAAAACCCTACCTTAAACCACCCCATTGACATTTGAGATCCACTAGACTAGATGTCCTCTATTCGTAGTCTCAAATCTCAATGAGCTCAAAAAAAGACTCTTTGCCTTTTTTTCTTCCTTTTTCTTGGAAATGTGTTCTATTTTTCACCCCTATTTTAAGACTTCTATAAGTCTATATACTGAATCTAAAAGCTTTCTGATAACCCAATTCATTCAAATTCTAATTGAAGAAAGAGGGTACTTTAAAGATTAGAAGGCTGTTGTAAAATTTTTCATTGTTCAGATCTCATTATGCCTGTACTTCACAACATTGTGTAGGATGCTTTACAGTGAAGCTAAATATGCAAATATGTTTCAAAGCATTACAACTACAAGTCTACAACTGTAGCCGGTGTTCAACACAATTTAAGAATACTTGTGCTCATTAATTCCTATAGATAAGTGAAGCTAAGAGAGTTACATGATTTACTTCATGCTATTTATGATTTCCAACATACAATTATTGAGTGATATTGTTTACTACTGCATTTGAAGGTTGGGATTCTTTGATTAATCAGTTTTAAACATCTTGACCATTTAGACTTCCTCGAGTGGTATTACCAAAAAATGAAAACAAATGGCCAAAAAGATATGTTTAGGTCACAAGGATGATATTTTGCATTGAAGTTAAAATTGTTCTCTCTCTCTCTCTCTATATATATATATATATCTTAATTAATTTATAAGTTTTCATTTGCATGAGGCCCAAACTAGATACTCTCTCTTTCTAATTCTTCTTCATCCATTCATAATCTCTCTCTCTCTCTCTCTCTCTCTCTCGATTAATCTAGAAGTTTTCATTTGCATGAGGCCTAAACTGGAAACTCTCTTTCTAATTCACTCTCATCCTGTCCATTCATAGTTTCTCTCTCTCTCTCTCTCTATATATATATATATAATATTGATGGCATGATGTCAGTTGGTTATTGGGTAAAGAAGGCCCAGATACTTGAAGGATCCTAATCATCATCCAGGTTTGGGTAGGCCTCAATGAACATAGATGTAGGCCATAATTTTTCAAGTCAAAATGCCAAAGCATTGTATTTGACAGATTTCCAATTCCATCGAGGGCTCGGTTAAATCCCAATCTAGATGCGTTTATAGCATGTTCTAAACTAATCAAATGGGAGGTTATATTCTATTCAATTGCAATGTCTTGTTCATTTTTTTAATAGTAAAATTCAGAAATTGCTTTCATTAGTTTTCAAATCTTTTAGATACCTTTCTGTCTTGCTGAATCTCTTTGTATATACATGGTTGCTTTCCAAGATTTTCCTGAATAAAATATCATGGTCCATTCCATGTGTACATGATTATGATGTCGACATTGTGATTAGTGTGTTGTTGTACTATAGGTGAAGTTGGCATCTCTGCTTGTGGGGATTTCTTTAACAAATGCTAAAATCATCTTTGTACTCATTCTAAGATGAGTTTTCTCCCAAAGCGGCACAGTGCATAATATCACTGTATGTGAGTCAACTAAATCTGTTTTGCTTCCCTTTTGCAGGGAACTGCCCTTGGCCAGTGGAGGGATGCCTAAGTGGAGGAGAAGCTGGTCCAGTTTGTTTGTTTTTGACATTGATTCCTACTTGAAACATTTTTTTTCTAATGTTTTACTGTGAGATGTGAGATGTTACTGTCTTCTGCTTGCATATTAGATATTGGTTTTAGTTAGCATCCGAATGGTCGGGATTTGGACAAAGTCAAGGAATGAAAAGTACATCAAATAATGTTAATAAATTTCTTGTCATTGCTTGATTTAATTCTCCATCAATGGATTCTCAAATCTGATGCTCTGTTTGGTTAACCGGTTGCTGATTTGATGTGGGGAAAAAGACATTTTTGACAACCTGCCACCTTCTGATTGGGATAGGGTGGTATAGTTGCATATTTTATATTTTTCTGATAGTATCTTGGAGGATTAGTTTATTAGACTACGTGGCCTTTTCTAGATAGGAAGATGAGTTCGCTGTTGTGAAGCCATGGGAATCAATCAAAGAATTTTATGGATCTTTTGGTTTTTTAAAAGCTGGAATGTTAATGTGTTGTGTTTAGAGTTTCAATCAATTGACCCTATTTTTAGTTTTGTGAAATTACATACATGGAATTGATTAATTGAAGTCGTTTTGTTTAGCTTGTCATTGATTCAAGTTCCTTTTTGTGATGATACAAATTTTTCGGATGTGATTGCACATGCGTGATCCATTGTTACTAAACTTGTAGACTTTTTATGTTTTTTTCTACAACTTTCTGAGGTCGAATGTGATTACTGCCCAAAACCAGAGAAGGGAGATGGCTGTTACTGTATGAGTGTTGATGCTCCTTTGATGATAATTGTATTGTTTGAGCAAAAATATAATATTTCTGTTCTGCCCAGGGCAATGCTAACTGTTATATTATTTCTTGCTATCTGTTTATTGTTTGAAGATAGTTTCATTTAAACTCTTGATAATGGGTTTTTCTTTTTCATCTATGTGGTTGCTATGTGTTTTGTGTGTATTGCCACCACCGCCCAATAATAATGTCTAGTATTAAAGTGTGCATATTCAAGTTGATAATATCCCATCTTCGAGTTGTCTACACCACAAATGAGTATATATATATATATATTGGAAATTTTCCTATGAGGATTGTCTGATAGAATTATATAAGAACATTGAATGTGAGCTACTTGTTTTACATACTTTGATTTGGTATGTATGCACTTGTCAAATTATTTTTATAAATGAGTGGTTCATATTAAATATCCTGATAAAGTTATATAAGGATGCTCTGATAGTAATTGGATCGATATATATATATATATATATATGTAAAAGTCATATGTATTGACCCGTTAATAAAATCTTGTCATGAATTTAAAATATCTTCTCTTATTTTTAACTAGAGCTAATTATACCAAACTCTTGCATTCTTCAAAGTTTACTCTTTTATACGTGAAAACAATTTTATCGTTAATTGACATTCACCTTTCTTACCGTTAGTCTAATTTAACGGTTGACCAAATTTGAATGCTAAAATACTGAAATACCCGTGAAATTCTTATTTAAAAGTTATATTTTAAAAATACCAAAATACCTTTGAAATTCTTATTTAATATTTTTTAAGATGTATTTTTTAATGGGCGGTGGAGATCAATTTGTTTTTTGTAAGTACTACAGAAACCGATTTTTTTTATTTTTTATTTTTATTTTAATTTTTTAAAATGGATCTCCACCATACATATCAAGATGGATGGAGATGGATGGTGGGGATGAACTGAAAATTAAAAGAAACAATTAAAAAGCATCAATGAGATCCAATTAAATTCTATAGATAAAAAAATAAAAAATAAAAAAAATAAAAAAATCACAAATCAATTCCAAAAGTTTGACAATCAAAATCCCTCTTCAATATATTTCCAAGAAAAAAAGAAACAATCGAAAAATCCCAAAACATCACTGATAAATCCTAGAAATTTCTTACTTTCTCACAACAATCGCACGCTAGAAGATGCCGATAGAGATGCCCAAAGGTTTCTTTTTTATTATACAAGAGGTCCTGAAATTGAATATCCTCTAAATAATATGAGGTTTAGAGGTTTAATTTATATTTAATTATTACTGAAAATGAACTCTGTAGTATCTAAGAAGAGTTCATCAAGGTCTAAGATCCCGAATTGGAGTAGAAAATTTCTCTGTCGAATGGAAAACAAGACGAGAAAACACGTAGATGCTGCAGGAAGGTTGTTGTTTTCTTGATGAGTCTCGTACACTTGAATTTCATGCTAAAATTTGAAGTCTTCCAAGAAGCAACTAGCTAGCTTATTGTGACTACTATCCTTATTCTTCCTGAGACAACCCACAAACTACGGAGATATGAAAATACATGCACGGATTAATCTGAGAGACAAAACACAACAGATCAGTCAGTACTAGACATGTATATATAAAGATAGTTTCAAGAGAATTAAGTAACAAGCTGTCGTACGTGCAAATGTTATGAGTAGGAGCTCCCTTCAGTCCAATATGCGGACAAAGCAAACGGAAGAGTTGCTCTCACACCATGCACTTGGCTAAACTTAACACGTACTTGTACTCGCCATCATTCATCATGTTAAGGGTAGCCTGGTGCATGAGATGGCAGCTCTAGTCGCTTCTTGGCCCTCGTTATCGGACTGCAAAGGAGCTCCCTTATTTAATTAGCTCCTACATGTATTCTTGATATGAAGCAAAAGGACTTATTAGCTAGCTAGGCATGGAGCATGGTCCTCACTTCTGGCTTCCTTAAATACTACAACTTGTCAAGAATAAGTCAAGTTTCCTTGATTGAGACACATGACTAGTAATGTTTAATGGGAATCTTGTCATTTCTTTCAAGTACTCATTTGGGGGTCCAAGATATTTTGAACACATCTGAATGGATTCAGATGATCGCATCCTTCCTGGTTTCACATATCCTTCTAATATTCTTCTGTGCAATCATATGCTGCCACTCATGAAACTACAAAACTTTGGACTATGATTGCTTCTCCGTAAGAGATTTGTGTATATATATATATATACATATTTACTAGAGTAACAGGGAAGATAATGTGGTGAATTTCAATACTTGAAAAGTCGCAAAATCGGTTGCCCAAATTGTGTAGCCCTTTGTCCACATCACAGAATCAATTGTCTAGATTGTGTAGCTATTTGTCCACATCATAGAATCAGTTGTCTAGATTGCGTAACTAGGTTGTCCAGATCACAAAATCAGTTGTCTATATTGCATAACTGATTATTCAGATCACATAATCATTTGTCTAAATCAAGTAATCAGTTGTTCAGATCATAGAATCAATTGTTCAGATCGCATAACCAACTAGTTGTCTTGATAGTATAACCAATTCTCTAGGTCCTAGAAATCGTCTAGGTCACGGGATAGACAGAAATCGTGCTGACTAGTTCGAGCCTAATAATTTATGTTCTTTATTGTGTTTTTGTCTTCCGGCTTATATCAGTGTTTCTAAGTCAATTCTAATAGGGAAATATTCAATATCCAGCAAAAATAACACTGTTATTATATAAAGACATGTACCTAATTCTTGCAAAAGCTTGGATTGTTTTGCATATTTTATATTATAGTTGTTTGTGTTATAATTATATTATATTTCCCACTTATGTGAGGATTATATTTTAGTTATATTTCCTAGTTATGTAATATTTCCTATTTCTAGTTATATGATTATATGTCTAGATTATGATAAGCTTCATCATTGAATTGCTCGTCTATCTCTTCTTTGGTAAGAAATTCTCTTAATCTAGCTTCTTCCTCTTTCTGGATTTCACTCAAATAATCATCTGTCGAATTGGATACTTCTTCATGACATCGTGACTCCTTATAAAGATGGACATGTGAAGAGTCTGTCCCATCAGCTTTGGCTTGAACGAATTTACACATGTGAAGTATTTTTGAGCTCTATATCTCTGAAGGTACTCAGGACATATGTCTTCATGACCATAGTCATGGGTGATGTCTTCACGTATAAATTCAACAGGGGTATTATAAGGTACTATCACAATGAAGTGATAAGCCGGTAAATAGTTTGACAACCTATAAGGCTGGTTGACAATCCATTTACAAGGGACTGAATCAATGTCAAGACAAAAACCGTGCATTTCTCCAAATATCCTGATTGATTGTTGAAGTTTTTCAGGAAGAAAAGAGATTTTTAAAATATTTGTAGCATGGATACCATCAATGATATCATAGCTAAACAATTCTTCAATACTTTACTTTGTCAGCAAAATCTGGGATTTCAAAATCTAAAGGAAAAATATTTAGGTTTATTTGTACAGAAACAAATTTGAATATAAATTTATCATTTAGCTTTTTATCGTGTAGCCATGTAATCATACCTTCAGGTAATCCTACACCCAAAGCAAGAAATTTTTGGATTTTGATAAAACGCTTTAAATGTACATTTTGAGCTATACCAAAAATATTTTGCTTTATATCTATAGGAAGCTTTTTCACTGCTTTAATAAAATTTTTTGCTTGATCCCTCATTAGGGTAATATTTATAATATCAAGGGGTTCTTCTTTAGAATTTTTCTCCTCGTCTGCTTCTCTACTATTCTTATGGCTTTTAGCTTTTTTACTATTATTTTGGCTTTCTTTACTTAATCTTTGAAGCTGTTCTGCTAACTGTTCAACTTCTTCTAGCTTTTGCTTTAGTACTTTATTTTCAGCTTGAAGTTTTTCTAAAAGATCTTGCATAGTCTTTTTACAACTTTCTAGCTCTTTAGTAATTCTATGATTTGCTTCATTTACTTTTTTGAAATGATTCATGAAACTGATTACTTGGCTTCGATCATAAACAAGACCATTAATTTCTATAATTGGTTCAAAGCCATTTTGGTTTTGTAAAAACATGTTTAAAGATTTATTGGCTTTTTCTAAGGAGTAAAAACCTTTAAAACTAGGATTTGGAAAATCTTCAACATACATAGCAGTTTCTTGCCATGTTGAATAAATTCCAATATTTCTACCTCTATAAACCACATAACACGAAAACTTGTTATTTTCTACAAAATGCTGACTTAAAATATTTAGTGAGTTTAAAAATCCTTTGTTATCATTTCTAAAAAACCATATATTGTTAAGTAAAGCTTGCTGAGGTTCTAAAAGCTTATCTTTCAACTGATTTAAAGGCTGAAAAGAAACTCCAGGACTATGATTTATTGTAAAAAGTCATATACTATGCTTTTTTATACTACTACTTTGGACTGGGAAAGTAAAGCTTTTCTGAAAATTCTTTGAATTTCTTGTTATCCTGTATTCAAAATTAAACATTTATTAGTCTAGATAATATATCTGCTATAATATTATCCTTTCCACTAATATGTTCAAATTCTACTTTGTATCCTCTACCAGTCAAGGTCTCTAAGAAATTAATCCATCTCTTACTTATAAAGGAATTTTTCTTTTGTACTTTTTTTTTATATAGAACTCTACTATATTATTACAATCTATCCTAATAGTAAAGGATTCATTTTGTATATATATATATGAAAATTATTCAAAATATTTACTATTCCTAATAGTTCTAGTTCAGTACTTGACTTTCTACTCTCAAGTTCAGTAAACTTATCACTAGAATACATTTGCTATTTCTTCTGTATTCTTTTGAGCTTCCTTTATTAGGCTTTTGTATAATAATTCAAGCCTACCCTATGCTACTAGCATCTGTTTAAATTATTTTATAATAACTATCTATTGGGAGAGCTGTTGGTCCTAAATTCTTTACTATTGTTTTTATTCTTTGTATTAATTTTATATTTTCATTGTTAAAGTATTTTTGACCATTCTTGCTAAGTTTATTGTAGAGAGGTCTAACTAAGGTGCTTAGATTAAAAATAAATTTTCTACCATAATTTAATAATCCTAATTTTTTTTGTAATTCTTTAGTTTCTTCTAATTTATCTGGGAAATTAATATTTTAATAGTTATATGCGGTTGGAGTTCTATTTTTTCTTTATCAATTGTTAATCTTAAAAATTCCATTTTATTCTTAAAAAGTTCTATCTTCTTTTTAGAAAGAATAATATTATTATCTTTACATAGGTCAAGAATTTTATGAACATGAGCTGTGTGAATGTATCTATTATTACTAAAAACAAGAATATCATCTATATATACTATACAAAAACTAGAAAATTTCTTAAAAATTCTATCCATCCTAGCTTGAAATACTTGAGGTGCATTTTTTTTTAATCTGAATGGCATTACGATGTACTCAAAATGTCCTTCAGAACAACTAAATGCTGTCCAAGGGATGGATTCTTCATCTAGTTTTATTTGCCAACATCCACTTTTACAATCAAATTTAGAAAACCAAGTTGCTTTTTGAATACAGTTTACTAATTCATCTTTGTTGGGAAGTTTATAACTATTTCTTAATGTATTATCATTTAATCTTTTGTAATTTATAACCATCATACTCTTTCCTCTTTTTTGTTCACTATGGTTGCTGACTATAAATGCTGGGCTCCTATGTCTACTATTACTGTCTCTTATTACTCCTACTCCTAAGAGTTCTTTAATATGAATTTTACATTCTTTTCTATCTTCTAAGCTGTAGGCTAAGTCTTGGTTTAATATAGTAATGTCAGGGTTTATAATTTCTAACTTATACACTTCTGTAGAATTTTCATTTACAGGGTTATCACCAATAATTTTTGTTTTTTTTCTAAGGCTTCTACTTTATTCTTTACATCTATGGGCCAAATTTTTTCTTCGGAGTTATCTTGGTTAGATTCTACTCTAGAGATTATACAAAGATCTTCGGTATAGCTTTCCATTAGACATTCTTCTATTTCGTCATAACTCAAAACTTAATTAGGTTTTAATTCTAAGTTTACTACTGACTCTTCTAGTAGAGAATCAAAATACTCTAATTCTAATGGCTTTTCTATTTTATTTATTTTCTTAATATAAGGGATATTACTAGTTTCTAGCTTAGGTTGTATAAAAGTAGATTTCTTAAAAAAGTTAAAACCACTCGGTGTAATTAACATGCTTCCATTATTTTCTAAAATAAAGTTTAATCCTAGAATAATTTTATAGCTACATTTTTGCTTTGTCACTAAGGTTTGAGGTAAATTATGTACTTCACCATTAATCCTAATTGGTACATTAATAATACATTCCGTTATTTGCAATAAAGATCCATTAAACTGTCTTAATCCTACATCTGTTCCTAGCTTAGTTCTAAATTCTTTTGGGGAATGTATAATGCACTTATTGGCTCCTGTATCTATCATTGCTTTACTATAAATTCTTTTGGATTTATAAAGAATTTCTACATCTATTAATATGAGTTCACTACCTGCACAATTCACTTCTTCTTTTTCTATACATTTGTTACAATAATATAATTCTTTCTTTTTATAGCCTTTATAAAATTCTTTATTACAATCTTTACAATTTTTTCCTAAAAAGGAAACTACTTCTTCTAACATATTAATACTATCTTCTGTTTCTGATGTGTTATTTTCATACTATTCTTCAGATCCTAATTCTAAGCTAGATTCTTCGTTTTCATCTGCCATTAAAACTTCATAGTTTTCTTCATCTAATAAGAATATAGTATCTTCATCTAATAATTCTTCTATATCTAATAATTCTTCTATACTAAAGACTTCTTCTAAGTCTTCTAATTAATTCTAAAATATTTACTTTATTATTCCAATTAGGCTTGATATGTGCCATTTTACCACACAAATAATAGTTAGAATCTTTATGATTTTTCTTCTTAAAAATTCTATTACCCTTTTTAAAAGCCTTTTGAATTTTTCTCTTATTATTAGCATAATTATAGAATTTTCTTTTATAAGGTTTATAGGGTTTTTTATACTTATCTTTCCTATATTTTTTATATTTCTTTGTCTTTTCTTTATTATATCTATGCTGTATCTTTTAGTTTTTTCACAACCTAATGTAGGTACTTCATACAAATCTATACACATTCTACTAAACTGTTGCTGTACTTGTCTTCTAAGCTTTTCTTCGTCACATAAATCTCTAATTCTTTGTTTAACAAATTCTACTGCAGGTATTAAAGAAATTTGTCAAAACAATCCTTCTTCTTTTCTACTTTTTAACCATTCAGTCAAATCTTTATAAAGTTTTTCTCCTATCTTTCCAAGTAATTTTGTTACAAACTTCATTAATAACTCTTCATCATATGGCCGTCCTATTTGACTCCAATATTTATAGAAAAGGTCTACATAATAATCTAAATAATGTAAATCACATATCTTTAGCTGTTCTAATAAGCTTTTTATAGCTCTAATTTGCTTTTGTTCATCATCTACTTCTTCCATTGAGAATCCTAAAATACACTTTCTAATTGCATCTATAAAACTTAAGACTGTTATATTTATCTTGAATTCATCTAATTCTGTTTTCTTTGTTTCATCCTTTTTCATATATTCTCTCCATCCTAAATAAATTTACTTTTCATTATATCCTAATGTGCTTTCTAGGTAAACTAACTTATACTTATAATCTACAATATTATTTAATGCTTCCATCGCATGCCTAATCAAATTTCCTTCCCATTTATTGAATATATGGTTCCATTCACTAGGTCTATGTCCTTACAAATTTAAAATTAATATATCCTTTGCTTCTGGTTCTTTTCTCCAACTTTCTAATTTAGTTTTAGCTCTATAGACTCTTTCAGCATCTTTAATATCTCTATATTGTTCTTTTGTATCTTTTATTCCTCTGTTTTCTAAATATTAATCTATTCTAGGTTTGGGGAATCCTTCAGTATCCGGAATATTTGTTCCACTTTCACTACCTGGTTCTAAAGTTCTAGGCTTTTCTTCTTCTCCTACAAATCTTTCTTCTTCTAAGTAAACTATATTTAGTAATTCATTTCCTAAATATTCAAAATGTAATTCTTCTAATAAAATATCATTTACATCTTTGTCTTCTAGTTCTATGCTATTGCAAAGTTCTTCGAATACTTCTTTTTTCAAGTAACTATGGGGATTATTAAAAATTAGATCTATTATATGTTCTCTATTATTACTTAGGGTTTTGACTTTATCAATGCTTTGTTCTAATCTTAGCATATTGACCTTCTCTTCAGAATCTTCTTCAGTTATAACGATGTTACTATGCTCTTTATAGTTACTAAATTTTTGGAAAGTTTGATATTTATTATTGGTATAAATTCTGCTACTTTCTAGTAGTTCTATTATTTGATTTTTTAATTATGGTAATTTCCATTCTAATCCTTGTAATTCACTCTTATTAAGTCTTTTAGGAACTTGCATTTATACATATTCACTATGAAAATGTTCAACTATGTTTTTATTAATAAACTTGAACTTTTGTGATATTTATTATAACATCTTCCTAAAACAAATATTTTTATCCTCAGATTTTTATATTCTGCATCCATATTAAATCCCTTTGTTTGAATGCTTAATTTAATCTTACTACAAAATCCATATTATATCTATGTCTATGTCAGGAAGACAACCTACTACTGCGACTTTGTTCCTAAGGTCTAGTTCTACAGTTGTTAGTTGGGCTTGTTTATGATCATTAAATCTTTCATCATAAAGATAAAAATGGGCTTTAGTATCTAATCCAGCTCTAATTTGACTGAGTATTCCTATGATTACTACTCCTAAATGTATTGATGTATAACCATTTTTCTTTATTTCTTTAGCATTTTGAGGGCTTATTAATGTAATTTTTTGTCTATTGTTAACAACTCCGATTGTAAATTCATCTTTTATATGTACAAATTGCTTTTAAAGCTATATAATATTCCTTCTTGATACAAATTCTTTTTTCTAACTTGCCTAATCCAACTTCTAACATTCTATTAATATCTTCTTCTTGTATTAAATCTTCTGTTCTTTCTATTATTTCTTTTCATTTATTACTACAGTTTAGGATGTTCCTAACTTTATTAGCTAGTGGTGTTCTTATACTAGAGGTTCTTGCTAGTTTCATTTTTAAAGAGATTTACTTTTGGACCTAGGATATCTTTAATTTCTAATTTTGGTTGGTTAGAGAAAGGCTGTGCTTCTAGCTTTTTCTCTATCGATTCTATTTTTCTAACTACTCAAGCTATATAATCTGGATCCAATTGTGTATGTGTAATCTTATTAATATTTTTCTCTAATTCTACAATTCTTTCTAAAGCTTTGACTAATAGCTTTATTATAGTATTACACTATCCTTGAGTAACTGTATTGCTTTCTAAATTAAAAACTTTATCACTAATGCTTACTGGTAAATTATTAGGGGTCTCTGTTGTTAATTCTTTAAGAATTGTTTCTAAATGGTTCATTCAGTAAGTCTTTTTATTTATAGTCTTAACTCTTGCTGAGTTTGTTTTATATTTTCTATTTCTAGACTAAGGCTTTTAACTAAACTTCTTATCTCTAATTCTACTGGTTTATGCGTCTTTTGTTCTATTATATTAGTTAATTCTAATTTTTCTTTTTTACTAGGAAACCTTTTTATAGTGTTATTAAATTCACTTAATAATTCTTTGATATAATCTAAATTTTTTCTTAACGTATTTATCTTACTATTTTTGAAGAAACTTACTAGATCTGTAATATTCTTATTAGTCTTATCTATATTTTCTTCTATGTTTTGTCCTAGATTGATTATTAAATCTATAATAAAGTTTTGTTGACTATTACTAATGTGTGGTACGTGCTTGTATTGATTTTCTAAGTGTTCTATGTTACAATTGATTTGATATTATTATGTAGGTTTACCTTTATCTTTTTCAATCCTGCTATTTCTAGATCTAGGTATTCTAGTCTTTTAAAGTTCATACGTAGGGTAAAATTATTCTAAATTCTTTTATTCTTATATCTAAAAGTTCTAAGAATCTTTTTTTTGGCTATGTTTAGCTTTTCAGGGACTAAGGGTTCTCTAAATATTTGTCTATTTCGTGCAATTAGTAGATTAAAAACTATTTTAGCTATCTAATTGGTTTAGATCTTCACTAAATTCTTTTAAGGATTATACAAAACAAATATTAAGAGGACAATTAAAAAGATTTTGCATTTAAAATTCTACTATAGCTTTTTATTATTAAGTTATTCTATCAACACAACTTTTTGTACATATAATAACTACAACAAATTTTTGTACCTACGTGTTCTACTTACTACTAATATTATATTAAGGTTTTATATAATTCTACAACTACATTTTCTATACACTTATAAGTCTACAACAACTTTTGATACCAAACTTATTATTGTACAAACTTGTTATTTATTGCTAAAGTTTTCTATCGCAGCTTTCTTCTTTTTTGACTATTAAAAGTTTCTTTTTCTTTATTTAGAGATCCTAATATTTCTCCTCAACAATTTTCTCCTACTTTTGTACCAGCTATTCTATCTCTTAATTAAAAAAAAAAATTTCTTCTGTTTTAGCTTCTTTAAGCTTAATACTATAATTTCTTATGTTAATCCTACAAGAATCTAAACGTTCACGTTATAAATTCTATTTTTTGAGATTATGAAAGTTCATCATTCATTTAATTTGGTAAATTCAAAATTGAAGTTGAAGCTAAGTCTTGACTTTTTTCGGCTTGACTATTATCTTATAAAATTTTCTCTATTTCTTTTATTTTATTTTCACCATTTATCTTTAGATTTTCTAAATCTAGAAGGTCTCTTTTAAAAATAGGAAAATCTTCTAAATATTTAATAAAGACTTGATCAAAACTATTATAGTGAATTTTAAGCTTTTTATCAATTTCTTCGATAAATTTTAAATGATGACTTTTCAAAGAATCTAATCTTTCTGAGCTGTTTTTGGCTAATTCTATCAAAGCTAAGTTTATGATACTAAAATCAAAACTCATATATTAAAATATCTTAAAATAGAGATAACATAACAGAAAAACAAGATAAACATAATAATTACTAATATCAATAGAAGTTTAAACTAAATTTCAGATGGTGTAATTAGAAGTCCGTCTTTCTGTAACTACTCACATAAGCAAAATATTAAATTAAAAGGTAATTCGGCTCTGATACCAAACTGAAAAGGAGTATGCAAATTATAGAGGAACTCAAATAGGAAGCTTAGAAGACAAGCACAACAACAGTTTAGTAGAATGTGTATAGATTTGTATGAAGTACCTACATTAGGTTGTGAAAAAACTAAAAGACACAAGCATAGATATAATAAAGAAAAGACAAAGAAATATAAAAAATATAGGAAAGATAAGTATAAAAAACCCTATAAACCTTATAAAACAAAATTCTATAATTATGCTAATAATAAGAGAAAATTTTAAAAGGCTTTTAAAAAGGGCAAAAGAATTTTTAAGAAGAAAAATCATAAAGATTGTAAGTGTTATTTGTGTGGAAAAATGGGACATATCAATCATAATTCTCCTAAAACCAAGAATAATAAAGTAAATATTTTAGAATTAGAAGACTTAGAAGAAGTCTTTAGTATAGAAGAATTTTTAGATGAAGATACTATATTCATATTAGATGAAGAAAACTACGAAGTTTTAATGGCAAATGAAAACGAAGAATCTAGCTTAGAATCAGGATCCGAAGAACAGTATGAAAATAACACATCAGGAATAGAAGACGGTATTTATATGTTAGAAGAAGTAGTTTCCTTTTTAGGAAAAAATTGTAAAGATTGTAATAAAGAATTTTATAAAGGCTATAAAAAGAAAGAATTATATTATTGTAACAAATGTATAGAAAAAGAAGAAGTTAATCGTCCTGGTAGTGGCTCATATTAATAGATGTAGAAATTCTTTATAAATCCAAAAGAATTTATACTAAAGCAATGATAGGTATAGAAGCCAATAAATGCATTATACATGAAAGCTTAGCCCCAGAAGAATTTAGAACTAAGCTAGGAGTAGACGTAAGATTAAGACAGTTTAATGGATCTTTATTGCAAATAACGAAATGTATTATTAATGTACCAATTAGGATTAATGGTGAAGTATATAATTTATCTTAGACCTTAGAGACAAAGCAAAAGTGTAGCTATAAATTTATTCTAGGATTAAACTTTACATTAGGAAATAATGGAAGCATGTTAATTACACCAAGTGGTGTTAACTTTTTTAAGAAATGTACTTTTATACAACCTAAGCTAGAAACTAGTAATATCCCTTATTAGGGATGGCAACGGGGCGGGTCGGGGGCGGGGAATGCTTTACCATCCCCATCCCCGCCTCCCAAAACCATCCCCGTCCCCTTCCCCTTCCCCTTCCCCGCATTAAGAGAAGCGGGGCCAGGTGCGGGGATTCCCCGTTGGTGGGGCCTTCCCCATACCCGCCCCATTCCCCATTTGATATAATTACATATTTAAAAATTACAACTTAAAAATATATATATATATATATAAATTCAGTTATATATTATAAATATAATATATATATATATATATATTGACAAATGCGGTGTCAAAATATTTAGTTGTATACTGTCAAACGTGGTGTCAATATATATATATATATATATATTCAGTTATATATTCTAACAAATCACAACATGGCCAAACGTGGTGTCAATATATATAAATATATATTATATTATAAATATATAAATATATATATATATATATATATTTATATATGTATATATAATATATATATCGGGTCAGGGATGGGGCGGGGAGTGCTCCCTCCGTCCCCGCCCGCTTCAACTTCGGGGACAAGACTTTGTCCCCGTCCACGTCCCCAAATATTATCCTCCATCCCTGCTTCATTCGGGACGGAGCCCCGCAGGGCCCCGGCCCTGCGGGGAATATTGCCATCTCTATCCCTTATTTTAAGAAAATAAATAAAATAGAAAAGCCATAACAATTAGAGTATTTTGATTCTCTACTAGAAGATTCAGTAGTAAACTTAGAATTAGAACCTAATCAAGTTTTGAGTTATGACGAAATAGAAGAATGCCTAATGGAAAGCTATACCGAAGATCTTTGTATAATCTCTAGAGTAGAATCTAACCAAGATAACTCCGAAGAAAAAAATTGGCCCATAGATATAAAGAATAAAGTTGAAGCCTTAGAAAAAAAAAACAAAAATTATTGGTGATAACCCTGTAAATGAAAATTCTAAAGAAGTGTATAAGTTAGAAATTATAAACCCTGACATTACTATATTAACCCAAGACTTAGCCTACAGCTTAGAAGATAGAAAAGAATACAAAATGCATATTAAAGAACTCTTAGGAGTAGGAGTAATAAGAGAAAGTACTAGTAGACATAGG
Organism: Acer negundo; assembly: GCA_035582765.1. Lineage (NCBI taxonomy): Eukaryota > Viridiplantae > Streptophyta > Magnoliopsida > Sapindales > Sapindaceae > Acer > Acer negundo. The sequence goes on along the minus strand of CM069237.1, from coordinate 18,913,979 downwards.
AGCCCAGCATTTATAGTCAGCAACCATAGTGAACAAAAAAGAGGAAAGAGTAAGATGATTAATAATTACAAAAGATTAAATGATAATACATTAAGAAATAGCTATAAACTTCCCAACAAAGATGAATTAGTAAACTGTATTCAAAAAGCAACTTGTTTTTCTAAATTTGATTGTAAAAGCAGATTTTGGCAAATAAAACTAGATAAAGAATCCATCCCATGAACAACATTTAGTTGTTCTGAAGGACATTTTGAGTGGCTCGTAATGCCATTCGGATTAAAAAATGCACCTCAAGTATTTCAAGCTAGGATTGATAGAATTTTTAAGAAATTTTCCAGTTTTTGTATAGTATATATAGATGATATTCTTGTTTTTAGTACTAATAGATACATTCACACAACTCATGTTCATAAAACTCTTGACCTATGTAAAGATAATAATATATTATTCTTTCTAAAAAGAAAATAGAAATTTTTAAGAATAAAATAGAATTTTTAGGATTAACAATTGATAAGGGAAAAATAGAACTCCACCCGCACATAACTACTAAAATATTAAATTTCCCAGATAAATTAGAAGAAACAAAAGAATTACAAAATTTTTTAGGATTATTAAATTATTGTAGAAAATTTATTCCTAATCTAAGAACCTTAGTTAGGCCTCTCGATAATAAACTTAGCAAGAATGGTCAAAAATACTTTAACAATGAAAATATAAAATTAATACAAAGAATAAAAGCAATAGTACAGAATTTAGGACCAATTGCTCTCCCAATAGATAGTTATTATAAAATAATTCAAACAGATGCTAGTAGCATAGGGTGGGCTATAATTCTTATACAAAAGCCTAATAAACGAAGCCCAAAGGATACAAAAGAAATAGCAATGTATTCTAGTGGTAAGTTTACTGAACCTGAAAGTAGAAAGTCAAGTACTGAATTAGAACTGTTAGGAATAATAAATACTTTGAATAATTTTCATATATATATATATACAAAGTGAATCCTTTACTATTGGGACAGATTGTAATAATATAGTACAGTTCTATAAAAAAGTATAAAAGAAAAATTCTTTTATAAGTAAGAGATAGATTAGTTTCTTAAAAACCTTGACTGGTAGAGGATACAAAGCAAAATTTGAACATATTAGTGGAAAGGATAATACTATAGCAGATATATTATCTGGACTAATAAATGTTTAATTTTGAATGCAGGATAGTAGGAAGTTCAAAGGACTTTCAGAAAAGCTTTACTTTCCTAGTCCAAAACAGTAGTATGAAAAAGTATATTATATTACCTTTTATAATAAATCATAACCTTAGAGTTTCTTTTCAGCTTTTAAATCAATTGAAAGATAAGCTTTTAAAACCTCAACAAACTTTACTTAACAATATGATAACAAATGATTTTTAAATTCACTAAATATTTTAAGTCAATATTTTGTAGAAAATAATAAGTTTTCTTGTTATGTAGTTTATAGAGGTTGAAAGATTGGAATTTATTCAATATGGTAAGAGACTGCTACGCATGTTGAATATTTTCCAAATCCCAGTTTTAAAGGTTTTTACTCCTAAAAAGAAGCCAATAAATCTTTAAACATGTTTTTACAAAACCAAAATGGCTTTGAACCAATTATAGAATTTAATGGTCTTGTTTATGATCGAAGCCAAGTAATCAGTTACATAAATCATTTCAAAAAAGTAAATGAAGCAAATCATAGAATTACCGAAGAGCTAGAAAGTTGTAAAAAGGCTATGCAAGATTTTTTAGAAAAACTTCAAGCTGGAAATACAGTATTGAAGCAAAAGCTAGAAGAAGCTGAACAGTTAGCAGAATAGCTTCATAGATTTAGTACAGAAAGCCAAAAGAATAGTAGAAAAACAGACGAGGAGGCAATTTCTGAAGAAAAGCCCCTTGATATTATAAATATTACCCTAATGAGGGATCAAACAAAAAATCTTATTAAAGTAGTAGAAAAGCTTCCTATAGATATAAAACAAAATATTTTTGGAGCGTTTTATCAAAATCCAAAAGTTTCTCGTTTTGGGTGTAGGATTACCTAAAGGTATGACTACATGATTACACGAGAAAAAGTTAAATAATAAATTTATATTCAAATTTGTTTCTGCACAAATAAACCTAAATATTTTTCCTTTAGAATTTGAAATCCCAGATTTTGCAACAAAGTAAGTATTGAAAAATTGTTTAGCTATGGTATCATTGATGGTATCCATGCTACAAATATTTTAAAAATCTCCTTCCTTCCTGAAAAACTTCAACAATCAATCAAGATATTTGGAGGAAAGCACGATTTTTGTCTTGATATTGATTCAGTCCCTTGTAAATGGATTGTGAACCAGCCTTATAGGTTGTCAAACTATTTACCGGCTTATCACTTCATTGTGATAGTACCTTATAATACTCTTGTTGAATTTATACGTGAAGACATCCTCCATGACTATGGTCATGAAGACATATGTCCTAAGTAACTTCAGAGATATAGAGCTCAAAAATACTTCACATGTGTAAATTTGTTCATGCCGAAGTTGATAGGACTGACTCCTCACATGTCCATCTTTATAAGTAGTCACGATGTCATGACGAAGTATCCGATTCCATGGATTTTCCTAAGTCCAGAGACAGATGATTATTTGAGTGAAATCCATGAAGAGGAAGAAGCTAGATTAAGAGAATTTCTTACCGAAGAAGAGATAGATGAGCAATTCGATGATGAAGCTTATCATAATCTAGACATATAAGCACAAGATCATTAGAAAAGTGTCGGCAGGAACGACAAAAATAGTAAAAAGCAAAGAAGATAAGATCATCAACAAAGCTTGAAGATAAGAAGATAAGATCAACAGCAAAGAAGATAAGATCGACAAAAAGATAATATAGACAGTAGTCAGCAAAGAACAGTAAAAAGCAAGCAACTGATAAGATAGATTTTATGTAAAAATTAATTATTGTCAGCCACCTTTTTGGCTTTTTTTTTTTTTTTTTTTATTTTGTATCTTTTTGTATAAAAAGGATCAAGCACTCATTTGCAAAACACACACAAATCTAGAGCATTCTAAATACTTGTCCCCTGTCTCTCTCTGCTTTTAATATTTTCAATCCTCTTCCTTGCAATCAATAAAGCTATGAATATTTTCAAGTAAGATTTTTTATCTTGCCTTCTATTTTATATTTTAAAATTTTTATCAGCTAGTTAAACACCAGGAAGTCTTGCTAGGTTAACGAAAGCATAAGAAAAATATTAAAATTTCTAGAGTAACGCGGTCCTAATATAAGTTTGAAAAGTTTTGTTGCAATCTTGATAGGACTTTTTCTAAAAAGTACTTAGTAGAGATCCCGTTTTTATAAAAACAAAATTTTATGATTTTCTATTAAAATTCCTTGGTGGTCTGTGTGGGTAAGACCTATTTGAAAAGACAATAACAGACTTTAGGAGCGTTTGAAAATTCATTTTGTTTGAATGGAAACCATAAGATCTTGAAAGGCCTGTTTGAGTTCCTCTAGTTTGCACCCCTTTTTTTAGGTACATGTTCTACTTACTACTGATATTATATTAAGGTTTTATATAATTCTACAACTACTTTTTCTACACACTTATAAGTCTACGACAACTTTTGATACCAAACTTATTATTGTACAAACTTGTTATTGTTTGTAGAATAACTTAACAATAAAAAGCTTTAGTAGAATTTTAAATGCAAAATCTTTTTAATTGTTTTCTTAATATTTGTTTTGTAAAATCTTTAGAAGAATTTAGTGAAGATCTAGACCAATTAGATTTCCAAGAAGCTGAAATAGTTTTCAATCTACTAATTGTACGAAATAGACAAATATTTAGAAAATCTCTAATCCCTGAAAAGCTAAGCATAGCAAAGAAAAGATTCTTAGAACTTTTAGATATAAGAATAAAAGAATTTAGAAAAATTTTACTCTACCTATGAACTTTAAAAGACTAGAATACCTAGACCTAGAAATAGCAGGATTGAAAAGGACAAAGGTAAACCTACATAATAATATTAAAATCAATTGTAACATAGAGCACCTAGAAAATCAATACAAGCACGTACCACACACTAGTAATAGGAAACAAAAATTTATTGTAGATTTAATAATCAATCTAGGACAAAACTTAGAAGAAAATATAGATAAGGCTAATAAGAATATTACATATCTACCAAGTTTCTTCAAAAATAGTAAGATAAATACGTTAAGAAATAATTTAGATTATATCAAAGAATTATCAAGTGAATTTAATAACACTATAAAAAGGTTTTCTAGTAAAAAAGAAATATTAGAATTAACTAATCTAATAGAACAAAAGACTCATAAACCAATAGAATTAGAGATAAGAAGTTTAGTTAAAAACCTTTGTCTAGAAATAGAAAATATAAAACAGACTCAGCAAGAGTTAAGACTATAAATAAAAAGACTTACTGAATGAACTATTTAGAAACAATCCTTAAAAAATTAACAACAGAAACCCCTAATAATTTACCAATAAGCATTAGTGATAAAGTTTTTAATTTAGAAAGCAATACAGTTACTCAAGGACAGTGTAACACTATAATAAAACTATTAGTCAAAGCTTTAGAAAGAATTGAAGAATTAGAGAAAAATATCAATAAGATTACAGATACACAATTAGATCCAGATTATATAACTTGGTTAGTTAGGAAAATAGAATCGATAGAGAAAAAGCTAGAAGCATAGCCTTTCCCTAGCCAACCAAAAGTAGAAATTAAAGATATTTTAAGTCCAAAAGTAAATCTCTTTAAAAATGGAACTAGCAAGAACCTCTAGTATAAGAACACCACTAGCTTATAAAGTTAGGAACATCCTAAACTGTAGTAATAAAGGAAAAGAAATAATAGAAAGAACAGAAAATTTAATACAAGAAGATGATGTTAATAAAATGTTAAAAGTTGGATTTAGGCAAGTTAGAAAAAAGAATTTGTATCAAGAAGGAATATTAGAAAGCTTTAAAAGCAGTTTGTATATATATAAAGATGAATTTAAAATTGGAGTTGTTAACAATAGATAAGAAATTACATTAATTAGCCCTCAAAGTGCTAAAGAAATAAAGAAAAATGGTTATTCATCAATACATTTAGGAGTAGTAATCATAGGAATACTTAGTCAAACTAGAGCTGAATTAGATACTAAAGCCCATCTTTATCTTTATGATGAAAGATTTAATGATCATGAACAAGCCTAGCTAGCAACTGTAGAATTATACCTTAGGAACAAAGTCGCAGTAGTAGGTTGTCTTCCTGACATAGACATAGATATAAAAGAATTTTGTAGTAAGATTAAATTAAGCATTCAAACAAAGGGATTTAATATGGATGCAGAATATAAAAATCTTAGGATAAAAATATTTGTTTTAGGAAGATGTTATAATAAATATTACAAAAAGTTTAAGTTTATTAATAAAAGCATAGTTGAACATTTTCATAGTGAATATGTATAAATGCAAGTTCCTAAAAGACTTAATAATAGTGAATTATAAGGATTAGAATAGAAATTACCAGAATTAAAAAAAAAAAATCAAATAATAGAATTACCAGAAAGTAGCAGAATTTATACCAATAATAAAGATCAAACTTTCCAAAAATTTAGTAACTATAAAGAGCATAGTAACATCGTCATAACTGAAGAAGATTATGAAGACGAGGTCAATATGATAAGATTAGAGCAAAACATAGATAAAGTCAAAACCCTAAGTAATAATCGAGAACAGATAATAAATCTAATTTTCAATAATCCCCATACTTACGAAAAAAGAAGTATTCGAAGAACTTTGTAATAACATAGAACTAGAAGACAAAGATGTAGATGATATTTTATTAGAAGAGTTAAATTTTGAATATTTAGGAAATGAATTACTAAATATAGTTTACTTAGAAGAAGAAATATTTGTAGGATAAGAAGAAAAGCCTAGAACTTTAGAACTAGGTAGTGGAAGTAGAACAAATATTCTGGATATTGAAGGATTCCCCAAACCTAGAATAGATGAATATTTAGAAAATAGAGGAATAAAAGATACAAAAGAACAATATAGAGATATTAAAAATACTGAAAGAGTATATAGAGCTAAAACTAAATTAGAAAATTGGTGAAAAGAACCATAAGCAAATGATATATTAATTTTAAATTTACAAAGATATAGACCTAGTGAATGGAAGCATATATTCAATGAATGGGAAGAAAATTTGATTAGGCATGCGATGGAAGCATTAAATAATATTGTAGATTATAAGTATATGTTAGTTTACCTAGAAAGCACATTAGGATATAATGAAAAGCAAATTTATTTAGGATGGAGAGAATGTATGAAAAAGGATGAAACAAAGAAAACAAAATTAGATGAATTCGAGATAAATATAACAGTTTTAAGTTTTATAGATGCAATTAGAAAGTGTATTTTAGGATCCTCAATGGAAGAAGTAGATGATGAACAAAAGCAAATTAGAGCTATAAGAAGCTTAGAGCAGCTAAATATATGTGATTTACATTATTTTGATTATTATGTATACCTTTTCTATAAATATTGGAGTCAAATAGGACGGCCATATGATGAAGAGTTATTAATGAAGTTTGTAACAAAATTACCTGGAAAGATAGGAGAAAAACTTTATAAAGATTTGACTGAATGGTTCAAAAGTAGAAAAGAAGAAGGATTGTTTTGGCAAATTTCTTTAATACCTGCAGTAGAATTTGTTAGACAAAGAATTAGAGATTTATGTGACGAAGAATCTAGCTTAGAATCAGGATCTGAAGAACAGTATGAAAATAACACATGAAGATAGTATTAATATGTTAGAAGAAGTAGTTTCTTTTTTAGAAAAAAATTGTAAAGATTGTAATAAAGAATTTTATAAAGGCTATAAAAAGAAAGAATTTTTTATTGTAACAAATGTATAGAAAAAGAAGAAGTTAATCGTGTTGGTAGTGAACTCATATTAATAGATGTAGAAATTCTTTATAAATCCAAAAGAATTTATACTAAAACAATACAACAAATTTTGGTTTTTGTGACAAAAAACTTTGTTATGAATTTACTATTCAACACTAAAACTATAGATATAGTGACAATCGGTCATTCTCCTCACTAATTTAACCAAAGTGATACAAACTAGTTACCAAACTCTATTTCATCACTATATTTTTGCCACTAATTCATTTCATGTCCTATTAGTTACAAAATATTTAGTTACAAATTTACATTTACTCACTAATAACATAATTATAGTGACAACATTCATATCCCTCACTAATTCTACCAAAGTGATTTCAATCTGTCACCAGAATCAATGTCATTACTGTAATTTTGTCACTAATTATATAGATATAGTGACGATCATTCACATTCCTCACTAATTCCACCAAATCAATTTAAATTAGTTATCAAAGTCTATTTCATAGCTATATTTTTATCACTATATCTTTTCTTGACCTATTAGTTACAAGATATTTAGTTATGAATTTGCATTTCCTCACTATTAGTATGAATATAGTGACAACAATTCATGTCTCACACTAATTTTGCCAAAGTGATTCCAATTTGTCACTAAAACATATTACATGATTATATTTTTGTCACTAATATTGTTCTTACCAATTTTTATGATTATGGTGATAAATATTTAGTTACAAATTTACATTAATTTTCTGTCTAACATATGAATGTGACTATGAATCCAAACAAAAATATTGTTATGGTTATGATCATTCATATCTCTCACTAAATTCACTAAAGTGGTTTCAATAAGTCACCAAAATTTATTTCATGATCACTATATTTTTCTCATTAAAACCTTTCTTCTCATATTGTATATTATGTTTGAATATGGTTTTAGTAATAAAATATTCACTTATGAATTTGCATATTAATATATTGACGACCTTTCACCCGCCTTACTAATTTCATAAAAAAGATTCACATATTTGTAGGTTCTATTGTTCAAATTCATTTCTATTAATTTTATATTGATATCTTTTTTTTTATATATATCACTTACAATGGCAGTGACTTGAACTTGACGAAAACTTGCCAAGCAATGAGCATTGAGCCACATTGGGTAGTGATTATTGACATCTTTTTCCATAACTAAATTATTTATTTTTGTGTTGGTAGTTTTTATAATATACGTGCATTGTAGAAAATATGACTTAAGATATGAATCAAATTTTAAAAGAAATTTTTGTTAAAGCACAAAAAATGGTTTTTTTTTTTTAGTAAAAAGTTTGACCATGATCCCATGTTAGATCTAAAATATAAAATGTATAAACTTTTGCTCTATTATCAATTGAAATATATTTACTTTTTTTTTTTAACTGTAATTTTAAACCACACCCTCAAAGACCAAAAGCTGGCTCCGCAGCAACACAAAGAAAAAATAGCTAGAAATGAAAACAGAGAACAACATGCCAAACAAAACAAAGGCAACAAAAAACGAAAAGAAAATCACTATCCTGAATTATCCTGAATTGAAAAATAATTGAATAATATTTACTAGAAAAATTAGAATACAAAATCTTAAATAACATCTTTATAACAAAAATAAAAAAAAAGCAAGAACAAATTTTAAATAATGCTTTTATACTTTATTTATAGTCAAAATGACTTTATATTTTTGGCCAAATGCCCACATAAGATCATTATTTTTATTTTTACACCACTTTAAAATATCAGTTTCCTTGATATCAATAAATAGGAAAATAATATATAGGGAAAAAAATTGAAACATATAACAGAATAATTAAATTTAAGACATGTAGCTTTATTTAATTTCAGATAGTAGCAATATGCCAGTACCTTTCAATCGCAATGAAATATATATTTTTTTTGCTTAAAAATCATTTTAATTTCTTATATATTAATGTATTAAATTAGAGATACCTTGGTAGCCTCCTGTATGAATATAAATGCAATCAATATTCTAGAATGTTTGCCGACAAACCTTGTAAATCTATTCATAATAGCATAAACATTGATTTTTTTAAAAATAAAAATAGCAACAAAGTTGTCTGTATAGATCTATAGAGTTTCAATCCAAAATCTTTCATTTCTTTGGTAAAATTGTACCAAGTTTTCATTATAACATATAATTAAACAAAGGAAAAAAAAAACACAAATTGGTTATGCAACTCTTAGTATCAAAAAAGTTAAATTGTCCTTTTTATAACGAGGAGATAATTGAAACTCTGGAAAAATGAAAAAAGTGAAAAGAATACATATCGATTAGACTTGATTTGATATTGCATTAATATGCAATTTTTTACAATGTTTTATGACAAATAGATGAAAAATACCTGAATTCTTGAAATAATCCCATCATTCCAATTGCTTGTCACATGATGGTCTTCCTCTATCATGACTTGTGATACCCTTGATTCTTGAATCTTAAAATATATGAATAAATGAATATACACAAATATACATATATATATATATATATATATAAGTGCGTGTAAAATAATTTTTTTTTAGAAATTTTTTTTTTTTAAAACTGCTGATTTTATTGAATAAAGTCATTCATGACAAAACAAACAAAAACAAGCCAAAAAGCCACACAGATCAAACCCTCAACCCCTGTGCTGCCACCAAACAGCACATTTTTGCTAGATTTTCAATAATTACTTTTATTGCTGCTATTGCATTCTTACTCTTTTTCTTCTGTTGAAGAAAAGAAAAGAAAAAACATCATATATGTTAGGAAATGATTTGCAGATAAATGAGGGAGATCATTATGATAGTTTAGGTATTCAAACATCCACGTCATATATGTTAGGAAATGATTTGCAGATAAATGAGGGAGATCATTATGATAGTTTAGGTATTGAAACATTCAATAGTAACAAATCAACACCCTTCAAATCACTAAAACAAGTTATTATTATTAACTAAAAGGAAGGTAATGAATAATGCCAAGATAAAAACTATATTAGTATCATCAATCAAAATCTTACCAGTAAAAAATAGTTAAAACATACCAATTTAATTTTATACAATAAAATAATTTTTCTTTGGTTAACAAATTAAAGCATGAAGATTAAAGATAAATTGTGTTAGCATTCTATTATAATAATATATATTTTTTTTGTAATTAGTATATCATTAGCATTCTCTTTTTACTTTTCTTTTCTCTTTTTTTATATATGGATACTGTCTAAGCGTTTTTCAGCATATGATCGTTTGTGATACTTTTTCCCCTTAATTCAGTCCAATTTTATTTAGATAAATATATATATATATATATATATATCATTATGTGATGGTATACGTGTATTAGTGTATATTCATAACATCAATTTTCATTATATAAATATATGTATATATATATATATATATAGAGAGAGAGAGAGAGAGAGTTTCAAGTGAGATCTCTTACTTTAATTTCGGTAAAGAATTTGATACAAACACATTGATTTTTATGAATTTTGATCTAAATATTTTTATGATTGATAATTTCATTGAAATCTACCTATGAATAAAATTTAAGAATTTTTCAAGTACTAGAACTATTTATCCTGATTTTGTTAAATATGAAGGCATTAGAAAAATGAGAGAAATATATAAAAATTACAACAAATAGTTAAAGTATTTGAAAAATTCTAAAATTTTATTCATAGATATGTGTCAATGAACTTATCATCCACAAAAGAATTCAAATTAAAATTCATAAAAGTCAATATGATTTCATCATGGTCCTTACCGAATTTAATGTAAGTGATCTCTCATTTGAAACTTTATATATATATATATATATGTATGTATATGTATAGTCCATTTCTCCTCAATGCACACTAATATAAAATACATCAGTGTATTACATGTAGACCATAAATTATGGATAAGCACCAACAAGTGCATGTAGACTTGGGTCAAAGCAATTGAATATAATGGTCTGCATACAAGACACTGATATATATATATATATATATATATATTTATCAGGACGATAGCCCGTGTAATCGTTTTGTTTCATTTTATCTATTTTCCTTTCCAAAAAAAAAAATTTAACCGAACCAGAGAAAGTATTCTTGCACATATCAAATATTCAAATATGCAAGTTAAGTTGGTCCAATTGCATGTTGGATATATACATTATTCATTAATATTAATTTAATAAAGTTTGCAAAATATTTTTATTTTAAATATTAAAATCCAAATCATATAAAAATAATATGTATGTCATTGCATCATCATTAATAACTTATAAATTATTTTTCTAAAAAAATATATATAAGCATTTATAATTTACGTACACACCTGCATTCATGAGGTTGTGGGTTAGAGTTATGATCCTTCTCTCAATCTCGAAATAATGTATTAGTTCAAAATAATAGTAAAAATATACTAGTTTAATTTTAGATAAAAAGATAATTGTTTATTTGATTATATTTTCATTGTTTTGCAAATTAAATCATGAAGATTATAAACAAATTGTGTTAGCAAAATCTATTATAATTTTTTGTAATCTAGTGTAACATATACATATGTCATTATATGATAGTATATGTCCAGAAATGTTCAAGTCAATACGCACTGATATAACTTCATCAATATATTGGACGTGGACCTTAGATTTACATACTTTGACTCAAAGTGTATGCATTTATCAAAGCTTCTTCATAATCAGTGGTCTACATGCATTGGTACTGATGTAGTTACATCAGTACGCACTGATGTGAATGGGACAGAGTATATGTCTATATTCATATATAACATCAATTTGCATATATATATATATAATGAAAAAAGATATCACTTTATGTTTATATGAACTAAACAATAAATTATGTTACCAATCTATTATAATGTAATGTATTGTAGTATAACTTATATCATCATGTGATAGTGTACGTGCATACTCATAACATCAATTTGCCTATATATAATATGATTATGATAAAAAGATATCAATTTATGTTAATATGAACCAATTAATTCTGTTATAATAGATGATTGGAGTTTTATATTAACCATCTCAAGTACCCTATGACATCCTTTAAATTGTTATATATTGAGAAATTAATTAATTATAAGATATTTCATTCTAGACATTCAAAATAAACAACAGGTAACTTTTCATGAGAATATTGTAATTAGATTCATTAATTCATATGAAAGATATCATTTTCTATTTTTATCCGATAAATTTCATTGAGATACTCATTCTATTAAAATATGATACTTTTGAATGTTTAGAATATAGTGATACACATTCTAAAGTGATTTGAAAAAAAAAAAGGGTCATGTAAGTGTTGATTATGGTGTCTCGAATCTAATCATATGATATTAATCATAGTATGTTTTTAGTACAAACAAATTAGTCAATTTTTATTATTATCTAATTAAATATATAATTTATATTTTCTTTAATTTTTTAATTTATATTGTAAAATGCTAATATTATAATTTTAAAAAGATAATCTATATATATTAAAATTATCTAGAATATCTTTTTAAATAATTCATTTAATATATATGGTTAAATTTGATACAGATTCAAGTTAAATTATAAGGCATATGAATATTGATAAAGTTTTAGGATTAATTTACAATACTAATATGTGACGGTGATTTAATTATTATGAATTATATATTTATTTAGAGAAAAAATAACATAAAGAATTTAATGAAGGTGTCACACATATGATCATATAGTTATTAAATTACCATATGTTTTTTTTTTTTTGGTATCATAAATGAGTCAATTGAGTTTTCCTCTACAGTGTAACATGTTTAATTCGATCACTCTCACCATACCACTCGATATTTCAAAATTTTGAGTTTTTCAAAAAAGAAAAATATATTTTATATTTAATTAATTAGTTAATTATTTTCATCAAATTCTATATTTTTATTATAACATGTTAATATTGTCTATAGTATATTATTTTATCAAATTTATTCATTTAATCGAAATATTTTAAAAGAATAAATAAAAAGAAGTAACAAATCCAAGAAAAAAAAATATTTGTCTAATTAATTATATAAGGTTTGATCATTTTAAATATTATGAGACTAAATTTAAAGCTATTGGTTTATAGTATAATAGAGAAATTTTGGTGATGATAGACATTCATTTAATATATATATATATATATATATATATATGAATGTAATGAATCTAATCATATGAATCATTAAATCATCTTATTTTTTAGTATCATAAATAAGTTAGTTAAATGTTCACCAAAACATATATTTTTGTTAATTAATTAATATAAAATTTTTTAATCAATTTCCTAATTTAAATTATAATATGTTATTGATTGTGTTTTTATTTTTTTAACTTATCTATTTAATATTCCAAGTTTGTTTGTTTTAAATGTTTATCCATTTAATTATATATTTAAGATATTTTTCAATGTCATAAGTCTAAAATTCATGACATCATTTTCTAGTTTGATTGGACAATTTTTTTAATAATATAAAATCAATTAATTTATAAGACATTTGAATGTTTAAAAAGTTTCAGAATACAAATATTTCATTATGTAGATAATCATTATGAAGTATAAAAATAGAAAATTGTTTCATATCAAAAATCTGATCATATGATAATTACATTGTCATATATTTCTAATATTATAAATTGGTAAATTAAATTTTCCTAAACAAAAATATATTAGTTAATTAAATCATTTTTTTTTCTTTTCTGTTTAAAAAAAATAAAAGTAACAAAAAATAACTATCCATTTAATTATACAAGATTAAATACCTTTTAAATATCATGAGACTAAATTAAATGATATAATTTTCTAGTTTGATGAGAAAAAATTTATTGCCATACACATTAAATAATTATAAGACATGTAAATTTAGAAAGTTTTAGAACTAATTTAAAAATACAAATACATGAAATTTATGGTAATTACTATGAATTATGTAATAATTTGAAATAATAAAAAAAAAAACTTGTTTTTATGGTGTAACGATATGATCATATGATTATTAAATCATCATATCATTCGGGTATCATAAATTAGTTAATTAAATTTTTCAAAAAAATATTAGTTGAGTAATCATTTATTTTTGTCATCAATTTATTGTTAATAGTTATATTTTTTTAAAAAAAAAATCTATACTATCCAAGTCTTTTTTTAAAAAAAGATTTTTTTTTCATCAATTTCTAACTTTTTATTGTTATTTGTTATCTTTGTAAAATAAATAAATAAATAAATAAAAATTATCTACCCTATCCAAGTCTTTTTTTTTAAAACCGAAATCCAAAAAAAAAAAAAAATTATCCATTTATTTATACAATGTCAAATACATTTTTAATTTACATTAATTTTTTTTTTTTAATAATATAGGACTAAATCTCACGTTGATCCTATTAGCACTCCCATTATTCCCACTCCATTTGAAGTTAATGAAATTAGCAATTCTATGCACTCAACTACAATTTTTTTTATCCATCTTTCTCTTCAAAAACCTTAAGACACACACACATGAACTCCCTCCTTCTTCGTTCATCAATTAATTTCAAGTACGAGAAAGACAATCTACTACAGGTAAGTCATGTAAATGGCTTTGGATTTCATTAATTTAATTATTATTATTTTTTGTTGACATCAAAGAGTTGGATTGTATTTGTTTTGCAATTAGAAGAATTATTTCTGAAAATTTAGGTATGTTTTGATCTATTTTGAATACATGTAAATTTTAGTTTTCTTTCTTCTTAGTTCAATTTTGAGCTATTTAAGATTTTTATTGTTTTACTTCAGGAAGAAAATAATTGTGGTTGTTTAATTGATCGATCTTAATAAAGATTTAACTTGAATTTAGATATTCAAAATATATGAAAATTAATTATGTATGAACTCTGTGATATTAGTTCCAAGTGTTACAAAAGAAAGTAAAAAAAGTGAATAAATAAATCAAGAGTTAGAATGACATTTAGATATATATTTTTTTTTAAATTTTTTTTTATTGAAAGAAGAATTTTTAAAATTTAGTTCTAGGTTAAAGAATTTTTTTTTTTTTTTTTTTGACAAAAATGAATTTTATTAAAGAATGCAAATTAAACATCATTTTCTTTGCCAAATGAATACCATTAAAAAAAAAACAATTCTTTGCTTCAAGCATAAGAATCTATAACATAGTCCCTTCATCCTAAATCACAGTCCCTGTCTAATATGAAATAAAGATATCATCAATATAATTTGTCTTTTTCTTTTTCCTTGTACACTTTTTGTTTTGTTTTATTTTTTGTTTCATTTGCTAATAGAATATCATATGAACTTAGTGTCATATTTGTCGATTCTATATTTATACTAGTATATTGCAAAATATATGGTTTGATTTTGATCAATTATCTTCTTATTTATTTATTTATTATTAGTTATCTTTTGATTTATTCATTTGTAATTGTCGTCAAATAAACTGTAAAACTCTATTACGTAAATGATAATATAAGGTTATATGATGAACAAATGACATTTGTATTTCCTTTATTGCAGAATAGTTATCAATTTGTACGGATAAAAGGACCTAGCTCTTCTCAGATGCTAATGAAGTTATAAATTTTGCAATGATACTTGTATTTCATATTTTATTCTTTTTGGAGTTTTAGTTTGGAAAACAATTTTTTATCTATTATTTTATCATAGTTATCAAATATTGAGATGCAACGATTTTAACTATTAAATTTCAAAATTATTGTATATTTATTTGTTTTGTTTTGTTTTGTATTATTATTGATAACAAAATAATTAAATTAAGTGTCGGTTTTAAAGAGATTTAGATTCTTGAAGTTACAAAATCTTTCATGACTAAATAATATAATTAATTACAATAATTGTCCACATCTATACCACCGTATAATAATAATAATAATAATAATAATAATAATAATAATAATATTATTATTATTATTATTATTATTATTATTATTATTATTATTCATTTAGTAACCAAATAACTCATTAATATTAAAATTATTTTAGGAATGAAATGAAATCTATTAGTGACAAATTCATGTACCTAAATAAGAGATTTTAGTGAGCAAGTTTAACAAATAAGTAACGATACTTTTAATTACTATTCCTAATATATTTAGTGAAAAATATAGATATTTTGTGACTAAATAGAAATACATTTAGTGACCAAATGCAGTATGTTTGCAACCAAGTGTTCATTGCTAAAATACTTTTTATTAGAGACAAATTCATCACTAAAGATACATAAATGGTCCAACCACAATCTCTTACCTTTTAGTGATGAAAATAGCTGACACTAATTTTAATTACAATTAGGGACAAGATTGTTGTAACTAATTATCTTTAGATACGAATTTTATGTCACTAATACTGCTGCTTTTAAGGACCAATTACTAGATTTAGTAATCACAATTTTTACGTATTAGTAATGAAAATGTTGGCAACTAATTGTGATCACAATTAGCTACTAAATTTGTAGTCACTAATGTTTTGGACGATTAGTAACTAATATTTTTTGTGGTAACTAATTATCTTTAGAAACGGACTTTCAGTGTTGAATGGGAACGACAAATTTTTTGGTCACTAAAATGAATTAGTAATGAAATCTTTACCTTTTAGTGACCATATTTTTTGTTGCTAATGATGTAATTTCTTGTAGTGGATAGATACAGAAGCCAATAAGTGCATTATACATGAAACTTAGCCCCAGAAGAATTTAGAACTAAGTTATGAACATATGTAGGATTAAGACAGTTTAATGGATCTTTATTGCAAATAACGGAATGTATTATTAATGTGCCAATTAGGATTAATGGTGAAGTACATAATTTACCTCAGACCTTAGTGACAAAGCAAAAGTGTAGCTATAAATTTATTCTAGGATTAAACTTTATATTAGGAAATAATGGAAGCATGTTAATTACACCAAGTGGTGTTAACTTTTTTAAGAAATCTACTTTTATAGAACCTAAGCTAGAAACTAGTAATATCCCTTATATTAAGAAAAAAAATAAAATAGAAAAGCCATTAGAATTAGCGTATTTTGATTCTCTACTAGTTGAGTCAGTAGTAAACTTAGAATTAGAACCTAATCAAGTTTTGAGTTATGACGAAATAGAAGAATGTCTAATGGAAAGCTATACCGAAGATCTTTGTATAATTACTATAGTAGAATCTAACCAAGATTACTCTGAAGAAAAAAGTTGACCCATAGATATAAAGAATAAAGTAGAAGCCTTAGAAAAAAAAAAAAAAAACAAAAATTATTGGTGATAACCCTGTAAATGAAAATTCTACAGAAGTGTATAAGTTAGAAATTATAAACCCTGACATTACTATGTTAACCCAAGACTTAGCCTACAGCTTAGAAGATAGAAAAGAATGCAAAATGCATATTGATACCAAACTAAAAAAAAGGGGTGCAAACTAGAGGAATTCAAACAGGCCTTTCAAGATCTCATGGTTTCTATTCAAACAAAACGAATTTTCAAACGCACCTAAAATCTGTTATTGCCTTTTCATACACGACTTACTCACACAGACCACTAAGGAGTTTTAATAGAAAATCATAAAATTTTGTTTTCATAAAAACGGGATCTCTACTAAGTACTTTTATAGAAAGAGTCCTATCAAGATTGTAACAAAACTTTTCAAACTTATATTAGGACTGTGTTACTCTAGAAATTTAATAGTTTTCTTATGCTATCATTGACCTGGCAAGACTTCCTGGTGTTTAACTAGCTGATAAAAATTTAAAAATATAAAATAGGAGGCAAGATAAACGATCTTACTTAAGAACGTATTTATAGTGACGATATATTTGATGTTGCTAAAATACATCATTTTAACAACAATCAATATTGTTGTTAAGGACAATAAAATTCTTAATTAGTTTTTTTTTTTTTTAATAAATTTTTTCATACTAAGAGACATGTTAATAATTCAATTACCATATAAATTAAGAATCTGAGTATTACATATGTTCATTAAATCGCAAGATGTAGAGATATATTTCCCCTGTAGTGAGAGATGCATTCTGAATCATGCTTAGGGTAAGTTTGACATTTCTGTAATTTTTATAATAATCACTGTTAGTTGTGCTGAAGGAATAATCATCTTTGAAGTTAGTCAGCAGACGTTTGGTTAATTTTATTTTTAAAACTAATATACAGCTCAAAAGCAGTATACACATGTTTGGTAATTTTATTGCAAAAGTGCTGAGATTAGTTATAAGGGTAATGCTATCTACCTTTCTCATTTGTCTTTTTCATTCATGGTTTGACACGTATACACTTTTTCATTTAATAAAAAGCTCTTACATCAGGGGTAAATATGTAAATAAGCTTTGCAACAAAAAGTGGGAGTTTTTTATTAAATGAAAAAGTATATACATGTCAAGCAATGAGTGAGAAAGACAAATGGGAAAGGTAGATAGCATTCCCCTAGTTACAATGACTAAAATATACATGAGTTTAGGACCTTATTTCATTTTTTTCCCATTAATTATATATATTAAATTAATATTTAAGTAGAATATTTAAATTGGAAAAAAAATTCTATAAGAACAATAAAAATATTTTCAAAAGATTTTATAAATCAAATCAATATTTAAATAGAATATTTAATTTTGAAATGAAATAAGGTATATAAATGATTTTAACTTGATTTCGTAAGGATAATAATGATATTTTAAAAGATTCATTAAATGCTGAAATATATTATTCCATAATCACCTTCAAAAAAAACCCCATCTACTTTTTAAAATAGCTATCAAAACTGGTTAAATTATTAATTAATCACTTTTAGAAGTTTTACCAAACATCATTTTATATCAAAATTATTAAATAATCTGATTTTAACTTTTCAAAAGTAATATCAAACTAGCCCTTATTACAATTGATGTCACTAGTCTCTAATAAACCCCTAATTTGACTATATATGATTTAAAAAATATAATTTTATTAAATGCTCCAATAAACGTTTTTTAATATATGTATGTCGTAGAAATTAAAATTTTGATTAGTGAAATGAATTTAAATTTATCTAACAAGTTTTTTTTATTTTTTTATTTTTCCAATTAAATTTTGATTTAAAATAATCAATAAAAAATTAACAACCCATATAGGTTATACATAAACATTATGCAATTGTTAACAAATCAAATCTTGTAGTTAGACGGCAAAGGTTTACCACTTTGATTTGAGGTTGCAAGTTCAATTCCTCGTGTATAGGGTGGTGCGGTGTTGTGCATGGTAAGGGTTGGTTTGTGGTGTTTGGCTGTGGGATTAAATGGTTTATAATATATTTATAGTAACGATATATTTTGCGTTGCCAAAATGTGGGATTAAATGGTTTATAATATATTTATAGTAACGATATATTTTACGTTACCAAAATGTAGTTCTAGCTATGCAAATAGGCGACGAAATTATTTTGTTGCTAAAGATGTTTTACGACGAATAAAATGCTTTCGTGACAATTTTAATTCGTTGCTATTGGTTATTTTTCTTATAATGAAAAGTCCATATATAAAGTTCCATGGAATCTTGAAAAGTCATCAAATTAAAAAAGTCTTTTGAAATCCTAATTAAAATCCTAATTGAATACACCCTACACCCCCCCCCCCCCCCCCCCCCCCCCCCCCCCAAAATATTACATTCATATTTCTATTTTTATTTAAAATATTACATTTAATAATGTAGTACAAGACATGAAAAAAACAATGCGCGTGAGAGAAGAT
Organism: Acer negundo; assembly: GCA_035582765.1. Taxonomy (NCBI): domain Eukaryota; kingdom Viridiplantae; phylum Streptophyta; class Magnoliopsida; order Sapindales; family Sapindaceae; genus Acer; species Acer negundo. The sequence goes on along the minus strand of CM069237.1, from coordinate 18,894,267 downwards.
GATTTTGGAAGTCCGGCCTAATGTTGTAAAAGTGGACCGGTCCGGCCCAATTCAGTCCGGCACGCCTGGTCCGTTTTTGAAAACGGGCCGGACTTGGTCCAAGCTTCTCCGGTAGGCGGACTGGACTAGGTCTGGCACGTATTCGGAAATAGTGGCCCGGCACGGCACAGCACGTGGACCGTTTCCGGTGGACTGTGCCGGCTTGCCGCCGGACCGGGACCACTAATTATTTAATTTTTTAATTTTCTTTTTTGGATTTTTGGTTTAGGGAAAAATAAAATACATAATTACAAAATAAAATACTTAACATTTTAATAATTGAATTATGTAAATGTAGTTAGATAGATTTATTATTTTTGGTAATAAGATAATTCAAAAAATGAATAAAGATAAAGTATTACAAAAATATAAAATAGATGAAGTTATGAAAATATGAAATGAAGAAGTATTTATTTATTTCTAACTTATGGAATTTAGTATTACATATTTACATGATTGCCTCATTAAAAACCTTACCAAGAAAAATCCAATGGGATAAAAACTTGGCAAGGGAAAAAGAGTGCAATCATATTACAATTTACAAGTTCTGAAACTGGTTACTACCGGAACCGGAAGCCTTATCAACATATAGATTATTGAAATTTTGAATAAGTTCATTATCTACAATTTGGTTTTGCAACCTCTTTTTAGCATGCTCCCAATCCCGAAGGCTTGTTAATACCTTCACCATGTCCGGAGACAAACAGCTTTTTCTTGGTTCAATTATGCGTCCACTGGTGTTGAATGCTTGTTCTGAAGATACCGTGGACACGGGGATAACTAGTACGTCACGTGCTAGGTGTGACAGAATCGGATACCTGTAGGTATAAGACTGCCACCATAACAACAAATCAAAATCTTCCTTGTCTTCGACAACATCGAACTGTGCTTCAAGGTACCTATTCAGTTCGGCACAAGAAGATGGGCCAGATCTTTGGGTTGAAGAAATACTTGTTGATTTGTCCTTTTTTCAGCGTTTGAGAATGCTCCAACTTGATGTCTTCGGGTGTGTCTCCGGTTCTGCTGATGGTTGGGTGTCAATGCCGCCAAACCTGCACTCATAATTACGAAAAACTTCGAACAACTTGTTTCGAATGTCAGTAACCTATTCTAAATAATCTATTTCCAAATCAATACCAATAACCTTAAAGAAAACTTCTAAACCAGATAATTTAACTCTAGAATCTACTATAACACTTAAGGCATAAAGTAAAGGAATGGTAGCCCAATATTTTTTCAACTTTGCCTCCATGGCAACAACTGCAGTGCCTAAATGAACATCTTCCCTATAAGCGTTTAACGCTTCAGACATTTCCACTATTCAATGAATTGCCTCACAAGATGTGGGGTAATAGACCCCGGAAAGAGTTACAGTAGCATTGTAAAAAATCTTTAAAAAATCAACAAAAACCCTTGCCATATACCAATCGTCTGATGTCAGTGCTTGTGCTTATGGAAGGCCAAGTTTGGCCAACTTCATGTTATAAAAACCTGAAATAGTTGTATCATATGGCAAAAAATTTTCCAGCATTAAGTAAGTAGAGTTCCACCTTACCGGCGTATCAGTTTGGAATTGTCGGGGGTGTAGATTGTTTAATCTGTAGTGTCTACAGAATTCTTGGAATCTCGGATTAGAGCTGCCAATCCAAGAAATGGCATTTCTGATGCGATCTACACGGTCGCTTACTTTCTTCAAACCAGCCTGTACAACTAAATTTATAATATGACATGCACACCGTTGATGGAAGAAATAACCTCCATCTTGCGGGATATTTCTTTCAACAAACAATGCTATAGAGCTAGTGTTTGCAGATGCATTATCTAATGTCATAGAAAGGATGCGATCTGTGATTTGATATGTTTCTAAAACAGAAATAATGACATTAAAAATATTTTCAGCGGTATGTGCAAAATCCATAGGACGAAAACCAAGAATTCTTTTTGTTATCCTCCAATCAGAATTTAAGTAGTGTCTAGTGACACATAAGTAGTCCTGTTTCGAACATGCGTTCCAAATATCAGAGGTTAATGCAATACAGACATTTAGATGGTGTAATTCAGCACTCAAGTCATCTCTAGCGGTTCCAAACAATCTTATCAAATCGTTTCTAGTGGTGGTTCTAGAAACAGTTTGATATTGGGGGCAGAATGCAGATGTGATCAACTCTTGAAAAAAAAAACATTGTCAGCAAAATTGATTGGTTGATCAGTTTGTGCAATGAAAAGTGCCAAGCAATTTCTAGCTTGTTCGAGATCGTACCTCCACGTCGTAACAGACCCATCTGGGTGCCGTTGTAGTTGTGTTTGGGTTCTAGTGTCTACCTGTCCATGTGCAGGCATGCATTTGAGCATATGTCTTCTCAAATGACCGGTTCCATTCCTACTAGTGGAATAGTCCTTAGGACAAAACTTACATTTAGCTCTGGGGCTCGTCGTCCCGTCTAGGAGTGTCATTTGTACTATGTGAAAACACTGCCAAACATCTGATGTAAATTTTTTGGGACGTGATGTTGGGGTACCAGTAGCAGTAGTGGTGGAACATGAACCTCTCGCTTGGGGTTCCGTTTATTCTGAAAGATCAAGATCATCGTTCAGCATGTTCAAACCGTCCGTGAAAAAATGATCCATTTCCTGAAATACAAATATGAACTCATTAGTCATTAATATATTATTATTTACATTAACTACCAAACTTAAAAATCATAAGTTACTAATTTAAAAATGTTAAAATTAATTACTACACATAAAAATCATAATTTACTAACAAAATATATTTAAATAAACTACTAAACTTAAAAAGCATAACTTACTAACTTAAAAATGTTAAAATTAATTACTACACATAAAAATCATAATTTACTAACAAAATATATTTAAATAAACTACTAAACTTAAAAATCATAACTTTAACTTTAAAATGTTAAAATTAACTACTATACATAAAAATCATAATTTACTAACAAAATATATTTAAATTAACTATTACACTTATAAATCATAATTTACTAACTTAAAAATGTTAAAATTAACTACTACACATAAAAATCATAATTTACTAACAAAATATATTTAAATAAACTACTAAACTTAAAAATCATAACTTACTAACTTAAAAATGTTAAAATTAACTACTACACATAAAAATCATAATTTACTAACAAAATATATTTAAATTAACTATTACACTTATAAATCATAATTTACTAACAAAAAATATTTACATTAACTAATACACTAGTACACTTTAAAAATTTTATCTTGCTAACACAATTATTAAAATTAACTACTGCACAAGTACACATAATAATGATTAATTAACTACTAAAAAAAAATAAAAATAATTTACTAAATAAAAAAAATATTTAAAAAATTAGGTAAAGTGTTTACATAACATTAAAAATTTACTTACATAAAGAAATAATAACATTTAAAGAACAATGTACCTTAAAAGTTTTGTGTGTTGGTGGAAAATGAAGAGAACAATAGATAGATAGATAATAGGGAATTAATATAATAGTATTATAAAATGTAATAAATGTATATATATATATATATATAGAGAGAGAGAGAGAGAGAGAGAGAGAGAGAAACAATGAAATTGAATGAAAATGTGTAGAGATTTGTAGAATGGAGAGAGATTGAGAGAATGAGAGAATGAGAGAAAGTGCCAAAGTGATTGAAAAATGGAATGGATGGGGGTATTTATAGAAAAATTAGAATTGTGAGTGAAAATATATAATAGAAGAGTTTAGGGGGTGTTTGGTAATTTTTTAAGCCTCCAACGGTTGAATTTCAAAATTCAACCGTTGGAACTTGGCTGGCAGCATTAAAATTTTTTTTTATTATTATTTTTTTAAATCAAACGGCCGGACCTTGGGGCCGGCCCGTCTGACCGGTTCGGCAGCAGTCCGCCTGACTTGGTCTGCCGGCTTGACGTGCCGTGGCGGGCTGGTCCGGCAGACCAGACGCCTACAGCCCTGCACACGGCACGCCTCTGTGCCGGTCTTGATCCGGCACAGCCCCTTCTCGGATCTGACCTGATCCAACCCGTTTTGGTTGGCAGGCCAAAGGACCGACCCACTTGGGCCTGGTCCATTTTTACAACACTAGTCCGCCCTAGTAACACCATGTTGCACAGGACTAAATAGTCAAGTGCGGGCCGGATAAAGTATATCTACCGGATCAAGTATATCCACCAGATCAAGTAATCCGGTTAAAAAGTTTTGCCAAACACCGAACAGTACTAAATTAGCAATGTCCAGTCCAGTGCATTGTAACAAACAAGCTCTAAAAGGAATTGAGGCCAGAATTGATGGCTGAAATTTGAGTCACCAAATTTTTAGTTACAAGTTTATAACCATAGGCCATGTTTGATGGCTTGTATAGTATTGTATTAGCCTTTTAAAATGTATTAAAACAATACAATATAGTGTTTGGTGTAAACACTGTATTGTATTATTTTAGTATATTTTAATTGCCCAATACAACAAACACCGTATTAACTAATACATTATATTTAGTGGTATTAGGTTGTATTTTATTAGAAAAAAAAAAAAACACACTTTTCATTTCTCTCTATTTTTCAACAAATATGAAATATTGAAGAAATATGTGTTATGTTGTTAATATTTTTTTAAATTTTCAAAATTATATAGGAAATATTTATTTTATTTGTAAAAATATTAATTATTTTAATTTTTTGTTTCAATTGAAATAAAAATATTTATTGATTTATTCATGGTAAGGATATTTAAAATTAATTATTAATTATTTTTTTTAAAAAAATATTATATTTTTATAATATAATAAAATACAATAAAATCATATATAAATAACTTAATACGATATAATACATTGCATCGCCAAACACTAGTTTTTATTAATGATAATACAGTCCAATACAATCCAATCCAATACAATACAGTGTGCCAAACAAGCCTTTCTGTGATGGATTCCAGTAAAAAACAAATTCTATGTACTATTTTGCAGATGAAATTTATTGAAATTAAATTGTGTCGTTTTCTTATCAAAATAGAAGTTTCTTCCAACTTGATGTCTATTTCTGGAAAATTAATGTTAATAAATATATATTTGGTGGTTAGAACTGATTGAAAAGAAGCATATATGATTATATGGTTCTCATTGCTTAATAAAAAGTTAGTGGAAGCTGCAGGCTTGTTAATTTGTTATGCTTATTTGATTGGCTTAAATTTATAACTTGAAACCAGCAACTGTATGTAACAAACAAACCTGTCTACAGTAGTATTAACTAACAAGTCAAGCATGGACAATCTCTGATACTGATTGTTCATTTTCCACCATGCATCAATCACATATTAGAGTGTGTGGAGAACAGTTTCAATTGGACGGTCTTTTCACGTCATTTTGACGTCTATTTCATAAAATTGTGATTTATATAAAATTAAATATAAAAATAAATCCAAATTGATATTTAAAATAAATAAAAACACAACATGACACGAATATGATTACGTGGTAGATAGATATATACGAATGAATGACTTGATATAGTGGTAACATCGAAGCAGCATTTGTGAGTGAGAAAGAGAGATGAAATGCAACCACAAAGGGAATTGAAAGCAACCATAGGGGGACCGCAATGCAAATTACAAGGGGTTTTTAAATTTGTAATTGGAATAATTGAAATATTGAGACAAAACAACGAAAGGTCACAGTTGGGTCCCACAAGGAATCCCTCATGAAGAGAGGTAGCCAATAAGAATTCAGAGATTAGGATGGGATTTCAAAACCTTAGCCAATCAACAGTGAGATAGGACCAATTCATGGGTCCCATACAAAATTTCTGTAGCAAACCACCGAAAGTGTGCATGGGCTGGGGCTCTCTAGTCTATAACCATGTTGTGCAACGTCTATGTTTGTGCTCAAAAGACACAATTGGGGCACCAATTATTTTCATGGGGTCATCACAACACAACACAGCAACTGCTTCTCTGTATTCAAGTCTCAACTTTCAATAATTGAACCGCTAGTGTCCCAAACTAACACATCAATCTACCCCAATATACCTTCTAATAGAAACTTTAATCCTTCAAAAAAAAAAAAAAACAAAAGTTTCTTCTTGTAAATTTTTTTGTTTCATGGTCACGGAGATGATGAAAGCAGCTAATGCTATGGGAGGCAAGACGGCAAGAGCCTGCGACGGCTGTTTGAGGAAGCGGGCACGGTGGTATTGCGTGGCAGATGATGCTTTTCTCTGCCAAGGTTGTGATTCATCAGTCCACTCAGCGAACCAGCTCGCGAGCAGGCACGAGAGGGTTAGACTCGAAACTAGAACATTGTCATCATCGTCTAATAAAGCTATGCATGGTGCTCTAACCGATGTCAAAGATGGAGTTACAGTTCCATTATGGCACCAAGGGTTCACTCGAAAGGCACGGACGCCGAGGCCTAACAAGGCCATGTTGGTGCAACAAGCTGTAAAGGCTCATGAGGACAAAGTAGTTTTCATTTCTAATGATGAACCTCTTGTTCCTGAGCTTGGTTGTGAAGAAGGGTCACTAGATGATGACGATGCTGCGAACGCAGATCAGGAGCAGATGCTTTGTCAAGTGCCTGTTTACGATCCATTCGAATCAGAAATTAACTGTGATATGATAGCAAGTGAAGATGGGATGGTGAATAAAGATGAAAATATGTTTGTTTATGCAGAAGAAAGAACTAGTAATGATTTGGATGATTTACATGGATTTCTGCCTTCAGATATGGATCTTGCTGAGTTTGCTGCTGATGTTGAGAGCTTATTGGGAGGTAATATTAATAATAATACTTGCCTTGATCATGAAGATATCAAAGTATTGGATTTGTTAGACTTTAAAGAGGAAAATGATAATGATCTTTGTTTTGGAGACACAATAGTGAAGGTTAAGGATGAAGAAGCAGATCATCAGGAGGATGTTATAGATTGGAACTTTGATTTTGATTCCCCGGTGATCGGACAAGACGAAGAGGATGATAAAGTATTGGTGCCTCTAGTTGACACAGCTATGGCTAATAGTACTCGTGAATGTAATAATAAGGTGGAGAGAAACATATCTTTGAGACTAGATTATGAGGCTGTTATCGATGCTTGGGCAAGCCAAGGTTGTCCATGGACAACCGGAAGTCGCCCTGAGTTTAATCACGACGATTGTTGGCTTGACTGCATGGTATAATTCTTTACTAATCTGAACTTTTATTTTATAATTCAGTTAGTTATAAACTGTACGTAAATGAAATTTATATATACTTTGTGTGTATGCAATATTTCAGGTTGCGTGCCCTAAACATGTTCATCACCCTTACGGAGGAGTAGGGTTCCATGTGGGTGGCAGAGATGGTGGCAGAGAAGCAAGAGTATCGAGGTACAAAGAGAAGCGAAGAACACGGTTGTTTTCGAAGAAGATTAGGTACGAAGTGCGGAAACTAAATGCAGAGAAGAGGCCTAGAATGAAAGGCCGGTTCGTTAAGAGGACTTCCTTTATGGGGAATGCAGCTTTTCCTTACCTGAACCAGTGATGATTAATTAACCATTTACAGCCAGAGCTTGCATGCGGCAAAATAATAAAGAGCTGCTGGTTAGGGCTAGCTATTAATGGCTACTTTCACTGTTAATTAGAGGAAGCTGTTAGATATCTGTCTAACAGCAGGATGATTAGTACATATATAATAACTTCTTGACAATCCAAGCATGTCTGAGAGACGTTGCTTGACTAGTTGTCAAGAGATCAATTAATCGATTTTAGTGAATTTCTTATCTTAAATCTTCTGGCTCGCGCATGAAATCGTTGCTTATAAACAGGTTCATGCTTGTATATCTAACTCTCATGTAGATATATATATATATATATATATATATATATATGCTGGTACATGCTGAGTCCTGCGTGCATGAAATTTCTGCTCGTTAACTTGTTTCTAAATTATATACTTAATTGATTGTAAAACTTTTAAGTATTAATCATAAGAAGAAGAAGAAGAGGAAAACCTGTGCCTTCTTTATATGTGTATTTTTTAACATTTTCTTTGTCATGCATCAAAACAATGAAGCATTAATTCTTTGTTTCTTGTCACATCAATTAATGCACAGTGAAGATATATATCTTAATTAAATTTGTTTTCAATCAAGCTGAGATTCATATATATGTGTATAATCTGCGACAATCTATCTAACTGTATCAAATGTATGTATATGAAGTTCTCTGCTAGTACTCTCGGACAACTTTTTTTTTTTTATTTTTTTATTTTATAAGTATTACACTGTTACATAAATTCAGGGTTTTTTGAGGTAGGGGGAATCAAACCCGTAACCTCGTGGTACAAATATGAGAGATTTACTACGGACCTACCTCATCTCATCCGCTCGAACAATTTTTTAAATTATCGGGACCATACAAAGATCCGAGACAAAAGGATGAATCAAAGTCAAACCGCATGCTAAGAAAAATGTTACATATATCTAGACATGACGCCGGTTCAGTTCCAACCATGGAACTGAACCGGAATCAGGGAGGTTCCGATTCCAGTTCAAAAAAATGAAGAACCGGACCGAAACCGTCGGTTCGGTTCCGATTCTGTAACCGGCGGTTCCAATCCTTGATTTTGTTTTTTTTTTTTTTTTTATAAATTGTTTTGGGTCTTTCCAATACATTTATTTTTAGTTTTTTTACTTAATTAAAATTCATTTCCAACAAATTTTTCAAATTTATTTCCAACCATTTATTTCCATCAATTTTTTCACATTTTTTCTTCAAGAATTTTTACAATTCAATTTTTTAAATGGCAAGAAGTGGAGACGGTCCAAAGCATTCCATTTCGATGAAAGGTAAGAGTCATATGCCGAACAATGTCGGTTATGACAACCTCGCATATCATGAGTTCCTGTAAGCCCAAGCAGTCGAGCCTTTGCTGAAGCCCTAAACTCTCCTCATCCCCCTCCAATAATTTCTGAACCCGATCCCAATGCCACCTCCCATTTGACAAGCCAATCAGAAAATATGTCTGATTCCCCTCTAAAATTTGAATTTGAACCACCTATGGAAGAGAAGTTATAGAAGCAGCCCAAATCTGATCTCTTCGTACTCCATATGAAGAAAGTAATGTGAGCAGATGGAAGCACAGTAGCGGTTTGTAATTACTACAAAAAAGTATTTAAGTGGGCCAAATCTAAAGGATATGGCTCATATCGGAAGCATATAATAAACAATCATCCAGATGCACAAGCTAGATTGAGTTCACAAGTCCAAATTTTCAGGTACGTTACCCATAACCAACAATTATTTAAATATAGTGATGAAAAAAATAAAGAAGAATTAGCTAGAATGATTGTAGTAGAACACTTACCAGTTAGTTTTGGTGAAAAGATTAGTTTTATTAATTATTGTCAACAAGCATTAAATCCTGCTGCATGTTGTGTTTCTAGAGCCACTCTCACAGAAACACTTCATAACATTTATTACAAAGAAAAAAGGAAGTTGAAAAAATATTTTGAAAAATATTTAGTCATATTTATGTATGTGCTGACATATGGAGTGACCATTGGCAAATGCATTCATACGTGGGTGTCACTTGCTATTATATGGATAATGCATGAATTATCCAAAAAAGAATTCTTACATTTAGACTTTCTGATGATGCACACACTGCTACTAATATTTTTAGACAGCTTAGAATTATTTTTGAAAAGTATAAAATTGAAAACAAAATTTTTATAGTTGGTTTTGATAATGCTTCCAATAATACTGCTACTATTCTTGCTTTAATTGATTTATGCAAACCATATTTTGGTGGTAAATTTTTTCATCAAAAATGTGCATACCATGTTTTAAATTTATGTGCTAAAAAAGGATTAGAAACTCTTCAAGATTTTATTAAACCTATGAAAGATGACCTTTGTCATTTGTGGAAACATCCTTCTGCAATGAAAGCATGGGCAAAATTTTGTAAATAAAATGGTATGCATGCCATTAGATTTCCTTGTGATGCTCAAACACGTTGGAATTCTACTTATAAATTGCTTGCTCAAAGTTATGATTATAGGGATTTATTTGTTACTTTTATTCAATATAATGTTAGTCACATTAATCTTTATTCAACTCATTGGGATGTTTGTACAAAAGTTTGTGATTTGTTAAAAGTCTTTAATAATACTACTAACAATTTATTTAGTGTTTATTATCCTACAATTAATTTATTTATTATTGAGAATCTTAATATTGCCGGTGTCTTTTCGTATTGTGCATCCGACATAGAATTACTGGAGTTCGTTACTGCTATGAAATCAAAATGGTTAGACTATTATAAAGAGTCTCCAAATATTTATTTGATTGCAATGTGTTTTGATCCACGTTGTAGATTAAAAATTTTTTCTGAATATCTAACTATTTATTATTAATGTTTACAAATAGATTATGATGTTGATATGTCTTCTTCTAGAATTAAGACATTATTGTATGAGTTATATGATGAATATCTTAAAGTTTATGGTCCATCACTAAACATAGATGTTCCAGAAACTCACAATGTATCTCATTCCCCATCATCCACTGGATTTTTGAGTTTAGGGTATAATCTGTTATCCAAAAACCAAAAAATAACGAGGTTCCTCTTCATAATTAAGCTCGAGCACGGATTCCGAGCTTAAATCTCATATAGGTACCTCTTTTGAGTTTTTGGAAGACAGTGATGTTAAAAAAATTGATATCCTACACTGGTGGAATGAGCATGAAAGGTACTTTCCAATCTTGGCTATTATAGCCAAACAAATTCTTTCAACACTAGTTTCTATGGTGGTCGTGGAATAATAGTTTAGCACAGGTGGAAATACACTAAATGCAAAACGTTTGTTTTTAAGTCCAGAATCAATTCAGCTACAAGCTTGTGTTGATGATTGGACCAAGGTGCAAAACAAACAATAAGAAATCGATCAAAATGCACCTAACGATTTCTTCAAAGATGAACAAGCTTGATGAGAATAAGAGAGTTACACTAAGGGATCCACTGCATGTTCTGGCTGGTCCAATAATAAGATCAAGGGCCAAGAGATTTAAAGAGGCACTCAATGGCCTGATTTAAGACACTTGGGCTGATTCTGAAGTGTTAAAGTCCAAGATGAGCCCATATGAAGACCAAGGCTTAATTAACGTCATCAATGCAATTAATTGGGCCGAATAAGAGAAGCTTGGGCATGAAGCACAAGCTGGGGTGTGTGGAGGAGATTTAATTTCAGTTTTTTTCCTTTTTAGTTTTTAGAGAATAAAGAGTTAATTTATTTCCCAAATTAAGGGGTTGATTTGTTTTCAGTTTTAACTTTCCAAATAGGGAGCAAGTCAATAGTTGCTTGTTTTAGTTTTAGTTTTATTTTCTTTCCCGTTTATAAGGCCTTTGGCCGATTTCTCTTTTTTCCTTTCTTGTTTATTAGGGTTTTAGTTTATAAAGAACCCTCTAATGTATTATTTCGGCAGACTTTGATTGAATTAAAAATTGAGAGGATTCTTTTTCTCTTTTGTTCTTTAAGAACTATTTGAACTTATCAGATTTTCTCTGTGGCGTTCATCATTGACTTATCAATCAAGTATTCCATCCTTGATGGTGGCGTCCTCCTTATATCAAGGTTCACATCTCTTTATAAATGTTAGGTCACGGTTTCCATCCAAAAACCTGAGCTTAGAACGATCTTAAGAATCAAACCGGTGAGGTTCGTATCATTTGGTATCAGAGCTTAGGCTTCGAAAATCAGGGTTTAATCTATCCCTGTTCTTCTTTCTTCTTTGATTTCGTACCATCAAAAAAAAAAAAAAAAAAAAAAAAAAAAAAACTTGATTCCGATTGATCAAGGTCAAAAAAAAAAAAGTACAAAAAAAAAAAGTTCCTTTGAAAGGTCATATAGTTGAACTTATATCAACTAGTGTTATTCTACTTCTTGATTTCATGCATTGATATTCAAAAAAAAAAAAAAAGCCGTAGAATCTCATCTTTGTTATTCTTGTTCTTTTATTTTTTCATTCCAAACCCTTTGTGATTTGTTTCGTGTGAACATGGCTAAGAAATCTTGGTTATTGTTTGATTAGTTTGATAAGAACTTTTGAGAAAATAACGAGTGGAAAAAGGCAAGAGTGGTGAGTACATATTGAGGGTAAAAGCCGATTTTTTATTGTGTGAAAACATGAGTGTTGAGTGATCTGTTTTTTTCGAGTGAAACACGTGAGAGAGTGTTGTGAGATTTTTTTTTTTTTTAATCCTTATTTTGCAGGGAAAACATGTCTGAAAATAACGATAAAGGCGTTACTAATGATTCTTCCATACCAGTGGACCTAAAGCTTTGGAAGGAGGCATTAGTATGGGAGATGAGACGGATGATGAAGGGTAAATTGGAACAATTACATGAGCGCTTAGATCAAGTGGAGAACTCACGCATGGAATAGCCACAACCCGTTCCATAAGCATATAGGAGAGAGAGAGTTCCGGTTAGAGAAGAAGTCAATGATTATTATGGGGATGATAATGACATAGAGAAGGATGATCGCATGTCCAATGTGGGTGCGGGCAGATTTAGGCGTGGAATTAGAGGTAGAGGCGCTAGGTATGGGAATAGAGGAGATAGGTATGGAGAGAGCGTTGATAATAATTTGGGTAGTATTAAGGTGAAAATTACAACCTTCTAAGGTAAAACTGATCCTGAAGCTTATTTGAAGTGGGAGAAAAGAATAGAATTGGTGTTTGATTGCCATGACTATTCTGAGTAGAAGAAGGTAAAGTTGGCTGCCATAGAGTTTACTGATTATGCTATTGTTTGGTGGGATCAATTGATTGTGAGTAGGAGAAGAAATGGAGAGAGACTTATTGAGACGTGGGAGGAGATGAAAACTGTTATGAGGAGACGATTCATTCCGAGTCACTATTATAAGGGTTTGTTTCAGAAATTGCAAACTCTTACTCAAGGTTTTAAGTGTGTTGAAGACTACTACAGAGAAATGGAGATAGCCATGATTCGGGCTGATATAGAAGAGGACCGAGAGGCTACTATGGCTAGGTTTCTAAATGGGCTAAACTAAGACATTGCAAATATGGTGGAGTTGCAACATTATGTTGAGCTAAATGACATGGTGCATGTGGCCATTTAAGTGGAACAACAGTTGAAGAGGAAGGGTTCCACACGGGTTGGGCAAAATTTGGGTTCTTCATCATCATGGAAATCGAATTGGAGCAAGAAGGATGACCAGCTTAGTTTCAAGGCCAAGACCGAACCTTCCAAAGATCTTAAGGTTGGGGGCACATTAAATCAAGGTAAATCAGATTCTCAACCTTCTAGAAACCGTGACATTAAGTGCTTTAAGTGTTTGGGAGCAGGTCATACTGCATCACAATGTCCAAACAAGAGAGTAATTGTTTTGAAGGATGGTGGTATCGAATCCGAGGGTGAATCTGATAATGAGTCCATGACACCTTTTGATGATGCAAGTGACAATGCATATCCAGTGGGTGGAGAGCTTTTGGTTGTAAGAAGAGCTCTTAGTGCTCAAGCCAAGGAAGATGATGAGGTACAACGTGACAACATCTTTCACACCTGCTGCCATGTTAATGATAAGGTATGTAGCATGATTATTGATGGGGGGAGTTGTACTAATGTGGCTAGCACTATTTTGGTGGAAAAACTGAATTTGACCACTTTTAAGCACCCAAAACCTTATAAGCTACAATGGTTGAATGATAGTTGGGAAGTTAGGGTGAATAAGCAGGTGTTGGTGTCTTTTTCAATTGGAAGATATAAAGATGAAGTTACTTGTGACGTGGTGTCAATGAATGTGGGTCATATCCTTTTGGGAAGACCATGGCAGTTTGATAGGCATGTGACTCGTGATGGATATACTAATAGATACTCATTTGTACTCAATAAAAGGCCAATCACTCTTGTACCTTTAACCCCAAGACAAGTATATAAAGATCAAATGAGGTTAAAAAAAGATAGAGATGTAATAAAAAGAGTGAGAGCTTAAAAGAAAGAGAGTCCAAATCAGCAAAAACAGAAACAAAAGTCCAAACAGAAAAAGAGGCTGATGAGAGAAAAAGAGAGAGAAAACAAGTGAGCTTTTATGCAAGAGAGAGTGAGATAAAAAAAGATTTGTTTTCAAATCAGCCGATGATTGTACTTTTGTACAAAGAAGCTTGTTTTAGTACTAACGAACTTGACTCTTCTTTGCCTAGTGTTGTTGTTTCACTTTTGCAAGACTTTGATGAAGTGTTTCCCAAAGAGATGCCTATTGATTTACCACCAATAAGGAGGATTGAGCCCCAAATTGATTTTGTACCCAGAGCACCTATCCCAGATAGACCCGCATACAGAAGTAATCCGGAGGAGATAAAGGAACTTCAAAGGCAGGTTAATGAGCTCATGGAAAGGGAGTACGTGCATGAGAGTATGAGTCCTTGTGCGGTTCCCGTATTGCTTGTACCTAAAAAGGATGGAACATGGAGGATGTGCATTGATTGTCGTGCCATCAACAATATCACTGTAAAGTATCAACATCCTATTCCTAGATTAGATGATATGCTTGATGAATTGCATGGTTCTATTGTTTTTACTAAAATTGATCTTAAGAGTGGATATCATCAAATTAGGATGAAAGAAGGTGATGAGTGGAAAACTGCTTTTAAAACAAAATATGGTTTATATGAGTGGTTAGTTATGCCTTTTGGATTAACTAATGCACCAAGTACTTTCATGAGATTAATGAACCATGTTTTGCGTGCTTTTATTGGAAAATTTGTGGTTGTTTACTTTAATGACATTTTGATTTATAGTAAAAACCTTGATGAGCATGTTAACTTAGATGGGAAGAAAAAGGTAGAATTTGTTAAGCAAATCCATGAAAAGACTAGACAAAACATCAAGATGAGAACTGAGCAATATGCCAACCAAGCTAATAAAGGGTGCAAGAAAGTTGTGTTTGAGCCCGGTGATTGGGTGTGGTTACATATGAGGAAGGAACGGTTTCTAGTCCAGCGGCGTTCTAAACTACTTCAAAGGGCAGATGGCCCATTTCAAGTGATTGAAAGAATCAATGAGAATGCCTACAAGTTAGATCTTCCAGGTGAGTATAATGTTAGTGCAAGCTTCAATGTTTCTGATTTGTCTCCGTTTGATGTAGCTGACGATTTGAGGATAAATCCTTTTCAAAAGGGAGGGAATGATGAGAATAAGAGAGCTACACTAAGGGATCCATTGGATGTTCCGACTGATCCAATAACAAGAGCAAGGGCCAAGAGATTCAAAGAGGCACTCAATGGCCTGATTCAAGACACTTGGGTTGATTCTGAAGTGTTAAAGTCCAAGATGAGCTCACATGAAGATCAAGGCTTAATTACCGTCATCAATGCAATTAATTGGGCCGAATAAGAGAAGCTTGGGTGTGAAGCACAAGCTGGGGTGTGTGGAGGAGATTTAATTTCAGTTTTTTTTCTTTTTAGTTTTTAGAGAATAAAGAGTTGATTTGTTTCCCAAATTAAGGGGCTGATTTGTTTCCAGTTTTAGCTTTCCAAATAGGGAGCAAGTCAATAGTTGCTTGTTTTAGTTTTAGTTTTATTTTCTTTCCTGTTTTTAAGGCCTTTGGCCGATTTCTCTTTTTTCCTTTCTTGTCCATTAGGGTTTTAGTTTATAAAGAACCCTCTAATGTATTATTTCGGTAGACTTTGATTGAATTAAAAATTGAGAGAATTCTTTTTCTCTTTTGTTCTTTGAGAACTATTTGAACTTATCAGATTTTCTCTGTGGCGTTCATCCTTGACTTATCAATCAAGTATTCCATCATTGATTGTGGCGTCTTCCTTATACCAAGGTTCACATCTCTTTATAGGTGTTGGGTCGCGGTTTCCATCCAAAAACCTGAGCTTAGAACGATCTTAGGAATCAAACCGGCGAGGTTCGTATCAAAGCTAGAAGTGGAATGGATGATCATGGCAACGATCAGTTGCGGTGCCACCTCACCACCTCATCACCAAACCTACAGTAAAAGATAAGAGAATTATATGACCTTTGATTCCTCTAAACTTCAAGATGATACGTAGGCAACTTAATTGTGGTAAAAATTAAGTGCAAGACCAATTTTACATTTTTTTAGTTTTATTTTAATTTATTTTGTTAATTTGTCATATATTTATTTTATTTAATTTCGGGTGACCCAATAAAATGAATTTACAATTTTACATGTCTAATTTTTTTTTAAATAATAATAAATATAAGAAAAACAAAAGGAACCGAACCATCGGAACCACTGAAACCGGACCAAAATCGGAGAACCGGAATCGCCAGTTTCGAACCGAACCAAAACCGACGTCATGTTTACATATATCCTAACGATCCTCTGATCGCGGCAACGTTATTAATGTCGCAGATTTCACTCGGTTAGAGTATCGTAGAACTGAGAGCTCGCGAGCAATGGTCCATTCATACAAATAATCTTAATGCATTTAATAAATAACTAGATCTCACCGTTGTGAGAAGCAATCATGGAAGCAATACAACAAATCCAAATATATGATTTAGTAATCAAAATGAATTCAAGTCTGTACAATAAATATCTGTGAAAAAAAAAAGTTTGTACAAAAAAATCCAAATGTATGATATCTAGTAATCATAATGAATTCAAGTTTGCTGTTATTTTATAATGTTTATTAATTACTCTTTTGTTGTCTTAGCTCATGTTTGGCATAGCTTTTGGAAGCTGGTTTTAGGCTTTTAGGGCCTGAAAACCACTTTTAAAGGTGTTTGTTTGATAAAGGAAAAACTCATTTGAATTTTAAAAACTTTACTAATAATGTGTTTGGTAGGACTTCTCTAGAAGCCAAAAGGATTTATATTTATGTTTATTTATTTATTTATTTATTTTTAATGTTAAAAGCTCTTTTAAGATGTTATTTTTGGTTAATTGGCAAAACCCAAGAAATACATTTTTTTTTTTATATATTAAAAAAGCTATTTTATACCTACTAGAAGACCTGGACTGTTTGTTTTTTGTTTTTACTTGAATCTTAATAGGTCTAGATCATTAACCCTCTAACTTGTTTGTTTTTTTAGTGCATATGTTTTCACTTAATAGTTAAATGGTTTTCATTTTACTATTATATCCTTCATTTGATTTTAAGTACTTTCATTTTAATAATAATATTATTATTTAGAATGAATTTTAATATTACCTTATATAAATAATAATAATTTAATAATATTTTTCCAAATAGATATTTAGAATGAAATTAATATTTTATTAAAAAAAAAAACTAGCGAGGAAGAAAGCCTTTTTCCTTGCTGATTCCTCAAGAGGAGGCTTCATCTGGCAGCAACGACGGAGGTCGGCGACCTCTTTCAAAGAGGCCAATGGCCTTCATTGTCGATTTTGGAGGTGCTTCCTCCATTAAAATGAATGGGAGGAGGTGCGGCCTCCTCTCATTACTTGAGAGGAGGTCGGCTAGCCCGTCAAATATAGGGAGGAGACCCTCTAGCCTTCTCCATTCATGATTCATGGAGGAGGTTTTGCCTTCTCCTAGGTTAGGATAAGGGTTAGGGTTAGTGTTTGATAGAATTGGGGATTTTTCTTTTTTCTTTTTTCTTTTTCTTTTTTGTTGTCGCTAATAAGGTGTTTTTGTTAATATTTTAATTATATGGGGTTATTTTAGAAAATTTATATTAATGTGCTAAATATGATTTATTAAATAAGTGAAAACTCAAAAATTTTAGCTTTTTAATTTAAGTTGTTTTTAGTTTAATTTAATATACAAGTGGAAAAACAAACAGAAAAAATTCACTTAACTTATAACTTAAAGACTTAAGACTTAAGACTTGTGAAAAACAAACATCACCTTGGTGCTAAAATTTAAGCAAAAACAAAGGAAGTTGGTTTTCCTTAATAGATCTTTCAAAGTGCCAATTTCACCCTTATTCTAATGAATAACAAAACATAATTTTCTCTCATATCCAACCTGACACCTTTCTTTTTCAATTTCTACCTATAATCTCTTTATTATTTTAGTAGATTTATTTCAGATTAATTTTATAACTTTATTATTGAAATAAAAAAATTATTTCATTGATTTATTATTTTATGGATTTTTATTTTAAATTAATTTTTATCTCTTTATTATTTAATTAATAGAATATTTTATTTCAAATTAATTTTTAGAACTTTATTATTTTAATAAAACAGACATTACCCATTTTCTATAATTGACTAATGGTAGTCTAGTACTGTTAGTCAACAGGTCAAGCAGAAGTCAATGTTATTTTATAATTTTTTTCATCGATTTGTGTGTTATTATGCATATAACCAGGACAAGTTTATGTAATTTACCCTATATTATTTTAGACTATATTTTGGTCTTCTATGTAAAACAAGTTGTGAAGATTTTAGATTTTAGTTGAGAATGCAGTCTATAACATATTGTGATATAACATTGAAGTTTTGGTTGTAATTTTTTTTAAAGTTATTTGTTGTAGTTTATGATTTAAATAGGTCGTTGGAGGAATTTTTTTTTTTTTTTTTAAAAGTTAAGAATGAGTAGATAAAAATATTTGTAAACATTAAAAAACAAAACTAAATAGAAAAACAAAATCAATTGAACTAGTGTTGTAAAAATGGATCAGGCCCAAGTGGGTCGGTCCATTTGGCCAGCCAAGCAAAACGGGCTGGATCAGGTCCGATCCGCGAAGGGGCTGTGCCGGACCAAGACCGGCACGGAGGAGTGCCGCATGCCGGGCTGTACGGGTCCGATCCGCAGGACCAGCCGGCCACGGCACGTCAAGCCAGCGGACCAAGTCAGGCGGACTACCGCCGGACCGGTCAGACTGGCCAGCCCCAAGGTCCGGCCGTTTGATTTAAAATAATAATAATAATAATAATAATAATAATAATAATAATAATAATAATAATAATAATTTAATGTTGCCAGCCAAGTTCCAACGGTTGAATTTCAAAATTCAACCGTTGGTTGACGTCAGCCAACGGTTGAATTTTGAAATTCAACCGTTGGAGGCTTAAAAAATTACCAAAAATCTCCCTAAACTCTTCTATTTTATATTTTCACCCACAATTCTAATTTTTCTATAAATAACCCCATTCATTCCATTTTTCAATCACTTTGACACTTTATCTCATTCTCTCGTTCTCTCAATCTCTCTCCATTCTACAAATCTCTACACATTTTCATTCAATTTCATTGTTTCTCTCTCCTCTCTCTCTCTCTCTATATATATATATACATTTATTACATTTTATAATACTATTATATTAATTACCTATTATCTATCTATCTATTTTGTCTCTTCATTTTCCACTAACACACAAAACTTTTAAGGTACATTGTTCTTTAAATGTTATTATTTCTTTATGTGAGTAAATTTTAAATTTTATGTAAACACTTTAGCTAATTTTTTAAATATTTTTGTTTATTTAGAAAATTATTTTTATTTTTTTTAGTAGTTAATTAATCATTATTATGTGTACTTGTGTAGTAGTTAATTTTAATATTTGTGTTAGCAAGATAAAATTTTTAAAGTGTACTAGTGTAGTAGTTAATGTAAATATTTTTTGTTAGTAAATTATGATTTATAAGTGTAATAGTTAATTTAAATATATTTTGTTAGTAAATTATGATTTTTATGTGTAGTAGTTAATTTTAACATTTTTAAGTTAGTAAGTTATGATTTTTAAGTTTAGTAGTTTATTTAAACATATTTTGTTAGTAAATTATTATTTTTATCTGTAGTAGTTAATTTTAACATTTTTAAGTTAGTAAATTATGATTTATAAGTGTAATAGTTAATTTAGATATATTTTGTTAGTAAATTATGATTTTTATGTGTAGTAGTTAATTTTAACATTTTAAAGTTAAAGTTATGATTTTTAAGTTTAGTAGTTTATTTAAATATATTTTGTTAGTAAATTATGATTTTTATATGTAGTAATTATTTTTAACATTTTTAAGTTAGTAAGTTATGATTTTTAAATTTAGTAGTTTATTTAAATATATTTTGTTAGTAAATTATGATTTTTATGTGTAGTAATTAATTTTAACATTTTTAAGTTAGTAACTTATGATTTTTAAGTTTGGTAGTTAATGTAAATAATAATATATTAATGACTAATGAGTTCATATTTGTATTTCAGGAAATGGATCATTTTTTTCCCGGAAGGTTTGAACATGTTGAACGATGATCTTGATCTTTCAGAACAAACGGAACCCCAAGCGAGAGGTTCATGCTCCGCCGCAACTGCTACTGGTACCCCAACATCACGTCCCAAAAAATTTACATCAGATGTTTGACAGTGTTTTCACATAGTACAAATGACACTCCTAGACGAGATGACGAGCTCCAGAGCTAAATGTAAGTTTTGTCCTAAGGACTATTCCACTAATAAGAATGGAACCGGTCATTTGAGAAGACATATGCTCAAATGCATGCCTGCACATGGACAGGTAGACACTAGAACCCAAACACAACTACAACGGCAAATGGGTCTGTTACGACGTGGAGGTACGATCTCGAACACGCTAGAAATTGCTTGGCACTATTCATTGTACAAACTGATCAACCAATCAATTTTGCTAACAATGTTTTTTTTCAAGAGTTGATCACATCTGCATTCTGCCCCCAATATCAAACTGTTTCTAGAACCACCACTGGAAACGATTTGATAAGATTGTTTGGAACCGCTAGAGATCACTTGAGTGCTGAATTACACCATCTAAATGTCTGTATTGCATTAACCTCTGATATTTTGAACGCATGTTCTAAACAGGACTACTTATGTGTCACTGGACACTACTTAAATTCTGATTTGAGGATAACAAAAAGAATTCTTGGTTTTTGTCCTATGGATTTTGCACATACTGTTGAAAATATTTTTAATGTTATTATTTCTGTTTTAGAAACATATCAAATCACAGATCGCATCCTTTCTATTACATTAGATAATGCATCTGCAAACACTAGCTCTATTGCATTGTTTGTTGAAAGAAATATCCTGCAAGATGGAGGTTATTTCTTCCATCAACGGTGTGCATGTCATATTATAAATTTAGTTATACAAGATGGTTTGAAGAAAGTAAGCGACCGTGTAGATCGCATCAGAAATGCCATTTCTTGGATTGGCAGCTCTAATCCTAGATTCCAAGAATTCCGTAGACACTGCAGATTAAACAATCTACGCCCCCGACGATTCCAAACTGATATGCCGGTAAGGTGGAACTCTACTTACTTAATGCTGAAAAATTGTTTGCCATATGATACAACTATTTCAGGTTTTTATAACATGAAGTTGGCCGAACTTGGCCTTCCACAAGCACAAGCACTGACATCAGACAATTGGTATGTGGCAAGGGTTTTTGTTGATTTTTTAAAGATTTTTTACGATGCTACTGTAACTCTTTTCGAGGTCTATTACCCCACTTCTTGTGAGGCAATTCATCGAATAGTGGAAATGTCTGAAGCGTTAAACGCTTATAGGGAAAATGTTCATTTAGGCACTGCAGTTGTTGCCATGGAGGCAAAGTTGAAAAATATTGGGCTACCATTCCTTTACTTTATGCCTTAAGTGTTATAGTAGATCCTAGAGTTAAATTATCTGGTTTAGAAGTTTTCCTTGAGGTTATTGGTACTAATTTGGAAATAGATTATTCAGAACAGGTTACTGACATTCGAAACAAGTTGTTCGAAGTTTTTTGTATTTATGAGTGCAGGTTTGGCGGCATTGACACCCAACCATTAGCAGAACCGGAGACACACTCGAAGACATCAAGTTGGAGCATTCTCAAACGCCGAAAAAAGGACAAATCAGCAAGTACTTCTTCAACCCAAAGATCTGGCCCATCTTCTTGTGCCGAACTGAATAGGTACCTTGAAGCACAGTTCGATGCTATCGAAGACAAGGAAGATTTTGATTTGTTGTTATGGTGGAAGTCCTATACCTATAGGTATCCGATTCTGTCACGCCTAGCATATGACGTACTAGTTATCCCCGTGTCCACCACCAGTGGACGCATAATTGAACGAAGAAGAATCTGTTTGTCTCCGGACATGGTGGAGGTATTAACAAGCCTTCGGGATTGGGAGCATGCTAAAAAGAGATTGCAAAACCAAATTGTAGATAATGAACTTATTCAAAATTTCAACAATCTATATGTTGATGAGGCTTCCGGTTCTAGTAGTAACCAGTTTCAGAACTTGTAAATTGTAATACGATTGCACTCTTTTTCCCTTCCCAAGTTTTTATCCCATTGGGTTTTTCTTGGTTAGGTTTTTAATGAGGCAATCATGTAAATATGTAATACTGAATTCCATAAGTTAGAAATAAATAAATACTTCTTCATTTCATATTTTCATAACTTCATCTATTTTATATTTTTTGTAATACTTTATCTTTATTCATTTTTTGAATTATTTTATTACCAAAAATAATAAATCTATCTAACTACATTTACATAATTCAATTGTTAAAATGTTAAGTATTTTAATTTGTAATTATGTATTTTATTTTTCCCTCAACCAAAAATCCAAAAAAGAAAATTAAAAAATTAAATAATTAGTGTTCCCGGTCTGGCGGCACGCCGGCACAGTCTGTCGAAAACGGTCCAGGTGCCGTGCCGGGCCACTATTTCCAAATACATGCCGGACCTAGTCCGGTCCGCCTATCGGCGCGGCACAGACCAAGTCCGGCCCGTTTTCAAAAATGGGTCAGGCGTGCCAGACCGAATTGGGCCGGACCAGTCCATTTTTACAACATTAAATTGAACCAACAACCCAAAATTAGCATCCCAATGGGCTAAAAGCTAAAATTGCAGTTTAAAAGCTTAGAAAAATTCAAAAACATATTAAAACACCTTTGAAGCCCAATAAGCCCAATCGACCCATAACTGAAATGAACCGAACCATACCAAACTAACTAAAAATTGTTCGGTTCAATTCATTTTTAAGGGCCAAAATGGTTCAAACCAGTTCACAAATTCAAAAATAAAAAATATATCGGTTCAATTTGGTTTGGCCTAAAACCGAACCGAACTGTGCCCACCTCTAAACAAAATAACATTATAGTTAAGAATTATTATCATTTTAATATATTCTATGTTGTTATTTTTTTTTCAGTTGATAGAGTTAGATACTAGATTTCCAAATAAATCAATGGAACTTCTTGCTCTCGATTCGGCTTCAGATCCTACAAATCATTTTGAGTATCCCTATGATTTCACCAAAAAAGATATTCATGTTTTGAAGAAACAATTGCATCATTTTAAAAATGATGTGCTCATTCATCCAAAATTTCAAAATATGTTTTGAGCTTATATAAAAAAAGAAAATCGCAATTATTTTTCTTGATTGATAGACTGATTTGTTTAGTTTAGACTCTTCTTATTTCAACAGCTATTACGGAATATGCATTTTCAGCTATGAAACTTGTTAAAACATCACTTCGCAACAATATGGATGACGACTTTCTCACAAATTGTATGGTTGTCGTCTACATTGAAAGAGAACTTGTTGATACTACTGATTCAAAATCAATGATTCAAAGAGAACTTTCTTGCAATGTGGTTACTAACTATTGTGAAGTAATGCGATGCTCTGTTTTTAATCTTACTGTCATGTTTTTTGTTAAGTTTATGCCTTTTTCTTGGTTATTTTGTTATGTATTAAGCTCAAATGATGTGACATTTTAATGTATATGTGTAAGCTTCTCATTAGTTGAGAAAACACATAAAAAAGACATGTTATTGCTGGAATTTAAATAAAGAAAACAGGGGACAACTGATGTGGTGTTGAACACATCCCATTTTCTACTTTCCTTTTTTCCTCTCTTCCTCTCAAAATCCCTAGCAAAAAAATCTTGCCAATATTGAATTTTTATGCACTAAAATCAGTAAAATAATAAATAAATAAAAACAACATAATATGGTATCAGAGCTCAGATCGAAGGGAGCTAGTGGTGGTGAGTTAAAAAAGTTGAAGATTTGCTATCAAAGAAAAGTTTCAGCAAGGAATAAAAATCTACAGAGATTGTTTCTATTGCAAGCACTAGCAAGTCAACTCTCAACCAATATCCCTACATTCCCATTTTTGAAGGTGAGAACTATGACTTTTGGTGTATAAAAATGAAAACTTTATTATTTCTCAAGATGTGTGGGAGTTAGTAGAAAATAGATATGAGGATTATGCTTCTCAAGAAAATCTAACTAACATCTAAAAGGAAGAACTTAAGAAAAACAGAAAGATTGATGCAAAAGCTCTTCTTTTTATCCAATAAGGAGTAGGGAATACCATATTTCCTAGAATAATGAGAGCTAGCAAAGCTAAGGAGGCTTGAGATATTCTTCAACAAGAATTCCAAGAAGACACCAAAGTAAGGCCTATCAAACTTCAAACTCTCAAAAAGGAGTTTGAGAACATGAAAATAAGGGAGAATTAGAATTTGACGGAATATTTCTCTAGATTTATGGAACTTGTTAATCAAATGAAAGCTTATGGTGATGAAATGGGTGAGAATAGATTGGTTGAGAAGATTTTAGCTTGTTTACCTCAAAAATTTGAAACCATTGTGTCCATTATTGAAGAAACTAGAGATGTCTTTGAGTTGAGTGTTACGGAATTGATGGGGTCTTTGAAATCATTTGAGCAAAGGTTGTTACGGCATTCTAAGAGTTCCATCGAAAGTGCTTTTCAATCAAAGCTCCAACTCAACCGTGAGAATCAAGAAGAGTCATTAAGAGGTGGTAGACATGGAAGAGCAAAAGGAAGAAAAAGCGGAAGCAATGAAAGAGGTAGAAGGAAGCCAAATTTTGAGAAAAGGTTCAACAATGATGAGTCTTCATAATTGTCAAAATGCAATTTTTGCAAGAAGGTTGGCCACCTAGAGAAAGATTGTTGGAACAAAGGGAAGCCTCAATGCAACTTTTGCAAAAAGGTTGGCCATCTAGAGAATGATTGTTGGAACAAAGGGAAGCCTCAATGTTATAATTGCTTGTAGAGTCAAGAACAATCAACAAACTAGTTGTGCGGAAGAAAAATAAAGTGATGGGAATTTGTTCTATGATTATCAAAGTGCATCTGAACAAAAAAATGATGTTTGGTTCTTAGATAGTGGTTGTATCAATCACATGACCAATGATAAAAAAAAAATGTTTTTAGACATGGACACTACCATCAACTCTCAAGTGAGGATGGGAAATGGTGCATTGGTGAATGTTAAAGGCAAAGGAACAGTTGGTGTTCAAACTAGCATGGGAATCAAATACATTAGAGATGTGTAGCTAGTTCCGGATTTAGAGCAAAATTTGCTTAGTGCGGGGCAACTTGTAGAGCATGGGTATGATATTCATTTTAAAGATAAGGGTGCACTATCTATGATAGAGAAGGTGATAAGAAAGTTATAAAGAAGATAAATATGGAGAAAAATAAAAGCTTCCCGATTGTGTTCAAATATGAAGGTCATGTTGTCATGAAGATGGATATCGTTGATGAGTCATAGTTATGGCATCGGAGATTTGGACACTTGAACTTTCATGGCCTCAAATTACTTTCTCCAAAGAATATGGTTGTGGGCTTGTCTACTTGCATTGATGACAAGGATTGAGTGTGTGAAGGTTGTGCTCATGGAAAGCATCACCGTCAAACCTTTCCATAGGGAGTTGCATGAAGAGCAAAGAAAGCACTTGAATTGGTCTGTACCGATGTTTGCAGCCAATGTCTACACTTTCACATGGCAACAATAAGTAGAATGACTTGGGTTTTCTTTATAAGGCAAAAATCCGAAGTCTTTACTATTTTCAAGAAGTTTAAAAGCTTTGTCGAAAAACAAAGTGGCAATTATATTAAAATCTTGAGAAGTGATAGGGGAAAAGAGTACAAATCACATGAATTTGACAAGTTTTTTGAAGATGAAGGTGTTGAGAGACAGCTTATGCCTTATACTCCACAACAAAATAGGGTATCCGACAGGAAGAACCTAACGATGATGGAAATGGACAAGTCATGCTTCATAAGAAAGGGCTATCAAAAGTTTTTTTTTGGGTGAAGGGGTATATACGGCAATTTACTTGATAAATAGAAGTCCTACAAAAGCACTTTAAAACCAAACTTCTCTTGAAGCTTTGAGTGGGAGAAAACCATCTATGAGACATTTAAAAGTCTTCGGTTGTGTATTTTATGCTCAAGTTCCAATAGAAAGAAGACATAAGCTTAATGAAGCAAGTAAGAAGTGTATTTATATGGGCTATAGTTCACAATCTATGGGCTATAGACTATATAGTTTAAGTCGTGATGTGTTGTTTGATGAAAAAGCTTTGTGGAATTGGGAAGAAGACGAGTGAAAGTGAAACTATTTTGGTGGAAGAAAATGATCAAAATTCAACACTTGAAGATAAAAATACTCAATTTTCACCTCATTCCTCTCCAAGGACAAGCTCACCATCAACATCACATGGTTATTCTAGTTCAACATCATCATCACCACCTTCCACTCCTATAAAAATGAGAAGGTTGGAAGATATATATGAGCGATGCAATTTTTGTGTCTTTGAACCATAAAATTTTGAAGAAGCCGTGAAGAAAGTTGGAGAAGAGCTATGCAAGAAAAAATTGATGATATTGAGAAAAACAAGACATGGGAACTTGTTGAGAGGCCAAAGAACAAAGAAGTAATTGCGGTGAAGTGGATCTATAGAGTTAAGTATCATGCAAATGGCATCGTTCAAAGAAACAAAGCAAGATTGGTGGCAAAGGGCTATTCATAACAGCCCGGAATTGATTTTAATAAAAATTTTGCACCGGTTGCATTCCTTGACACTATTAGAGTTCTTATTGCTATGGCCGCACAAAAGGGTTGGTGCTTGTATCAACTTGAAGTCAAATCCGCTTTCTTGAATGAAGAGTTAGAAGAAGAGGTTTATGTTGAGCACCCTCAAGGCTTTGAAATCAATGGAGATGAAGAAGGCTTTCTATGGCTTAAAACAAACTCCAAGAGCTTGGTACACTCAAATTGATGGCTACTTTATTGAGAAGAGATTCAACAAAAGTAAGATTGAGCCCACTTTGTATGTGAAGTGTAAAGGTATGTCTGATATTCTCATTGTTGCTCTTTACGTTGATGATTTAATTTTTACCGGAAACAATGAAAAAAAGATTGAAGAATTCAAAAATGAGATAATGAAAAGATATGAGATGAGTGATTGTTGCATCACTTTCTTGGCATTGCAATTTACTAAGAAGAAGATGGTGTATTCATTTGCCAAAGAAAGTATGTTGAAAATATTCTCAAGAAGTTTGGGATGTTTGGGTGCAATCTGGTAGCAACAACACTTGTAGTGAATGAAAAATTTATGAAGGAAGAAGGAGGAAAGAAAGTAAATGAGACTTATTTTAGAGGATTGATTGAGAATTTGTTTTATCTCACGGCCACAAGACCGGATATTATGTTTGCCTCAAGCTTGTTGTCTAAATATATGAGTCCTCCTAGCCATTTTCATCTTGGGGCAGCCAAGAGACTTTTGAGGTACCTACAATGTACAATGAATTATGGAATCAAGTATGAAAAGAACTTGAATGTCAAGTTAATTGAGTTTTGTGATAGTGATTTGAGTGGATGTCTTGATGATATGAAGAGCACTTCTGGCTCTGCTTTTTCTCTTGGTTCCAGCATCTTTTCTTGGCATCAAAGAAGCAACAAATGGTTGATCAATCCGCTACATAAGCTGAATATATTTTAGCATCATTGTCTACTTCACAATCAATTTGGTTGAGAAGGATTCTTGAAGACATGAATGAGAAGTAAGGAGAAGGCACAAAGATGTTTTGTGACAACAAATCAGCTATAGCTATGGCCAAAAACAGCGTTTTCTACAGGCGCACAAGACATATCGCCATCGAATATCATTTCATTAGAGTTGCAATTGTAAATGGTGAGATTCAAGCTATGGCCAAAAACAGCGTTTTCTACAGGCGCACAAGACATATCGCCATCGAATATCATTTCATTAGAGTTGCAATTGTAAATGGTGAGATTCAACTTAAGTTTTGTGGGTCCAAAGATCAAGTGGTTGACATTTTTACAAAGGCTCTTCCGAAGGAGAAATTTCAGCATTTTAGAGAACTTTTAGGTATTCAAAAACATCACATTAAAGGGAAAAATGTTGTGAAATGTGAAATAATGTGATGCACTGTTTTTAATCTTGTTGTCCTGTTTTTTGTTAAGTTTTATAATGCCTTTTTCTTGGTTATTTTGTTATGTATTAAGCTTTGATGTTTATGTGTAAGCTAAAAAGACATTATTGCTGGAATTTAAATGAAGAAAACAGGGGACAGCAGATGTGGTGTTGAACACAGCCCCTTTTCTACTTTCCTCTCTTCCTCTTAAAATCCCTAGCAAAAAAACCTTGCCTAATTTAAATTTTATGCACTATAATCAAAAAAAAAAATAAAAAATAAAAACCAACACTAACAATCAAACTTTTGTATATGTAAATTCCACTTGTTTGCTATAAGATATAAACTAACGTAATGATCGAAATCACAAAACAAAACAAAATGTGAATCCGAAAGGCAACTTCAATTCAAGAAAACCTGCAAGTGGTACCTTGATTTTTCATAAGATTGATTTAAGGCTCCGAGAAAAATAAATCACAAGATAAAACAAAATGCTAATCCGAATGGCAATAAATTAGTAATATAAAAAATAAATGGACCAGTAAGCAATTTTCCATCGCTAGAAATGTCGGAATTCTGTTTGTTCCCCATAGTCGGATTATAATAAGCTGAAGAAGATGGTGATGGAGATGGAGATAATGTTACGAATGGTACCATCGGATTCACAGACGGGGAAGCCATTGGAGATTCTGCATAATTGCTTTGGCTACCTGCTTCTATTAAAAGTATATTATTAATCAGTAAATTGAAGATTAATTTAATTACTTGGAAGCAATTTTGGAATTGTGTATAGAATTATATAATTCTTACCAGGACATTTCACATACGAAGAATTTGACAAACTGCAACAAAAATAATATCACTCATAAGTAATTCTATTTTCTAAAAAAATAATATCGCTTTTATGTAACAATCACAAAAGATAATAGATTTTTCTTTTGGATGAAAATTTCAGCAAAGGTCAATTTGGGAGCTTGTCTTTATAAGCACAAGAACTCAGTAATGTGTTCTTTAAAAGCACATGAAAACTTTTGAATTAAAAATATCTATTGGATATTATTTGTTAGAAAAACTTTAAGTGTTTTTATTTATGTAAATTGCTAAATAAATCATAATTAATGGTCATCATGTATAAGGGGGTAAATATCGGTTTTGTAGAAAATCTCATGATTCCAAATTTTTGTAATATCGCCAGTATTCAAAAACCATAGAGGATATTCAAAAATACTTTTAATATCTATTCCAAAAAAAAAGAGAAGACGTGGTCTTACCTTCGGAAAATTTTGCCGCCCTTATGACCTCGATAAAGACAAGTAGTGATATTACAACCGATGGGTGTTTGACTGACGTATGAATCTCCGACGAAGAGATCAGATCCTTTGCACTGTAAGTGAGAGCAGGAGGCTTCCATTCTCGAAGGTAAACATAGCAAACTGCAGATCCATCATCATCAGATCCATCAAATTAAAGTAGTGAAACATAGAGAGCAAATTGATGACTTACTTGAGATGGGTTGGTCCACAAATGCATTTGATGCAGTTGGAGGCAGTAAGAGCATAGGAGCCATTAGGAACTATAAGACTCTCGTTGTACCAATTCAGATTTGCCGAAGAACAAGCTGCATGTAACATTTGTGTCTATGGAAGCTAATAAATCAATGCTTAATTAATTAACACTTTGTAATTGCAACACACATTATAAATAATATAATTTTTTTTTTTTATTATTATTATTCCTACAATTCATTATTGTTTTATTACTATCATTAAAATATTTAAAAAGGTTTTACATTTGATTTGAATTAGTATTTATATGCTTAATTGACTTCTATTTCTTTTTAAATCAACCTCTTCCATAAGGAGTTTATAAAAATATAGATTAATTCATTTTATTAACGGTCATTGATTACAATTACCAGGTATGAATTCAACTCCTGCAATTTGTATATCACATAATATGATTTCGGTGAATGAACTATATATGCATATATCTCAATGTGAATGTCCTCCACCTACATAATTAGGTGGAGGTGAAAAGTGGGAATGAAGCACTTGCTCACATTTATTATCAGCAACAACTCAAAAATGTAAAATATTAACGGGAATTCTGGAATGCTTAACTTATTACTTAAGGGTGGGCGTAAGACGGATTAGTTTGGTTTTCGGCCAGAACCGTCTATGACTCGTAAAAAAAAAAAGGTTGACTCGAACTTGTTTTTTTCGGTTCGATTTAATACAATTTTTGACCTTTTAATTTGAGCCTAATGAACATTTTACGTATTTTTTTTTAATTCAGTGGGTCTTTTAGACCATAAATCTGTAAACTTATTTGATAAATTTCATATATTATAGCATGTTTATATATAATTCAACAATTCCAAGTACAGTATTAGTGTAATACATACAAAAATAAATAAAATAACTCCAAGTACTAAAAAAAAAAAATTACTTAATAATATAAACAGGAATCCAAACGGTCAATAATACATTTCATTGTGATTCAAAATATAGTTTTGGTTTTTGGTAATTAAGGAAAAATCGATCATAACTCGTAATAACTTGATTTTTTTTTTTTTTCTAATCGGATTAACTCATTTTAAAATGGTGATCCGATCCAAACACGTATTTTAGATTTGGTTCAATATTAACATATAAAGTAATAGGGGTGGACCAGGTGGTGTTTTCGAGAAAAAGGCTTTTATGAGCAACATGTGATACACACAAACAAGTAAAAGGACCAATATTCATTTACTATAGTTTTATAATTTATCAATTGTCAATTTGTCATACTGTTAGTCTATTAGAGTGGTCCAGAATTCCAGAATTCCCGCATTTTTGGGTTGTCACTGATTACAAAAATAAATAAATAAATAAATAAATTTGTGAGCAAATGGTTCATGCCTATTATTCGGCTCCCCCTAATTAGGTAGGCGGAGAAGTAGAGTTGATTATTATTTAGACCTATGCGTTCGATTACTGAAATCATATCAAGAAAGAAATTGAATTCATATCTTTTAATTGTAATCAATAACTATCGATGAGATGAGACGATGAGTTAATATGTATTTTTATGAACTCCCCTGTTGAAATCTCTTTCAAGAGAATTTGACACAAGAATTCACACATGAGAAAATTCAATTGCATCTTGCATGTACTGCTAACCTGGAATTGGAAGTTGGAGTATATCTCCAGGATCAACAAGAGGTTGTTCAAGCCCATTGACAGCCTCCAGGTCGGAGACAGTCATCCCAAATTCACGACCAATGTCACCCAAACTCTCACCTCGCTGCACCACATACGCCATATACACCGAAACCACCCCATTGTTACTATTGTTAAAGCAAATGCATGGCAATGGAATCACCAGGCTCTCTCCACTCACCAATGGATTCTTCTCACTAATTATACCATTAACACTCCTGATCTGTTCATCACTCACCAGCCCTCCGAACCCCTCCGATATGGAATCCAATGTGTCCGCTGGCTGGACAACGTATGCAGTCGATAAGGACCGTCTGATCCCATCAACGCAGGGGCACGAAATGGGCACTTTGATCAGGGACTTTGCTCGGACTATCTGATTCTCCAGGGAGTCTAGTTGTGTATTTGTTGGGACGTTGATCGAGTTGACTCCTAAAATGTCCAAAACGTTTACCTGGAAACGGTAGGCGATCTCGGAGAGCTTGGAGTCGTAAGGGAGGAGATAGGAGAGAAGAGAAGGGCAAGAATCTGAGGTCTTGCAGGGTTCAATCATGGACCTTGAATATGTAGTGGAAATGAAGAGGAGACTTGGAATTACAAGGGAGATCAGAAGAAAACATTCTACTACTTGATGTCTCATTTTTTGGATTAATTTCCGGGAAAATTAAATTAAATCAAGGAATCAGATCTTATGATCTGTTGTCAATAAATTCGGATGATTTTGGGTTGAAATTGTTAGCTGTTAGGTGCATGAGTGTAATTACAATGAAAAGAGTTTGAAGGGAGGATATGATATATATATATATATAATAGTATGGATTGAGTATGGATGTCATCTAACTGTTTTAATGATCGAGTTCAAAGACCAATCAGTCTTTAGGGGTCATCAGTCTCATCACTTTAATTACTTAATTCCCAAGCATGAAGCATGTATCGCTAATGAATTAATGTAAATTTTTAATGTTTTTAAAATTATAGTTTGTAATTACTATTTGTTTAGTATAAAAGATGATCCATGAGGACCATGACAATAATAATAATAATTTAATAGGTAGCATGGTAATTGATGCATGTTTGTTTCTTTGTATTATATAAAGAATTTAAAATGTATTAAAACAATATGATTTAGCAACAACTTAGCATTGGATTGGAATATTGGATAAGTTAATACAGATCTCCCCCACTAATACACCTCTAACCGCACTAAATAATACAAATGGTGGAGGTGTGTTGTATTAAGCTGCCACCCAACTTTTTCATTCATTTTATATTTACTGTATTTGAGTGAATTTTTTGTTTCCTAATTTGAATTTATCCAGTTGAAAATTTGGTTTACAAAAACCGGTCACCTCTAAAAAAATATTTATTTATATTTTAATAATATTATTTATATTCATTTATTAATAATTATTTAAAATATATTTGTGTTGATAAAAATAAATATTTATTTTATTTATATTAGAATATATTAAAATGATTTATTTTTATTTTTATTAAATATTATTTAACGAAATATATTTTTTTGAAGTATTTCATAAATTCAGGGTAAGGGGTACTATACTACCGGGCCAACCTTTTTTTGGGAAGAGAGAAGACTCGAACACACAACCTCATAGTGTAGGTGTAAGGGGTATATACTATCAGGCCAACCTTTTTAAATGTTAATATTATAATTTTTCATTTTTTTTAAATTCAAATTTATTAATTTATAATCATTAATATTTATTAAATACAATACAATACTATAATATACAATAACTTACCAAATGTTTGTATTATTTAATACAACCTAATAAAATATATCACCAAACACATGATAGTACTAATAATAATACAGTATAATACAATCCAGTACACTCTAATCCAGCTTAGTATAGTACAATGTACCAAACAAGCCCCAAAAGTTCAATGTCAAAGATCTTTAAAAGCTTGATTAGTTAAGTTTTCTATCTTGAAGATTAGATACCAAGAATTAGAATTGTATAGATAAGATGAGGTTGTCCCAATGGTTTGCCCCTCACACCCACACCAGAAGGTTATGAGTTTGAGTTTGTTCCCCCTCCCTAAATCCCGAATTAATGTATTTTCAGCAAGCAAAGACATAGTTTCCAGAGTTTATAATTTCCAAACATAAGCCTAACATTTTGATCAGTTTTTGGTTTTTGATCTCATTAAAAATTTAGTTGTTTTTAACTGACATTCAAATTATGTTTTTAAAAGAACGGTGCTTGTATTATATTGTATTAAGGCCTTGTTTGTTTGGTCGTATTGTATTGTATTAGACAGTTAAAACGTACTAAAATAATACAATACAGTGTTTTGTACAAACACTGTAATGTATTATTTTAGTACATTTTAATTGTCTAATACAACAAACACCGTATTAACTAATACATTATATTTAGTGGTATTAAGTTATATTGTATTAGAAAAAAACAAAAAAACAAAAAAAAAAAAAAAAACATTTTTTTTTCATTTTTTTTTTCAATAAATATGGAATATTGATAAAAAAAAATGTGTTATGTTGTTAATAATTTTTTTTTAATTTCAAAATACATAGGAAAATTTTATTAAAATTTTTTGTTTCAATTAAAATAAATATTTATTGATTTTTTATATAAAAATATTTCTTGATTTATTCATGGTAAAGATGTTTAAAATTAATTATTAAGTATTTTTTAAAAGAATATTTTTATAATATAATAAAATACAATAAAATCATATAGAAATAACTTAATACGATATAATATAGTGTATCACCAAACACAGGTTTGTATTAATAATAATACAGTCCAATACAATATAATACAGTTCAATACAATCCAATACAGTGCGTCAAACGAACCTTTATTAAAATGTATTAGAATAATTCAATATAATGTTTGACTTGTTTTGCACTATGCATTGCATTGTATTAACTAATACATACATTTTAATTAGTCTAATACAATGGATGTTGTATTAACTATTAACTAATAATAATAATAATAATAATATGATAATAATATATATTATTAATAATAATACTAATGATAATGATAATGATAATAATAATAATAATAATTTTAAATGTAATGTAATTTTAATATTTAATTTAGAATTAAATCAAATAAATATTATTTAAAGTAAATAAAATAAAATGTTATTCTAATAGTAAAAATGTTAAAATTTATAAGTTAAATAAAATATTAAAAACAATTGTCAAGTATTACTAAAATTTGTTATTAAAAAATATAATACAACAAATATATATTTTATAATATGTCTTTTATTCTAAAAATATTTCAATTTATTAGTTAAAAAAATATTTAGAAACAAATCACATCCTAACATTGTATAACTTAATATAGTCTCATACGAAATATCACCAAGTTCAATATTGTATAAGAATAATATGTCAAATCCAATACAATATAATACAATACAAAATAGTGTGTCAAACGATTACAATATAGTATGTCAAACGATTACAATATAGTATGTCAAACGAGCCTTAAAAGTCTAAAATACTTTTACCTTTGTATTTTATCCTTCCTCCAATTAATTTATCTCCATTCTCTTTGTTATTTGCTATCTTATTCTGTCGTTTTTGCTCTATCACTACAAGAAAAACTGTCTTTATTGACAGTTTTTTCTAATTTTTTATTTATCTTTAATAATTTTTTTAAATCTTTTACTTCCAATTTTCTTTACCAAACAAAATCCCGAAATAAATTTATTTTACCATAAGATATCGATTTTTGGGCAAACCGATATTGGATAAGTAAAATTTTAAATTTAATAAATTTACTCTTAAAAAATTCAAAAAAATAATTTTTAAAAATTGTATATTTATTTTGCACCCTCGTGTTTCATACTAAGAGACACGTTAATAATTCAATTACCCATATAAAATAGTAAT
Source organism: Acer negundo (assembly GCA_035582765.1). NCBI lineage: Eukaryota > Viridiplantae > Streptophyta > Magnoliopsida > Sapindales > Sapindaceae > Acer > Acer negundo. The sequence continues at coordinate 18,858,932 of CM069237.1, read as the reverse complement.
CTGAGTATTACATTTGTTCATTAAATTGCAAGATACATGTTGAGAAATAACTCTCATGTAGTGAGAGTTGTATTCCAAATCATGCTTATTACAATTAATGTCACGAGTCTCCTATAGGCCATGTTTGGTTAGATGAAATGGAATGGAATAAAATGGAAAGAAAACCATTCCATTCGTTTCGTTTGTTAAAATGCAATGGAATGGTGATTCCATTGGATTGGTTTTTGGATGGAATGGGCATTCCATCTAAAAACCAATGGATTGCCTATTCCATTCCAAACTAAAATTTATATTCTATAAATATCCTCATATGCCCCAACTCCATTCCAAAAATACTCCTTTTCAAAAATAATATATTATTATTATATACTATATTAATGATATATAAATATATTATATATTCTATATATATTATATTATATTATATTATATTATATTATATTATATATATTATATAACATAATATATTATATTATATTATATATATAATATAATATATATGTATTTTATATTATATATTATGAATTTTTTTATAATTAGGGGTATTTTGGTCAAAATACAGTTAACTCCATTTCATTTCGTTGTTAACCAAACAAAATAATATTGATTCAGAGACTAATTGTAAAGTTCCAACCAAACAAAAACTCAATTTCATTTCCTTTCCATTCTCATTCTCATTCTCATTACTATTTCAATTACCATTCCACCATATAACCAAACTTGACCATAGAGTATAGACCAATAACCCGATTATATATGTTTATAAAAATATAATTTTATTAAAAGTTTCAATAAATAATTTTTAATATATATCTGTCGTAGAAATTAGAATCTTGATTGGTTAAATAAATTTAAATTTATCTAACAAGTATTTTTTTTTTTTCTAACAACTTATATAGATTATATATAAATATTGTTCAATTATTAACAAATCAAATCTTGTAGTCAATTGGTAAAGGTTTTCATCTTTTGACTTGAGGATTCAAGTTCGATTCCTACTAATGATAAAATTGTCATTATTATCAGAAGCGGTGTGTTGGATGGGTGGTTGTCGAACAGCGGTTACCAGAACAGAGGCTGGCGGCGGCGGCGCCGATGGTGTATAAATATAAAATTAAAAAAAAAAATTAATAATAAATTATTGACAACTGTCAAGGAAGGTTTTCTTGACAGTTTTTAACTGTCAAGAAATATGTTATTTTCTTGTAGTGAATCACCATTAAACATTTATGTGATGTTTGGAATCATTTCAAAAATGTTTTTCACATTTTTTGATTTGTTAAAATACACAGGAACACGTTTAGTAAATTGAAATTAATAAAAAATATATGTTTTTTTTTTTTTTTCGATTTGATAAAATGCATGGAAAATGTTCGGCAAAGAATTTGAAATAAAAAATATGAAAATGCTCAAATCAATTTCCTTTTGTTTATTGATGCAATTGCTTCACAGAACTAAAAATAACTATCAACTCATTTGAAAAAGTATCTCCTCCTCGTGTTTCCTCTTAACCACTAGAGTGAGAGTTGTTTGGTTGCCTCTGTTTCTTCCTTCCATTTTCTGGTCTAAGGAAGTTATAAGTTTTCTGTTCTCCAGTGATGGGCCTTAAGGAAATTGTGAATTTGTATGCTAATATGACTCTTCTTGAGAAGGAAGGGCCGGTGCTCCGGCTCCATGATGGTCTTATAATTGAGGCTACTCAGAGGCTATCTTTGAGTCTAGTAGGAAAAGTGATTACGAATTGGTCAATAAGAATGCTTTTATAGGTGTACTTAAGAAGATCTCGAGGGTTAAGGGCAGGGTGGAAATTGATTGTGCTAACCACAATATATTTACCTTTCGTTTAAAAAGTACTGATGATCAAATTCAGGTTCAAGTAGGGGGACCATGGACTTTTGATGGTGCCTTGATAGCGTTAGAGGAGCTGTTTGGCAAAGAGGACATTGATAATATGAGTTTTAACCGAATGGAATTTTATGTCCAGATTCATAGAGTGCCGCTTTTATGCATGACAAAGGAGATTAGGCAGCTTTTGGGAAACATGATAGGTTTAGTGAAGGAAGTCGATGTGGGGCTTTCAAGGGTTTGTGCGGGGGAGTTCTTACGAATAAGAATCCTCATAGATATTACCAAGCCGTTACGCAGGTGTCTTCGAGTTAATGTTCTAAAAGGCAGAGAGGAAACTGTGATGTTGTTGCATTACGAGCGATTGCCTAATCACTATTATCGATGTGGACTGTTGGGCCATCCAACTCGTGAATGTGCGAAAGATCCGGTTCTAGATGGTGAGAGAATGGAAGTTCTCTCATTTGGTGCTTGGCTGAGAGCTATGGTGCCGAAAAAGAAATGGAGTCGACGTGGGGGTTCTTGGGCACCTTCTGAGTCTGACAAGCAAGGAGGAAACTGGAAACAAAGAGCAAACCCAAGTAGTGAGGGGTGGTGGCGTTCACCTCTAATAAGGGGTTCTGGCACGGCACATGCAGTTCTAAAGGGTGATGCGGCGAGGGTGAAATGGTTGACCAATGTTGACGCTACAGACATTAATGATAAAATCAATGAGTTTCAATGCCAATAAAATGGGTATTAATGTTGAGAATGATTGTCGAGACGATTTTAAATTTAAAAGCCAACATGAGGATTTGGTGGTAATTGATGGGGCAAAAGATGGGCCAGCATTAAAGTCTCCTCAAATGGGTAGGCCCATTAATAATAAGGGTAAGGGGAAGAAGATGGAGTGGCCTCAAATACATCCCTTAAATTACCTGACTTGGTGGGCTCTTATTTCCCTGACAAAGTTTCAAAATTAAAAGGCCAGAGTAGTGGAGGGACTGGATTGGGGCGAGTCGGTCTTTCTATCTCTGAAAAGGGAACTAATCCAAATCTTATATCTAGGGTCTCTAATGAGGAAAATGTGGGATCTAAGGCTAAAGGGGGTGGGAGGTGGAAACAGAGGGCGAGGGCTGTTGTGTCTCAAGAAACGACAACGGACGGGAGAATTAGAATTGGTAATCAATGGGATGTTGTTGTGCAGGCGGAATCCTTGATTCGAAACCAGTCCGACGAGGATGGTGTTGGTGTGGTTGATAGGCATGAAAGGGTTATGATGCCATCAGTACTAGGAAAACATGTGGGAATTGATGCTGACGGTAAGGACCAGCATGGTGGATTTCCATATTTGGGTGTACAAAAGAAAAGTAAGTTGTTTGAGGATGGGGTGGTCTTCACCATTTAGATATCGGCGGCCAGGTCTCAACCGGCCAACTGAACGCAAAGAGAATACTAGTGGGGAATACTCGGGGATTGGGAAGTTCCTAGACCGCCAGTGTCTTATAGAGCTTGTTGGGAATTGAAGTTAGAGATGGTTTTTTTTATTTGGAGACAAAAGTTGATAGTAGGGTTATGGAGTTTGTTAGGGTGAAATTGGGTTTTTCTTGTAAGTTTGCGGTGGATTATGGGGGGGGTGGGGTTGGGGTTGGGGTGGGGGAAATTGATTTGCTGATGTATTAGTTTCTTATTATCCAATGAAAAGATGGCAATTCATCTGGTTTTATGGAAATCCAATTCCTAAACAACGTACTTTTGGGTGGAATTTATTAAGGAAAATTGCGGCTATGCGCCACCTTCCTTGGCTTTATACTAGGGACTTCAATGAGGTTCTCACTGATGATGAGAAATTCGGTGGTACTCCTAGGAGCAGAAGGCTTATGGAAGACTTTAAGGAAGCTATTGGCGTGTGTGAGCTGGAGGACATAGTGGCACTCTCTACGGTTGAAAAAGACGGTTCCATTTCAAATCTTACTATGAAGATAGAGATAAGTGTCACATGATTATTGACAGGACTTAGGTGTACCCAGCTAGGGGTCGGGTCTTGGACAACCTATTATCTAAGATTAATTCGTGTTCGAAAGAGTTGGCTAGCTGGAATGCTAGTAATATAACTTATTTACGGTCTCATATTATGGGGAAAAATAAGAGCTTCATAGATTTTCCGATTCTAATGTTGATGGGGATTGGCAGGTGTTTAATTAGGTTGAACAGAGCCAAGACATGCTACTTTTGGTTGAAGAAGAGTACCAGCGCTAGCGGTCTAGGATCGAATGGCTTAAAGGGGGAGATCGTAATATGAAGTTTTTCCATTAGAAAGCTTCTACCAGGAAGGCACGAAATGATATCCATGGTCTGTATAACAAGCAGGGTGTTTGGTGTACGGGAAGGAAGAATATACAAGACACCATTGTTGAATATTTTCGAATTTGTTTAAAACGGTGAAGCCTCCTATTGACGATGTTAACTGGGTTGTAGAGTGTCTTGATTCAAGGTTACCTCACAGGTCTTCTGAGTTCCTAGAGAAAAATTTTAATATTGAAGAAATTTGTAAAGCTGTTTATGATATGGCTCCGGGGAAAACGTTTGGACCGTATGGGCTACCGACCATGTTTTATCAACAATTCTGGGAAACATTGGGCCCAAGTGTGACTGAGGCATGTTTGCTGTACCTAAAAGAGGGTGAATATTTAAAGCAGATAAATAACACTCTGATTTGCCTAATTCCTAAAACCAAGTCGGCGAAGAGAATAATAAAGTTTAGGCCTATAAGCCTTTGTAACGTGCTGTACAAAATAGTGGCTAACGCGATGGCTAACAGGCTATGGTTAATGCTTAGATAGGTTATATCTGATATGCAAAGCGCCTTCATTCCAGGTAGGCTCATTTCGATGCTATCATTGGCTTCGAATGTTTGCATTCTCTACATTGTAGAAGACGAAAAAAAGGTTCCATGGTTGTGAAACTTGACATGTTAAAGGCATACGACACAGTCGAGTGGGGCTTCCTTGCTAAGGTTATGCTGAAGATAGGTAGAGAGAGTTATGGGATGTATATATGCAGTAAGGTTTTCCTTCTTACTTAACGGCAGTATATGTGGGAATGTGATCCCAACTCGGGGTCTGTGGCAGGGTGGTCCCTTGTCGTCTTATCTGTATCTTCTGGTTGTTGAAGGACTTTCAAGTATGTTCCATACGTCTATCAAGCGCAAGGAATACTTGGGCTTCAAGTGTGCTAGATCGGGTCCGACTATTTCACATCTCTTTTTTAATAATAACAGCCTGTTTTTTTCAGGTGCGACCGATAGAGACTGTTTGCTTGTGCGTCAGATGTTGGATGCCTACTCTAGGGCCTCAAGGCAGCTTATCAATTATGTGAAATCTGCCATGTGTGTGAGTCATTCAGTCTCCAATGAGGAGGGAGATAGAATAACAGAGGTCTTAGGTGTCAAGCGAGTCAGATGCCATGAACGCTAAATGGGCTTGCCTAGTTTCGCAACTAGGAACATGCATACTCTTTTTAATAATCTCAAGGATCGTATTTGGAACAAAATTAAGGGGTGGAGAAGTAAACACCTATCTGTGAGTGGGAAAGAAATCCTTATCAAGTTCGTGCTGCAGTTTATTCCATCCTACACCATGAGCTTGTTCAAGCTTCCGGTTGATTTGCTTAAGGATATTCAAAGGTTGTGTAGCTGGTTCTGGTGGGGTTCTACTGACACTACTAAAAAGATTCATTGGTCTACTTTAGGTAAATTGTGTAGGCCTAAAGTGGAAAGGGGATTAGGTTTCTGTGACCTCGCTATCTTTAATCAGGCTATATTAGCAAAACAGGGATGGAGGTTGATCAAGTATCAAAAATCTTTAGTTGCTAGTGTGTTACGGGCTTGCTATTTCTCTTCCTTTAATTTCTTGGAATCTGACTCCTCATCTAGGGGCTCCTTTGTGTGACAAAGCTTATGTTGGGGCAGGGAATTACTGATGAAAGGATCTCGATGGAGAGTTGGCTTAGGAAATCAGATTTCAATTTGCACTGACAAATGGGTTCCTAGGCCTTTCAAGTTTAAAGTGGTGTCTCCTAGACTTCATGAGGACATTGTTCAGGTTGGCCAGCTAAAAACAGCGTCGGGGAGTTGGAATCACTCGTAGATCTAGGGGGGAGGGTGGGGGCACGGTGGTGGTTATGTTTGCTTTGGTCTAACAAGGTTCAAATTGATTTGCTCTTTTATACAAGGTTTCACATTGATGTATTAGTTTCTTATTATCCAGTGAAAAGATGGCAATTCACCTGGTTTTATGGAAATCCAATTCCTAAACAACGTACTTTTGGGTGGAATTTATTAAGGAAAATTGCTGGTATGTGCCACCTTCCTTGGCTTTATGCTAGGGACTTCAATGAGGTTCTCACTGATGATGAGAAATTCGGTGGTACTCCTAGGAGCAGAAGGCTTATGGAAGACTTTAAGGAAGCTATTGGCGTGTGTGAGCTGGAGGACATGGTGGCACTCTCTACGGTTGGAAAAGATGGTTCCATTTCAAATCTTACTAGGAAGATAGAGATGAGTGTCGCATGATTATTGACAGAACTTAGGCGTACCCAGCTAGGGGTCGGGTCATGGACAACCTATTATCTTAAATATGGTATTACTTTAATTCCTTGGGATTTAACCACGTGTTCTTAATCATAACTCACCCTCGTCAAAGGTGTAAGCTATAACCAAGAACCCATTACGTGAAAAAATTATTGAACCAAAATTGTCTCGCATTAATTCCTATGTCGAGAACAATCATACTCATTCAGTTGAGAAGTAATTAAGACAACTTATATTCTTCTAGGGCAATCTCAATTTATAAATTATCGAAACCCTAGACAAGTATCAATTAATTTCCATAAGATTAATGCAAGTCAAGAGTAAGACATATAATGAATTGAACAAATCTAAATCTGAATTGATTAATAAAGATATGGAGTTTGAATCATAATATAAACATTACATAGGTTCACATCGATCCTTTAGTATAGAGTTAGTTACACATGAAAAGATTAAAAGAAGAGGAGAAAGAGTTGATAAAACCCATGAATGTCTTTTTCAAGCTTCCAACTGCAACAATGGTTGTGGTGTGATAAGGGACGGCCCCCTTGGTGGGTTGGGACCTCCCTTGGCTGCTTCTCTGCTGGTCTCCGGATGATCCCCCAAAATTACGGTTCACAAGGGGTTTAAATAGGTGTAGATGATAAGTCAAGTCCTTAAACAACAAGGAAAACAATTCCCTTTTATAACTCTACCTTTTTGGGATTCTATTTCTTTCCTAATCCATCTCAAATTGATTCTTATTGAAAGAAGATAAGGATTAGATGTCTACTTGCTTTCCAAGACTCTCACACATGCTCAAGAAGATAATATTTCCCGTTCCGACAACTTGCAAAACAAATCCCGAAAGTATTTGCGGATTTGATGACTGACTGATCTGACCTTTGGGTACTAAAACAAGCATAACCTATTCTAGAATCATCGGAATTGCGATCCGAAAAGTGCGCCGAAAACTAGACTTTCGAGGCTTTCAATCCATAGGTAGTAGGACACACAATTCAATCGGAGCTAAGAGATATAGGCCCCGCAACATTGCTATTCTGCACTAGCCGAAAATCCTCTTTTCATGGTTTCTTCCAATTTACTCCTTTTCTCCATCTTTTGACTTCTTTTCTTCCAAAATGAGATTTAACACCACTTGAATGAAATGATCCTACACATGCTCAACAAACACATTAAACAACCTAATTTACTCAAGAACAAAACATAAATAATAAGAAATAGAGGCCTAAAACATATATAGAAATGGACCAATCAAGTTACAGGTAGTTCGTCTGAAGCCATCTTCTAGTATTGTGTGTTGGCAATCTCCGTGGGAGGGAGTTTACAAAATTAACACTAACGCATCTGTGGATATAAGGAAGGATGGTATTGGTACTTGAATTGTTATTAGAGATCATAAGGGTGATGTGGTTGCTTCTAGTCCTTAGCATATTATGGCTTGCTTCTCTCCCCAAGTGGCGGAGGTTATAGCAATTCAAAGAGGCATAGCGTTTGTGGCCAAGTCGGGTCTGGCCTCTGCTGTGATTGAATCGGACACGCTCTCGGTTGTTAATTTGGTAAATTCTGGTGTTTCTTGCCCTGCTGATATTGGTTTAGTGGTGGATGATATTTTGTCTAGCTTTCATGCTAATTGTATTGGTACAGTGAGTTTTGTTCCTAGAATAGCAAATTGTGCTACCCATGCTCCAGCCAAATTGGCTCTGGCTTGTTTAAATGACCAATTTTGGATGGAAACCTACCCTCCGTGTGTGGAGAGGTATGTCCTGGGGGATCTCCCAGGTTAAGTGTTGTGTTCTTTGGGTTTAATAAAGTATGTTTCCTTCAAAATTAAAAATTAAAAAAAAATAACTATCAATTTCAACGTTTGGGTTTTTATTTCTTTTTTAGGCCCATTAATTTATGGGTAAAAATTATAACTAGCCTTTAAATTTTCAAAAGTGTCAACAAGTTATCTTTTTTATCCGAGAGAAATGTTTTTGAACAAAACTACCATTAGTGATTATCTGGCGTATCAGAGAGAGAATATTGTATTTAGTTTTTAAGAGTTGAAATCGAAAAAAGAAAATGACAGAAAAAGGAGAAAAAAAATTAGATCTTGAGATAGAGAGAGAAAGGTAGAGAAAGAGAGAGGAAGTTTGAAGTTAGGGAGATAAATTATAATTGTTTGTTGCACAAATGCGCAATGAAATTCCAGAAACCTTACATGAAAATATAATACAACAACCTTATACGAAAAGATAATAAAACAACATTACATGAATATAACACAACAACCTTATACGATGGAACCTCAACCTTACATGAAGAGATCAGACAATTACAAATGCTCATGGTTTATCGTATTTTTTCTATTCTTCAAATTTTATATTTATTTAATTGTTTTTGTTATATTATATCTTCTTGTTTTCTAGTTAATAATGAAAAAAAAAAAAAAAAAAAAAAGAAGGTTGAAATAATGAAATTTTTTGTTTTTTTAGGAATTGTTTATATAAGACTGTTACAATCTTGTTAAAAATTTCTTTGTAAGATTTGATATGTTAGATTTCTTTTTAATTTTTTGCCTTGAAAAAAGTTGATTTCGTTTACCTTTCTTCTTATCCAAATCGATGTGATGATATCTATTTTTGTAAATAGCTTTTATGATAGTTAAATCTATATACAATAATTACACCAAAGTAATTTCTAAGAATTGTTTTTCATTTGTTTGGATAGATTATTAACTTTAAAAATAATCTAAATCTAAATCAGTAGTAAGAAAACGTTTTTTTTTTTTTTTTCATTTAAATTATTGTATTATTGTATTACCATGATTTATTTTATATATTGAATTTTATATAAGATGTTGACACAACTCAAGAAAATATTGGTGAAACAAGTAGTGCATTGAAGAATACATGATACTTAAAAGCACTAGATGTAGGGATGTTTTTTGATGTAGGGATGTTTTTTGAAATAATGGATGAAGCTAGAAATTACTATGAAGATTATGGTGAAGGATTTTGGATTCGGACAAGATCTTCATCTAAGACTAGATTGGGTTCAAATGAGGTGACTAATATGAAATTTATGGTTTTCGATGAAGTAAATTGAGAAATAAGAACAGAACACAAAAAAAAAAAGGGGGGGGGGGGGGGGGGGGGGGTGGATTTTAATGACTAAAAAGTGAGAGTGAAAGTCACACCAATGATGTTCTGGTTCCAGGTTGGTAAAAAAAATAATGTAAAGCAAAAAAAATAAATAAATAAATGACATAAAATTAAATAAGGTGAGATAATTTAATAAAATAATAATATTTTGAACACATAAAATATTAAATAGGTGAGAGACAATGACTGCATTTAATAAATAAAGATAAAACAGATTAAATCCTATCCATTCAATGAAGCAAAATCTAATGGCCAAGAAGTTGCGTCAAAAATTGTGTCAAAAAATGCGGTCATGGATCCTGCCCATATATATATATATATATATATATATATAAATGTATGTATAATTTTTCTATTATCAGTTCGTCCTGATATATGACGAAAAATGTAGACCAATGGATTTACATACTTTGACTCAAAGTGTATGCACTTGTCAAAATTTCTCCATAATCTAGGATCTACATTCTTCGTCCTAATATATTTATTGTCATGACGAACTGACAATAGAAAGATTGTAGATATATATATAGTCTTTTCATTGTCAGTTCGTCTTGATATAAAATGTATCAGGATGAAGAATGTGGACCACAGATTAAGGAGAAGTTTTGACAAGTGCATACATTTTGAGGCAAAGTATGTAAATGTAGCGGTCAACATTCTTCGTCCTGATATATTTATTGTCAGGACGAACTGATATAAATATATATATATATATATATATACAATTTTTCTATTGTCAGTTCGTCCTAATATAAAATATATCAGGATAAAGAATGTGGACCGCTAGATTTACATACTTTGATTCAAAGTGTATGCATTTGTCAAAACTTCTCTATAATCTATGGTCAACATTTTTTGTCTTGATATATTTTATATCAGGACGAACTGATAATAGAAAGAAAAAAAAAAATATATATATATATATATATATATATATATATGTTTTCTTTCTTAAAATTCATCAAAAATATTTTTTCATTATTTTTTTTTTGGGGGAATATATTTTCATTATTATTATTTTTTTTTTTTGGGGGGGTACAAAATAGATACTTACTTGGATAAGGATTTTGGTATATGATCCAATACTCTAAAATATCCTTTCTAACATTTTATTTTTTTTAATAAATAAAATGTTATTTTTATAATGTAAAAAAAAAAAAAAAAAAAAACCACAAAATTATTTATTTATTTATTTTTTGAAAGTAAACCACAAAGTAGTTTTAAATTGTTTTTTTTTTTTATTAGTATATAAATAATTGAACAAATTTTTTTTTTGCTTTTTTACTCTTACAATATATTGAAAGATATGTTTTCAAATACATTTCACCAAACACATATTATAATATTAAAAATATTTCAGAATATTGTTTTCAATTATTACTATCAGGCATATTTTTAGAATTTAAAATCATAAAAATCAATTTCTCTTTTTCAAATGAAAATTTATAAAACAAAAAACGAAAAAATAAAACATTATTGAATAGACCCTTAAATTTCTCTAAAATCACAAGATTAATAATTCATTCACCCCTTTTGTGCTTCGGGTCACCATACTCGAAACAATTTTTTTTTTTTAAAGTCATATTCATTTTGTTTCAACTACTAAAATTTTTATGGGTTTATTATATGTGTTGAGCATTCACTGCTAAAATTTGTATCAATCTTGAAGAAATTTAACATATATTATCAATCCATAAATAAATTAGTGAATTAAGTGGGATATTTTGGAAAGATTAGAGCATTTTCGCAATTTTTTCCATGAAATGAGTAATTTTGTAACTTGAACTAAAAATAGAGGCATTTTGCTAAAATACCCTTAAAAAAGGTTTTTTTTTTTTTTTTTCAATTTATGTGTTTTATTGATTCATATGGATAAGCTTGACAAGGAAAATTATACTTAATCCTTGTAGGAATACAAAGCAAACTTAAGAATGTGTCATTTTGTTGTAGATTCAAGGAATAAAAAAGCAAGGTACATGACCAAAAGTTTCCAACAAAATTATATGCAAACGTTAAATTTTTTTTTAGGCTACACAAAATTGAAAGTCATGTGAAATAAACATAACTCGAATTCAAAATATTATTGATATAAATGTAAAAAGATAATGTTGGTGTGACGAGACTTACTATAAATGATGTCACTGGGGTGGGGATAGAAATTCCCAACTCTAACGAAATTATTAACCCCAAAAACAGTCCCAACCACAAAAATTGAAAGCCAGGTCGATGAATCTCGAAACGGGGGAGGTGGCACCGACCCCGACCCCGCTCTGCCTCCACCACAAGTCAACATCCACATATTTGTTTTTATATAGGGATATTACATAAATTTTATAAATTCAATAGTTGTTTTTTATAAAATAAATTATTTTATCTTAAATAAGTTTAATACCAACACATAAAATTATAGTTTAAGTGCTCATAATTGATTATAAAATAAAATTCATTAAAATATTAAATAAAAAATAAATTATGAAAGCCACAAAAGAGTTCAAGTTGCTCCATCCTTGATAGTTTATAAATTCATTTTTTATTTATTTATAAACTTTATAGTTTATAAATTATTTCTTTTTACTGCAGTTTATAAATTATTTTTTATTACTTAATACAATATATATTATCTTTTAATTAAAAACATATACATTATTTTGTTATTGATTAAATATTAAAGTTATTAATAAATAAATAGCAGAATTGAAGTAAGGACAACTAATCTCACACAGGTTTTTGTAATTGTGGTAGCCAGAAATGGCTTATAGGCCCAACATGCAAAGGCCCAGAACGTAATGATGTTAGGATCAGCCCAGACCTGTAATGTTGGTCGACCCGATACTGCTATCAGTATTGTTGACTGACCAAGTCAAAAAGACTATCAACACCGGTAAAAAGAACCATTCAAACGTGGAGAGAATCTCTCCTTAAATCTCTCCACGTGATTCTAGCCTACTCTGGCCGTTAAAGAGAAAATGAGCACCTATAAAAAGGACCCTCACTAAACTGAGAAGGGGGGAGAAGAAATCTTAAGATTAGCATATTGAATTTATTAAAAATTCTGTCAATTGGAATTGGAGTGGATTTTCAGATCACGATCAGACTGCTCAACCCAAGCGTACCTAAGGCTATCTAAGATCACATATCCCACTTTCATCATTGTTTCTTTTCTATTCTTTTTGTTTCTTTATTTGTTTGCAGGTTTAACGGAGGCGACAAGGAGTCAGAGTCGAAAGACCCATCTCACAAGCAAAACCATCTTCGAACGACATTCTACAACTGACGAACCAAGATAGTTGCTTTGGGCCTAATTCAACCCGACCCGATCCTTTTCAATCGTCGATCGACCCCCCTACAGTTTGGCGCCCACCGTGGGGCCCATCGCAACATTTTTTCAACATGTCTGAAGATGGAAACACCCTGACGGTCGAAGAACAAATTGCGGCATTGGCTACCCAAATGACCACAAATGCAGCGAAATTACAAGCACTTGAGGCAGAAAACGCTGTAATTCGAGCGACTAATGAGGAACTAAGGGCCCTAATTGACGGCGTTATACCCGGTAGTGAAACAACGAGACGTCCAGTCCTGGTTTTAAACGACGAATAGGAAGTCGACCGAACAGTTCCAGATGACCTAGCTAGACGAGTTCGATCAGACGTAAATCCCAATCTCGGCAATAATCAGAGAACGCTACCGATGGCCAGAGTTGAAATCGACCTCAACGATCTGCCACTCCGGAACGAAATCGAACAGGATCTAAATGCAGACCGGCGACGGAAAAACGTCTCAAAAGCCCCTCTATCAATCCAATCGACCCTAGGTTTGGTTAAATCCGGATTTGAATTACCTATGGCTATTAACAGTGAATTTTCTCGTAGATTCACAAAGATGGAAGCTCTTATACAGAGGATCCCTAGAGTTCCTGCTCCGATAAAGAAAAGTACAGCCAACAGCTTCGCCGACTCACCATTTGTCGACGACATAGCCCTGACCGAAACGCCCAGGAAGTTCAACTTTCCAAACATGAAGCAGTACGAGGGAACTACTGATCCGGACGATCATATAGCGCAGTACAAGCAGAGAATGTTCACTGCAGCAATTCCGCGCGACATGCGTGAAGCATGCATGTGCAAAGCATTCGGATCCAGTCTTAATGGTCCGGCTTTACAATGGTATACTAATTTGCCTAACAATTCAATCAATTCTTTTGCACAACTTACAGATACGTTCGTAGAGCAATTTGCAAGCAGTCGAAAACTTGAGAAGCAGTCGGACGACCTTTACACAATCACACAAAGACATGGCGAAAACTTGAGAACTTATGTCTGACGCTTCAATAGAGAAAAAGTGCAAATCCCGCACTGTAATCAGGCAACCGCCATCTACGCCTTCAGAAAAGGTCTCAGGTTTGATGCTGATCTTTATAAAGAACTCACGAAATATCCATACAGGACAATGGAGGACGTACTAGCAAAGGCATGGGCCTAAATCAAATGGGAAGAAGACGAAGCCAATTTCATAGGCAAAGTAAAGAACTACTCAAACCGCAGAAACGATCGAGTTGACAGAAAGTCGAGCGATCGAAAATCAAAACCTTACCCGACAGGCACTATAAGAAACGTACCGCCCCGGTAAGAAAATTCAAATGGAGACCGACCGTTTGGGCAGAACTATCCAAGAACAAATAAACCACGGTTAGAAGTCCCAGAATACAACTTAAGCATCGAACCAGTCGACCTTGTGTCACTCATGAAAGAAATAGGCAAGACCATCAAGTGGCCACGAAAGATGAATGCACCTCCAGAATATCGAGACACAAGACTAAGATGCGAATTCCACGAGGATCATGGCCATCGAATAAAGGATTGTGTCGCTCTTAGGCTAGAAGTGGCATAACTTCTCAAACGAGGACATCTGCAGGAGTTCTTGACAGATAAGAGAAGCAAACTGTGGCTCGACGCGATAAAAAAAGGCCAACGATCAACGACGGTCCACTTGATCCGCCCAGACAAGATCGAGTGATCAACTACATCGCAGGAGGGTCCGAAGTTAGTGGCGTCAGTTATTTTGCTGCCAAAAAGCATACTCGACAGGTGTCGAACTTAGAGATTCAGCCTAACCGAGAACATCCCTCAAGTACCAACGAAACTGTTACCTTCAAGTCGACCGACAAATCATATTTGTTTTCTCCACACCATGATGCACTGGTTATCTCATTACACATTGCAAATTGTTTAACAAAACGTATATTAATAGATAACGGCAGCTCATGTAACATTTTGTTCAATAGTGCTTTACGAGAGATGTAGGTCGACGAAACTCAACTCAGTCATCGAACGACAATGTTGACAGGCTTCAGTAGAGAACAGAAAAACACCCTTAGCCAAATCATACTACTAATCTATGCAGGAGGAGTCAACCTTTATATCAACTTCCTAGTACTCGATTGCCAATCTCCATACAACGCAATCTTAGGCAGGCCTTGGATACACGAGATGAAGGCAATCCCGTCGACATATCATCAAATGATCAAATTCCCAACAAAATGGGGAGTACGAGAAATAAAAAGTAAACAGAGGGCAGCCAGAGAATGTTATCAAAACGCAATGAAGAAAAAGAAAGAAGAATTATAGCAATTACAGAGAATCAACGTCGAGCCCACTCCAAAGTCGCTGAGAATGGAAGAACTTGATGAAATATCGATAGATCCCGATCGACCAGAGCGTAAGGTCTTCATCCGATCTAGACTATCAATCGAAATACATGAGCAAATGATTGATTTCTTGAAGGAACGACGAAGCAGTTTTGCCTGGTCGTATGAAGATATGATCGGGATCGACCCAGTTCATAAATTACAGGTAGACCCCAAACACGAGCCAGTAAGACAAAAACGAAGGAAATTTGCTCCAAAAAGAAACAAAGTAATCAACGAAGAGATACAAAAACTGCTCGATATCGACTCGGTAAAAGAAGTGAAATACCCGGATTGGCTGGCAAATGTAGTAGTCGTCAAAAAGAAGAATGACAAATGGCGTGTTTGTATCAACTTCATGGACCTCAATAAAACATGCCCAAAAGATTCATTCCCTCTACCTCACATTGACATGTTAGTCGACGCTACATCAGGACACGAGCTACTCAGTTTCATGGACGTATATTCAGGCTATAATCAAATCTTGATGCATCCAAATGACCAAGAAAAAACGGCATTCGTGACAGAACGAGGTACTTTTTGCTATAAAGTAATGCATTTCGGTTTAAAAAATGCAAGGGCGACCTACCAAAGACTTGTCAACAAAATGTTTGCCGATATGCTTGGAATGACGATAGAGGTATATATCGACGATCTGCTGGTCAAATCGCTAATGGCTCAACAACACATTGAGGACCTAAGACAATCGTTCGACATTATCGACAAATACGGTATGAAACTAAACCCTGCTAAGTGCTCGTTTGGTGTCTCCTCAGGAAAATTTTTAGGTTACTTGGTCACCCAAAGAGGCATCAAAGCCAATCCAGATCAAATTCGATCAATCCAAGGGATCGAATCACCAAGGTGTATCAAGGATGTACAGAAACTTACAGGTCGAGTGGCCACTCTGAACATGTTCATCTCTAAGTCCTCTGAGCGGTGACATCCGTTCTTCAATACCTTAAGAAAAAACAGAGCATTCGAATGGAACGACAGTTGCGAGAAAGCACTACAAGACCTAAAACATTATCTGACCACACCACCATTACTGTCAAAACCCAAAGATGACGAAATATTGCTTGTGTACCTAGTAGTATCTGATACGGCAGTAAGCGCCGTCTTAATTAGGGAAGAAGGTAACATTCAACACCTAGTTTACTACGTGAGCAAAGCATTTCTCGACGCAGAAACTCGGTATAGTCGACTGGAGAAATTGGCATTAGCACTTGTCGTCGCTGCTCGAAAGCTTCGACCATACTTCCAATGCCATCCTATTAAGGTATTAACTACTTACCCACTTAAGAGTATATTACATAAACCAGAGCTTTCAGGTCGGTTGACGAAATGGACTGTGGAACCAAGCGAGCATGAAATCAGCTTCCACCCACGAACGGTGTTGAAATCTCAGGTATTAGCCGATTTTATAGCAGATTTTACTCCGTCTAAGAATGTGCAGGCCGAACAAGAGTTAGTAGACATGACGGAAAACGTGAAAGACGAAAAATGGACATTGTCGATCGACGGTTCTAGCAACATAAAAGGAAGCGGACTAGGTCTGGTACTTAAATCTTAAAACAATCGATCCACTGTAACTTCCGCGCGACGAACAATAAAGCCGAATACGAAGCTCTGATCGCTGGGCTCGACCTTGCAAAGAGTTTAAACCTTAAGAAAATCCAAGTTCAAAGCGACTCACAACTGGTTGTTCGACAGATGATCGGTTCGTACGAAGCCAGAAATCAAAGAATGACGGCATATCTGGCAAAAGCCAAACAACTTCAGTCTGCATTCGACGAATTCGACATTCAACAGATTCCAAGGACAGAAAATTCACGAGCAGACGCATTGGCAGGCCTTGGGTCGACAACATCAAACGGTACCAAATCAATTCCTGTTGTCCATCTCATGTCCCCAACTATACAAGCAGGCGAAGTTTTGACACCTGTCGACCATGGGAAGAGTTGGATGGATCCCATACTGGCCTATCTACAAGCCGACATTCTACTAGGGGACAGATCCGACTCCAGAAAAGTCAAAGCAAAAGCCGTAAAGTTTTGTATCATGTATGGTAAGCTTTACAAAAAATCTTTTACAGGACCCTACTTGAGATGTGTAACACCACGAGAAGCATATGATTTCCTCAAGAGTCTACATCAAGAAGAATGTGGAAATCATTCTGGCGCCCGAAGCTTGTCAAATAAAGACATTACAGCGGGATATTACTGGCCAACGATGTGTACGGACTCTTAGAACCATGTAAAGTAGTGCGACAAATGCCAAAGATTCGCGTCAGTATCACATCTTCCACCTGATACGTTAAATTCAATTTTCGCCCCTTGGCCTTTTATGAAGTGGAGAATGGACATTGTAGGCAAACTACCCGAAGCTCAAGGAGGCATCGTCTACATGCTCATGTTGACGGACTACTTCACCAAATGGGTCGAAATTGGAGCCTTCCGACAAGTACGCAACATTGAGGTACGCAATTTTGTATGGAGGAACATCATTTGCAGGTTCAGCATACCTAGGGAAATAGTGACCAACAATGGATCCCAATTTATATCATACGACTTCAAGAATTTCTGCGATAAATATGGAATAAAACTTAGCTTCTCAACACCACGTTACCCCCAAGCTAACGGACAAGCGGAGTCGACGAACAAAACAATCCTCAATTCACTCAAAAAACGTTTAGAAGCAGAAAAAGGTCAATGGGCAGAAAAACTTCCAGAGATATTGTGGTCATACCGAACAACACCTCGTCGATCAACATGTGAAACGCCATTTTCACTCGTATATGGCTCGGAAGCAGTGATTCCTATCGAGACCAGGCTTCCAACTGCAAGGAGCGAAGACCCCAATGAAGAACAAAATAGTTCGGAGTTAAGCTTCGAGTTAGATCATCTAGACGAGCAATGAGAATGAGCTACAATACGAATACAATCTTATCAATAACAAGTCGCACGACACTACAATAAGAAAGTACGAATAAGGGTTTTCAAGGTAAATGACTGGGTACTACGGCGTGTCTTCCAAAACACGAAGGAATGAGGAGCAGGAAAATTGGGTCCAACATGGGAAGACCCCTACCAAATTACAGACATAAAAGGACGAGGAGCATACAAGCTACGAGGACTTGACGGTCGGGAAATACACAATAGCTGGAACGCTCTGCATATAAAAAAGTACCATTTCTAAACTATCATTTTTTATGTTTGCACTTTATCTTTTATTAGACACTGACAAATTGACCGTCAAGAGAGCAATGATGAAAACTTAAGTGTAAACTGAGCTCACCAAAATATTTTGTTACTACATTTGCCTTGCAACAATGCATACAACTCTGAAAAACATCACTCGACATCATACAATAATGGCAACAGCTGGGTAAACATTTCGATTGAACAAAGTCGACCATGAGAACGCATTTACGCGATTATTCCAATTTAAGGGTCTTGTCAACCATGAAGACGTGTATGCGATTATTTCAATGTAAAGGTCTTGTCAACCATGATAACGCGTGTACGCGATTATTTCAATGTAAGGGTCTTGTCGACCATGAAAACGCATGTACACAATTGTTTCGCAGTAAAAGTCTTGTCGACCATGATAACGCATGTACACGATTATTTCAATGTAAGGGTCTTGTCGACCATGAAAACGCATGTACGCGATTGTTTTAATGTAAAGGTCTTGTCGACCACGAAAACGCGTGTACGCGTTTATTCCAATGTAAAGGTCAAAGTCGACCATACAACCATATACGCAATTTCAAAATATTTATCTAAAGTCAGCCATGAAAACACATCATTTCTGCGTAAAGTTCATGTCGACCACAAAAACACGCTATTATTTGTATATGAGATCTACACAAAATTTCCTAAACATCACTGATCGACTCGACAAGATAACATTTCTAAAAACCCATGCAAAATGATCAGGTCCCATCCATCAAATTAAGAATGAGCATAAGTTTACAGGCTTATCATGTTCACATCAACACAATTGTGCAAACCCCATTGTATGATGGTCGTTTCATTTTCACATAATCAATCAGAAACATCAAAATTAAATAAGATTATAACAAGCAAAGATATCCACGGTTACAGATTAGATAAAAAGTGACAAGGTCTTAAGATACACAGATAAATAGAAACAAGATACAAAGAAGACAAAATCATTTTTGTGCTGAGTCAGTTGTAGGAGCATCATGATCGTTGTTTGCGTGAACATTTCCACCCTGAGCTTCAGCGTTCGCTTCCTCTTCAACCACATTTTCAGATGGGGATCCTTCAAGCGCGTAACGCTTCATCTCTTCATACATTTCAATAATGTCTCGCATCTCGACTTCATCAAATTTGACATGGTCGCCCGACAGATACTCCTTGTACAACTCTCCCCTTGCCTTGCACATAGCTTCGGCGGCCATCGACGTCAGTCTTTTCTTTAAACTCTCGACCAAACCTTCTTGCTCGACAACAGCAGCTTTGGTAGTCGACAACTCCTCATCCTGTTGACATTTCTCTCTTTTTAAATTATTCAACTCCTCCTCCAGGGTTGTTTTCTGCCGCTCTACTTCTTTCAAGGCTTGGTCGAGTTTAGCGTTTTTCTTCTTGTAAACGTTGACCTCCTTCCTATACTTTACTCATTTATCGTTAACCACCTTATACCTGTCATGAAGATGTGGCTGCAGTTGCAAAGCCTACAAAAAAGAATGTTACGTCATGCTTAAGAATTTGGCACCCAAAAAAAAAAATTTACACGAAACGCTGAAAGAATGCCTGTGTTGAACACCTCCTCCATCTTCTTACCCTTCAGAAAGATGTCGTCTGCTGAAAGGAGAAATTCGTCCGACCTCTTCAAAAACCCAGATGGCTCTGTGAAGGACGAAATACCCGACGCAAGGAGCATCATTGTTGAATAGGCTCCATCTCAACCGTAGTCGCCTTCGAGCTTGATTCAACATTCGTTCATTGGCCTACAGCAGAAGCTCATTTATGTTTCTTCTTTGCATGACTCTTTTCAGAAGAAGAGGTATAAACATGCTCTGGCATGGAAGGAGTACCCTCTGTCGATTTGTCGGATGCCCTCCTTTTTACTGCCGCCGCTCTCTTCTTTGCCATTTCTTCCCTAACAAGTCATATGGTTTCAGCTTTGTCAGGCATATTTATCTTTGCACTCGCAATCGACGTCACTACGAAACGACGTTCAACATCAGTTAAAGGTGACAAAAATTTCAGTTCACATTCAAGTATTTTGAGACTTCTCCTAATCCAAATATACGACACGAAATCCTTCACGTGAGGATATGGCGCTCTCGATCTATTCAGACTTGACCATCTCCATAAGCTGCTAGGCCTAAGTTTACCTTCCGTCAGCAAAACTTTGCAACTCTGTTCCTCTACAGGAATATCTAAGATAGCCTGGGTACGTTCAAGCACCACTTCGCACGACGGTCTACTATTTACACCCTTCGTTTCTACAAAATTAATTATTCGTCAATAAGATAATAGTTTAGATATACAAGTAATCTATAAAGCAACCGATAAACTACTCACCATATCGATTCCAGACTCGCCTATACCGATACTTCATCTCCCCCTAATGACCGTCGATCGGTGGACCCCTTGCGAAAAAGTAGGTATCTTTCCACTGACGATCATTCGTCGTAGTATCAACGATAAATTGATTTTTCTTAGATCTATAACTAACATATAACGACCTTGATCGTGTATATGCTCTTTCAAATAGTAGTTATGAAGCAGGCACCCTAGCCCAAACTTCACCTTGTACCTCTCGCTGATAACACCTAAGCTCAACAATATTCTCCAACTATTTGGCATCAACTGACCAGAAGCAATGTCGTAATACAACAATGTCCATCGAACCAATTGAGGAACTGGGAATCTAAAACTCAAGCGGAGGAAGTACTCGTAGAAACATGTCCACCCAGGTATATCCCAATCCGCCAGTTCCCCTTTTTTTGGTGCCCGTAGTTCGACTGAATTTGGGATCCCATAGATCGTCTGGATCTTGTCCAGATCAACATCTGAAATCACGCTCGGTAGGTTGTCAATCAAAACACCAGTGGAACGACCAGATGTAGACGCCTCCGCGACATCCATTTGCTCTGGATGGTCGATTAGACCCGCGATAGCGCATACGACACCTCGCTCTAACATCCCTCCTACGTTTATAGAGACTACATTCGACGGGTCTTCAACCGTGACAAATCGACCAGCATTGCTAGTGACAGAGTTGACCTCCCTATCTACTTCTTCGTCACTAGGAGTCCACGAAAATTACTGCTCCGAAAACTGTAGCGTCGCTCGACATAATTTGTCCAAAAAGAAAGCTGACATGCAAAAACGCAAAAGTCAAGCATAAACTAAGGCGCTACAATCACAACCTAAGGTTTAAAGACCAAAGCCTAGGGTTTTCTACAAAGTCGTTAGAAATTTCTCCCCTAAAAACCTAAGACATCGGTTAAAGCTTCTACCTACTCCTATCCTAGGTCGAGCAATCATAAGAATCAAGAAAACACACTAGACATAACAGACTAATAACATCGTTCAACACATCAAATGTTTTAAATATATTCAAAGCATGAACACAAAGGATAAAGAACGAAGAAACATGTATTTTTCCAGAAAAAGGGCATCAAACACTCCTATCTACTCCCTTTAAAGATTCACAAAGGTAAATCTCATATAAAATACGAAACACGAAAATCGCGAAGGTAAAATCTCATTCAAGGTAATTACGAAACATAATAGTAGTTTTTTTTTTTTGTTTTGCTTTTACTAACCTTGTAGGAAATGATCGGTGGAGCTCAAGAATTGCCTCGTCGCAGAAAATTTTTCTTTTTGCTAGAAAGAAACTTACGTGTAGATTGAGACAATGGGAGATATGTTGGTTTATGAAGGAAAGAAACATAACTGCAAATACATAAGACCTAGTCTGACACGTGTCCACGCCCTTTTAGTTGCCAACTTATCTAAACAACCGCAGATTCAAAATTCAAACTTTAAAAGTTGCGCCCGAATTTAATGCGTCTGACACCAGCATAGGAAACCCAAACGCAACCATCTTGTCGATATAATAGCCTAAGCATATACAGTACCTACAGACGACATGTCGTTTCAAAATATGAGTTATCATGTTTTCGATCTTATTCTTCGTTCAACAATGACCCTTTAAGATAACGTTATTTGAAACCTTACGACTCGACATGGCTCACTTGCGACGACCTAACCAGGGTCACTCTCTAAACTTGGCGATTCCATTTTTTAGAGAGTGGGGGGCAAACTGTGGTAGCCAGAAATGGTTTATAGGCCCAACATGCAAAGGCCCAGAACGTAATGATGTTAGGATCAGCCCAGGCCTGTAACGTTGGTTGACCCGATACTGCTATTAGTATTGTTGACTGACCAAATCAAAAAGACTATCAACACCGGTAAAAAGAACCATTCAAACGTGGAGAGAATCTCTCCTTAAATCTCTCCACGTGATTCTAGCCTATTTTGACCGTTAAAGAGAAATTGAGCACCTATAAAAAGGACCCTCACTAACCTGAGAAGGGGGGAGAAGAAAGCTTAAGATTAGCATATTGAATTTATTAAGAATTCTGTCAATCAGAATTGGAGTGGATTTTCAGATCACGATCAGACTGCTCAGCCCAAGCGTACCTAAGGCTATCTAAGATCACATATCCCACTTTCATCATTGTTTCTTTTCTGTTCTTTTTGTTTCCTTATTTGTTTGCAGGTTTAACGGAGGCGACAATGAGTCAGAGTCGAAAGACCCATCTCATAAGCAAAACCATCTTCGAACGACATTTTACAATTGACGAACCAAAATAGTTGCTTTGGGCCTAATTCAACCCGACCCGATCCTTTTCAATCGTCGATTGACCCCCCTACAGTAATCACCCCCGAACCCTCCACAAACCCATTTATTTTGATTTAACTGTCTTGCATGGGATATGTTGAGGTAACTTCGGGATCGTTTGTTTATTTATTTATTTTTACATCTCTATTATTGGGTCATCTCAATTTTCATCAGCCAAAATTATTTGTAAGAATACCATTGAAAAAAAAAAAATTGTTTTATAGGAAGAGGTTGTATCAAGACCTACTTAGAATGAGCAATATAGTCAAACATTATAAAGGGAAGGTACACAACCATTAAAAAAAAAAAAACATTATTTCATATATATATATATACACACAGAGGCGTACCAATATGGAGGGTTTGCCTAGCTAAAGTCGGGCTAGCTTTTGGTAAAAAAAAATTTTTAATCAATATCTCTCAACTCAACCATCACACCCATTCTCTCTCCCTCTCCCATTAGTACATCACACATTCCAACCCAACTCAACTCCCCATTCTTCTCTCTTCCCCCGCCTCTCTCTCACGTCCCAACTCCATATATATATATATATATATCTCAAATCCCAATTATCTCTCTTTTACCTATTAATAAATTATCTCCATCCCAATTCTCATTTTCTCTTTCATTCTAATTAATAATTATCTTCATACCTAAAATTCTTAATTAAAAAATTGAATATATAAAAATAGTCTTATTCTTTTTGAATAAAAAAAATATATTTATATTTTGTTCTTCAATTTAGTATTTTTTTTAGTTAAATTTTTTTTCCTAATTAATAAGTTAGAGTTTTAGATTTGTTATTCATAATTTAAGTCAGTGTTTTGTTAAAAATAAATTTATGAATTTATTTTCGAACTATAATTTATTATTTCAGTGTTATATTATAATTTACAATTTATAAAACATCATTTAGACAAATTGTTTAATAATTTTATGTTACAATATCAAACAATCATACATCAAAGCCAAAAATAATTATGTTTTTTATATTTTGGGAAAATAATAATAATAATCAATTATCAAATGGGAGTGGATCAAGTTCTCCATATAATATCGGGGACGGGGATTCAAGTTTACCTTCTTCATCTCAATGGAATAAAAACAATGTAGTGGCGTTTGAAAATTTTTCAAATTTTGTTTACGAATAGATTTCATTGAACTTATCATTCATAAAAATTTCAGATCAAAATTCATTCAAATCGATGGATTTCATAAAGGTCCTTAACTTTATGTTAAAATAAGGGATCCCTCATAAGAGAACCACTATATATATATATATATATATATATATATAGTTTTTTTTTTTTAGCCTACCGTAACAAAAAATCCTGGGTACGCCCCTATATATATATATGTTTAAATACATTATTTCACATATGTTCATAAAATTGTTTGGTTATTTTGTTTTTGAAACTAAATTATTGTCTGAATTAATCGTTTATATTAGGGATGACAATTTCATCCGAACTCACAGACATCCATCTGAACTCAAACCGTGTGGGTCGAGTTCGGTTATGAAGAAGCAAGTTCTAAAGTGTGTTTGGATTCGGCTAAAACCCGAGCCCGAACTTGATTTTAAAAAAAAAAACTTTGTTTAAAATGATATTGTTTTGAGCAAATTAAAATTCTAAACTCAAAACGACGTTGTTTTGGGTTAAAAAGTACAACATACAGTTAACCCGTATAAAATAATATTATTGGGATCGGAGAAAACTATTATTTTAAAGAGGTTATTTATTTATCGATAAATGAATAATTTATTAATTTATCGATAAATGAATAATTTATTAATTTATCAATAAATGAATATTTATTAATTTAAAAAGAGTTCTCACATTGTGATCTTGTCAAAAATGGCACAATCACATTAAAATTTTGTCTTGTTTTGACATGATTACATGTAATCATATGCAAATAGTAATCGGTTTAAAATAGAATGCTCTTATTACTATATATATATATATATATTTTGTCAAGATACATGTATGACTTATAAATATTAATAATAATAAAAAATAATGGATGAGATTAGAAGTGGCCATGGTTTCGGTTAAACCGACGGTTTTGCCAGCGGTTTAACCGAAACTGTACTTCTAAAAACCGCCCCAAAACCGAAACCGGAACCGACGGTTTCAAAACCGGTCGGAAACCAGTTGAAACGTTACGGTTACAGTTTCGGTTTGGGTACTTCCAAACACCGTAAAAAACCAACGGTTAAACCGAAAATCGACTAATCAGAAGCTGACACGTGGCATTTTTTTGAATTTTTTTTTTGAAAAACCGAAACCGAACCGAAACCGAAACCAAAACCGTCGGTTTTTAAACCGAAACCGTAAAACCGCCGGTTAGAAACCGTGTACCAAACCGGTTTTCCGGTTACGGTTTCGGTTTTGGGTGGCCAAGGAACCGAAACCGCCGGTTTCAAACCGAAACCGAACCGTGGCCACCACTCATGAGATCAAACTATAAAATTTGATGGATGTTGAGCACCTTTTGAATTATTCTTGTAAAAATGACCTGCTAATTAAGAGATTATTTAAGGGGTAATCAATACGTCTACTAACGATGATCGTGATCTAGATGACAGTTGTGTTTTACTAACGGTTTCTCCAAAAGAAGTCCTTCAAGCAGTAGTAACCATAAATAAACTATCTGCTACAAAATGAAAAGAAAAAAAAAATTGAATGTGGTGTAAGCATTGCAAAAAAATTAGGATGATGTTTAGTTTAGCTTAGCTTAGGTATAGGGAAAAGACAAATGACTTTAAATGCATTTTTTGAAATGAGTTATTTTTTTATTTTATTTTATTTTATTTTTTTTGAAATACAACTACTGTCGGGACCTGTTGAAATTAATTAGACTCTATAAGCACGGTCCGAAATACTACTCTCAAAAGATGTTACATATAGACTACAACTCTCCCAACATGAGAGATGGTTGCTCCCACAAACTAGAGAAAACTCCTCACATATACTTGTAAAATGCAAAATGTTCATCATTATATATTATGAATTTTTATGTGCTATTTATTTAATGTAATTAACCAATTAATAATTTATATATTTGTTGAGCCTTTTTAAAAAAAAAAAATATTATCTCATACATTTAATAAGGTTATTATTTTAATCCATTGGTCCAAGTCAGAACCGAAATATTTTATTATTTAAACAACGTTATTAATTTATCGAACATTTATTTAATAAAGTTTTATTGTAAATTAATATTCGGGTTGATGGGTTCACGGGTCAAAACCCAAACCCAAATAAGTTCGCAGTTTGTATTTTTCAAAACCCGTAGGTCAAAACCCAAACCCCGTAAAATTATTCGGGTTCGGATATGGAAATATGTTACGGATTCAGGCTCAGATCGAGCAAAACCCGAAACGTTGCCAACTTGCCATTCCTAGTCTACATAAGCATTTGTTTATGTAATTGTAATTTGTTTAATTATTACAATAAATTCGTAATTTCACAAAGGGACACGGTCTCAATCTGATTGCTTACCTCTCGTCGATTATAATTGTAATTCCTGAATCTTTGAAAAGTTAACAGAATAAACTACTCCCGCGCCGGTGCTCTTGAAAAAATTACCCGGCAACATGAAACTGCTCAACCGCCAACTGTCACCGGCGCATCACTCACGCGCCACCAACAGCAAACGGCGTCTGACGCTCCAACACTCTGCTACAAATCACCACAATTGCACAAAGAGGCAAAAAATAACCTTCTCTGAAGAAACAGAAACCCTAACCCGGAGACCCGGCCCGTCTCCAAACCCGCCCACCTCTAATCGATTCGAACTTGTTCATTCTTCAAAACAGCGACGCAGAAGTCGGAAGCGAAGAGATTCAAGTGCTACTACAGACGGTCATCGCCGGTGGACTTTCTCTTCTCGTGATTTTTCTAACTTTAAAGGTACACATTTGTAGTTTTTAATATTGTTACAGATACATCAAATTGATATTTTATTTGTTTTTAATTTTGTATTTCAGTATTGTCTCTTTTTCTATCTATAGTGGAACTGAATTCGGTTCAGTGTTTCTTGATGGAATTTTTTGCTTACTGATTTTATTGTTTCGTTTTCCATACATCTAAACTGTTTCTTGTATCTCCTTTTTCAGATAAATTTGTGGTTGTTTCGTATAATATACTTGGTGTTGAAAATGCGTTGAAGCATCCGGATTTGTATAGTAGAGTGAAACCGGAATTCCTAGAGTGGGATAGACGGAAAAAGCTGATATGTGAGGAGATAAACCGATACAATGCAAGCATTCTTTGTTTTCAGGCAAGTTTTAACTGCTACGAGAATGACAATGTGTTTGGTAGGTGGCAAACATTAAGGAAAGAAATAAAATTATAGAGGGAAAGGAAAAGAAATGGAGAGGACGAAAACTTGCTGTTCTTTCTTCCATTAGCTTGATTAGATGTGAATGGGAGATTTGTCATTTCGTGGTATGGTATCTAGTGAGAGGAAAAGCCGTAGAGAAGCAATTTTATGTTAATTTGATCATGATTAAATTTAAAAGTTAAAATTTAAAAACAAATGATCAAATCAAAGGCATGTATGATGAAGAAATATTCTCAAGATTGTTTGATTGATAACCCCTAACTCACACAGGTGGAGGGAGTCCAGCTGCATATTTTATGTATCAATGAAACTCCTTTTGAATGGAATTTTATGTTGGCATATGTTGCCAATGGTGTGAATTGAATTGATTTCTGTATTCACTAACCAAAAATACTTAATCATGTGGCTGCAGGAGGTTGACCGCTTTGATGATTTAGATGATCTTCTTCAAAAGGATGGGTTTAGAGGTGTGTTCAAGGTATATAGAAATATCATATGCTTGTATTTGAGGACTTGTAGCCCTACAACTATGTTTTTAATTGATTTTGTTGACTTAGACTTGTGATTTCCATTTACTTTAGGCACGCACAGGCGATGCATATGATGGATGTGCTGTATTCTGGAGAGACAATATGTGAGGTTCCTCAACCCCTTGGAATTTCTTATCTATGTACATGATTAATATAGCTGAAAATATCATATGCAAATTCATCACGCCATCAATAATTTACTTTGGAATTGGGTTTACTATATTATTGACTTCAGGTCAGGCATTCCTTTGCCACTTTCATTTCAGAGGAATATGATAGTTTTATAGCTCTTATAATCATACTTAAATATCTGAAACCCAAAGATTTGTTGGAAGTGGCAATATACTAAATAGTGGTGGCTTGTGCCTGACTGATAAGGACCTGCCTCAAGCTAAGACTCCATAGTAATCTTCGTTAAATACTTATTTCTTGTCCTAAAACTTATATTTTTTATGAATAAACTTCCAGTTTAAAACATCTTCTAATTCCCCACCTAAAGTAAGTTTCATTAAAATTGTTAAACAATTATTTCCTAATAATGAAAGTAATTATTTCTTGCATGTATAGCTCTCCTTCCCAAAAGCTACTAATTAAAAATGTGGAACTTCTTTTCTTTCCACAAACCACAAGTGGTATGGCCCAGTAGCCCACAATATTTTCAGAATGTTATTCATTGCCTGCACTTATGCTATTTTTCACCTTTCTGTATTTAACTTTTAGCCAGTGATATTGTGAACACAGATTTACCCTCCTGCATCAAGAAGATATAGAATTCCGAAATTTTGGCCTGCGTCACAATGTTGCTCAACTGTGCGTTTTAAAGGTATGGTTTTGATTCATTGTCATGTAAACATCCCTTTTCTTTATATGTGTATCATTCTAGGGTTTTATTCGTAGTAACTTTATTCATGAAGACGATATCACTAGGATTAAGCAAAGTGGTTTTGAAATGGTAGACTTTTAAATTTTTTTATTTGAAGTTGCATAAGGTGCCTATGATTGGAGATTTGGAGGCATTTCCAATATACCCTCTTTCCTGAAAGTCTCAAGTAACTTGGTCAAGTTGTAGTTATCGTTGGCGGTTTGGATTAACCAAGTGTTCGACCAAACTCCTTGCACGTTCTCTTAACTTGCAGTGTTTGAACATCTATTACTTGTGGTGTTCTCCCTTGTGAAGATATTGTTTTTAGCAACGTCGAAGACTCCTCACCTGTTTGAGATTTTGTGATGTTCTAAGTCTTATAAGACTTGCTATAATTTCACTTATGTTATTACAAGTGATAGTATGACACCACTTGTTAACATGTTGATAAACCTTGTCTGAGTTCAATAGACGTTACACATCTGGAGAATGAGACACTATACATGTTAGATTTGAGATGTGAACCTCTAAACAGAGTATGTTGTTTACTTTAAAGCTGATACAGCCCTGATGAAGAATTATTTTCACCCTAGATCCATAGGGATAGACGGATAGTTAGAAAACACCTTTTTAATAAGGTCTGAAAGTTTCTTAACAAGTTTATATTACAGTGTGATGGAACACTCGAGACTCCTGAGTTCCTCTCACTTGTGTAGTTGTGTGAGGAGTTGCTTCCTGGATAGCCTTAACCTTGGTTGTGGTGATGAGTAAATGGACCAGGAGCAGAGTTCAAAACTAAGTTGAGCCGCTTTGGCAGATATAGGATAGTTTGAGGGTCTGGTTTGATGGCTAGAGAGTTTTACCTTTAGGCAAGCGTACATTAATCTCTTTCAAACAGTAGCCATGCTACCTTGACTGTCCTGTGGAGGACAGGGCTAGTGTCCCTAAGATTTTCTACCAAGCGTAGCTCATGCTTATTTATCTGATTGGCTATGCATCGTCAATGAAATTTCCTATTGATAGGGGCCGTTGAGTCTTATTTTTTTAGCACAGTCATCAGTTTTTTTCTCTTTGTTATGCTATATGATTCTACTCAAGCATTCACCACTTTCTTTATTGGTTAAGGAATAAAAACACACACACACACAAACACTCTTTAAGATTTATTTAGTTGCCATTTTCTAAGCAGAAGAAAAACTTCGTTCATTATCAATTGTCAGTTGCTATTAGTTTTACTTCTTATGTGTGTTGTTGCCTGTTGGGGGTAGATATGTGTAAATGATAGTTTTGTTTGCGATAGTTATGTTTTAAATATTGTCGAGCATTATTAATTTTTACCTTAATTATTCAGATCAACTCAAATTTACCGGACTCTGAAATACATGAGCAATCACCAATGTAAGTTTCAAACCTATGTTAGTATTTTAATATATTATAACCATGTATTTATGGTCAGAAAGTTATCATGGATGATGGCAGTTGGTGAAATTTGTGAATTTGTGAATTTGTATGTGTGTTTTAATTATTATCTCATCTGCTGCATATATATGGGAACGCTAAAAACTGAAATTCCGGCAGCTCGTGAAGAACAGCTGGGAAATTTTTGGGTATCAATTGATTAATATATTCAATATCATTTTTTTTATAGCATTTTTTTCTTAATTATGTAAAATATTTGCATAATTTAAGCCTCTTTAAAACGATTAAAGAAACAGTTATCACAACTAGGATTGTAAAAATGCTTGCAAAGTGCAATATGTCAGTTCTAGTTTATGGAGCGAATTGTTATTAGTTTCATTATTGCATTTTAGTCATCTTGATATGTTTGTCATGTGAGATAGCATGCTTCACTCTGCTCTATTTTCAAACATAGATCATCTTCATTATTTTAAGTTTTCACTGCTCCTGGTGTGCTTACTATTGACATTAAAGGGAATATGGTTGCACAAGTTTTAGCAGTTGAAGCAATCAGCATAGTGAGCATAGGTTGTTTAATCCTTTTTGTTCATGTAATGACATCACCAGTTCAATTACTGATTTATATTCATGCATATATGACAATGCTCTCCTGAAGTCAAAGCTTAGTGGTTGGAAATATACATGTGCTCTTCAACCCGAACCGCGGAGATATCAAGTTAGGCCAGGTATCCGCTCTGTTGATCTTTTTTCCAACTAGTAAAGTTCTGGTAGCATGGATGGGGTCTGTCTTAGACTTCCATGCATTTAATATGGGATATAATTTTTGATCTCTGAGGTGCTTTTTTCACTGTAGACCTATAAACCAAATTACTTTAAAATGATATTTCTGTAAGTTTGGATTGGAATAATAGTAAAAACAGCTGTGAGAAGTGAAAACATTTGTTTTTATGGATATAAGTGGTAAATAACATTAACATAAAATGATATTTCTGCATGTGATTTAACTTGTGTTTTCCGAGGTGCTTTGTTCACTGTAGACCCAAAAAACCAAATCAATGTAAAATGATATTTCTGCATGCTTGGATTGGAATAATAGTAAAAATTTCTGTAAAATTTTGTTTATGGATAAATTACTGGCAAAAACAATTGACACTCTGCTAGAGGTCTCAATCAGGCTGGCCCAACCTGAATTTTGGGATCTATTTACTGTTCGGATCTGGCTGGATTACAGCCCTGTGAAATATTTTTGAGCAGATAGGGCCAGCAATAGAGCAACCGGTTTGACAAATCCAGCCCCAGACTTGACTGGACTAGGCTTTGGCTGGATCTGGCTTTTTTGACAATGTTTTGACCAGATTTAAGTCAAAACGCTTTTTTTATTTTATTATTTTATTATTTTTAGCAAAAATAAAAGATCCTTTTAAGTTTATTTAGCAAACTGTTGAACATTTAAAATTACATGTAATCAAATAATAAAAACTCATAAAACTTAGAAACTAAATTGTTACAAATAACTCTATTTAATATTATCAAGCCTAATAAAGCTTAAGGTTTGTAGGGAGACTTTAGAGGCTTGGAGTTGTAGTGTTGGATTATGTTTACTTGGTAGGACTTTTAAGGCTTTTGAGTTTCATCCAACAGTTTAAATGAGCACTCAAAAATCCAATCCAATAGTTGAAGATTTTGAAATGTGGAAGACCCTTTGATGTGATAAGGCATAAGGGAAGGGTTATAATATTGGTTACATGGCAGCTGCTAAGCTGCCAACGTGCATTTTTTTTTCCGCTCCCCAATGCTTTGGGTAGCAGAGAATGCTTTATGATTTTTTATTTTTTCTAAAGGGTAATAATGGGAACTTGTTTGGATGCGGCTGGAGATTCAGATCTTCCCAGCCCTAATGACACCTCTACACTCTGCTGTAAGATGTTTCCAGCTTAGGAGTAAAATTATCTGGTGGTTAGTTTTCACTTAATCTGAAACCCTCTTTGTCATGCAAACTTGTTATGTTTGTGAGCCTTCCAATAACTCAATCTTCGTGAGAAGACCTCCCTGAACCTTGTCATACTCTTTGACAACTTATGAGATATATGTTGATTAATTTTTAGTTTTCTAATCAAGAATTATGGTAGCTTGATATGTTGATCTTCGCTTAATTGCTATGTTTCAAGATCAAATTCTTTTTTAAGCTGCACCCCCACCCACCCACACTTTCTTGGGAATTTGAGTGTACAAAGTGACGGTCACCAAGTGGAAGTGTGACAATGTGAGGTCTCTGAGAGACTTGTGAGAGACACGAGTTTGTGGCCACCACAAATTGTTGGGGGAGATTTGTGAAGCTCTTTTAAGAGGTGCCCTAGAGGTTTTAGGGTGGATGAGGTTTGAAGAGATTGAGATCTAGGTGGGATAGAAATCCAAGGGACGAGGTGAGAGATTTCTTGTACTTGTGCTATTCCCAAATCTAGTGAACTATATAGCCCCCATGGACATAGCCAATTTAGTGAACCACGTTAAAAATTTGCTTGTCTATTTTTTGTGGTTGTGTTGCTCTATTTTGCATCCTTATTTGATAGTATTATTTTTATTCTTCTTCAACATTGCAAACAAGATCCTGTAAGGTGTTTGGGTAGATTTAGTCTAGAAAACACAAAAAGCGTCATAATTTATAACACACTCACTTAGACAAAAAGATAAATAATAATAATAAAAACAAAACGTTAAAGAAGGAAAATGTTGCAACAACCGTAGGACGAAATTAGTTATGACGAGTGCTTTGTTACATAAAATTGATTTTCAATTGTTACTGTATTTTAAATATAAAAGTAATATATTATGTACTAAGTGCTGACACTTAATTCTAGAAAAGAGGAAGAAGAATAAAATGTTAAATTTGAATTGAAAACATAATTATTGATCAACTAATCAGATTATTGGTATTACAACCAAACCCATCAAGATTGTGAAACAAATCTAATTGTTACATGTAAATGCTTTTACTCCTTATTATCTTACATGAAACAAACAGATACCCATAACTGTCTTCTGTTGCATGTCTGCCTCTGCTTATTATGTGCATGCTCTTTTTTTTTTTTTTTCTTTTTGGTTTTTTTTTTTTTTTGGGTGAGGTGAGGGTTGGTGGATTAAATATATAATAGAATGGTTGTATTCCCAGTATTTTAGTCTCCAGGGGAAAGGAAAATCAAACTGTCTGTAAAATCTTTTGTGATGTCATTCACCACAATGACGTTTCAAGATAACACGTAATGTACAATGGTTTAGGTTCGTCTGTTTCTTGAGAAGGCATACAAACTTTCGGAAGAATATGGTGGGATCCCTATCCTACTTGCTGGGGACATGAACAGCAGTCCACAGGTGAGATCTTGCCACATAATTATTCCTCAATAGTTTTAGATTATGTGAACAATGTGATTTAGAATTTCAATGCCACTTTATGACCTTTTTTTTGTTTTCATCTCATGGCCAGAGTGCAATTTATCAGTTTCTGGCTTCCTCTGAGGTGAGTTTTATTTCTGGTGCAATGTCAAACTCATTTAGATATTCTGGTGACTTGCATGGCACCAAAGACCTATTTGCTGTACTCTGTTTGGTTGATTAATTTTCCCATACATGTTAAAACTTTTACAGTTGGATATCCGAAAACATGATCGCAGATATATTTCCGGGCAGGTTGAATTGCCTTCAAATCGTGGAGTCAGATTTCAGAATCGGAAGGCAACCAGGTACTTTTCATTTTCCAATCATATAAAATTGTTTGGTCTTGTGTAACACAAATGCATGTAAAGTGGCACCTACATAATTGTCAAATTTCTGATCTCTGTTGCATTTGAATCCCTATGATTAGCTTAATGTTTTTAGACTTGAGGGATTGTATTCTTTTTCAAATCAATAACTGAGATTATTCTGAAATATTCGAAAAAAGAAAGCTTTCAAATTGCATGATGAACTATCTATGGGACAATATTGTCTGATATGTTTTCTTTTTGGCCCTTCAAATAAATTTTGTACAGTGTCATATCTAGGACAGGTATGTGGCACTTTTTAACTTGCTGGTGTATGTTGGCTGCAGTGGTTGGATGTCTAATCCAAGACAACTGATACATAGATGGAGTGATGAAGAATTAAGGCTTGCAACTGGAAGTTATGGTGTCACTCAACTTCAACACCAATTGAAGCTCTGTAGTGCATATTTTGGGGTTCCTGTGAGATAATTATCATAAACATTTCTTTAGGAATTTTGCAATCAACTTGCTTCAACTGAATAAATTTAATTGCACTCAATAAGCATAGAGTAATGTCTAACATGGATATGAATGATCAAATATGTATAATTTCATTTCATCAAAATTTCTTGTATTAATACCCATACCTGTATGTCTGAATGTGATATGTGTGTAAAATTTATAACTCATAAGCTAAACTTCTTTCTACCTCTCATATACCATAATTTTAATTTCTTCAGGGGAGCTGTAGAACAAGAGACAGTTCCAGTGAACCCTTGGCAACATCATACCACACCAAATTTATGGGAACTGTTGATTATATTTGGTATTCATTATATTTTAACTTAATACAAAATTTATAGTTTGCACCTAGTATTTTTACTGATCACAGTGATTGACATAGGCATACAGAGGATCTCCTTCCTGTAAGAGTTCTTGAAACCTTGCCCATTGACGCTTTGAGAAGAACTTCAGGACTCCCTTGTGAGGTACTACTTTTCATTTTTGTAAACATCAGAGTCATTAAGTTTAATTAGTCTCATTATATGTCTTTTGTTCATCTCCATTTATTAGAGGGACACGTGTTTTAATATATATATATATACAGGAAATAAGAGAATTGAATTCATAAGAATATCGATACAGCCTCTCTATTTTTTTGGTTGTATTTGTATATTATGAAGCTTTATGTTACTTTGCAGAGATGGGGTAGCGATCATCTTGCACTTGGATGTGAACTGGCCTTTGCAAACAATGGTAATAGGATCTGATTACAATTTCCAGTTCAAATCCTTTAATGGCAAGTATCCAGTTTGAGAAGCTTTGGTTCCTTGCGAGTTCCAACCTGTTGTGCGAACAGCTTCTTAGACAAGTTGGCATTAGCGTAAGGGCAGCAATTATCCAGATTTAAGATTTACATGAGAGTTGTGATCCGATGTTCAAACAGCTTCCTGGTTTCCAGGTTTCCATGTAATGTTATACAATTATCTAGAAGTAAAATTTGGATGCCCTGTTGCGCAATAACATGTTTATAGAGTTTTGATTATTTGGCAGTATTAGTTATGATTTATGAAAAGAAGTTGAGGCATTTGCGAGTTTTAAAATTCACAGTTGTACTATACAGTAGTTGTCCAGTCTCATTTGAGTTTTGACATTGGTCTTGTTGGGCTTGACTTCTTAGGAAGAAACACAAGGGAATCAGTTGGTTGTAGAATTGTAGAAAATTCATAAGCACTAATAGAGTACAGCGGTTTGAAAAAAAAGCACTACTGGGGACTATGATTTGACAGAAAGACCGTGAAAACCATCCACAGACCCGGAGGGTCTGTAGCACCCGTCTCAAAAACCGCACTCCTGATCTCATGGCAATCCAAAATGTCATTCATCTGCTCACTAATACTGCCGCCTAAACCTTCTAAAGCAAGCTCGATGAGTGAAGGAGAAGGATTTTTTTTTATTATACAACAACTGCTGGAACTGATGAGATTGAGCTCTACTAGCACAACCCGGATTGCAACCCCCATAAACGGAGGGAGAGAGCACCCACACCTTGGTGGGACAACACCTACACTAATAGTAGGACAATGAAAATTTGCATATATTCATGCATGCCATGGGCCTTGAACGATAGTGGTGGAGTCTCTTTTTGGAGAGTCACACCACATTAGCAAGAGGCCATTGGCGTGAAAGAGAAGGATTAACTGAATTAAAAAGAGAGGAAAAATTAAGGCTAACTAGTATGGCATCTCCCAATCATCTTCTAGTTTGGAAATAGTATTCTATTTTGGTTAAAAAAAATAATAATAATCATTGATGGTGGAGGTCCTAGAAGACTGTCTCCTCCATGAGGAGTGCTCTAAGGCTTTGTTTGGTAAGAGAGAGAGATGGTTGGAGGGAGAGCTCCAATACCTTGTTTGGTTGGAGGGATAAGAGAGAGGAGAGGAGAGGAGAGGAGAGGAGAAGAGCAAGGAGAGATGATTGGAGAGAAATGACTATAATGCCCTCTAATTTTTTAAATGGTAATTTAGTAACTTTATAAATTATATACCAACCAGTCAATTCAACTCTCTTTTCAATACCAAACAATATGAAGGATAGATGTTATTCTCTTCATCCCTCCCACTCTTTCTCTCCTTAATTCATTCATCCATCATATTTTCTCTCTCCTATCAAACATAGTCTAAAGCAGATCTATAGATCTACAACTCTAAAGTTGTATTTTTTTTATAATCCTTTTTATCTAGCATTAACTTGGAACCGAGTGCATCTAAAGCACCCTTTACTAATATCAATGTAGTTGTATGTAAACCTAGAGCAATAGCATGATGAACCAAGAAGTCTGCATGACCTATTGTTAAGAATAGTGAATTACTATTCTCATTAATAGGATTCTCATTATGAGAAGGGGTCATTCGAGCGTATCTAAATAGATACTATGTTTCCATATGGATCCCTACGCCGATACATTCCATTTAGGATTAGAAATAGGTGTAATCGAACCTGCTTTTTCCATGTCTCTCATTATTGGGGACCTTATTCACCTCTTTGGGCTTCTATTGAATCGAAAAATCAGTTTGATTGTCCATCTTTTTGATATAATATTAATATAAATAATATATAAGGCATCCTCCGGATAATTCAAATCGAAGCAATTGGATGTCCAATTGGGACCTATATGACATGACCGATCAATAGAAATACTCTAACATTTCACCGTTGTCCTATATTCCATACATCACACTAGATAGATATCATTTTCATGGAATACGATTCACTTTCAAGATGCCTTGGTGGTGAAATGGTAGACACGCGAGCCTCAAAACCTCATGCTAAAGAGCGTGGCGTGGAGGTTCGAGTCCTCTTCAAAGCATAATATTGAGAATGCTTATTGAATGAGCAATTCAATAAGAGATCTCGAATCGAATCAATAAAAATAAAAGTTAATTGTTTAATATATTTTGTCTTTTTTAATTTAATTTAATATATATATATGTGAAAATAAAGTAAAATATCTTATTAAGGGAATTTTAGTAATTTTGTACTATTCTTTGAAGGAAGTCAACTAATGGGAGGGCAGGTTTATGCAATTTAAGTTTATCCAGCCGCAGTTAGTCCTAAACTCTATGAAAGTTGGTAAAAGCTAAAAATTGACCCAGTAACCATACAATCCAGTATAGTAGCTGAATCCATATTTCAATTTTAGAAAATTGAAATATTTTTAATGAAAAAAAGGCAAAATTGCATTAGTGCACCCTAACGTTTACTCAAATTGCAGCTAGATTGAACTTTTACCTAAATTACAGATAATTACCCTTGATTTAACGATTGACCTTTATAATTAATAGTTGACCGGTCAAATATTACGAAATGCCTTAATTACCACTCATCAATTTTTTTTTATCAATTATTAAAATATTTTTAATTTTTAATTGTTTGACATATTTTTAATTGAATATTAAAAGCTAACCAAAACAAATTAAATATTAAAAGCAATAAAAAAAAAATGAAGATAGCATGGAGATCAACGAAATCTCCATCTAATGGAGATAGATGATCTCCATTAATGGAAGATTAGCGGTCTCCATTGCACAACAATAAACTTATTTGTTATGAGATTAAGTGAGATCAATGGAAAAGATGAGATGAGGAGAGGACCAAAATCCTAATAATAATGGACCAAAAGCAATATTTGTCAAAAAAAAAAAAAAATTCATTAAACAAAAGAAAGAACACAAAATAAAGTCATTTTGACTTCCAAAATTATAGAGAAAAAAAAAAAAAAGAGATGCATTTGAAGAATGCATTGTGGAAGGAGGGCCTATCGGTGGTAGTGACGAAGCAGTAGACCAGACCATCATTGTTGCCATAGTAACTAATGATGGGTACGGTCGTCATGACGTTGGTCGGAGAGCTAGTTCACATGCTTAGAGAAAAAAAAAAAAAAGAGTCTACCAAGATATCTCCATTAAATCATTGATCTCAATTAGTGGAGATTGATCTCCAATAATGGAGATTAGCGATCTCGATTAAATGATCTAGCTATGGATCTCCATTAAGGGATATCAGATCTCCTACCTTTTTTTTTATCTTTTTTTAATCATTTTTTTTTTGGGGGTAATTTTGCCATGGTAGTGTATAGAAGAAAAAGGTGATGATGGCTAGTTTTGGGGGTTTTGAGTGGAATAGGATTTTGTTTATGTTGTTCTTGAATTTTTTTTTTTTCCCTTTTTTTCTATTGTTTATAAAATATTTTTAATGCTCCAAGTTATTTTTCAGAGGAAAATACTTTTATACCTCTCTAACCTAAAGATCTCAGTTAGTATTGACGGTCAACCGCTAGATCAAGGGTACTTTTCTGTAATTTAGGAAAAAGTGTGATCTACAAGCCATTTAAGAAAATATCAGGGTATTCATTGCAATTTGCCCAAAAAAAAAACACATAAATCCTAGTTTTATTTATTTTTAGAGTAATTGCACAAAAGTCCCTCCATTTTAGGTGTAATTACACGCATATGCAACTTTTATTTATAATTACATATACATCCCCTACCTACTACCGTTAGTAGTCAAAGGTTAAAGTTGACAGTTGACTCTCTTCTTCATACATAATGTCTAAATATTTTATTATTTTTAACTATTTGATAAAATGTTAATTAAAAAAGAAACTCATATTTTCTTCATCTCACAAAATATATATATTCTTCAATGTCAGATGTTTTCCAATTTGAGAACAAAACAATTAGTCTATTTCTTCAATCAAATAAAAAATAAAAAATCAAATATAGATATCTGAAATCCAACACAAATACAAACTGGAATCAGATTCCAACACAAATACAAACTAAAATCAAATTCCAACACCACACAAACTGAAATCGAACTCCATAACATCTAAATCAACAAAATTGTTAACATTGACTCCAAAATTGAACCCATCTACCCAACGCGGCAACACCCACCATTGCTCACCGATGCCGCCACCACATCCACCATCGTTGGAACCGAAATAGGGAGGAGGCTCGCAAGAGCTTCCTCCCACCACCGAAAAATGATGAGGCTCATGCCAGAATCCAATTGCATGCTCAAACACAAGCGAGAACTCTTTCTAAGGTACTCTAAAATGAGACAAACAGACACATATGTCCTATTGTGTTGAGTTATGTTCTGTAAGTGTAAATAGGATCTCACCCATTAACACTTCCTCCTTTAGATCTCTCTCTCTCTCTCTCTCTCTCTCTCTCTCTCTCTCTCTATATATATATATATATATATATAAAGAAGTCACTCTCTTTTTATAAAGTGTTAGTGTTACTGCCTTTTGGGTTTGTTGTTTTTTGAATTTGGGTTACCGTTTTCTCCACACGAGTCTTTCTCCATTTCAACTCCATTTATGTGTGAGAAGGAATAGTGCTCAATAGACACCGGATCTTTCTAGATTTGGTTCTTGAATATATATATATATATTTTTTAATAAATATCTTAATACATTTAATATATTTTTTGAAATAAATATATTTATCATTTTATTAAGGTACTCTAAAATGAGACAAACAGACACATATGTCCTATTGTGTTGAGTTATGTTCTGTAAACAGACACATATGTCCTATTGTGTTGAGTTATGTTCTGTAAGTGTAAAAAAATTGGATTCACCTTTTAGATGCTTCAAAAAATTTTAAAAAAATTCATTTCAATCTTACACAAGGGAATGGACCATTTTACCCCTCTCTTGTTAACTTTTAACGGCCACTCACTAACGGCAGGGTATATTTGTGTAATTATGAGCAAAAGATGCATATACGTGCAATTACACCTAAAATCAAGGACTTTTATGCAATTAGCCCTTTATTTTTTTGCTAACGTTGGTCGCTCATTTGTGTTTGTTGCTCTTATGTTTTTAACAAATGGAGTTTTAAAACAAAAATGAAAGTTAGACAAACCGTCCGATTTCTCAAAACCCAGAAATACAGGGTTTTTCCCCGCTTCATTGTACCTACTGCCCAGGATTTACCAACCATTTCGTCTCCACTTGCCTTTCCAGGAGGTTTGTTCACTCTCTCTATGATTTTTAGTGTGTGTTTATATATCACATATATATTTGCTTGGTTGGTGATGTTTATTTTTTAACAATAAATGGTAGTTTCGGGTTTTCATTTTATCTTTTACTCTGTTT
Source organism: Acer negundo (assembly GCA_035582765.1). Classification (NCBI taxonomy): domain Eukaryota; kingdom Viridiplantae; phylum Streptophyta; class Magnoliopsida; order Sapindales; family Sapindaceae; genus Acer; species Acer negundo. The sequence continues at coordinate 18,818,220 of CM069237.1, read as the reverse complement.
CAGTTTATGTATGTGTGATGATCATTGAACATTGAACATTTGTCTTTTAACATGAATGCTTCCTTTTTTTTTAATGACTTGAATGTTGCATCTTTCTGGGTTTGTGAATTTAAAGCAGTCTACCATTAATTCCTGTAATTCAGATTTCAAAAAATGTGCTTGAAATTTGGGATTTGCTTCATGTTAAAGCACATTCCTTTGATAGTATTTTTGTTGGAAATTTGAACATTTGAACTTAGCCAAATAGTTTAAAAGGGGGATTTTTCACTACATAGGTATTTGATACTTGTTTGCATTCCTTTGATTTAATACCAAGATGGTATTGCCTATTCGGATTTTACTACATGGCTGTTCGAATTTTTTTTTTTTTTTTTTGTTTTTTTTTTTTTTTGTTTTCTGGGTTTAAGTACCTTTAGTTCTTCGCTTAGAGTGTAGTCTTGGTGTGTTTTGCTTTAGCATTTTGTGGGATGGACAGCTATTTTCTTAACTGCCCTAAAACTTTGTTGGCTAACGAAACATGAAGAGGGGAGACTAAAGAATTAGATACTGCAGTGTATATAAATTAAGAAAGATACATGCATCACTCGCTTCTAATCGCCCCGTATAAAATTGTTTCAATAACAAAGGAGACCCTAAACATGCTCCTTTATTAGAAATTTAAGAAGTCTCCTCTTTGAAGCCATCCTATATTGTTTTATGCTACTACCCAACTTTTGGTTAATGTACCTTTTAATATCTCAACAGTTTAAGGAACTAGGTCAACTCAGGCAATGGCCTGCATTTGAAGCAATCACCACTGAGAAATGCACACAAATTAAAAAGTATCTAAGAAGTTCTGCAACAACCAACAAATTTGTTATTAAAAAAATAATTATAAAAGAAAAGAAGGTTAGTACGTAATTTGGTTAGATATAGGAGATAGGTATTTGGAAGTAGATCTTTTTGGGAAAATTGAGGAAGAGCAAATAAAACCCTAAGAGGAGGGTTCTTAGTTTTCCAGTTCAGCTAACCACTAAGAATCTAGTGAGTTTTGAAAGTTTTGATTACAAGTATATTCATCTTAGATTAAAAGTGAGGGATTAGAAGCGAGTGATTCATGTAGCTCTCTTAATTTATGTATGGTACCTTGTCTAGTACCTCGTCATTATTTTGTTAACTATGCAGTTTAAAGGGAAATTACATGAATGGGTTTCACTGTTATTGAAATTCATTGTATTTTTTTTTTATTTTAAAGTTGGGTATATCAGATGCTTGATTGTGTGTGTTTTGGTCCCCACTGTGAAAAAAATAGTTGGGACAAGAATCTGATTTAAGAGCTCTCTCATATAGCATGTCAAAGACATTTTCCTTTTACATGAAAAACTGAATTGAAAACGACTTCTAACAAAAATGTGTGTGATTTTTTGCATGTTCATTTGAATGGAATTTTCTGGAAAACGCCATACATCTCATGTGGCTATGTCCATAATTCTTGCTAATGGTTTGGAGTCTAATGTTTGCAGTGAGAATTTTGATGTGTATGAATTCTTCTTTGATTGTTGACATTGTGCTAATTTTAAATGTTTTGTTAGTGTTTGTAGAGGCTGATAGTGTATGTTAGCTATTGCCCTCACTTTGATATTATTTTGGCAAACATAGATATCCAAGTATATTTAGCAGTCGGTAGAAATGGAAACTGAGCAGAAAGGAGAAGATCATCAGCTAGTTCCCAAGCTGTCGGTTTTCAAGGAATGGTAGAAGAACAGTATCGGAAAATCAAAGATAATGCAGAAACATATCCTTATGTGTGGGATTCTTATATTGTTGTATATGGTGGTTTTGCCCTCTGGACTACCTACAGACGGAGAAAGCAAGAGGTCTTCAAGAAAGACTACGTAAACTTGTTGACCGGATCAGTTTTAAAAGGTACCCCATATGGAAAAAAGACATTACTATCTTCCCAATAAAACCTCCAAGTAACAAGGTTACATCTGCTAACTCAATTTTGCTGAAGAAATCTGAATTGCATAGCATTTCGAATTAATTTGTTCTCCTTTTTAAGAATTCGCTATCATTGTTAATTTGTTTTCATCTTAAGAATTCGCTTGTTTACTTCATTATCGTTTTTTTCTTTTTAAATGAATATTATAATAAATTTTTAAGTTTTTGAAAATAATTTGAATACACTTGGCATCCTACCCTGAAAAATAATCTTTTGTTTTAAAATTTTGAATTAATTTATAAAATTATATCTAAATATACTTTTTTTTTTTATTTTTTTTTTTAATATCAAATAGAACAAATATTTTGAAAATTATTTATTAATCTTATTTTGATTCTTTTTTGAAATATAACACCGAAAATGCTTGTGAAATTCAAATTCCCCTCCACTGACAAGGGGAGGTGCACACTACTTAGAAAATGTGCATCAATCCTTTTTTTATTTTTATTTTTATAAGTTAAAACAAATAACTGTATTTACATAAATACAATCAGGCCGTGTTAAGCCGTGTTGTAAACGAGGTGTAGTCAGGTCACGTTGTATGACCTGTTAAATAAATAGGTCGTGTTCGGGTTGAGATAACTATATAGAGTCAAACCTAATTCAAAAACTTGAATTGCCAGCCCTATACTGTGATGGATAATACTTGGGTGTTGACCGGTCAGTATCCAAAATATTGTTCAAGTAATATGACCCAATTGAACCGTAATACATATCCTTTTTTCATTCACTCATTCTAAGACTTCTTGTACTTCAAGACTTTTAATTCATGAGAACATAAAATCCCAATAAAATTGAACTTCATATAACTACAAAGTCTTGGAATGGATGAAAGAAAAAATGACATGTTTTACAGTTCAATTGGACCACATCACTGGATCAGTATTTTGAATGCTGACCTGTCAACACTCAAGTATTATCCTATTGTTACGTTAGTCATCTTGAGCTGACTTGTTAAAACCTTCATTTATTTAATGGGGCAGGTGATGATCTCATCTAGCACCTAACAAATTTAATTAATGGTTATTTAGTCAAAATGATTTAATTTTTACAATAGCAATCTATTTGGGTGGGAGAAAATTGAAGTCTTGACTCTTGAGAAATGAAAAATACTGGTTCAACTTCAAGAATGTCTTTTTGGAACTTGGAAGAAACACAAGGGTATCAATTAAAAGTCTTTTTGTCTTTAGGTTGTCTATATAGTAAAATATAATTATTTATTTATGCCAATCAATGCTAAAATTATATTTTCTTTTAGGGAAAATTGCATTTACTCCCTTGTATATATGTGAAATCGTACTCTACGACAATTAATGTATTAATTACACAAATATCCTTAGGATTATGTTGACCATTAGATTGATTAATAGAAAGTCTCTGCTCTTTTTTCTAGGTTAATAATTTAATTTTTTAATTAATCAATTAAAATATAATAATAGTGAAAAAACAAAGTCGTGGTGGAATGTCTCTAGTTCGTGGAATGTCTCTAATAATAATAACTTAATTTTTTTTTTCGACCTTTTGATTAGAAAACTTTTGGGTTAGTTTGTAATTTTAATTTTATTAGATTAATAATTATGAAAATATTTGGGGTAGGTTCAGAATTTTTTTGGTTTTAATTATTTGTTGGTGTGTGAAAAGTATGGATGTCAATGGATTGAATTGGGTATGGATACCCTAATATCCATCTCGGTATCCGTTTGAGATATATATCTCCATCCCCATCCCCATTTCTAAGTAGACGAGACGGATTCGGATAATCCGCTAATTAAGATAGAGAAATTCATCCCCACTCTGCTTATATCCGTATCCGATAAAAAAACTTTAAATTTGTATAGTTTACAAGAGAAAAATATAACTAACATATGTAACGGTACATTTTATCCTATTTAAAGAAATACAAATACATCAAATAACATTCAAATATAAAAATTAATAATAACTTATATAATTAAATTAATAATTACATAATATATTTTTATATTTTTAAAATATTAAAATCTATAATGGATCCGGATGGGGATGGATATCCATAGACGATATCCATCCCCATCCTCGAAAATAAAATAGATATTAGGATGACATCCATCCTCGTTCCGTCTTTGAAATAATATTATCCATCTTTATTTTAAATGAAACGGATTCTTATGGATATCCGTATCAATAGATAATTTTGTCATCCCTAGTAAAAAGAATTTTTTAACCTTGACCTTAATTTTGGTGTGAGTCAAACAGTTAGTCAACGGCAGAGGTGTGCCCATGAAATATTTGTTGCCCCGGCTAAATTTTATGTATAAATGTTTTTTTTTTCCTCATTACACACTAACATTACAAAGACAACTCATTAGCTATCAATATTTGTATATATGTACTTTTGTTTAGTCAATATTTTCTAATGCTTAATTAATGGCTCACAAACTCTCACACTAAATTTATTAAATTCAATGTGCAATGTAGAGAAAACTCTTGTGATTTTCCATTTTTCCTCCTCTATGCATATTGATATAATAAAGTCAGTGCAAGACATATGAGCCATTGATTAAGAATTTCAAAATTTTTATATGATTCTTGATGATATCATTTGTTTAATTTTTTAATAATAAGATGACATTAATAATGTACTACTCAATAATATAAAATACATTGTAAAATTTATGAATAAACAATTATTTAAATTTATAGTTCAAGAAAAAAAATTTAAACTTACAAATGACTTAATTCTATAATGTTAAAAGCCATAATATTATGTGTATTTTTACCACTTACTTTGAACAACAAAATATTTACATTTCATTAAATTTAGACAAACACATCATATTCATGTAATATAATCAAACCTTAGGGACTGTTCTGTAATTACCTTTATATATATATATATATATATATAAATATATATATATATATATATATTTCCAAAAAGACTGCTCGGGCTATAGCCCAGGGAAGACCTCTCATTGTTCCGCCCTTGGTCAACGGAATCGAATGGATATATATATATATATATATATATTTATATATAATCAATTTCGCATATATTCATAGGGAAGTTTCTGTAATTTTCCGTAATTGTAATTGTATGGTTTGTAATAAGGGTTCGGATATTGTCACTCATACAACTTATTAGTACACTCATTTTTATAAGTACACTTATGTTTAAAATTTAAAAATTAAATACTACTATAAACACTCATCCTGATACCCTTCATTGAAATAATATATTCATTTTAATACATATTATTTATAAACACTCTTAAATTATTACCACACCCAATTTATATAAAAAAAAATCATATTATTTTTGGAATCAAATCTTTTTTTAATGATGATCCAATTTACTTTTAGAAATATCTCAAATGTAGAAGCTTTATAAAAAAGAATGTATATATGGGGTCAAAATATTTTCAATTTGGAATTCTCTTATTTATACCGCTATCTTAAAAAATATATATAAAAAAAATAAAATAAAATAAAAATTTTTAAAAAATCTTATTGACATTTATGGCTATCTTAAAAAAAAAAAATTTGTTTTTTTGATGGAATTTATAACTATACATAAAAGAAAAACAAAAACAATATGATAATCATGTGTTGATGAGAAAATTTTGATACTTGAAATAAAATTATAGTTTTATTAGGGTTTATCATAGGTTTTTTTTTTTTTTTTTTGAAAGGTAAGTTTTGTTTAATAAAGAAATATAGTTGAAGATATGAGTGTAATTAATGAGTGTATATAGTATTTGGTTTATTTTTAATTAAAGTGACTTGTCCTTATTGGTAAATTTCTATTGGGATATTTTTATAATTAAATTTTTAAATAAAATATGGGTGTACTAATAAATTTTACGGGTGTCAATATGGGCTCCCTTATAATAATAATAATAATAATAATAAAAAAAACATATTTTATTGATCAGAAGATTATATTTAACGGAGACGTGGAAAGAAAAGAATATATTTAGCTTTTTTAAAAGTAAAGAAAATGGTGAAAGTAGAAGTAGAAGGAGGTCAATTCTGTGGCTGAGCAAAAGTTGGAGGCTACTGGCTACATAATAAAATGTTTCCAAACTCACGAAATCAAGAGCGAAGAGTCTTTGAATTTAATTCTGGTTGTAGAAAATTCCTAAGCACTTATAGTCGTGTCTAGTGGTTAGAAAGAAAAAAAAAAAGCACTTCTAGGGACAATGATTTGACAGGGTAGCTATAAGTGGGATTAGGTTTGGCAACTTTGGAATACATTCAATTCAATAGTAAATAACTATGAAATTACAATTTTTATTTATATTTTAATATTAAAACAAATGTCGGGATCCGGAGAGATGAGTCTCTGGAAGCACGGCTCGTAACACAACTCCCATAGTCCGAAGAAGACACCCTCACTAGGCAAGGAGGGACAAAGCAAATATATACAAATATATACATACATCACCGGGTTTGAACCGTGGTAATGGGAGTTTCTAGGGATAGCTCCACCACATTGGTAAGAGCCCTAATGTGTGATTTTACAAATTTTTTTATTTTTTTCATTGCCAAGATTTCCTCGCTGTGATGAAAAGCTTACATTTTTTTTATTTTTTGGGTTTAAATATGAAATCTATTATTAGCTTTCTTATTTTTTCTGAAATTAGTATGAAAAGTACCTTTAACCAACACCGCATCCAAAGTCCACGCATTAGTTGCGCAACAAGTGAGCCAAAATTATCGGCCGCCACACATACCTTCTCATTTTTCTCACATATTTTTGGGATCAAGTTTACTGATTTATGACATTTTTAAATTACGCAAAGAAGCATTTCTCCAATTTTATAATATAATATATATATATATATATATATATATATATATATAGTCTTTCCACTATCAGTTCATCTTGATATAAAATATATCAGAGCGAAAAATGTAGATCATAAATTATGAAGAAGTTTTGACAAGTGTTTACACTTTGAGTCAAAGTATAAAAATCTAATGGTCCACATTGTTCGTCCTGATATATTTTAGAACGAACCGATAATATTGTTCGTCCTGATATATTTTAGAACGAAGAATGTAGACCATAAATTATGAAGAAGTTTTGACAAATGCATCATACACTTTGAGTCAAAGTATAAAAATCTAATGGTTCACATTGTTCGTCCTGATATATTTTAGAATGAACTGATAATAGAAAAATTGTATATATATATATATATATATATATATGTTAAAAATAAATAGACTAAAAATTGTGGCTAAAAATAAATAGGCTAATCGGCACTGATCCCCTAAACTCTTCTAAAATATGTACTATACTCTCTGTATTCCCCTAAACTCTTCTAAAATATGTACTATACTCTCTGTATTTTTTTTTTTTTCGCCATTAAACCCTTTGTGCTCTCATAAATTGACAAATATTGAATGTAGATGCTCCCTAACAGGGAGCAAAAAACCCAAATGTTTGCCAAATAATGAGATTTCAGAGGGTTTAGTGGGGAAAAAAAGTATAGAGAACATAGTGTATATTTTGAAACAGTTTAGGGGACATCAGTGCCAATTAGCCAAATAAATAAAACACTAATAACAATCCAAAACACGGGTTAAAAACTTAAAATGTGTTTCAAGGAATTATAAATCTCAGACTTGCAACCCATATTTTCTATCTTAAATTTCAGATGCTGAATATGTCTCAGTTGAGGAAGTAACAAAATCCATAGACAACTCCAAAAAGGAGGGACAAAAATACAATTTTCCCTCATTCACTCAAAGATGACAAAATCCTCAACAACTCTTCAAACATGTTCTTGAGAGTTTATTCATTCAACATTATTAATACTAATTTCATTTTCTAACTGCAAAACTTATATCATCATCATCATCATGCAAAATCCAGAGTTCCATCAGCCCAAGCAAAGTCCTCAAACTTAGTTTCAATATTAGAGAAATCAATTACCTCCCCATTCTCTAGATCTTCTTCCGCGTAATTGTAACTGTATTCATCATGGTAAAACTGCCCGTAATCAGTCTGGCATTGCGAAGAAATGTCCAGGAAACCCAAATTTTCACTAATCGTTGGTGATAAATCTGGCTCTTCTAGCAAATACGAAATAGATTGCTCTTCTTCAAAATCAACCTTCAAGTCACAAACTGGCCAAAATTTCTCCACATTGCAGTGTTTCACTACCGTCTCCCCAGCACATTCTTCGACAACTTCCTCACCATCGTAATTTCTCACCAGTTTCTTTTCCGCATTGCATTCTTGCACAAACTTGTTCTCATGCTCATCTTCTTGTTTGATTAAATTTCCAATTCGATTACCATCATCGAGCACAGATGATGGTGACGGAAGAGAAAACGAGCCATTGCTCACTTCAGAGACATCAATTGATGTAGCTGACACGTTCTTGTTCTTCTGCAATTCAACAAGGCTCTCAAACTCAAGCTTCTTCTTCTGATAAGCGGATGCAGCCTCCTCTGCAGTATTGTAAGTACCAAGCCATACTCGAACCTTTCGAAGAGGATCTCTAATCTCTGCGGAAAACTTCCCCCATGGCCTTCGTCTAACACCTTTATATATAGTAGATGACTTTGGAGATTTCTTATTCTCATCAAACTTGGCATTGACAACAACATTTTTGCTTGGAACAACATCAATTTGTTCCAAAGCATTTTCCACTACGCAAGGTTCATATGACGAATGTGGATGTAAAATCTCATAAACACGACGATTAGATTTCAAAACTCGGTTTCTCTTCTGACTGAAACACTCATCATCATCTTCACTATCAGACTCTGTGGCATCAGGATCATCATATATTATACGAATTTTCCTCATCGACATCGAATTCTCTTCTCTCTTCATCTTTTTAATTATGTCCTTCTCTTCGTCACAATTCATAATAATATCTTGATTTAAAATTTGCCTTTGAAGGCCTGGCTAAAGACAAATCTATAACAAAATTGAGTCCCCTAAAGGCAAAATTAAATTTAAAAATAAATAAAGACAAATCTATTACAAAACTTGAATATCAAAGAATATTCAAAACACTAAAACCCTTAAAACCCAAAATTAAATAGAATAAATTATATCTTAGACAATTTTCAATACACTCTCCCCAAAAAGAATCCCTGCAAAAAAGAATTAAAAACATAAACAAAATCAAAAACCTAAAACCCATCTCAGGAATAAAATAAATAACAGTGAATTGAGAGCAGAAACCACATACACTTTTGATCTTGATTGCATGGAAAAAGTGAAGAATCTCTGTATGTTTCTGTGTAGAACTTGAGGAGACCAAAATTGCTTGCAAGTGTTGAAGAAGAAGAAGAAGAAGAAGAAGAAGAGAGTGATAAATAGAGAGAAATTACAAAACCAGAGCTTTTTTGAAGCTCCAGCAATTGACAGCAGAACAAACCCAGACGACATAAATCCTCTGTTTTCTCGCGAAAATCTTTCTCAGAAAACTGAAATAGGAAAATCACATCAATAATAAGAAAATAAAATAAAATTAGCCCCAAAAGTAATAAAATAATTTTAAAAATCTGCAATATTTCGGGATTCGACCAGATTTATTTCCTAAAAATAAAATATACTGAGAATAAAATAGCAACGAATTAATAGCAGTATATAAAACAAAAATTAATTAAAACCCTTATTCAATTTCAATATAGAAATCTTTTTCCTTACCCAAGAAGGAAAAAATAGCTTCAAATTTCGTTGAAATCTCACCACCAGAATCTGTCACTCACTTTATACTTATTTTTGAGTTTTTGCTGAAATGAGACCGGACAGAACCGTAGTTTAGTTTTAAAGGTGGTCGCATGCAAAAACAGAGACCAGACCAAACCAGCCACCTCGTAAGCCAACCAATCAAATCTCGAGTTTTTTTTGACTTTTTATTCAGAATCGGTGGACCCGTGACACGATTTTCTTAGATTCTATTGTCGTTTGGAGGCTAAACGACGTATGAACCCTTAGAGCGGATTGCGTTTCGTGTTTTGATTGGTGGAGTTTGAGTGGCAGTGTGGCAGTGGCAATCTGGGATGTGTTTAATAAACCAAAATAAATAATTAATTATCAACATTATCATCACATCTCATTAACCTTATTATGCAAAGGTTAGGTAATATTTCACACACTGATAGTATCACTTATTAGGACTAAAATCATGTTATTTGTATTAATATGAATACCATCCGCTTAATTAAATTGTGTACGTAACAAATTGTGTTAAGTCTATCATTATATGGTGCATTCGTGTCTATCCAAAATTGTCCTCGTGTTTGCCACCACTATAGTATTCACATTAAACCTGTAAAGTTGAACTCTTTAATTTGAAATATAAATCATTATCATTAATTTTGTGAATTTTCAACATAAAATGTGATATCCTGTTTTTATCACGTGGTATTGATTTTGAAAAGCTAAAATCAGTTTATTTATGGGTCATCTTGAAAGTGTTTTTCGTTGACTGTTTTTTGAAAAAAAAAAAAATTAAAATGAAAACAGTGTTTGTTATTTCAGTTTTGAAATTCGAAAACGCGTCTGGTAGCATGTACTGAAATCTGTATTTTGCAAATGAAAACGAGAAAAACGTGTCTGATAGGTTATTAGAAAATATCAAAAATTGAAATATCAATTTTTACATTTTGTTTAATATTATAACAATTATAAAAAAAATTAATTAAATAATTAACCAATATAATTTTTGTATTGTAATTTATAAATTAAACAAAAGTATAACACTTCACAAGTTACTTCAAAAAAATATCCATCCGAACTTTGACAATAGGAAGATAGCTCTCTCCTCTCGTTCCCTCCAATAGATATCCTAACGCTCCACAAGCATAAAAATCAATACCGTTGCGAGCTACTCGCTGGATTCTATCTATATTTACGCAACTGGAGTTATATTTTGTTCCGTCCAAGTTGCTACATTAGGAAAAAAAACACATATCAAAAAATCAATTAATCAAAACTAAGCCTTTAAATTATAAATAAATATTCATTTTAATAATATTAAATAACAGTAAAAAAATATAATAAAAAATAGAAAAGAAGAAAAAAAAGGAAGAAGAGAACCAGATCGAATAAGAGGCTTGGTAAGTTTTGTTAATTATAAATTAACCCTAAAATTTTGTCAAATTTACAAACAGGCCCAGAATAATAACAAAAAAAAAAAAAAAAAACCCATATATTATATCAAATTTTCAAAGTTGGCCCAAAGCAAAATCATGGTCTGGAAACCCTAGTTTGTCATGCGTCGCCGCCTTGACCACAAACCGTCACCAGAAGGACGACTAATGGAGACGCAACCTTCAACCCACATACGCGGATCCCAAACGAAGATCGGCGATCAATCCACACCGAGTCTAGGGATGTACAACATCGACTTGATCACCGAGTCTAGGGATCCCTCTCTAGAGTTTGACTTATACAATCCATCGATTTCCACATCGACCCAACCATATCGACAAATAGCTCGACTCAATATATTGAGCTCAACGGTTTGTCACTCCAAACTTATTTTTTATTTCTATTAATTCTAATCGATCAATATATTGACTTGAGCATTGGAGAGTCAGAGGGACTCACCCCCTCATATGGTTCGCCACTGTTCTGCTTTCTCTTATTTCAGGTTGCCAGTGCCCACCTCGCTGACCTCTAGTTAATTATAGATCCGATCGACTATAATTAAAAAAAAAAAAAAAACATTTCATGTATAGTAGATAAATCGAAAATGAAAATATATTAATGAATTAGGTACTGCAAGCAACTATACAACTATACAAATTTTGTTTGGAAGGTCAAAAAGTACTCAAATCTAACCCTATGAAATTGATTACTTCTGATTTTGGAGTACTTTTGTATTATTTAAACTATAAATTCATAAGAAAAACTGAATATATATATCTCGAAGTCTTTTCAATTTATATTTACAATACCTGTTAACCGAAATTTACCAACGGGGTGGATTTACTGTTATCGACTTTAAATGACCATGATCGAAGTTGACCATGGTCGGAGGGGTATCACGTAATTCGATACCTATGATTCCCAGTAAAAATAACTTGATGCAATAATAGTTAAAACTAAGAGTAAACGACTATATTATATCATAAAAAGGGAGAATACAATGCTTTTTTTTTTTTTTTTTTTAACATAGTATAGATACAATATAGAATATAACTCTCCATCGATCACTGTAGGTGAAGTCTGACACAGTTGGCGATAGAGATCTCGTGCAAGTCGATAAGTAAAAGAAAACTGAAGGTTTAGGGTTTCAGAATCGAAAAGCTGCCCCCTTCTATAGTTGAGTATAATGTCATATATATGGGTCCCGTTTCTTGCCATGCACTCCTATAAGTTCGGTTTAGGGTTTCTGCAATTATGAGACTTTCCTTGGCGATAAGTGAGAATGTCACATGTAGAATCAAGTGATTCCTTCTTAGGAGGATTCTGGCAGACTTTGCTTTCAATTGGAACTCTTAAGTGGTGGGAATTAAGTCCACCTCTTTAATGATAAAACATTGGCGTTTTAGTATTCTTCTTTTTAGCTTTTAATTCTGGTCTCTAGATGCGTTGGTTCTACCTTGGTAGCTTGGCTAACTAGTTCTAGGCGGTGTTAGGGAATCTAAACACTCTTTCTCATGTTGGATTATGATTCCCACTGGTCTTTTGGTCATCTAGGTTTTGGGATACCAGCTGATGTTGTGACGAGGTACCGAGATGATATAGTAGCAGGGTACCTAGTCTACGCAATAGCGAGGTAACAAGACGATATAGCGTGGTTTGTAGGATCTCAATTTCTGTTCCTTCTGAAACTTTGGAGTCTTGATATGTATCCCGGTATACTAGTCTGGATTCTCTATAAGTGGTAGCCGAATGCTGCCACTGAAGCCTTTCCTCCTAGATCCTGAATGGAAAATTCTTCTTTGATCCTTGGCCAATTTTACCCTTTCATCCTCTTCTTCGTAAGGCACTTCAAGTGACGTCCTTGATGTCGGGCTATAAAAGCCAGTTTTATCTTAGGGCGCACAACCGTCTGAATTTCATTGTACCTGTGGCCAATATAAATGACAACAAATCTTGGCGGGATTGGTGGGTCATGGTAAGAGGAGACTGGGGCCGCTCGGTATGCATAGGCGGGGTTGATTACGTGGTGCCCACTCATTTTAGTGAGAAGGATAAATGGGACAAGGGAAAAATTTCAACCGAGTCTATGGGTTTTCTAAAGAAAATTGTGGATCGATCCTTCGTGAACCTACAATATCCCACTGTCGATTCCTATAAAGGTTTTAGACTGGACCGGTACCTCAAGATTTCCGTTGCTCGTCCGAGTATGCATTTTCTCTTTATCTTTTCTTCTTTACCACTTAATTGAGCTTGGTCTGATTTTTATTTCTTGTTCTGAAAGTATCTGCCACTCCTCTTCTGCTTTCTTTCCTTGCTCTCACAAAGCCAGGGCTTCAAGCTCCCTCTCCTGTTGATTATCCTGTCAATTCTCTTTTCCATTCTCTTGGCGTTGGTGTTGGTGTTGGTGTTAGTGGCTAATATGAGCCTGATTTGCTTGTGGCTACCCTGCTTTTAGTTACAACAGAGTCGTTGGCTAACCGAGTTCCTGTGCGCCCATACATGAAAGACATGTTGGTGAAGGCGACCAAGGTTCGAGGGTCTACTACCCAAGCCAAAAAGCAGGCTCCAGTTGCTCCAACTGCTAAGTCCTTGCTAACAGCTTCTCCTCTATTTGCTCCTTCAATCGAGCGTACCCGGCTACAACCTAAGGTAAAGAAGGAGAAATAACCTGTTGCTGTGGTGATTCCTGATACCCATCCTTCTGGATTGAGGTCGATGGATAGTAGCTGGTCGGAGTTGTTATCCCGCTTTACCGTCCTGTGCATCGGGGTTAGCCCAAATGCTATGGCTTCCATGCTTAGGGATCTTCTTGTCACAAGAGGAGCTTCTCTGCTTGCCAAGGTATGTTTCTTGACTTTTTATATTACTTGGTTGTTTTTAAGGAGGTTCTCATTTCATTTATTTATTTATTTATTTGTAGGCTTTCAAATTTAATCTAACTATAGGGCAGCAGCTAAAAGCTCCACAGGAGGCCAACATTACAGCTCAGGCTGAGTTGGAGGAAGCCAAAGGGGAACTAGCTCGATATAGAGGGACTGTGGAGCCTTTGGCCCACTCTACGGCTGAGTCTGAACAGGGTAGTTAAGAGGCCTTGGTAGACCTAGAAAGGATAAATCGTGCTCTGGATACAGAAACTATCAAATCCGCACGCAGACGGGCTCAGATGGAGGAGCTGGCCAAGGAAAAGGCCGTGCTTCTCGAGGAAAACCACATCTTGCGGAATGTAGTGCTGGCTCTGAATGTAAAGGTGGACGAATTTTTTGAGCTTTGGTACTTCCCTGCTTCCTATGAAGTGGTCCAAGCCCTTCCTATAGATTTTGACTTGCAGGGTACCGTTGGTTGGGACTGGGGCCAGATTTTAGCCAAGGTTGCCCAATTTTTAGATGTTGATCCAATCTAGGTAGATCCCGCTAGTGTCTCGGATCCCTATTTGTCCTACGAAATTGTCCTGCTTGCTGGTGACCCGGTAGTAACAAATGAAAGTGTGCTTCTAAACCTTCCTGCCTCTCAAGATGTCCATATGCATGAGTCTTTTGAGCTTAGGTACTTCACTGCTTCCTATGAAATGGTCCAAGCCCTTCCTACTGATTTTGACTTGCAGGGTATCGGTGGTTGGGACCGGGGCCAGATTTTAGCTAAGGCTACCCAATTTTCAGATGCTAATCCAATCCAGGTAGATCCCGCTGATGTCCCAGATCCCTCTTTGTCTCAAGAAATTATCATGCGTACTGGACCAGTAGTAACATATGAAGGTGTGTTTCCAAACCTTCCTGCCCTTCAAGATGTCCAGATGCATGATGCTAAGGACCCCACTGATGTAGTGCCTGAATTAATGGAAGAAACTAAGGCTCATGTTGAAGCCAAGGCACCAGTGGTTGGGGAAATTTAGGTCGATTCAAAGGCCGCCAAAGTTGAAGAGGTTGAAGGTGTTGCATGCCAAGATCAGGAGGCGGGAGATAAGCAGGATGTCGCATAAACCCCCATTTTTTTTAATAGATATATTTTTATAACCCGGAACTGGGGGTTGGGTACCCTGATTGATGAATGGGAAACCTCTTCTTTTGTATATTAGCCTGCTTATAAATGGTACGCCTTGGTAGATTTAAAGCCTTGCATGCTCGCCAATTACCCAGATAAAATATTGTTAGTAATACTGTCAATGATTGATATCTGGATACTTGTTCATCACAGTCCAAACAATACTCTATCTACCTCATTCTTCATTACAATTTGGATAGTAGACCTCTTATGAGATGTGATGGGAATTTCGCCAGTAAATTTCACCAAGTAGTGATTTAATCTTGATCGAGCACTCTAATCCTTGTTGAGGGACAGAATTGCTTTGACAACATGGACTGAGATCTGTAAATACCTTATGCAAGGAAGATTTTGATTTGGGGAATGATCCGGGTAGGTCATCGAGATCTAGCTTCCCCTTTGAAGAGTTGGGGTATCAGACATTCCAGATTTAGGAATCCTGATACTTATTAAACGTCATTGGTGTATCGTGGCGTTTAGCATTCCTGCATCAGGGAAACCTAATACATAGACATAAGGATTGGCGAACCTGGCTACCTGGTGCTCATGCTCTAGGAACCCTGGTGTTAACCGAAATTTACCAGAGAGGTGGATTTACAATTAACGACTTTAGAGGATCATGATCAGAATTAACCATGGTCGGAGGGGTATCATGTAGTTCGATACCTATGATTTCTAGTAAATGTAACTCAATATAATGGTGGTCAAAAATGAAGGATAATCGATTATATCATATTATAAAGAAGGGAAATACAATGAGTTTCTTTACGTAATCTAGATACAATGTTGAACAATAATTTCCACCGGTCACTGTAGGCGAAGTCTGACACAGTTGGCGGTGGAGATCTCATGCGAGTCGATAAGTAGAAAAAAGGTTGTAAGTTTAGGATTTGGAATTCCCATCACTCATAGTTGAGTATAATGTCATATATATAGGTCTCATTACTTGCCATGCACTCCTATAACTTCGGTCTAGGGTTTCTTTGGTCGATAAGCGAGGATATTGTATGAAATCCAATCCCTAAAATTAAATGATTCTTTCTTGTGTGGATTTTGGCAGACTCCGCTCTTAAATGGGATTCTTAAGTGGCAGGAATGAGTCTTCCTTTTTAATGATAAAAAACGCTGGCGTTTTAGTATTCCTCTTTGTAGCTTTAAACTTCGGTCTTCTAGATCCGCTGGTCTTACCTTGGTAGTATCCTTATCTAATACTTTGGCTGTTCGACAGGCTAGTTCTTTGCGATGTCATGATATCCAGAAGCCTTTCTTCTTGCTGTATCATGATTTCCACTAGTCCCTTGGCCACCTGGTTTCCGGGATACCAGTTGACGCTATGACGAGGTATCAAGGTGACATAGTAGATCGGGTACCTATGTAGAAGCGGGATACCTAGCCCACACAGTGGCGGGTACTAGGACAGTGTAGCATGGTTTACATGATTTCCTTTTTATTATCTTGGAATCTTCATGCTTCTGGCCTTACTTTGGCTTTACTGGATATATATCCCGATATCTTGGTCTGGACTTTCTTCAAGAGGTAGCCGGATGTTGCTTGCTGAAAAACTTCCTCATTGATTCTGAATGGAAAATTTTTCTTTGGTTCTTGGCTAATTTTGGCGGTTAACACCTGGTATTTGGATGTTTCATACCTGGTAGGCAACTAAGGTAACTTCAGCGCCAAGTTTCCTAAAGAAGGGTACTAGGTATCCCAATACTTAGATGATCTGTACCTGGTAAGCAACTAAGGCCACTTAAGAACCAGGTTTTCTGGAGAAAAGTATCAGGTATCCTGATAAGGCGTCCTAATACTTTGGCGATCTGTACCTGGTACTCTGGTAGGCTACTGAGGCCACTTTAGTACCAGGTCTTCATATGGCGAATCTGTGGCATCAGGTATCCTGCTACAAGGTCTTGATCCTTAGGCTATATGTCCTGGAGAGAGGTATTCCCTATTCGAGGCTTCAGGGTTGTCGTATAGGCTCTCTTGGTCTGAAGGATGACTTCGCATCCTTAGTCTAGCTGGCAACCTTACCACTTAAGCACTTATGCATTGGAACCTTCCTAGAGGATGGTATTCCCCGACCAAGGCAGTAAGAAAGACATGTGACTTTTCCTGGTTTTGAGGCGATTATATCATGGTGATCCTTCTAGAGGGATTAACCAAATCTAGGGCATCATGAATGCTAGGTAGCTCTCCTAGTCTTAAGGCGATTCTGTTATGGCGAAATTTGCAAGGCGAACACAGGAGATTCATGTAGAAGAAGAACTGACTTCTTTTGTTGAATTTTTAAGACTTATACAAAGCAAAGCTCGAGGTATACATTTGATGACATACCAACCGACATTTGACGACATAACAACCGAGAAAAAACTGCTCCTGCTAACCATTAAGGGTAAAACCTCTTAAAGTGATCAACATTCCATATGTGGTTAACTGGGTACGTATGCTCTACCATGGACTACCATCTTGATCAAGTCGGGACCTTCCTGGTTAGGAGATAAAAATCTCGTTTGACCTTTGTTAAAGTATCGGGCTATCTTTCGTGGGTACCTCTTGGTTTGGTTCTCTGGTCATTTGCGAGCATTGCTTGGCTAGCGCGGTAAGATTGGTAGACACTGCATAATAACTTCAAGTTGCTTATTGGTCTCCTCTGGCTTCTCCTACCCTGGCTCTAACCAGGAATTTTAGAACGTTACGGTAGATGGACAATACTCTCATAATCCTAATAGGAAGGGTTTTCCTAAGATTGCATTGTAGACGGATGGGGTATCTACTACAATGAATTTTGTCATTATGTTCTGTTGAAGATGAGTTTCTCCGATTATCACTGGTAGTCGGTGAGATCCAATCGGCATCAATGAGTCCCCTGTAAATCCATATAGAGGCGTGGTACAACTGTTGTAACATAGATTCTTCAAGTTGAGCTTATCGTTGGCCCCTTTAACTAGGATATCTATGCTACTTCCAGTATCAATTAGGACGTGGTGGACCTTGCAGTTGGATATCTATACTTTGATCACCATTGGATCGTCATGCGGCTAAACTGTATTGTAGACATCCTCCTCTGTGAAAGTAATCTGGGCAGAGCAAGGATACTCTTGGGATCCCTTGGAGACTCGGAGTACATCTTAACTGGTTGTAAACCTCGGGATCTTTCTAGCATGGTTTTTCCTTGAGTTGTTGGAAGTTCTCGCTAGTGTGGGGCCTCCACTGATAGTATGGATAGTCTAGATCTGCTGTATCAGATATTTCCCATCATCATTTCGTCTTTCCTCTGTTTCCCGTATCTCACCCTATACCTCCTTTCCAACCTTGATGCTACCCGTACCTGTTGCAAGAATTCAATTAAGAGTCCTCATTACCAATCCTTTGATCTGGTTACGGAGGCTGTAGCCTTCTGATGTGTTATGCCCTACACCCTTATGAAAGTCATAGTACTTGTAACGATTCCTCTAGTCAACCGGGATCTTGATAGGACCGGGATTCCTAAGCAGACCCTTATTGCCGATGGCGAAGTATATGGTCTTTCGAGATACATGAGAGGGGTATAATAGTTGTATCAGTCTTCTTCTCTCTCTATCCGCACTACCTCTCTTGGTGGAGGTGTTGCTCTATGAGGGGTTCTTCTTACGGGATACCTATCCGATGCTCAGAATGAGGTAGTGGCCGGTAGGTTAACCCATTTGGAGGATGATTCTGGAATTTATTTACAGGTGAGGGCTCCAGAGCTTTGTTTTTCTAACGCTTGGTTGATCGGGCTTGATCATGCTCAACCTTGACTTGGAGTTGTTCATCTATATCCACCAGCTCCAATGCCCTGTCATAAGCCTCATGGTAGGTTTCTGGTGTATGCTTGGTGAATGACTAGAATAATCTACCAATCCATATGTTTATTCTGAAGTTGGCCAATGTCTTCTTCTCAGCAAATACCCCCATCTGAATTACTTCTTTCTGGAACTTCTCTACGTAGGATCTCAACGTCTCATCCCGTTCTTAGACCATATATTGAAATAGGATGGGGTCCTTAGTACGAGGCTTGATCCCCTAACACTAAGCACAAAAACTTGTAGCAAGCTTCGTAAAAGAATCTACACTACCTGAGGGTAACTTTCTGAACCAAGTCTTGGCAAAGTCAATCAGGGTTGAAGGAAACATCCTGCACATTGCTGACCGGGTAGCGTTCTAGACTTCCATCTGGTGGACAAAGCTCTCCATGTGACTTATATGATCCTCTGATCCAGAATATTTTTCAACAGGCATCATGAACTTAAGAGGTAATTCTGCTTCCCGGATTCTCCTAGAGAAGGGTGCATTCATCTCCCCCAAGGGATTCTTCCTATCCCAATGCTTTCCCTTTCTTAGCTCCTCGAGTTCTTTTGTCATCTTGGCCATTCAGTCTTTAAGGCCCTTGGATCCTTCATGTCTGGATCGAGCTATTATACCTTTATTACCAGAGGTTTCGGATCCTACATTTACTTCCTTGCATTCCTCTCTCCTAGAACGGATACCTCGCGGGTTCCTTCTGGGTTTGGTACTACCACTTGCATCGGGCTGTGGAGCCCTCTCCTCTGCTGATGGTTTAGTTGTTGGTTAATTCCTCCTAGGTGAGATGTCAACTGTTGACTTTACTTGTAGGGGTTTAAAATTTGCAAGACGGTCCGGAACCGAAAGTGGTGGTCCGAGTTTGTCAAAGACCGGTACCCAGGTACCTGGTCCAGCCTCTCCTATAATTCTGGGTGCTTCGAAGGGTATCCCCTAGGCGATCATCCGTCGACGGATACTCTCTACGTAAGCGGTAGCCTACTGCTCCAGGATACCCAGATTGACCTCTTAAATGGTCGGATCTTTGGGCACTGAGCCTGCATTCGGTGGAGGGATCAAAACCGGGTTGTTATTTCATGATCCCCTTTCCTGCTTTTGAATTCTCTGGGTAGAAGCGAGGGAGTAGGATCTCAAGGGGTCGGCTGACCCTGAGAGGATCTGAGTCTCATCTTTTGTGTCTTCTAGGTAGAGTTGGATAGCTTTTGTGAATGATATGGGAATACTTCCCACAGACGGCGCCAAAAAGTGTTAAGTGAAGTTGATCAACGAGGAGGATTTACAATTAATGACTTTAAGGGACCATGATCGAAGTTGACCTTGGTCGAAGGGGTATGACATAGTTTGATACCTATAATTCCCAGTAAAAAGAACTTGATGCAATAATGGTTAAAACGAAGAGTAAACGACTGTATTATATCATAAAAAGGGAGAATACAATGTTTTTTTTTTTTTTTTTAACCGTAGTATAGATACAATATAGAATATAACTCTCCATCGATCATTGTAGGCAAAGTCTGACACCGTTGGCGATGGAGATCTCGTGCAAGTTGATAAGTAAAAGAAAACTGAAGGTTTAGGGTTTCAAAATCGAAAGCTGCCCCATTCTATAATTGAGTATAATGTCTTATATATATAGGTCCCGTTTCTTGCCATGCATTCCTATAAGTTCGGTTTAGGGTTTCAGCAATTATGGGACTTTCCTTGGTTATAAGCGAGAATTTCGCATGAAGCTTAATCCCTAAAATCAAGTGATTCCTTCTTGGGAGGATTCTAGCAGACTCTGGTTTCAATTGGAACTCTTAAGTGGCGGGAATTCAGTCCACCTCTTTAATGATAAAACACTAACGTTTTAGTATTCTTCTTTGTAGCTTTTAATTATGGTCTTCTAGATGCGCTGGTTCTACCTTGGTAGCATCCTTGTCCGGCATTTTTGTTACTTGGCGTATTAGTTCTAGGCGGTGTTAGGGTATCCAGACACTCTTCCTCCTATTGGATTATGATTCCCACTGGTCTTTTGGTTGTCTAGGTTTCGGGATACCGGCTGATGCTGTGACGGGGTACCAAGATAATATAGTTGCGAGGTACCTAGTCTACGCAATAGCGGGGTACCAGGACGATATAGCGTGGTTTATAAGATCTCGATTTATGTTCCTTCTGATACTTTGTAGTCTTTGTGTTTCTTGCTTTGGCTTAACTGAATATGTATCCCGATATACTGGTCTGGATTCTCTCTAAGAGGTAGCCGGATGCTGCCCTACTGAAGCCTTTCCTTCTAGATCTTGAATGGAAAATTCTTCTTTGGTCCTTGGCCAATTTTGGCGGTTAACAATACCTACATGATATAATTTTAATTTTAATTCACAATGCCCACACATCTTAAGAGCGGCAGTGATACAATCACAAAATTTCTAAAATTGGAATTTAGGATAAAACGAAAATAATAATGATAAAAGATGGTTGATTCGAGAGAACCACTCTCTCTTAAGTTTCAAGAGAAAATCAATTACTCAACTTGAGCAAATATTCTAATGCTTTCATTAACGTACTTGAGCAAATAAATAGTAAAAGTTACAAATAATTGTAACTACAATTTAGAACCAACTATCCATTCTAAAAACTAGGGATCCACCACTCATATAACAAACCACATCTAGTAACTGCTAATGGTGGTTAATACACATCTAAATTAAAATAAATAAATTATAATCTAATTAAAAACTAAATATGTAAATCAATAAAAATACAACCATAACATTCCTTCCCCCTTAAATCAATCCCTGTCCTCAAGGATTTTTAAAATGAGATTAATTTGAAGTTGAATTCTTGATGTATTTCTTGTGGAGAGGATTGCTGCACCCGAAAAGCAACAAGAAGCCAACTTAACATTTGATGCAGTAAAGAACTTGTCAGTACCATTGTCGAGATCGAATTCTGCATCATCTTCATTTGCCTGAATCAAGAAACAGTTTTTATTGCAATGCTTTGGTCCAATTTCTTTTCTCATCCTTTTTACAGGCATAAAAAAGGGACCCTCAGAAGTTGCAATTTTGTGTTCCCCATCAACTTGAAAAGGTTGAATAGAATTTACACTAGCTACAACCACATTTTCAACATGAAAATAGGTCTCAACACCATAATTTTTCCTATCAATAGAAAGCTTAGAGATGGTTGACTCTTTTGACCCCCCCGACTTACACACTTATATTCTCAATGAATTTAGTCATCTTCTGTAAGATTTGTTGTTGACCAAACATGAGAAAACACAACCTCTTTTCGATTTTCTCCAAGCGTTGCTCCAAATCCGTTACCATTGCCATGATCTGATACCAATTGATACAATCACAAAAATTCTAAAATTAGAATTTAGGATAAAAAGAAAATAATAATGATAAAAGATTCTTGACTTTCAAGAGAAAATCAATTACTTAATTTGAGCAAACAAATATTCTAATGTTATCATTAACGTACTTGAACAAATAAATAGTAGAAGTTACAAATAATTGTAAATACAATTTAGGACCAACTATCCATTAACTAAAAACTAGAGATCCACCACTCACATAACAAATCACATCTAGTAACTGTTAATGGTGGTTAATACACATCTAAATTAAAATAAATAAATAAATTATAATCTAATTAAAAACTAAATATGTAAATTAATAAAAATACAGCCATAACAGGCAGACTAGTAAAAGACTAAAGTCTAAAATGCACACACAAATTATTTACTGTTATAAATTTACTCTTATAAATTTAACCTAGAAATTGCTTTATAATCTCTTGTTTTCTTTCTCTTAATAGAGGAATTACACTTTAGTCCCTATATTTTGGGAAAACATCTCTTTTTACCCAATATATGGGTATTAGATTATTTGGTCCTTAACTTTTTGAAAATACATAAAATGGTCTCTTTGACCAAAATATTGACGGTCAAACATAACAAATGTCGTAAAAGTACTCTTTTACTCTCGGTATAAAATAATTTAATTAGAAAACCGCTTTAACCGGGTTGTTTCTTGTGCATTTACAATTTAACCTAGAAAAGAAAAAAAAAAATAAAAAGACTAAAATGCACACACAAATCATTTACTATAATTAATTTACTCTTATTCCCAACCTCAACCCCCCTCAAGAAAAAAAAAATATATATATATATATATATATTTAGATTTAAAAATAAAATAAAAAACTTGAGATATGAAAAAAAAAAAAAATGGATCTTGACCATCTATCCATCTTTGATGGATGGTGGGTATTTATTAAAAAAAAAAAAAAACACACACACACACACACAAAAATGATTTAAAATAATTAAACAAAAAATTGGATATCCACCATCTATCTCAAAGATAAACGATGGAGATTTATTAATAGATTTTTAAAAACATAAAAAGAAAAAAAAAATTGGATTTCTAGTTATCCAAATAGATCTCCATGAAGATCCATCCATGGAGATCGATTGCACCTCCCCTCTCGTGGTTTCATGAAATGGTCGTCGATAGTTGTAAGCGGTGGTTGTGCATCTCCATAGATGGATCAATCAGTTTCGCACCGTTTCGCATCCCCATAGATGGATCAATCGGTTTCTCATCGTTTCGCATCTCCATCGATGGATCGATCGGTTTTCATCGGCGATGAGGGTGGCTAGCCTCTTTGTGGTCGACGGGGGAGGCTCAAGCCTCTCCGTTCTTTTTTTTTTCTTTTTCCGGTTTTTTTTTTTTAAAAAAAATTTAATATAGAGAAAACTAGTACAATAGAACCCATGTAAATTAATATCCTATAAATTAATATCCTCTCTAAATTAATAAAAAATCTTGGTCCCGACTCAGGCTAGTGTAAAAAATCAATAAACCCCTCTATTGTAATAATTAATAATTTCATTTTGAAACCCAGTGTAAAATTTCGGTCCCGATTATCGCATAAATTAATAATTTCATAAAATTATAAAAATATATTGCATAATAATCAAGAACTAGAAAAGTACTTCAAGATGCTAGTTTGTACAAGGCCATAATGCTTGATATTTTTGACTTCATCCTTCATCTTTTGAACTGTCCTCTTATTATAACAAAGAAGATAGAATAGAGAGAATTTTTAAGAACTGTTAGGAATAGAACTTTTAGGTATATCATGAGATCTCTCTTGTTATATATAACCAAAAAACAGCTAGTCTCATTATTTATAGGGTGAGTATCTTTGGTCACTATGTAATCACATTCCTAAAAGGAATTGAATTTTTTTTTTTAATAAGTCTTTCCTAAATAAGGAATCCTAAGAAGAAAAAAAAAAAAAAAAAAAAAAAAAGAACTTTCCTTAAAGGAGAAAACCGACTAAATAAGGAATCTTGAAAATGAACCTTCCCTAAATAAGAAAACCGACTTCCACACATTTTCTAAAACAAAATAACATTTTACAATGTAAAACCCTTCAAATTAATAACCCCTCTAAATTAATACTCAATGATGGGTCCCAAAAATATTAGTTTAGAGGGGTTCTACTGTACAATGATTTGTAAGTGGTTCGACCAACCCTTGCCTACTTCCACTCTCCGAGCTTCCTTCAAGCCTTTTTCAAAGTCTTTTCCAAAACATTAAAACTTTTAAGCACATTTTAAAGACTATCATGGAGATTTAAAAACTTGGTTTTGGATCGGTAAAGTTTAGAGAAAAATAGGGAAACTATCTTGAGCGAGTTTAAGCAAAATTGCACACCAATTATATATATTTTTTAAAATCAATCCTAAAAAGCTTCACCATTTGATTTGTGCAAATGGTCGATCATTGTTTCTTTGACTTAAAACTTTATCGTTCATGCATGTAGATGAATATATTCTTCAAAATATTACAACTTTGCATGGTGCCGTTTTGATATATTTACACTATACTTGAAACTTTATTATGATTAGAGATGCACATTTGGGGAATGATGGATATAGTCTCCCCCAAATAGTCCCAATTTCGTCCCCCCCCCCCCCCAATCCTCATCCCTATTTCCTAGACCCTTTCCCCCCTCTCCCATTTCCCCATTTTCCTAAAATGGGGATGAAGAGTTTTGAGGTGATCTATATCTATCACAATTCTCAATTCCCAATTTTTCCTGTTTTTCCCCTTTTTTTTTATTTTTATTTTTTTTTATTCGTTTCCTCATTTTCCCATTTGACTAAAATTTATAAATTAAACTAAGAAAATAAACATTCCTCATCCCTATTTCCTAGACCCCTTCACCCCCCCCCCCCCCCCCCCCCCCCCCACAAAATCCTCATCCCTATTTCCTAGACCATTTCCCCATTTTCATTTTCCTAAAATGGGGATGGGGAGTTTTGGGGTGATCTATATCTATCACAATTCTCAATTCCCAAAATTTCCCCTTTTTTTCCTTATTTTTTATTTTTTATTTTTTTTTCTGTTTTTCCCGTTCCCTCATTTTCCCATTTGACTAAAATTTATAAATTAAACTAAGAAAATAAACATTCCAATACAAATACAAAATAAAATTCATTATTGCATTTTATATAAAATGTGTATATATATACTTAGGAAGTTAGGTTTTCAAAAAATAAAAAAAAAATTAAAAAAAAGATATATTATAATTATATTTATATATGTTTGGAGGAAATGGAGAAATGGGGATGGGGGATCTCCCCCCATCCCCATCCCCATCCCCATTTCAATTTGGGGATGATTTTCATCCCCATCCCCTTCTCCATTTTTCCACAAAAAAAAAAAAAATCCTCAAATGAGGACGGAGATGCGGGAAATTTGGGGCTTTGGGGAAAAATATGCATCTCTAATTATGACACATTCAAATCAAACTTTGTTAGAACTTCAACCATGTTTGTTATCATTAAAATCAAGCACTAAAGCCTTGATTCTATCAGATTTATTGTATAATAATAATAATAATAATAATAACTTTTAAGTGAGAGATCCCTTACTTTAATTTCAATAAGGACTTTGATGAAATCACATCGATTTTTATAAATTTTGATTTGAATTTTTGTGTGGATGATAAGTTCATTAAAATCTACCTATGAATAAAATTTGAGTATTTTTCAAGTACTATAACTATTTTTTAGAATTTTCCTATATTTCTCCAATTTTTCGATGCCTTCACATTTAATAAAATCGGGATAAATAGTTCTAGTGCTTGAAAAATTCTTAAACTTTATTCATAGGAAGATTTCATTAAACTTATCATCCAAAAAAAAAAAAAATTATGATCAAAATTCATAAAAATCGATGTAATTTCATCAAGATTCTTATTGAAATTAAGTAAAAATTCTTAAATTTTTCCGATGCCTTCACATTTAATAAAATCGGGATAAATAGTTCTAGTGCTTGAAAAATTCTTAAATTTTATTCATAGGTAGATTTCATTAAACTTATCATCCAAAAAAAAAAAATTAAAATCAAAATTCATAAAAATCAATGTAATTTCATTAAGATTCTTACTGAAATTAAGTAAGAGCATCTCCAAATCTGTGTCAATACTATAATTTAACACAGGGTGTAGAAACCATCCTCCAATGCAGTGCCAAATGATGTCCCAAATTTGACATATGCTATATTGTGTGTTGGCATATACTATATTATGTGCCAAATTTGCCACACAATATAACATATGCCAAATTTGGCACAGTAATAAATGCTCATTTTTTAATTACAAAAATACCATTATATATATTTATTATTTTAAATGAAATAATGAATGCATTAATGATAAGTGATTAATTTTATAATTTTAATTAATATAATAATAAAAATAGCATTTTAAATAGAAGTGTACATTGGAGTACAATACTAAATTGATGTACCATATATAGCATTTTACTCTTTTTTGTGCCAAATTTGACATTGGTATTGACATGTGTATTGGAGATAGTCTAAGGGATCCCTCACTTGAAAGAATTTATAGAACATATTGAGATAAAACACTACACGCGTGGTCCAGACATCTTTCAGGTTTGTATAATATTAGAACATACATAAAGAATCAAAGATAGGGAGGGCAATGATGGTTATTTGGCAAGGCCGAAATGCCAAATTAATGGATATTTGGGCTAATATTTGGACATTGTTTTAGGTGTACTATTATTGTATACAATAATGAATTTGATCATGTGGTTAGCCTACACATCTACACCTACACCAATGAGGTTGTGGGTTCAGAGTTTTATAATTCTCTCGAAAACCCATAATTATTTGTAATTGTTTAAAAATAATAATTAATAAAAAAATACTTAGCCATATCACAAAACCTTTTTTATTAGTCACTGTCTAAACTCTTAAGTGGTCGTCAGTTATGTTATGTCTGAGATCCAAGGAATATATTTCAAATCGGCCCAACAAAGACAAATATTAAGAGGATGTAGGCCCATATGTGGACCATTAACCCATGCAATTAATCACCATAACTACACTCTTTAGTTTACAGCAAAGTATGAGATCCTTGATTCGCAATCTTTTTTTCTTTTTCTTTTTTAACAAAAAGGAAAAAAAAAAGGAAAAAAAAAAAAGAAGAGAATATATATATATATATATATATATATATTTTTAAAAGGTGTTTGGTTTGGTTGCTTTTAGAATAATGTTTTAAAAGGATCTTGAAATTTATTTCAAAAATCAAAATCTATAAACAATATCCTTTTCTTTTCTTTTTTGAAGGGCAATTACCATTTTGGTCATGAACTTTTTTTAAAATTCTAAGCTGTTTGCGACTTTTACAAAAGTGACCGAATTGATCCTCACATTTTTCTCACTTGCCAAATTAGTCCATCTATTTTTAGAAGTGACCAAATTGATCCCTTTAACGGTTTAACGGTGTTAAATATAACGGTTAACTTTAACAATTTTAATTAAAGTACGTAAATATCATTTATTTATCATATTAGAACAAAGTTGTTTTGTCTTTTATGTATTAAATTCATCATTATAATTACAATAAAATTCAAAAATATTATTAGTGAAACACTATTTGTACCTTTTTTTTTAATTAAAACAAGAACATATTCGCATAGAGCTTGGCAACTTCTTCAGATCCATCCCACCCAAACAATGAACAAACTGAGGCTAGGAAAACCTCAAACTCGCTCTATGTTCGCAGAGGAAACACAAGGAGAGACTAATTTCAGTCTATTATTATATATGATTTCCTATTATATGATTATTATATTAATATATGATATTTCCTTTTTAAAAACATTAATATATGATATGATTATGATAAACTTTTGTTATATATAATTTTATGACTATTTTTGTATGCATTTAATAAATTAATAGAAGGTGCAGCTTATGATTGAAAAAGTCTATTATTATATTATTATATAAGATATATGATATTTCCTTTAAAATAAAATTAATACATGATATGATTATGATAAACTTCTGTTATATATAATTTTATGATTATTTTGTAAGTATTTAATAGAAGGACACATGGCAGTGGTTCAAAAAATCTATTATTATATTATTATATATGATTTGCTAAAAAAATCTAAAAATATTTTAATAAGACAATGTCAATTATACCCTTAGTCACTATTCATTCTCAGTTTAGTTTTTTACCATTTTTATATAATTATTTTTTGGGGGGGATTAATACTATACAAGTATTGTTGTCAAAAAATATTATTCAAAAATCAAAGCCCATAAATAAAATACACAAAAATATACATGTATTAAAAATAAAAATAAAAATAAAAATAAAAATAAAAACTGTGCATTTATCATTATTATATTGTTTAGGAGAAAAGTATAATTTTACCTCTACACAGTTAATGTTGATTAATAGAACTTAGTTAGAGGAATTAATTTGACATTTGGGAAAAATGTAAGGATCAATTTGGTCACTTTTGTAAAAGTCGCAAACAACTTGGAATTTAAAACAAAAAAAGGTCCAAGACCTAATTGGTAATTACCCTTTTTGAAATTGTATCTAAATTTTTGTTTTTTTTTTTTTAATGAAATGTAGGAAAATTCAAGGAAAACAATTCTAATTCTTAAAAATTTCTCAAATTTTATTCATAGGCAGATTTCAATGAACTTATCATTCATAAAAAAATTCAAATCAAAATTCATAAAAATCGATGTGATTTCATTAAGGTCCTTACCGAAATTAAAATAAGGAACTCCTTATAAGAGATTTAATATATATATAGTAAGTTTCTCATGAGGGATCCCTTATTTTAATTTCGGTAAGGATCTTAATGAAATCACATCGATTTTTATGAATTTTGATGTAAATTTTTTTGTGAATGATAAGTTCAGTGAAATATACATATGAGTAAAATTTGAGAATTTTTGAAATATTAGAACTATTTTTCTTGAATTTTCTATATTTCGCCCATTTTTCCGATGCCTTCATATTTAACGAAATCGGAAAAAATAGTTCTAGTTCTTGAAAAATTCTCAAATTTTATTCATATGTAGATTTCATTAAATTTATCATTCACAAAAAAATTCAGATTAAAATTCATAAAAATCGAGGTGATTTCCTCAAAGTCCTTATCGAAATTAAAATAAGGAATCCTTTAAGAGAAAATCACTATATATATAGGAAAAATTTTAAGTCAGTGCGTCTTGATAAAACTCTATCAGTGCGTTGGAGGTGGGCCATTAGATTTACCTACTTTGACTCAAAGTGTATGCACTTGTCAAAACTTCTCCATAATCTATGGCCCACATGCAACGCATTGATGAAGTTATATCAAGTCGTACTGAGGAGAAAAGAACTGTGTATATATATATATATATATATATTGAAAACTTAAATCAAATTGTGCCATATATAATTGTTGAAGTTATTTTCAAGTTACAAATCGGGCATCCCTTTAAACACTGTATATTGAAAACTTAAATCAAATTGTGCCATATATAATTGTTGAAGTTATTTTCAAGTTACAAATCGGGCATCCCTTTAAACATTATATAATGAAAAACAATAACAAAAAACATGAGAATAATAATAAGATAAGGTTAGTTCGATAGTAAACCTTTTACACATGTACTATAAAGTTACGGGTTTAAGTTCTCCTCTGTAAAAAAAATATGAGAATAGAGTTTCTAGGATTAAAAGGCTTAACATCTACGATTCTATAAAGCCTTTTTTTATTATATATTTTTTTTTAAGAATAATAATTTAATAAAATACTCAAATAATCTCAAGATAATTCATTAGTTTAAGCACATTTTCCGATTTAAAATCTATTAAATTCCTTAAGTGATTTAATGAAATAAAAGTACTTCCAATAATATTCAACCAAACAATCTATGATCAATTAATTAATTATTTGTTTTTCTTTTTTGTACGGTTTATGGTCCAACTACAAGGAAGGAAAATATCGAGAGAAAAAAATCACAGATATATATATATATATATATGAAAATTTTCCTATGAGGATGTCTTGATAGAATTATATAAGGACATTGAATATGTGCCACTCATTTTACATACTTTGACTTGGTATGTATGCACTTGTCAAATCACTTTTATAAATGAGTAGTTCACAATCAATATCCTGATAAAGTTATATAAGTATGCCTTGATAGGAACGAGATCGTATATATATATATATATATATTCTAATTAATTGCTTCATGATCTCACATCAAATAGATTCATGAGGTTAATGTATGAATATTGTTTGGACAGTAATTATAAATTAATCAAAAGGGGGAGAGACTCAAATCCATAACCTCATGGTAAAATATTTTTTTCTTGCAAGATTTATTAAAATAATTCAAATTGATCAAAGTTTTTTTTTTTTTTTTTTAGATTAATCTAAGAGTATCTCCAACACAAATGTGGTTTGTGAAAAAAAAAAGATGCCACATAGGATAAATAGACGGTATGTTAATAATTGTATCTTCAATACAGTTGTGCATATTCAACTACAAGTTGATGTGGCAAAAAAATATATTTGACATTGCCAATATGACTGTCTATTTTCATATGGTTAGTAGACGATCTATCGCATAGCAACATGTTCGTCTACTTTCATACGGTATGTTACATAACTACTTTTTCGGTTGACACAGCAAATATTTAAAATTGACATTAATTTTTTTATCTATTTATTATAAGAAAATAAAATAAATGAAAAAAAAAAAAAACAAGAAAAAAATTGGACGCGTCAATAAAAAGAAATGTGTTTTAAACATAAGTCTATCTTTATACTTGCATAGAAGCAAGTCTCTTGACTTGCATTATTAGTATGCAAGCCATTTTTTTATTTACTATGAAAGCTTTTACCATTAGTAGGATTCGAGTCGCTAATCCATGAGTCATTTACTTTAACCCCACGCTCATCCATCTACCAGCTGAGCTACGCTCTTGTTATATGTAAAATTCACCTAAGAAGACACGTCATCAGGAAGCACAGGTCAATGCAGCCACGTAAGCAGAGTCAACGATCAGTCCAAAAAGGACGTGACCACTCCACGTAGACAAGATACCCGGCACCAACACCAATAACAACCATGCCAAATGTAGCCGAGTATGCCGAGTAGAAGGAATGCCCGACCAGACTTATTCGACACGTATAAAAATATTTGCACAAGGTTTATTCCACCTTCAGTAAGCAGTATAACCGTAGAGATTGATCATAAGTCAACTACCATGACAAGAGGAATTCAACAAGGAAACAAGCAGATTTCCTTACCTATCTATCAGAGTCCAAAAATGATTCGGATTCGACTGCACTAAACATGTGACAAAATATCAAGTAGGAAAAGAATCCTAAACCAAATATGTAATCCTCAACTTGTACACCACTCCTCGAAACCCTAGCGGTACACTAAAACCCAAGCATCGTCAACTATAAATACACCTGCAAAAGCATAGGACAACAACAAGTTTTCTGAGAGGAAGAGAGAGAGAGTGTGTGAGTATTATTATCATAAAAATAGTGAATTTGGCTCAGTTGCTAAGGCAACGAGCCGTGGATGTTTCTCCTATCACCGGAGTTTTACCACGTATTCTTTTCTCTTTACTTTTCGACTTATTGTTTTTATTATCACATTTATATTTACAGGTTTTTACTGACCTACTATGTTGACCGGTTGACTATCTAAAAATCATTTTCAACAATTGGTGCTAGAAGGAGGGAGCAACTGTGCATGGATTTGCTATATTCAACCTTCATAAACCCTTGTGATATAATGGCTGGCGAAAGAGATGATAGCGATCCCAGAAACATACACGGTCCGCCAGAGAACTTGCAGAGAGTAGATATCGCGACAGACGTTGCCATGACGGATAAAGATCGATCGACGATCGCGGCTAGCCATCATCGTTTTCCTCCCACCGGTAAGGAAATAGCCCGATGGTTCTGGGAGTCCCTGCAGCAGCTTGTAACTGACACAGTACATCTAATGTTAGACCAAACTCTGAGATTGGACCTCCTTCAAGAGGAACGCCCCCACATAAAACACAGTCCTGATCAAATAGAGCTAGGTCAAAACCCATCCTGCAGACGTACTCACCAGAGGGACCGATCGATATCTTTCGGAGAAAGTGACCGATCTCACCGTCAAAAACGCCAAAAAAGGACGGACCAACCACCAACTAAACCATGAAATCGAAGAACAGAAAGAAGTACGGGGCTCAAGCGGTGACCAAGCAAAAATGGAAACATCATGGAAAGTTCACAAACTACACCCCGTTGAAGGAGAAACATGAGGATGTTCTCGCAATATTGGAAAAGAAAAATCTATCGAAGAAGCCCCTAAACAATCGTACAATGCTCGGAAGGACATTATAAAGTACCGTCGTTTCCACGAAGACACGGGACACAATACCTCCAGATGTTTCCAACTTAAGGATCTTATTGAGAAGCTTATCCGGGAGGGACATTTGAAAGATATAGTCCTAAAGAAGACAGAGAAGTTAAAAGGCCCACGAAACAACCCAGTAGAGAATTGGGGAAGAAAGCCTAGCCCGAGGAGAACCGAGGATGAATGAGTAATAAACACCATCTTCGACGGGCTTGCAACTGGGAAAAACAACAGAGAAATGACCCAAGAGATCTAGGAAACCAAGGAGGCTAACAGAGACCTCGATGTAAACTTAGTAGAACCAGACCCGAAGAGGATCAAAGAAGGCTGGGACCCTATGATCTTCATCGAAGCCGACTCACACAAAGTAGATGTCAAACCAAACGACGCACTCGTTATAAGTGCCTGGATTGGCCATAAAGAAGTACACCGGATCCTAGTCAACAACGGGAGCTCGGCGAATATTCTAAGTGTAGAAGTGTATGATCAATTTCGGCTAGATAGGAAAGACCTACGACCCTTTCATACCTCACTTCGAAGTTTTGGCGGTGCAGAAGTGAGGTCGATGGGCACTGTGAAATTGTCGATTAAGATCGAGAAAGCCCCATGCCAAAAGTTAGTATTGCCCGATTTCGTGGTCATGGACACAGAAAACTGGCCTTACAACACCTAATTAGGCCAACCATTCTTGAATAAACCAAAGTCGGTCACAGTTACGTACACCCTGATGATAAAATTTCCAACTGAATGTAGAGTGGGGGTAATTAGAGGGTCACAAGAAATGGCGCATAGAGCGAACATGTCAGTCTACAAAGATAAAAAAGGAAAACAAGTGCAGCAGGTGTACACGGTCAAGACAGTCAAGAAAGACATAGACGAATCAAAAAGCCAGGCAGAAGTACCAGAAGAATTCGAACTCGACCTAAGGGAAAAACCTGACGATCGGAAAGATGAGCCGACTAAAGATATGGCCTTAGACAACACCGAACCTACTAAGGTTATCAAGATAGGAGCTAACTTGAAAGCAGGTGTTAGGTCCGAGCTGATAAGACTACTAAAGGAATATAAAGATGTTTTCACATGGAGTCATGAGGACATGCCCGGAATAGACACAAAAGTGATAGCACATTACTTGGCGGTCGATCCGGAATTCAAACCGGTGGTCCGAAAAAGAAGGTTGTTGAATCCAGAAAGAAGCACGGCGATAAAAAATGAAGTAAAAAAATTGCTCGCCGCAAGGTCAATAAGAGAAGTGAAATATCCACGATAGGTAGCCAACGTTGTACTGGTCAAAAAGAAAAACAATCAATAGAGGATGTGTGTCGATTTCACTGATTTAAATAAAGCTTGCCCAAAGGATGGCTTCTTATTGGCACAGATAGACCAGATGTTAGATGCCACGGTAGGACACGAGTTGCTTAGTTTCATGGATGCTTACTCGGGGTACAATCAAATCCGAATGAACAAACTAGATGAGGAGAAAACAGCATTAACTACCGACTAGGGCCTATACTGTTACACTATAATGCCTTTCGGTCTGAAGAACGCCGGAGCGACAAATTAGAGGCTGGTGAATAGGATATTCACCCGAAAAATTGGGAGAAACATAGAAGTTTATGTCGATGACATGCTAACCAAGAGTGCAAAAGCAGAAAAACATGCGAAAGACCTTAAGGAGACTTTTGATGTGCTGAGAAAATACAAAATGAGACT
This sequence comes from Acer negundo, assembly GCA_035582765.1. NCBI lineage: Eukaryota > Viridiplantae > Streptophyta > Magnoliopsida > Sapindales > Sapindaceae > Acer > Acer negundo. Next base: position 18,783,782 of record CM069237.1, on the reverse strand, counting down.
AAACCCTAGCAAATGTGTATTCGGCGTGCCCTTGGGAAGGTTTCTAGGCTTCCAAGTCCATCAAAGAGGAATAGATGTAAACCCCGAAAAGATAAAAGCTCTTACAGACATGGTATCACCAAAGACGTTGAATGACGTGTAAAGACTAACCGGATGCCTCGCTTCACTAAACCGGTTCATATCCAAAGCAATTGACAAGTGTGCACCCTTCTTCAAAGCAATAAAAAAAGGGAAAGGATCTTGAATGGAGTCAAGAATGTGAAACAACTTTTCAAAAATTGAAGGTGTATTTGGGAAAAGCACCAATTCTATCAAAAAGGTAGTTGGAGAAACATTGTATCTATACCTATCCCACACAAGAGTGTCAACTAGCTCGGCACTAATCTAGTTGGAGGAAGGGGTATAGAAACCAGTATACTACACCAGCAAAGCCTTATTTCCAGCAGAAACAAGGTACTCACTCGTAGAAAAAATGGCGTTGGCGTTGGTTACGGCAACAAGGAAACTGAGGCCATATTTCTAAGCACATATAGTGGAAGTGTATACAGACTGCCCATTGAAACAAATTCTACAAAAGCCAGAGCTATCAGAACGATTGACCAAATGGGCAATGGAACTGAGCAAGTTCGACATCAAATTCACACCTAGAGCAGCATTAAAAGGACAGGTAGTCGCAGATTTCGTGGCTGAGTTCACCGAGCCGAACATCGAGGTAAGAAGAACGGTGGTGGAAAAGAAGGAAAAAGAGTTCCAATGGAAATTGCATATAGATGGATCGTCAAACACCCATGGCAGCGGGGCCGGGATAGTAATATCAATCCTAGAAGGGGATATAGTAGAATGCGCTATGAGGTTCGACTTCAAGGCAACTAACAATCAAGCCGAATATGAGACCCTGTTAGTCGGTCTAAGAGTATGTATCACACTAGGGGCATATGAGGTTTAAATCTACAGTGACTCACAGGTTGTGGTCAATCAAGTCCTAGATGAATACCAGGCAATGAATGAGTGCATGATGGCATATTTAAATACAACAAAGAGGCTACTTAAACGTTTCAAAGAATACAAAATCACTCAGATCCTGCGAGAAGAAAACGAGAAGGCATACGCTTTGTCCAAACTAACATCAGCAACTACCAACATCAGGTCCAAAACTGTCCCGATTGCACACCTAACCAAGCCAAGCATAGCCGAACCAGAGGAACTCATAATAGCAGAAATTCAAATGTAGTCGGACGGTGGATAACCCTAATCATGAAATACATAAAAGAGGATATTTTACTAGAAGACATCATGGAGGCAAAGCGTATCAAGTACAGGTCTACCCGATACACCATTATCAATGGAGAACTTTACATAAGGGGATATTCAAAGGCACTACAAAGGTGTGTATTTGATAGGGAAGCTAAACAAATTTTGAGAGATGTCCACAGTGGCGTATGCGAAAATCACACTAGGGATAAAAGCCTGGCGCATAAGGTACTTAGGCAGGGCTTCTACTGGCCAACCTTATTCGCCGAAGCTCAACAATTCTCGAAAAGTTGTGAGACGTGCCAGAAGATCGCTAATAACATTCGACAGCCACTCGAGTTACTCAGAAGTCTCACTTCACGTTGGCCTACCATGTGGGGTCTTGATCTTATAAGACCAATGCCTACAGGAGTAAAAGGAGGAGCAAAACATGCGATAATAGCTGTGGACTATTTCACCAAATGGGTAAAGGCAGAAGCACTAGTACACATCATAGAAGCAAACACCACCAATTTTGTCAAAAATAACATACTCTACTAATTCGGAATCCTGAGTACCATCATCACTGACAATGGCATCCAGTTCGATAACGTGAAATTCAGGAAGCTATGCAGCAACCATAAAATCGCTAATTACTACGTCTCGCCCGCTCACCCACAGACCAATGGTCAAACAAAATCAGTAAATAAGGTAATAAAACATACCCTGAAAGCAAAGTTGGATGAAAAGAAAGGAAACTGGGCGAACAAACTCCCCGAAGTGCTATGGGCATACCGAACGAGTGCAAGGACCTCTACAAGAGAAACGCCTTTTTCTTTGGCATATGAAACAAAAGCAGTCATCCCGGCAGAAACATGTTTCATCTCACTAAGAGTTAGATTATATGACCCGAACCACAATGTTAGCATGCTGCTCCAGAATTTGGATGAGCTAGAAGAAGCTTGCGATAGGTCGCAGACAAGAAATACAACGTATCAGCAAAGAGCTACTAGACACTACAACTCACATGTCCGAATACGGAGGCTCCAACTTGGAGATCTAGTGCTAAAAAGGGTATCCGCAAACACCAAGGACAAAGCGGCAACATCACACGCAGACAAATGGGAAGGTCCCTACATCATAGACGGGGTGGTAGGACATGGGGCCTACATAATTGACTGGCCCGGGTGTGGTGTATTGCCTCGGCCATGCAATGCACAATATTTGAAGATGTTATATCCTTGAGGGGGACTTTATTATCTCACTGCTTAAAACTTTATTATCTGGCTGCTTAAAACTTTATTATCTCAATTGCTAAAACTTTTCAGATATTTATCAATAAATTGGCAGATTTGTTAAAATTTTACATGCCCAGACCAATTTTTGCAGAATCAGTAATGAAATTATCTTAAGCAATATAGTTTATATTATACCTATAAGGGAGGGGGGTGAATAGGTATAGTCTCAATTTCTTCTAAATACAAATTTTGCGGAATATAAGAATGAAATGTACACTTGATGTGTCTTAACAATTATATTGTACAAGTCAACACATGCGGAAATCAATATGCAAGTGATACATTCAATACATGATATGGAAGATAAAGAAACATAAAAACTAAAATTGACACAATAGTTTTTACGTGGTAAACCTCTGAAGAGGAAAAGTCCACGGGTTGATACCACAACCACCGGCAAAGCAATCCACTATATGAAAAAGACTTACACACTCAAAGCTATCAACACATGATATCCACTTCAAGCTATCAACTCCTAATCTATCCTCAATGCCTAATAAACCACCTAGCCTACTCCTTATCCAAGATATGTCCTACACTTTTAGAGAGCAACTCCCTATCCAAGGCTCTCAAGTCTCTAGGAAGATTTCCTTTTTTAGCTATCTAGATCACTAGGATCCTAGTCAAGCTTCCCTAGCTCAACCATCTGGAGTACCGCACTCCTAGTTAAGACTTTTGCATGACTATCCAGACCACATGTCCTAGTCAAGTCTTCTTGCTCTAATTAAAGCTTCACTCACTTTGAAAGAGACTTCAACCTTTCCACAAGGCAATGATCTAAGTGATGCAAATGATGCAAGTACAATCAAATAAAACAAGATGATCAATCAAGCTCTATGAAGATGTTAAATGATAATCTAGAATATGCTTTCAACAAACAATCACAAATGTATCTAGAAATCAAGACATGTGAATCAGTAAGAACAAGTCTAGAATATTCAATATATCATATGAAAAATCCTTGTTCTTAGATCATGAAATTAAATATATAAAATATCATGAGGCACATCATATATATCATTTCTAGAATCAATTTCAAGTTCAATCAAGTTTAGCTAAAATATGTTCAAGAGAAATCACAAAGCTAAAACTCAATTAACAATTGATCAAAAAACCTTAAAGTATGAACTAAAATCATTCTTAACACATTTCATCTATCAATTAGAAATATTAAAAGAGATGATCAAAGAGAAAGTGAGAAGAAAACGTTTTACATACAAAAGTTGAGTCATGGACTGAAATCAGCTCACTGCAAAATATCAAGAACTCAAATGACTCTAAAAATGATTGGAATTTGTATCTCTTTTCAAGACCAACAATTTTGGCTTTTGGATCACTCAATTTCGAGTTCGTATAAGAGAATTATGATCAAAATAAGAAACCTAAAATCATGAAGAATTGTGCAGAAATTTTATTTTCGAATTTTCTTCAAGTTGTAATTTGGAGGGAAGGAGGATGCTTTTTAAAAGAAAGAGAGAGAGAGGGGGAAGGAAGCACCCAATTGAAGAGTTCCACATCACCTCCACGTGTGGGGCACATGTGCCACATGTGGGCAGAGAGGCACTCTGGCCGTGTGGCACACCAAGGTTGGCCTTTGGCAAATCTTGCTCCTCTCGCGCACCGCTCGCGTTCTTCAGCCGTATTTGGGCATCCGAAAGCCAAATTTGAATCCTTTTTTGGATTACAAACCGTGACTCCCTCACGTACAACAAAAACTAAAAAAATTTACAAAAATGTTGAGAATTCATCTCGGAAAACAATGACGAAGACAACTCAACGAATGAGAACGCAAAGTAGCGTAACTACATCGTTTGGACTCGAAACCTAATGAATGAGTAACCGAAATGACCGGGACTCAATAAGGAATCATATGAGATCTTGTTCAAGTCCAAAATACAATAAACATAAACAAATAAATACAATTTCACACAAGTATGCCATATCTACGCAATAGTGATAAAACATGCAATTCTACAATGTTTGTCTATATGAGACCAATGCATGAGCATACTTAAATGTGTGCGAATGTGTTATATCAAATGTTTGCACAATGATGCAGGGACACACATGAACTAATTTTGTGTGTGTGTGTGTGTGTTTGTGTGCTTACGCCTTGCAAGAGGAAGAAGAAACTTGATACCTTAGCATCCAAGTATACGATGGTCCCCTTGAAGACGATATTTGCACAAGATATTGCTTCTTCACCTTTGAAGCTTCTTTTCACCAAGAATCACCTAAGCAGAAACTATTACAAATATATAGATTTTTACAATGGAATCAAGCCAATACAAATCTTGGATCTTACAAGTAAAGGTCTCCAAAAGTTCACGCATCCCTAAGAAAGGCCGAACGTCTTAAAAGGGCAAGCTTGGAAGACTACAAGATGAAAAACTCGGCAAACCCAAAAAGATTCTGTCTAGGTAGAAACTCAGGCGTTATGAAACTGTGAAAAAACACAGTGAAAGTGTCCGAAGGGGCGGAGAAGCTAATTAAGCATGCCCACCTAGCTGGAGTAGATGTGAACACATCATCTAGTAAAATGGAAAACCCGAGCACTGGTTTACCTGGAAAGAACAAGTTCGGGGCGTTGTCGGCGAAGACCCGGTGAGATACGCAATTATGTTGGCTGGTATACTCTACCCCAACAATACAACGAACCACTGTCATAGAAAAATCTAGAGACGTCCTAGATAACTCGTGCATGGATCCAATTGTATGGTTGTGGTGAGCCTCGGCGTAACAATTGGGTAAAAAAACCAAACTGATGACCAAACTAAAAGGATACTTGGCTCGGTCATGGTAAAGGAATCCAGATACTTGGCTAAGTTATGGTGCGCTCAGGAATGAAGAAGCCAAATGAATCGGCTAAAGCTATAAATGACTCGGGAACAAAGAAACCCAACTAGTTGCTAGTCTAAAGATACTCGACTAAATTGAGAAGCATTCGGTACTTAATAAGAGACTAGCCAGTCCACCTTAACTCTTTTAGTTTTTCTTGTTTGCAACTTTACTCAATGTGCAGGTCTTATGGTACAAAGCATGCATCTCGTGGAAATACGAGAACAGTCAACAAAAATATGTATGTATTAAATGTACGAGTATACACATGAAAAGAATCCCAGTCCACTGAGACCAAAAAAGGGAAATAAAATAAAAGTCAAGAAGATGGTGCCGAGGGTTGAGAGCTGCTACCACCTATGCCCGGGTTTGGTGTCCTCTCACACTCATTCAACAAGCTTTCGTTGGATGGCCAAGAAATCTCATCATCAATATCACCCATCCAAGCACCGTATTCCCTCCCAAGCATGGGCCCAATAACAGGCTCCTCACCATCTATCTCGGTCTTTTGACATGCATGAAAAGTAGAAAAAGTAGTCTCATCAGGTACCTCCAAATGCATAGGGTGAGGTTATTTGCCTTTACTACGACAGTATGCACGCCATACCTTCATTTAGTACCGAAGAGATTCCAAAGATGTAGCCACATGCTTATCAACCGATAAATTCTAGTTAGCCTTGGCCTAGTCAGTTGCCCTATTCCTCAACTTAAAAAATTTCCCAATCGAGACCATCCCCCGGTGAAATTCTCTTAGAAGTAAGGCTTCATAAGCTGGAGACCTCCTAAAACAGTCAACCCCTTGGATCTCCACCTCCAGCCTAACCACTTTCGTCAAGGAGTCAACGGTTAAGGCTTGGTTCTCTAACTCTTCAATTTTTTGCTCATAAGACAACTGGGACTCTTCCGTCTTCTGCTCGGCCTAGAGCATCGCTTCCTGAGAAGAAGATAACAAGTCCTTGAGATTCTTTATCTCCTCACCAGCTAGTAACGCTCTTTGCACAGCCTCTGTCTGATGCACTAAGCATCGGCCTATGAATTCTTAGTAAGAACTAATCTCATCTTGGCAAGCCATCTCAATCCAAACACGGCTATCCTCACTCTCCTTCAGTCGAGCTTCTAGGCGCCTTATCTTGTCTAACTTAACTGGGCTGCCCCGGAAGCCTCATATATCTCGACAATCATCTACACAACAAAGCAACATAATGAAATACAAAGACAGTAGTCATAGCAGCCGGAAAAACGCAAGTAACTTATGAAAGAGGCACTATTAAAAAAGTTTTAAAACTGCTCTGATACAGGGCCGGTTCTAAAGCTGCTCCAACGGTCACCAACAAAAAACGCAAGACCTAAGGACATGGCCTTTAACATTGCTTGAGGAGAAGGTTCCTCAAATTGACTCAACGTCTCTGAGCCATCGACACCAACATTAGGCATAGCAGGTGGATCCACGACGTTTAAATCCTCGACTGGGTCTACCCTATTGGACAAGTCGGTAGGGCATTCAGAGAATTGATCCACATGAGTTCGGGCATCTAGAAGAGCTCACACCTCCATTTCCTCATCCCCAACGCTGGTTTATTCATCGCCTGAGGAAGAATTAATGAAGACAACCACCCGCGAGACTTTAGGAACTGGCTGGCTGGGCAAGAAGGAAGTTCTCCTTTTCCTATATTGCCTCCCCTAGCATCGAGGTCGATAACTTCATCCTTGTTAGAGAAGACTCAAAATAGCATTAGAAGTCTCTCCAACTTTCTGCTTCCCCTTCACAGCAGCATAGCCCCACTCATACGTCCTAACATCTGTCTCGTCAGCAGAAGAGTCCTTTTGTGCACTCAGGGAAAAGGTTCACCTAGCTCAAAAGTATCACAGGGAGTTTCATTAGTGTACTCATGTGCTCCCCCGACCTATTCCTCAACATTCTTTTTAGAACTTTCACCACTCGGTTCACTCGAGGAAGGTGCAATCCCTTCTGTTTGTCGACGAGCGTCTTCCTTGCGACTCACTTTCAGAACTGACTTAATCTAATGAGCCTGATTTGCACAAATGATTCCAAATCTCGTACTAAAAAAAAAAAAAATTTCATCTAAGGAAACCAAAGATTAAAAATGGAACTGGCGAGAAAAAAACTTATGTCGTTTTTGAGCTACGGTCAAACGAGGGAAAAGACCGAACTTCATCATCTTGTCCTCATTAAAGAGGTAGGGTCATCCCCCTCTTGTCCAAATCCTAAACAACAGCCCTGGCCAAATTTTTTAACTCCCAATCTGTCAAGGCTGGAGTGGCTCGGTTCCAGGAATCAGGGGAGCAAAAATAATGAGGAACCCTGCGCGACACCTGAGCACCATCAACTTCAAATTAGATGGATTGACCCTAGTCACCTCCCATAAAGAACCAATTGTTCTTTCAGTACTTGTTGGAGGATGGGAACCCCAAATAAAGCCTTTTTTCTTGTCGTCTGTGGTCACCTTAATATGTCCGTTAATCTTGACACCCTATGGGATTCGACAATTAGGATGACTAGAGAGAAGGAAATAGGAATAGGTCCCTGATTTTCCCAATTGCCTCAGGGTATAAAATGATGGATTTCGCGCAGTGCAGAGGGTGGCAATTTCATCCTATGCCACATACACCACATATGCCACATACACATCAAGATACGATAGCTATTTGGAGCCAACTGGGCTGGGGAAATTTGAGCCTCAACTAAAAACCAAGTAATATAAGGCTGAACGAGGAGAGTTACGCCGCAGCCCAATATTGCCCCATAAATTGCCACCATCCCTAGGGGAGGATTCCACGGAACCCTATCTCCAACTAGCTCCAGTTGAACAAGATCCTTATCCAGCCCGAATCTCGACGTGTATTGATGAAGTTGTTTATCACTAACTACATTCAGATCAACATCATAAGCACAAGCTCGCTCCACAGAAAAATGAATGTGGGTTGCCCGGTGCTATTCCTCCACATCCGTCTCCTTGACTTTCTGAGCATCAATCGTGACAAACTTAGTGGCAATCTTGCGTGCTTTACGTTGGTCGGGATTTCTAGACACGGACTCCATGGAAACTAACCTCAAAGAAGAGTGTATCGGGGAAGGAAAGAACAAAAACAAAAAGAAAATAGGATTACGATTCTGAGAAGCTCTACGATTCAGAAAATCGAGAGAAATGGAGCAAAGGATAGACGACCTGGAGATTCAATGACAGACGTTTATCAGGAGAAAAAGTGCAGAAAATAATTCTGGTTCTTGGAGGTCAAACAAAACAAAGGCAGAAAAATTACTTCAAAAAGGGGTTTTAAATAGACGTATAACCCCTAAAAGAAACGGAACCCAAGGAGAGAAGGAAATTCACGGGAAAATGAGGAGACATGGGCGTGACGCACGAGCCAGTACAAGGGTCGTGTCCCATAAATACCGCCTAACATACCAACCCCCAAAGAGACAGGTGGCAACACGAAAAGACACCAAGCCGCCAAAAGAAGTCTTCAAACGTCACCATCAAAAGATATTAATTAGGGTTATTCGAACGTACGTGGTTACCATTAAGACACGTCATTTAATGACATTCAAAATTATTAATGGGCCATAATTGATGCATTTATGGGGAAAACGACAAAAAGAAATGCGGATAAAAACCAAGGAGTCAAAGTCAAGCACAACGTCATCAAAATGAAGCCGAACGAGTTTTAAATACCCATCACCAAGTAGAAATGCCAAAAAAAAATAGGACTCAAGCTAGAAACAGGTCCACTCGACTCGGATATTTAAGGGGGTATTGCTATATGTAAAATTCACGTAAGAAGACATGTCATTTGGAAGCACATGTCAATGTAGACACGTAAGCAGAGTCAACGATCAGCCTAAAAAAAACGTGACCACTCCACGTAGGCAGGCTATCCGGCACCAACACCAGCAACAGCCATGCCAAATGTAGCCGAGTAAGCCGAGTAAAAGGAATGCCTAACCAGACCTGTTCGGCATGTATAAAAATATTTGCACATGGGTTCTTCCACCTTCAGCAAGCAGTATAACCGTAAAGATTGATCACAAGTCAACTACCATGACAAGAGGAATTCAACAAGGAAACAAACAGATTTCCTTACTTGTCTATCAGAGTCCAAAAAAGATTCGGATTCGACTGCACTAAACATGTGATAAAATATCAAATAGGAAAAGAATCCTAAAACAAATCTGTAATTCTCAACTTGTACACCACTCCTCGAAACCCTAGCGGTACACCAAAACCCTAGTATCGTCACGTATAAATACACATGTAAAAGCATAGGACAACAAGAAGTTTTCTAAGAGGAAGAGAGAGAGTGTGTGTATTATTCTCATAAAATTAGTGAATTTGGCTCAATTGCTAAGGCAACGACCCGTGGATGTTTCTACCGGAGTTTTACCACGTATTCTCTTCTCTTTACTTTCCGACTTATTGCTTTTATTATCACATTCATATTTATAGATTTTTACTGACCTACTACGTTGACCGGTTGACTATCTAAAAATCACCGTCAACAACCCTGTTAGCATGTTCTAAGCTAGGTAGCACGGATACAGATATGAATATTGGATACAGATATGATACGATACGGGGACAAGATAAGTTTTTAAAAACTAGGATACGGATACGGTAGGATACGTCAGGATACGTCGATTAAAATAATATATATTTATATTTTAAAAATAATAATAATATATGAAAACATATTTGATAATTTATTAAAATTCAAAACATATTCAGAATCCAAATAAAACATGTCACATATCTATATAAGTCATAACAATGTAACATATTACAGGATCTAAATAAAACATGTCACATAAGTTGTAACATATTACAAATCCAAATAAAACATATGTCACATAAGTCAAAATACATTATAAAATCTCAATAATAAAAATAAAAATAAAAATAAAAATAAAAAACTCATAAAACATATTTTAAATTCCTAATTAACTTCACTATCATCATTCACATTGTTAAAGGATCTAGATAATTCGGTCTCTAACTCCTGTTTATCAAGAGAAAGGTTTCCAATATCATGTATCCCGTTATTCTCCATGTCAATGGAATCAAAACCACAATTTCTTTACAATTTCATTTTGACACCTAAATTTTTGAAATTATAATTTGACCACGTTTTATATTAAATTAATTATAATATTGCCCCAAAAATATCCTTAATGTTTCCCCTAAGTATCCTTCAAGTATCTGTCAAGTATCCGCTGGTCAAACTTATGCAAAAGTTAACGGATACGTCATTTGTTGTATCGGATACGTATCTTAAAGTATCCATGGAGTATCTGAACTTGATACGAGTTTGATACAAGTTACCTTCACCAAATTGAGTATCCATACTTCCTAGGTTCTAAGTACTTGACATGAGATATATTCGAGCCTTTTGAATTTTTATGGTCAAGCTAAGCCTGTGAAGTCAAGTTCATATATTAAACAACTCTTCACATATAAAATACAATTACTTATAACGAACTGACAACGTAAAAATATTACATCTTATTCAGTTTTTTCTACAAGTTCAATCTAAGCTGAAAAAATATTTAGACGTATTCTAACTACAACGTTAATTCATCAAAAAAAAAAAATTTTTTTTTTTTTTTTTTCCAATAGGAAGTGCCATTTGATGCTTTGACATTCAAACTTCATCGTTAGACATTTGACATTAATGACTTTTATTTGGTCAATTTTATCGATCTCTTTTGGTATTCTCTTAGAATATAGGAAAATATTCATAAACCGATGAAGTATCACCAAAATAAAGATAAAATTAAAAATTAAAAAAAAAAAAAAAGGTCAATCATTTTGAAATTTGATAAAAATTTCTTTCCGTGTATCGAAGTCCCTTCAATGTTCGATTTTGGTCAAACTTCAATAGATTTATGAAATTCTCTCTAAAACATAACTAGTCAACTTTATATATTTCAAAAAAAAAAGAAAAAAAAAAAAACTAGATTTAAAGTTTATATATTACCATCAAATATCTCATCTATAATAAAAATTTCTACTGAATTTTAAAGAGATTAATTAAGGAACATTTTTAGAAAATAATTAACATGTATTTTTTTCGGCCAATAAAGTTCAAGTATAATTTTTTTTTTTTTTAATTACATAGAAATGGATGCTCAATTAAAAAGTAAAAAATATCATCGTCCAATATTACTTGGTGATAAAAGATGTTTATTCAGCCTAACAATGTCACAAGTTTCAGTCGTTGTAAAGTATATCATATGTATATAAAAACAAATAAAAAATTATAAAATTTTGAATTTATGGAGATGATACAACTTGAACCCATAACCTCATTGGTATGATGGTGATAAGCTTATCGGTAAGTCATCTAACAATTTTCAAATTTGTAATTAAAAGAAAAAATAATTCTTGAATGAATTATATTGACCTTTTGAAGTACATAATTAATTGGTTTTAAAATTTATTGTATTTTGTTTTTTTTTTTTTTTTTTTAAAAAAAAAAACAAATTTGATGATTAATTTATTAACGTTGCTTAAATAATCTCACCTTTTGTTTTTAGCTCCTAATATAGAATATGACCATTTCAAAATAAATATAGAGAATATGATTACATATTCGAATATTCCCATAGAATAAATTGGCATATCAAGATTATATTATGATTGAAATAAACTTAATAGTAAGAACACAAGAACATAAGAAGAAATCAAGAGATAGATGACATATAAATATGATATTTTATTTACTTCTCAATGGTATTTACAACTTGGTGAGACCTCTATTTTATAGGCTCACAATGTAGCAGTTACAAATGAAAAGACACAAGCAATAAACTTGAGAATCAATGTAGCCATAAACTTGAGAGTAAATGGTACCATAAACTAGAGAATAAATTGAGGAAGGTGAAGGATCACAAGTTACATTGTGGGATTGGACATTCACTTATATTGTATTTTCATAACACTCCCCCTTGAATGTCCATTTTACATAGAATATGCCTCGTTAAAACCTTTACTAGAAAAAACCCTATGGGAAAAAATACTAGTGAAGGAAAAAGAGTACATTATTCATATGTATCTTAAAAATAATATTGGAGGTGATAACAACTGCCTCATTAAAACCTTACCGAGAAAAATTCTGTGGGATAAAAACTCAGTGAAGGAAAAAGAGTACAGTATATAGATTTTCCTTCAAAACAATTACTCCCCCTCTTCAATATGCTCATTTTGATGTTGTCATCTCAATTGTTTGAGAAATACTTTTCAATTGCCGCATCCCAATATTATGAACCAACTTCGTAAATGTTGCGGTTGGCAACGCTTTTGTGAATAAATCTGCAAGATTTTCACTTGAGCGTATTTTTTGAACATCTATTTCACCATTCTTTTGGAGCTCATGTGTATAAAAGAATTTTGGTGAAATGTGCTTAGTTCGATCACCTTTAATATAGCCTCCTTTAATTTGTATAATGCAAGCAGCATTATCTTCATATAATATTGTAAGACTATTTTTTATTGAAGATAGTTCACATGTTTCCCGAATATGCTGTATCATAGATCTTAACCAAATAGACACTCTACTAGCTTCATGAATTGCCAATATCTCCGAATGGTTTGAGGAAGTGGCAACCATTGTTTGTTTAACAGATCTCCATGAGATAGCAGTATTTCCACAGGTAAATAAATATCCTGTTTGTGATCGGGCTTTATGTGGATCAGAAAGGTATCCAGCATCCGCATATCCGGATAATTCTGATTTTGATCCCCTTGAGTAAAATAATCTCACATCAATTGTTCCTCAAAGATAACGCAATACATGCTTAACGCCATTCCAATGTCTTCTAGTTGGTGCAGAACTATACCTTGCTAGTAAATTGACTGCAAATGCAATGTCAGGCCTTGTACAATTTGCAAGGTACATAAGTGCTCCAATTGTATTTAAATATGGTACTTCAGGACCAAGAAGCTCTTCACCAACTTCTTTTGGACGAAATGGATCTTTGTCTATATCAAGTGATCGAACAACAATTGGAGTGCTTAATGGATAAGCTTTATCCATATAAAAACGCTTTAAGACTTTTTCCGTATATGTTGATTGATGAATAAATATTCCGCTTGGTAAATGCTCGATCTGCAGGCCGAGGCAAAATTTTGTTTTACCAAGATCTTTCATTTCAAATTCATCTTTTATGTAAGAAGCAGTTTTAGTGAGTTCTTCAAGATTGCCAATGAGATTTAAATCATCAACATATACCGCAATGATATCCAATTTCTGATTTTTTAATGAAAACACATGGGCAAATTGGATTATTTGCATATCCTTCTTTCAATAAATATTCACTTAAGCGATTGTACCACATGCGCCCAGATTGTTTTAACCCGTATAAGGATCTTTGTAACTTAATTGAATACAAGCTTCTATGTTTTAAATTTTCGTTCATTTTATATCCTTCAGGGATTTTCATATATATATCAGTATCAATAGATCCATACAAGTATGCAGTTACTATGTCCATAAGACGCATATCAAGCCTTCTGAGGCTGCTAAACTAATCAAAAATCGAAATGTGATTGCATCCATCACTGGGGAATAAGTCTCCTCATAGTCAATACATGGTCTTTGCGAGAAACCTTGTGCTACGAGTCGTGCTTTGTATCTCACAATTTCATTTTTCTCATTTCGCTTTCTAACAAAAACCCATTTATACCCGACAGGTTTGACGTCTTCAGGCGTCAGGACAACAGGTCCAAAAACTTCACGTTTTTCGAGTGAATTTAGTTCTGCTTTGATTGCTTCTTTCCATTTTGGCCAATCTTTTCTATGTCGACATCCTTCCACTGTTGTTGGTTCAACATCTTCATCATTATTCATAATATCAATAGCGACAGCAAATGCAAATTTATCATCAATGTTAATATTTCTTCGATCCAGGAATTTCTTAGAACCAACATAATCTATTGAGATTCGTTCATGAGCCTCATCTGGGGAGATTAAAATTTCTTTATTTTGTAAATCTACATGATCATTTTGTTCCTCTTCAGGGGAATTTTGTATTTCCTTAGTTGTTGGTACATATACTTCTTCGGGAGTAATTTGATCATTTTCGGATCGATTAATTTTTTCTGTCTTATTTTCGATGATGGCTTCTTCAGGAGAGCCACTTTTATTTTGAAGCTTCATTTGTATTCTCCTTTTCCTTGGAGTTAAGTCTTTTGCACCAATTGGTCTACCACGCTTCAAGCGTGGTTTAATTTCATTTACCTTATCTGATTGTCCTTCAAGGACATCAACCCTTGCTGGGACATTTTCAGTAGGTATATGTGATTTTACTATTCTCTTTGAATCGGTAAATGCATCTGGAATTTGATTTGCAATATTTTGCAACTGAATAATCCTTTGAACTTCAAGTTCACATCGATTTGTTCGAGGATCAAACTGAGATAAAGATGATGCATTCCATATAAGTTCACGTCGTTTATTTGTCTTTTCTCCCCCTAACGACGGAAAAACTCGTTCATCAAATTGGCAATCTGCAAATCTTGCGGTGAAAATATCCCCTGTTAAAGGCTCAAGATATCTAATTATTGAAGGAGAATCATAGCCAACATAAATTCCAAGTTTTCGTTGAGGACCCATTTTTGTCCTTTGTGGGGGTGAAATTGGAACATAAACAGCACAACCAAAAATTCTCAAATGAGAAATATTTGGTTGTTGGCCAAGTACAAGTTGCAAAGGTGAAAAATTATGATAACTAGTCGGTCGAATACGAATTAATGATGCAGCATGTAATATTGCATGTCCCCATGAAGAAACGGGTAATTTTGATTTTAAAAGCAAAGGTCTGGCAATTAATTGAAGACGTTTTATCAAGGATTCTGCGAAACCATTTTGAGTATGGACATGTGCAACATGATGCTCTATATCAATACCGATTGACATGCAATAATCATTAAAAGCCTTAGATGTAAATTCACCTGCATTATATAGTCTAATTTTTTTAATTTGATAATCAGGAAATTGTGCTCGTAATTTAATAATTTGAGCAAGAAGTCTTGCAAATGCAACAGTACGGTAGAGAGCAAACAAACATGTGACCACCTAGTTGACGCATCTATTAAAACCATGAAATATCGAAAAGGTCCACAAGATGGGTGAATGAGTCCACAAATATCACCCTGAATTCTTTCCAAAAAACTTGGAGATTCAAAATTGACCTTTGTTATGGATGGTCTTGTAATTAATTTGCCTTGAGAACAAGCTGCACATGGGTTATCAGAAGGCAAAAGAATCTTCAGGTTCTTTATAGAATATCCATGTGAGTTTTCAACAATTCTCCGCATTATAATTGATCCTGGGTGACCAAGTCTATCATGCCAAAGCATAAAAGTCTTTGGATCATTGAACTTCTGGCTTAATACAAGATTTGTTTCTATAGTTCGTATGGTAGTTTGATATAACCCAGAAGAAAGTCCAAAAAAATCTTTCTAGTATCTGCTTCTGGCATGATACAATAGAAGTAATGCAAAGGTATTCTATATTATCTTCGTTAGTAGTCTCAATGTGGTACTGATTAAGACGGATATCTTTAAAGCTTAGCAAATTTCTTCGGGAATTGCTAAAATATAAAGCATCATTAATTTGTAATTTTGTCCCATTTGGTAACAAAATATTTGCTCTTCCGGAGCCATCTATCAGGTTTGTAGTACTTGATATTGTGTTAACATTAGCTTTAGCTAATTTTAAGTGAGTGAAATAATTTTTGTTTCGAAGGATTGTATGCGTTGTGGCACTGTCTACAAGACATCCATCTCCATCATTCATCTTTTGATTGTTCAAATCATTAGTATGATCTGAAGCCATCTTCACATATATAAACTTAAGTTAATATAAATATATATAAAAAAATAAAAAATAAAAAATAATTTTTGAGGAGATTACAATTTAATTAAGAAATAATTGAAAATAAAACTCGAACTTCATTTAAAAGCAAACTAAATAATAAGACAAATTTATCCCTCAAAAGCACATACCGTAGGAAATTTTATTAGAATCACACTCAAAATATGCTAGAACACTCAAAAACAAACTTAAACATAATGATAAATAAGTACTAGCAACACACCAAAAGCATAATGAAAAATATACTGAAAAATAATATCAAACATACTAATTGGCATTAACATGTCCATCACCAATCAAGTGGCCGATATTTCCATTTGGGTCCTCAAAGAAATCTGAAACGTCCAGATGAGTTATGTCAACAGGCTCATCATGATCAATGAAATTTGTTTCCACCTCTTTTCCTTTTGCCTTCAATGATGCTTGATAAAATTCCACAAGATGTTTAGGCGTACGACAGGTACGTGACCAAAGCCCTTTTACTCCACATCTGAAACAAGCATTGTCATGATTTTTAGAGGGTTTGTTTTGAAAAACTTTCCCCTTTTCCTGTTTTTCATCATTGTTATTCCACTTCTGGTGGTTTGATTTAGACTTCTTATTATGACCCCCTCGGCCTTGTGAATGACCACGGCCACGATAACCACCACGGTTATTTGATGAATTAGCATTCGCTTCTGGGAATACTACAGTTCTAGTTGGGGGAGATTGATGATTTTTCATCAAAAGCTCATTATTTTGCTCAACCACAAGAAGACATGAAATTAACTCAGAATATTTGGTAAATCTACGCTCTCGATATTGCTGCTGCAGGAGCAAATTCGAGGCATGAAAAGTAGAAAATGTTTTTTCTAACATGTCTTGTTCAGTTATTGTCTCTCCACATAATTTCAATTGAGAGACAATCTTAAATAATGAAGAATTATACTCACGGACCAATTTGAAATCTTGTAATCGTAAATGCATCCAGGCATAACGAGCATTTGGAAGTATCACCGTTTTCTGGTGATTAAATCTCTCTTTTAAATTTGTCCAAAGCTCAAATGGATTTTTGACAGTAAGATACTCAGATTTCAATCCTTCATGGAGATGGTGTCGAAGGAAAATCATTGCTCTAGCACGGTCCTGTGAAGATGCTTCATTTTTTTCTTTAATCGTTTCTCCCAGATTCTTAGCATCAAGATGAATTTCAGCATCAAGATGAATTTCAGCATCAAGAATCCATGACAGATAGTTGTCACCAGAAATATCAAGAGCAGCAAATTCAAGTTTTGTGATATTCGACATATTCAGTTGGCTAAATCAAAAAATGATTATTAGAAATTTCTAAACACAAATATGTCAAATAATATAACAAAATATGTAAGGGTAAAAATATACATGTTAAATCCATGATATTTTGTAATATGAAAAATAATGAATATTATTGCAGTGAGTTAATAACAAATTACAACATTTTCATACCTTGTGAAAATGGAATGAATAAAGAAGAATATTTACCTGATCAAAGCTACGTCGTGCTGATAACGTGAAATAAACTTAATAGTAAGAACATAAGAACACAAGAAGAAATCAAGATATAGATGACATATAAATATGATATTTTATTTACTTCTCAATGGTATTTACAACTTGGTGAGACCTCTATTTTATAGGCTCACAATGTAGTAGTTACAAATGAAAAGACACAAGCAATAAACTTGAGAATCAATGGAGCCATAAACTTGAGAATCAATGGAGCCATGAGCCATAAACTTGAGAATCAATGGAGCCATAAACTTGAGAGTAAATGGTACCATAAACTAGAGAATAAATTGAGGAAGATGAAGGATCACAAGTTACATTGCGGGATTGGACATTCACTTATATTGTATTTTCATAACAATGATCAGTTTTTCTCTAGTAAACATATAACTATGAACATACAGATATCATATATATTAATCTGAGTACTTTTTATTATATAAGTATTATTTGATCCAATTATATTATTTTTTTTTTTTGATAAAAAGTAACGATGTTAATAATTGTATTATAAATATATTTATAAAAAAAAAACTCTTAATATAATTGACGTGATAAGAATGATGAGACTGATACAGTGATATACCTGTCGTAGAATCATACTTACGTCACGAGATATGAATCAGAGTGTTTCGCCTTTCCTAATAACCACGAATTTTCGATTTTTTAGTCAAAGCACAATCTTTACTATGGGCCCCTAACTTTAGAAATTTTAATGCAACTTGCTATGTGGTGGGTCATATGTCTCTTTGTTGGCCATCCGATTAGACCTTTGGTGACCCCCACCCCCACTTCTTCATCATCGGCCATAATTCCATTTAGTACTTTCCAAACAATACTTCCTCTATTATTAGTTAAAGATAGTCAAATTTAACTGTCGACTAAATCATTTAACTGTCGATTAGATTTAGCCGTTATAAATACTTAAATGTCTATAAATAAATAAATAAATAAAAATCTGATTTTAAAAATATATAAACAAATTTGGATCGTTAAAAACGAAAAAAACAAAATATATATATATATTGAAAGTTACAAATTAAAAAAAAAAAAAAAAGGGGTAGATACATAGGTTGTAACTCCATATTTTTCTTCAAATTCTAAATTCTAAAAAATTAATAATTTGGATCATCAAAATCCAATCCAACAACATTTTCTTAAGATAATTTTTTCTTCTTCCATATGGATTCCCATATTTTTCTTTATAGGACTAATTGCACAAACATCCCCTAACATTAGACATAATTACACTCATATGGAACTTTTACCCATTATTGCATAAACCTCCCCTGTTGTTAGTGGTCAACAGTTAAACTTTACTGTTGACTCACTTATCCATTTAAAAAGTCTAAAATGCCCCTACTGTGTAATATGTTATTTTAAATAGTTAATTAAAAAAAATCCAGCTTTTATTAAAAAAAAAATTCATATTTTATTTCAAAAAAAAAAAATCCAGATTTTATTTTAAAATACAAATCCATATTTTTTTTCTTCTATAAATGGATTTTTTCCAATCTAAAAAAAATAAAAACTAAAAAATCTTATAAATCAAATTCTAAAAACAATCATCTCAATTAAATTCTAAAATAAATAAAAAATCAAAGACCAATTTTCTCTTTTTCTTTTCTTTCATCCATATATTCCCTAATTTAATTACTTAATCTATTATTTATTTATTTAATTTAATTTTAATAAAAAAAAAGAAAAAAAAAAGTAGAAGATGCCTAGAAGAATGAAGAATGCAGATGGAGAATGAAGATTTCGAGAGAGATCTCTAGCCACAAAAACAAAAAATTCTCAAACAATATTGAAAAATCTCTAATGAAAAATCCCAATCAAATACTTAATATCTCCATTGCAGGTCTCCAACCACCGAACAAACAAAAAATCTCAAAAAACCCAAATCTCCATCAGAGATCACCACTCACCAAACCCCACACCACTAGAGGCGAATGTAAAGGGGAGCCCATAGGAGCCATGGCCCCACCAACCAATAAAAACAAAAAAATTATATACACATAAAATTTAAATGTAAATTAATTAAAAAAAAAAACACTTGTACATAAAATGTGATATATATTTATATATATACAGATATAAAGTAGGTGATAATATTATTTTATCCCTTTATTATTTTAATAATATAAACTAACTAATAATTTTTATTTTCATAATTCTATTGTCCATGAAAATAGAAAACAAAATCAATCCATTTAATATTTAATTTCATATTATTTCATACATTATTACCTAATCTAGTGTGTATTATATATATAATATAATATATATATATATATATATATATTTCTAAGATTCCATTAAAACAAACTAAGTAAATATTGAACTCTTATAGTGATTATCTATATTATTTATTTTGTTAGATTAATTATTAATATGATTTCGATAAATTTATTTTATTAGTTTATTTTTTAAATTTTGTTCAAAATTATTATAAGTTAATTTGGTATGACATGAATATTATAAAATTAAGTTACAAGTATATCAATGGTTATGATTTAAATATATCAATGGTATAATGATATTTTAATTAAGCTATTGAAATTTATATTTTATAAGTTGGGAACTATTAAAAAATTATTTTCAGTTATGCATACCGTTAAGAATAGGCATAAGTTTTGCAACAAAATAAAAAAATGTTTTTTCATACACATACTCTCTAATTATGTAATTGAAATGAAAATTAGAAAGAAAATTATATTGATTTGATTATACATAATTTTCTAAATATAAAATAGACGTGTTACATTTTAATTAGTTAATGTGTATTTTATTTATTTATTTGTATCATTACTTTTAATGTCGAACGGTATCATATTTTGTTAAAAAGTATCAGGTCCGGGATTCTACACTTTTTCTTGAACGAGATTCCTACTGATATTATTTGAAGATTGTATGACCTACAATATTAATTTTTATCTTGCCCCCCAAAAACCAAAATCCTGGCTTCGTCCCTGCTCACCACCGTCGCCCCCTCCCTTTGCGCGTCTCTACCGCCGACACCACACCATTCTCTCCATCTTCCGCTACCTGCCCACAGTCGTTCTCCCTCACAGCCACCGCCAGTTACCAACACCCAACCAGAGGAGAAACTTGCACTAGCCCCACACGATTAATTAATTTCCAGTAGTGATGAAGTTTCTAGATTTAAAGATGAACTGGTGGTGGTGAGCTTGGAAAATGAAGTGATGATAGCAGTTGACCACAAGAGAGTGAGAAGAGAATTTGGCTTGGCTTTGAAGAAGCTTGAAAACGAAGAACCAGGTGCCATATTGAAGAAGAAAGCAAGAGTACTTGTGGAGATTGAGCAAGAAGATACTGATGAAAGACAAAAAAACAGTCTACTGAGAGGTGTCTGCTGCGACACTGCTTCAATTCGATTTTTCGACAGAGTAACAGAGTCACACAATTTTACAAGTTACAAGAAAGAAGTGTAATTTTGTATCGTTGAGTTGTTTTAATTTGCAAAAAATTTTGATTGTGCTCGGAATATATATATATATCATCTTAGCTGTTACTTTGTATTATTAAAGTATTTATAGTTCAAAAAAAAAAAAAAAAAAGTAATTAAGTTTCTAGATCTGCTTGGCCTTCACTTTCCCTTTTAAAAAAATTACTTTGGTTTTTAATTTTGTTTTTAAAAAACTTATTTTTAGTGGGCACATTCCCCATAAAAAAAAACATTATTTTAATATTTCTCCTCATCAAAACATTAATTTAATCTATCTCTTTTTGACAATCAACTGATTGTACGATTTTACCCTTTTTCCTTTAACTCGGTTCCCTACTAACGGCAAGGGATGTTTGTGTCATTTTAAACAAAAGGTCTATACATGTGTATTTAGGCATAAACTCCAGGGAGGTTTGTGCAATTAGTCCTTCTTTATATTCAAGTTTTTTAGATTTTTCAAAACTTAAATAAAAAAAAATCTGGCTCATCTAACTCTAATCTAACAACATTTTCTTCTTCCATTGATGTATTTCCAGATTTTTTTTCAAATTCAAGTTTTTCAGAATTTCAAAAATAAAAAATGTTGCCAAGATGAATGGTGAAGATTTAAAGCTTTTAAATCAATTTTTTTTAATAAATAAAAAGGCTTGAAAGGAAAAAAGTATCCTTATCTCTGTTAAGTTTGACTAAAGGTAGGGAAGTCATTGTCAATTAAGCATAAAGTTGTTTCTAGTTGTCAAAGATTAAACCTTAGGGAAGTTGGCTGCAATTTGCTCTTTTTAAGTGATAAAATCATTTAAAGTATCCCTAAAATCATTTATTTATATAAGTGAAAAATGTTCACTTTTCACTTAACAAAAAAGCACTAGAATATAAAACAAATTTTTACTTCAAAAACTATCCTCATTAATCTAACTTATTTCCAATGTTGTCTTATATCAAAACCCTAACCTTAGTAATACATTTGTTTTTCTTCTCGTCACTATATATATATATATATATATATATTTATTTATTTATATATACGGTTCCCTTCTGGTCAGTACGCACTGATGTAACTACATTAGTGTCAATACATGTGGACCACTGATTATGGAGAAGCTTTGAAGAGTGTATACACTTTGAGTCAAAGTATGTAAATCTAATGGTCAACATCCAATGCATTGATTAAGTTATATCAGTACGCATTAACTTAAACATTTTTTTTTTGTGTGTGTAAATATATACATATATATATATATATATTGTAGTGGTTAAAATTAGGCTTCTGGCCCAATTAACGAGCCCACTATAAAAAACATGCAACTATGATATGGAATCCATCAGAAATAAGCCCAAAGGCCTAAAAACTAGCCCACAACTCATCAGACCAAGTCAACACATGTGGTCAAATCAAGTCATAAATCAGACAATCATGATGGGACGTTTCACACATCCCAACATCTGAATTTATTACCAGGTTCAAAATGAACCAAAACGGGCGATTAAAACCCCTTGATCCACGCTCACACCTAAAGGATCGAGATGTTGAAGACTCTTGGTCTCCTATATAAATAGAAAACCCCTTCTCAAATAAATGGATCCGGATTTCTTCACAAGTTACGCCAAAGCTCTCAAATCTTCTCTGCTCAATTCTACTTCCGCAACATTTATTGCGGTGGTTCACATCCAGCTTTGATTGCTAGCCCATCACCCGATCGATTTGATACTACCACCATTGAGCAGAGGATATCCAACTCTTAGTCGATCCAAGTCGAGCAAAGAAGTTCCTCAACAACAAGGCTACCTAATTGTTCGACCATTAACATCAACCAAATCCTGATCGACAAATTGCTCGATTCGACAATATCGAACAAATACGGTTTGTTACTTTTATCTTTCCCTTATTATTTACATTCCGAATTAATACCGACTTGAGTGTTGGAGAGTCCTCCAAAGAGAACAACCCTTCCCGTGGTTTGCCACCGCTATCTTCTGTGCTGATTTACAGGTTGTCAATATCCACCTTGACGATCAGAATTAATTGAGATCCAATTGACTACATATATAAATATTTAAGTCAGTGCGCATCGATATAACTTAATTAGTGCGTTGAATGTGGACCATTAGAATTACATACTTTAACTCAAAGTCTAAGCATTTGTCAAAACTTCTCCATAATCAATGGTCCACATGCATTGGTGCTAATGTAGTTACATATATATATATATCACTTACTTTTTCTTTATCATGAATTCCCGAATTTCATTAGTTTCATCTCATCGTTTTTTTATATTTGGTTTTTTCTTTTACATGTTAATGTAAAAGCAAAATGGGGGCTGTGATACGCGATGAGGAATAAGTGAAAGTCATACACCACTCTGAGTGACAAA
Source organism: Acer negundo (assembly GCA_035582765.1). Taxonomy (NCBI): domain Eukaryota; kingdom Viridiplantae; phylum Streptophyta; class Magnoliopsida; order Sapindales; family Sapindaceae; genus Acer; species Acer negundo. The sequence continues at coordinate 18,760,158 of CM069237.1, read as the reverse complement.
GTGCTGATAACTCTCCCACCCATTTTCTATTTGATATACTTTTTCTTTTCTTCTCCATTTCTTTTGATTTTGTTTTAAAAAACTAATTAATTAAGTGTGTGTTTGGTATGGATTTTGTAAGGGCCAAAAACGTTTTTTTAATGCTAGAAACTATTTTGAAGGATTTTTTTTTTTTTTTGGCAAAACTCAAAAAAAAAAAAAAAAAAAAAATTAATGTATGAATTGTCTTAACTACTCTTTATAAAATTTATTTTATGTCTGCTAAGAGAAACCCAAATTTGGGCTTTCCCAAAAAGCTTTTTTTGAGCTTTTTAAAAACATATGAATTGTTTTAACTACCCTTTATAAATTTTAGATATTCCACCATACAACTCTTTCATTAAATACAATGTCAACATTTTTTTTTGTAATTTATACAACCAAGAGCTATTTTTATTCAGCACTTTTTTTTTTTTTTTTTTGTAATTTATATAACCAAAAGCTTTTTTTATTAAAAGCTAAACTCAATAAAAGCATATTGTGAAGATCTACTCTAGAAGCTCTACTTAAAAAGTCATACCAAACACACTCTTAATGAAAAACAAAAAGGGGTCCATGTGATGTAATCTTGTTTAAATTATTTGAATTTTTAATTATTTCTTTAAATTTGAAATATTTTTATTAACTAAATAATTTTGTTTTAAAATTATTAAATAATTTGTTACATTAGTTCTTAAGATATTAAAATATAAATATATAACAAATAATAGTTATAAGGGCATAGATATAAAAGTATTTATTTTCAGATATTTGTAACTTGAAAAAAAAATAATAATAACTTATCACTTATATTCAGTTTTCAGTTGAAAAAAAATAAACACGTTTTTCAGTTTTAAGTAACATTCAATATTGTTTAGTCTTCAAATAGAAAATCAAACAGGGAATAAGGGGCCGTTTGTGTTTTCCACTTAAAACTTAATCGGTCTGTATCATAATTATTAAGTTGTTATTTTTATTTTTATTTTTAATTTTTTTTAAGTGGTCAATCAACTTAAAAATACCAAAAAACAACTTAAAATAAAAAGTAAAAAATCTTGACTTTTCACTTAAATACAAATCACTGAATTTGATTAAATGCAATCCAAAATCTTTTCTTCTGATATTATCTCCCGTATATAACAATATATTTCAAATTGCAAATAATTATATATGGTATAGAAATCTTTTTTTTAATATATTAATTACTTTAAATAGCTTTAAAAATAAAAAAGAACCCTAGTCACTTCTCATATTGATGTTTAATATCAATACTTTATTATGATGTTAGGGTGATATATTTATATATTATTTTGTTTAGAGTATTTTTGTATGAGTTTTCTTGCTGCCCCTTTTATTTTTTGAGAAAAAAAAAACCTTTTCTTTACTTAATAAAAATGAAGTTTGTTTGTAATTGAAGAAGAAGATTATGATCATATATGTGTGTTCTATATAATTATTATTTTTGGATTGTTTTTATTCTATACTATATGTATAATTTTTAACATGGGTATAAATGTAAAATTACTTATTTTTAGACAATTTTACTTTTGAAAAACAAACGTGTTAACAGATGTGAGGAAACAAAAAACAAACATATCATTCAAGTTCAGATTTCAATCCCTATTCAGTTTTTAGAAAAATTCAGGATTATTCAGTCTTCAGACAAAAAAACAAACGACCCCAGTCTTTATAGTAATAGTTAATGAAGAGATTTTTATTTATTTTAAACATTACATGAATTTGAGGTTTTAACAAACTCATAATCTCGTGGTGCAATCCAACAACCTAAATTTGTATAGAAATAAAGTGTAATATCCGCACATGAAAAAAGACTTTTTGTCGAGGAAATTAGGGTTAATTGCATTGATGTACCCTCATTTTATTGGATTTAGTAAGATTTTAAAAAGATATTCTAAATTAACACAAACACTCATTGCTATTAATTCAATCTGTTAATTTTAATGGTTAATTAACTTTGACTAATGGAAAGTCAAATGCACCCTTGTCACATCATCCCAAATATAAAATATATTTTTTAAACTAAAATTGAAAAATCAAATATTAAAAAAAAATAATAATAATCTACCAACGGTGGAGTAGAAAGTAATAGATCTTTAACGATCTCCTACTTACTGGAAGAGATCTTTGCCGATTTTGGAGATCGACCTCTTGCAGTTCACAAAAGAGGCTCCTTCGTAAATTAAGGATGTTTCCACAGGCGATCGATATATTATCTTTTTTTTTTTTTTTTTTATCAATTTTATTTATCAATTTTTAAGTTAGTTAAGCGTTAAATTTAATGAATTGACTTTATGGCAAAGAGTGTTTATGTTAATTTAGGACAACTTTTTAAAATCTCACTAGATCTAATAAAATAAGGGTAAGTTAGTGCAATTAACCCAAAAAATTACTATCCACTTTATATACTTTAAATATTTAAAATTGACAAATTACTTTAAAATCTTTAGATTCTTAACTCAATACTCTTTATTCAAGAAATTTCACACTAACTTATTAAGTTTTTTTTTTCTTTTTTGGGTTTTCAAAGTTTGTATGATATTCTATTTATTCCTTGAAAAAAAAAAAAAGATATTCTATATATATATATTTTTTTTTTCAGAAGTTTAATTCATAATTAATGAAAAGGGTTAATATTAAAGACCCCCCCTTCACCTTTGAACTATTATTGGATGTTTTGTTAAAAATGCTTTTATTTCAGAAATATCCCCTATGGACTAACAAACAATGATTCAATTGATCGATTTTTGATGTTAAAAAGTCTATAATGTCCGTATTTAAGCTTCAATTATATTAATTGAACATTATACCCTATGAATTCTACCAAATAAAGTATTGTTTGTTGGTCCATAAGGGGTGTTTCTGAAATAAAAACATTTTTATCTAGACATCCAATAATAGTTCAAAGGTGAGAGGATGTTTTTAATATTAAACCTAATTAAAAATATAAAGGTATTATAGCATACTGACTCTTGTTTGATTGGTTACGCATTTTCTTGAGACTTCAGATATCTAGTTGGAGTATAACTTCATCAATGAAGTTATTAAGTATTGAAAATCTCATTATTATGAATTTAACTAGTATACAGAACTGTATATTTACGGGGGCATTTATCGGAGAAAGTTTTTGTTTTTGATTTTGTTTTTGTTTTTTTTTTTTTTTTTGTCAAATCCTTAATTTCTATCCTTGTGTAATATATCTAGGGAAGGATACTGGGGAAATGTGATGGATATAGGTTCCCAAATACCAATTCACACTTTAAGCATATTTCGTCAAATTTAATAGAATTTTTTGAATTTTGATGAGATTTTTTGTATAGATGTAAAAAAGAATGAAAAACATTTGTGGAAAAAAATTTTGAAAACTTTTTGGATATAAGAACTAATTTTTTTCTGATTTTTTTTTTTTTTTGAAGATAAAACATTTAAAAATAAATAAATAATAAATAAAAAATAGTTCCTGAATCTAAAAAATTTCAAATTTCTACCAAATGTGTATTTTAATTTTCTTAAGATTCATACCAAAAATCACATCCAAAAATATCCAATTACATGCAATTTCATTAAAGGTGCTCACTGTATTAAAATAAGGGGGTGCTGATAGGAAAAATTTTCTCTTCATGACAAACTAATTTTATTTATATCAATTTCACAACTATCAGCTATTAGATTTATATACTTCTCTTTAATCAAAGTCTTTTTAAACTTAATCAATGACTCACAAGTCATGCCATAATCTTAAAAGTTCAGTTCGATCTTGATCAGAAAAAACTACATATATATGGTTCCATTCATATCATCAGTGCGCACTGATGTAACTATATCAATACAAATACATGTAGACCACTGATTATGGAGAAGTTTTGACAAGTACTTACACTTTGAGTTAAAAGATGTAAATCTAATGATCCACATCCAATATACTAATGAAGTTATATCAGTGCGTACAGATTTAAACATATTTATTTATATATATATATATATATATATATATATATATATAAGGTTTGAAGAAAATGAGGGAGGGACCTCCTCCGTCTCCATCCCCAATTTAATAAATTTGTGAGGGAAAAATGGGGGACCTTCCCATCCTATCACCATTTCAATTTGTTGATAAAAATTATCCTCCGTTACACCATATTAACATGCACCTGCGCCACGCCTAACAACTTCAATTTTGAACCATTAAATATGTTGACCTGCTTCAAGAGTCCGCTTGGGTCTTCTGGGAATCATCGCAGCAAGGAACGTAAGCAACTTTAGTCACCACCTACACCCGGACGCGCGAGAAGCCAGTACTCGCCCATCTTAAGGATCTTTATTCGGCGAGGTGTCGCGGACCCCACTTATCACAACACGTACACCAACTGTTGACGTATTTGCGCGTGATATTGACCACTTCATCAAACACCAATAGACAGCACATGATTATGCAATCACGATGACGTCGTCACACCATCTAACGATGACATCAATCTTGAGTCCCCATCGAACGGTTGAAAACGGCTCTTGCATTGAACTTCAAAGTCACGCGTCCTCATTATAATTTATGTACCCACCGAGAGAAATAGACAATAAATACATACAACCGTCGTTAGAGCAACGAGCGTCTTTTCTCATAAAATTGAAAAATGTTATTCGGAGCTAATAAATATATTTTGTGTTGCAAATCAAATTAAATAACAAATAAAATAAAATAAATTAATCAAATTCTAGAGATATGGAAGCAGGGAAGAGGAAGAGGAGCGAGAGAGACAGTGAAGATAGGTTGACGAAGAGGAAGAAGAAGGAGGAAAAGGAGAAGGAGAAGGAGGAGATCGCGACAGATGCGGAGGTGGAGGAATTCTTCGCGATACTGAGGAGGATGCAAGTGGCGGTGAAGCACTTCGGGGAAGGGTGGAGGTCGGCGGTGGAGACGGAGGCGGCAGCGGCGGTTGCTGCTACTGCTACTGCTGCTGTAGACGACGATGATAAGGATCAGGAAGGGAAGATAGGCGAGACAGCGGCAGCGGCGGCGGTGAAGGTTGTGGAGGAGGAGGAGGAAGAGAATTGTAGATTTTTGGATTTAAACGCCACACCGACACCAGAAGGAGAAAGCCACGTGGCTTACGCTTAGCTCGATCACGTGCATGACGCATGCCGATCCGATCGATAACGGTTTCTTGTTCTTGCTGTTGCGACTTTTGATTTGTGAAGCTTGCAAGGTTTTGTTTTTCTTAATTTTTTGTTTTTTTGTTTTTTTGTTTTTTTGTTTTTTAGAGTAACGCTGGTCAATTTTTTGTTCCAAAAATTTACGTTCAATTGATACAATAGATGTGGTATATGATAATATGAGTGATATCTACCATATAAATTATAAAAATTCATATATCACATCATTTTATCATTCAGTTGGACAAAATTTTGGGATTCCAGTATTTCTCTTTTCTAAATTACATTTTTTTTTTTTTTTTCCGGTTAATTTTGTGGTTAGGTAACTGAGGACCATGTAACGTAGTTGCTGACATTGTAATAGTGAACAGTACTAATATTATTGTTTTTATTTTTATTTTTATTTTTTTAGATATAATACTAAAATTATTATTTTTATTATTATTTTTGATGAAATAATACTAAAAATTATTGTTAACAGAAGAATTTGTGGTATTGATTTGAAACATTACACGTGACAGCGTAAAGACACCTAGGCATGTTTAACATACACAGTTATTCTTAAAAAGTGTTTACATACGACAGCGGTTGATATAGTTAAATTTGATTGGTTAGATATAAATTTAAATATTATATTTTGAAAGGTGATTTGATTTTTTTTTTCTTTTTAATAAATAATTTCAGAGATTGGAAAGAGAAGAGACTCGTTGTATGAATGTTAGATGTGGTTAGTCTTATCTCTTAGATATTTAAAGTTTACAATACATGACTGTTTTTTAGTGGTCCTTGTTAGAAGAATAATTGCGTATTTTTGGTCGGAATCGGGAAGCTTCGTTGCTCTGGATTTTTTACTTAAAACTTTTACAGCTTTTGTTTTTGTGAGATATTTTGGCAGTATAAAATTATACTGAGTGATTGATTTATTTATTATTAAATAATCCGGTCACCAGATTCACGATTCACGGGTATTATATATATATATATACAAAAATTTTCATGAGGATACCTTGATAGAATTATATAAAGATATTGAATGTGAACCACTCGTTTTACATACTTTGAGAATTGTCAAATCATTTTTATAAATGGGTGGTTCACATTCAATATCCTGATAAAATTATATAAGGATACCCTGATAGGAACGAGACCATATATATATAAATATATATATATATATATATATATATATAAACTAATCTGTTAGGTAAAAAATTTCTAACTGTAAGGTAAAATTTTTTTAAGTGTTTTCAATTTAAAAACACTTTGAATCTCCTATCTTGTTATTCCTCGTGAAAAATCTCCTTCGTGAGGAAGAAGATGAATTTTTCAAATTTTAATTTTATTTGCTTTTTTTAAATTATTTTTTTTTTAAATACTTACTTTCATCGGTGGTTGAGATCAGATGATGGATGGAGAAGATCTGATATCCTTCTTATATTTTTTAAGGGGTCTTACAATTTGGTCTTTATCTAATTGGGAAACGTCAGTTTTTTTTACTTTTTATTTGAATTTTTTTTATCAAATTGATCATTTTATAATTAAAAATAACTCCTCTCAGTTCTACCGTTAGTTAAGATTAGTCAAAACTAACAGTAAGATGGGTATTTTGGTCTTACTAAATGTTTATTATTGAAAATAAAAAATTTGAATTTTAAAACAATATTTAGATGGATGTCCACTATCTATCTCATAGATGGATAGTGGATTTTGGAGATCAAGTAAGGAAAAAAGAAAAAAAAAAAACAACTGTTAGATGATTGTATTTTTTATTTTTTTTATTTTTTTTAAAAGTCCATCTCCACCATCTATCACAGAGATTGACGGTGTAGATCTAGCCAACAATTTTTTTAATTTATATTTTCAGTTTTTTGGGGGTTTTAATTCCATTTCAAATTTTTATCTTTTTTTTTTTCTCAGTTTTATCTTGTTTATATATATATATATATAAAGATTTTTTACTCTCCTTTATTTGCACTTTTTTTTTTTTTTTACAATTTTTTTTTTTGTCAACCAAATTATTTTTACTTATTTCGTGACGGTTAACCGTCAAAAATATGGTTGATTGTCAAAAATTTGATCAGATGATTGAAATGAGTTATTTTTAATTATATAATGATTAGTTTGATGAAAAATCAAATAACAAGTAAAAAACGGACGTTTCCAAATTAGATAGAGGTCGAATCGTAAAAACTCTTTTTTTTTTTTTTAAACATTAAGGGACCGTTTATTTTTTTTTCAATATAAGTCTTATTACCTCTTATAACTTAAATTAAGATAAATACATTTGTTTGTTTTTTCTATTTATATCTTATTTTAATATATATATATATATATTTAGAACAAGTAAAATATTTTGGCTTTTCACTTATGTAATATGTCATGATTAACTTTGTACAATTAATCTATTACTAAAAATAACATTAAACAAAAAAATTCCTAATATCCTAAACAACTCTAACCATAACCCTAACCCTAACCCTAACCCTAACACTAACCTACCCTAAATTCACCTGTGAGGAGGTGACGGTGCCTCCCTGGGCATTGACCGTCTTCCTTGATTCCGACGAGAGGAGGTTGGTTGGCCTCCTCTTGATTGAAAAAAAAAAAAAAAAAAAAGCTTAAAACAAATCAAAGCTTTGCAAACACAATCACATGAAATGAAATCGAGTTTTGATCATTCACACATGACAAACTAGGGGTGTGCGGTGGATCAGATCCAATGGATTTGCCATGATCCAAGATCCGATCTGATCCAATTGGATCGAAGAAATTGCAATCCGATCCGATCCGATTTTATAACAGGATCCGATCCGATCCGATTACTATTTGATCCAATCCGATCCGATCCAATCCGATGGATCGAATTAATATAAAGTCATTTGTAATACATAAAAGTTATAATCTTAAATAAATAAAATCAAATAAATTATTCAAACATTACTAATTAATTCAAATAAAATTAACATTAAAAAAATACATGACATAACTTGTAAGTTTTGTATAATTCAAAAAGTTTATAAACATTATACATCAACTCCAAATGTAAACTTAATAAACCGTGATGTTAATGAAGAATAATAGAAGAAAAGAAGATGGTGGATTGTTGGCTGTAGAGGAATTGAGAAAGAAAATCTAAAATAGTAACATTAAAAATTGTATTTTAGTTGGACCTTTACATTAGAAAGTAGTGGATAAAATAAATTACCCAATATGAAAATAAGGCCTAATATTTTAGGCGGATTGGCGATTCGGCGGAGTTCCAAACCGAAATCCAAGATCTGATCCAATCCAATGGATTTTAGAATTTAGGATCGGATCCAATCTAATCTAATCACCTCTCTGGATCTGATCCGATCCAATGGATCGTATTGGATTGGATTGGATTGAATCCTGCACACCCCTATGACAAACTGGAGGGGAAAAAGACGAGATAAATAGAGAAATTAAGAGTCCGGGTTGGTAGAGAGACTGTTGTTGAAGAAGAGCTTGTTGCATCAGAGCCTGTTGATGTTGCTGTTGCTGCTTTAGACTTTGTTTCTGAATTTGTTTTCCTTTATTGGATAGGGGAGGGTGTGATTTTCCGTTTAGAGAGAGAGAGAGAGAGAGAGAGCAACTGAATATTAAAAGTTAAATAATAATAGTAAAACCAAAACCACTTACTATTTAAGTTATATAATCTCAAATAAAAAACAAACAAATGAGAGTATCCTAGTATTTAAGCGATATTAATGTTTTAAGTAAAATAAGATCTTTTAATATTTAAGACAAAAAAAACAAACTACACCTAAGTGTTACAAAGCTAAAAAAACATTACGTATGATTATGTAAATAGTTAATGAATAGTTTGGATAAAAGGACCCTTTGACACCTAAGATGTTAATTTCTAATGGAACCCTACTAATGGTAGCCATAGGAGATGGGCGTGCAATTTTGAGTAAGAGTTGCATATGGGTGCATTTAGGTCTAAACTCGGGGATATTTCTATAATTTACTCTTAATTTTCTGTCTAATATTTCATTTTTGGTGGGTACAACAGTATAAGTTGAAATTTCAACTCTTGCTGAGATTTCTATGGACTTATTTATCATTTCTATTCTATTCTATTTTTTATTTTATTTTATTTTATTTTATTTTATTTTTATAATTTGCTATTGGTATTTCTATTTCATTTAATTGTAGGGTGGCTCTATTGCACCCTACAAAATATTTTCCTACACCCGTATTAAAAAATTAAAATTATTAATTTTACTTTCTACACCCTTTAAAATACCAAAACCCAAAATTATCCTTAAAGTATTTTGTGAATTTTAAACATATATATTTTCTTATTACACCAATTTCTCTCTCTCTCCCAAAAAAAAAAAAAAAAAAAAAAAACGAAACAAAACAAAACAAACAAACTACGTAGTACAGTTTCTTTGTTCCCTTTAACAAATATTATAAAATTTACTCAAATAAATAAAAATATCATATTCAAATTAAAACTCTATAACTAAGATTTTACTTCTTTTCAAAAAAAAAAAAAAAAAATTACTTGGGCAAAAATAAAATAAAAATTCAACTCTAAAACTATTTTATTTTTTAATTTCGTTGTTACTTACGGAATCAATGTATTGAATTATCTTTTGTTGTTGTTGTTGTTGTTGTTGTTAATATGTATTGAATTATCTAAAAAACCATGAAATCATAATGGTTTACACACTTAGGGGAGGTGTATTGGATTGAGATTTTAATAGACAATTTTAGGATGTAAGGATTTTATGGATCTGCAATACTGAACAATAAAAATTGAATGAGAAACATGTATAATATATGAAGAGAAGTAATAAAATTTTAAAATATCACTAACCAACACATAACCTTCAACTGGTTCGGTGACCATTTGTGTAGAAACAACTAAAGCAACCATACAGAAGAAAATAAATGCTCAAGAATTCCATTACTATGAAGTAGCAAAACACAAATTTAAACAAGACAAAACTCAAAGACCCATAAAAAGTTGTCTTTGAAAAACGTTGGTATCTCTTCTTAATTGATTAACAATGTAACAACTTGAGAATGACCAAAGAATGAAAGAATCTTCGGTCTAGCTTATATAAAATGTAAATTATCCAAACCAACTAGTTCAAGAAAAAAAGAAGAAGAAAGAGTTACAAGTTACAACATTTTTCTTTTTCTAAATTTATCTTCACCACCGATCTTACAGTTATGTGCACAATTACAAACTCGAAACTCACAATCTCATCATTTGGGTGAAGAGATGTAAGAAATCAATCCTGTCTTGATTTTTAGTAATTTCAAGTTTAGACCAAGAAAAGATTCCAAATTATTTGTTATTATAATATCTAATAAAAAAAAAAAAATTAAAACCAATGTGAACATAAGACCAGTTTATGCTTTTCTCTTTACTTTATTTAGGTTTTATTTAAGTTAGGATTTATGCCATCAGAGTTGTTTTTCAAGTTTAGAAATGAATTCGAGGGGTTTTGAGTTGGTTTCAATTTTGAGGTTTCATTTTAAGGCTTTTGCAAAAAATTTTGTTTGTTTGTTTGTTTGTTTGTTTGTTCTATATCCGGTTTGGTGCTCTCAAATTTTTAATTGGCTTATGGTATGGTTCTTATGATATTGTTGGAATCCAAAATATGTAGACAAACCTTTAGAGAATATAAGGTTGCAGAGGTAATTACTAGTGGAGAATTGTGATTGATTAGGATGAGTGTTGGTTTTGTGTATCATGCTTGTGTACTTATAATCATGAAAAGAAAGAGAAGACTCTGGAAGTGTTCTTGTTGGAGTTTCATATAAGGTTAATAAAGCGTAGTGTTAGTCAAAAGATTGGAAACCAAAACCAAACATTTTGACAACAACCCAGAAACCAGCAAAGAGAGAAGCAAAAGAAAAGCTGAAGATGATTTTGAGTGAGAGAGAAAAGTCTGGAAAGTATTGAGGGAGAGAGCAAGACAATTTTGGGTTCAAGCTATTTATACATATTACTAAAAAGTCTAGAAAATCTATTTTATCATGAAATCCTAAAAATCTTGATTTCAATCCAATACCACTAGACAATTTGCTACCCATTAAAAGTCTAGATCCAATACCACAAGACAATATAGACTTTTAAAAAAATCTTAAAAGTCTAGATCCAATACCACAAGATAATATGAACTTTTTAAAAAAAATTTTAAAAGTTTTGATCGAATACCACCAGACTTATCTAACTTGTTAAAAAGACTCAATCCAATACCATTAGATTTTTACTTCCCCAAATTGGCTAATAAAATCTTGAATCAATACACCCCCCTTAATCATCGTCATAGAAAACAGCAACAATAATAATTAAACAAAAAACAATATGCAACGTCTTTTGTCTTAAAAAAAAAAAAAACTATTTTTTAAATCACCAAACAAATCAATTTTTTTCATTAAAAATTTGGTTTTTTTTTTTTTTTTAAAAATCCATCCATCAAGTTTTTCGGTTTACAAACCATTTCAATTAATAAGAATTTGTAGTTGAATTAAAGTAAAGTGAGTGAGTGAGTTGTGTATATTTGATCGAGTTCTACAATTGTTTTAAAAGACAAAAACAAAGTTCTACAAGACTACAACTGCAACAATTTTTTATTCAATCACTAAACAATAATAAAAATGAAAGTAAACATACTTGAATGCATTGAAATCTATGAAATCAATTCTTTGTTCATCCATTCCTTGACTACATGTGAGAAAAAAAAATTATATTTCCTGATTGATATTGTGTTTGATCAAGTTTATATTAGACTAATTAGCATTAGACCCCCATGAATTGTACGCGAAATCGCAAACTACCCCCTGAATGTTTTTTTTCGACAGTAAACCCCTCAAACTGTTGGAGATTGGCAGAAACTGACGAAATAGGGATGGAACCCTTATTCCGTTTGATTTTCCTTGCACGTGCGCCTCACGCGAATAAGTACAAAGGGCAGTTTTGTCTTTCCACTGTTAAAAAAAATAGATATAAATTTTGCCTCTTTTTTTAATGTGACATTAATTTATTTTTATTTGTTCCTTGTTTCCACCTGTCAAATGGATGGTGGCCAAAAAACCAAAGAACAAATTTTAAAAAAAATTGCTTCTAGTATAATTTTTAAAAATAACAAACATTCTTTTTCAAAAAATAAAAAAATAAAAAATAAATAACAAACATTCACTCACACTATGTTTGGTTTGATGGAAAGGAAAGGAAAAGAAAGAAAATAATAGCGAGGAAAGGAAAGGAAAGGAAAGAAAATGATAGTGGTTTTAATGATTGTTGTTTGGATAGTTATGAGTGGAAAGGAAAGGAAAGGATAGTGGTTTTATTTTATTTACTAAAATATCCTTATTTTAACAATATGAATACAAACAATATATATGGTTATTTTTGGGATTTTGAAAAAAATTATTAATGGTGGAATTGCTTTCCTTTCTTTTCCTTCCATTTCCTCCCAAATTTGGATGGAAACCAAAGTGTTTAAAATATAAAGACTAATTTCCTTTCATTTCCCTCCATTTCCTTTCTTTTCCCTTTCATTTAACCATCCAAACAACAAATTAGAAATCCCTCCAAATCCTTTCCTTTCCTTTCTCTCCAATTCCTTCAAACCAAACACAGTGTCAGTGTCTCAATATAATCTCTCAAACATTCACTCATCTTCTCCTCCATCATCTCCACCCAAACCCTAGCCTCCACCGAAATCCATACAATCTCACCACCATCTCTCTCTCCCACCATTTTCTCACCACCGCCTCTCTCTCTCTCTCTCATCACCACATCTCTCTCTCACGACCGCCTCACTCCCATCTCTCATTCGGCGGCGATTTTTGAGCCACCGTCGCCGCCTTCTAACCAACGCTGCCACCCTTTAACCATCGCCACCACCCTTTAACCATCGCCACCACCCTAACCCGCACCTTTGGGAGGAGATTCAGATCCGGTCCCTCTCTCTCTCTCTCATCTGTTTCTTCTCTCGATCTCTTTTGGAATGTTGGATATGTGTTGTTTGTTCAAATTTTTTTTTTTTAAAAAAATCTGTTTTCAAATTTGTTGTTCAGTTTATTGGTGGTTGGTTTGTGTTGTTTGTTTTCTGGAGATGGTGTTTTTGGAGATGGGTGTTGATTTTGAGGTTGTAGGTTTTGGGTTTTGTGGTGTAGTTGAGGAATAATTGTGGTGGTGTTGATGAATGATTCTGGATTTATTATTATTGAGATGGGTGTTGTTGATTTTGGTTTTGTAGTGTTTTTGGTTTGTGAATGTTTGGGAGAGATTAGCAAGTAGCAACTGATTTGCAAATCTTTGGATCTTCAAATGTAAACCTTTGGATCTTCAAATGAACAAGAGAACCAAAGAGAAAGAGAGAAAAGGCTTAAAAAATATGATTAAACACAAAAATTTGAGATCAGCATTTGAGAGTTGAATGTGAGAGATACATATCATTTAATTATTATAATAAATTTATAATAAAAATTTAATTAGATTGGGATATTGATCCAAATTTATAATAGATAAATTTAATTTTTTAAATAATTTTTTTGTTTATTCCAATTTCTAGCAAATTTTGTTAAAAAAGGAAAAAAAAATATCACAATTTGCAAGTTGCCCCTCATATGGTATTCACGAAAAGACAAAACTGCCCTTTGTACTTATGCATGTGAGGCACACGTGCAAGGAAAATCAAATGGATTCCATCTCGATTTTGTCAGTTTCTGCCAATTTCCAAGAGTTCCAGGGGTTTACCGTCGAAAAAAACATTCAGGGGTCAGTTTGCGATTTCGCGTACAATTCAAGGGGATCCAATGCCAATTAGTGTTTATATTATTAGGGTTTATGATAGAATGGGTATTCAACTTATGGGTGTAGAAAATAAATTTAATTTCTAATTATAAAACCATGTATTTTAACTAATTAAATATAAGAGTATTTTAAAAATATAAAAGTTTTATTAAAATATACGTGTAGGAAGATATTTTGTTTGTGGCGACAGGGACACCCTTAATTAAGTTGGAAGTAGTCATTTTCTTTTTCCAAAGACAAGTTTGTAAGCTTTAGGAAAAGCTGTGTTAAACAAGTTGGCATTGAGAAGAATCAGGCGAGTATGTCTTCGGGAGTCTTTTTTAAGAATAAATGTTTTTAACTCAACTTGTATTTGTATGTACTTCAGATATATTTACATGTATTTTCTAGAATAGAAATTCTCGTATAACTATTTTCTAAAATCTGTTTCAATATATATATATATATACACACATAAATGTTCAGGTCAATGCGCACTGATATAATAAATTAGTGCGTTAGATGTGGACCAATTAGATTTACATACTTTGATTTAAAGTGTATGAACTTGTTAAAGTTTCTCTATAATCAGTAGTCCACATGCATTGACAATGATGTAGTTACATCAGTGCACACTGACCAGAACGGGACCGTATATATATATATATATACATATATATATATACACATACATATATATGTTTAAGTTAGTGTGCACTGATATAAATATATGAGGACATTGAATGCGAGCCACTCATTTTTCATGCTTTGACTTAGTGTATATGCACTTGTCAAAACTTTTCCATAATGAGTGACTCACATTTAATGTCCTTATATATTTACATCTGTAATGTGAACGGGACCGTACATATATATATATATATATATATATATAAAAACTAGCTTCACGCTGCTATATAGCCTATACTGGTTCATTATAATTATTACAAGGGCGAATTCCTTAACACCCCTGAGTTTATGCCTCATTGCAACCATATAGAATTTTTATAAATTACACTGACATTAGTTAACTCCCATAAAAACTAATTATTGACTAGTCTTTTCCTATGAATTGTCCAAGCTACTCTACCCCTATGTATTTACATAATATGCAACTCTTGACCAGTTGACCATATTATGTATTGACAACCTACAAAAACAGAAGATTGATCGTATAGCATATGGGTCACTGAGGTGGTGTTAGCCAAATGGACTCCGATGCTCAAGTTAGTCAAGTATAGGAGAAGTGAAAGATAACAAAAAGTAAGGGAGAATTGTGTTGTTTTTGAATTAACAATCTTGTCAGAACCTGTAGAAAAACAGAAAGCACAACAACACAAACCAACACGTTAGAAAACCGGTTAGGAAAAAACCGATGCCTGTGTTTCACACGGTATCCTTAAGACGATTTCACCGTATATGCACACCTGAACGAAAAGAAAGCGGTATAACACAAACAAAGGAACCGCAATCACCGTATGTGTACAACGATCGTTTCTCAGGATACAACGGTTTAACAGTGGAAGTGCGAAGCATAAGCCACTCTCAGCGAACTCAAACCGAGCTGAAACTTACCAAGAACAGAGAAGTATTTCGGCTACAAAAGGAACCAAGAACAGAGAAGAGAAAGTATTCTTTAATATATATATATATATATATATATGATATGAAAAGAATACTAGGCTATTTATAGGCAAAACCGAAGCTTCTTGAATATGATTATTGGTTCTTGGTGAATAAGCAAAACGAAGCTTGGTGAGTATGATTCTAGACCGAAGCTCCTTGAATACGATTCTTGGTTCTTAGTGAATAAGCAAAACGAAGCTCGGTGAATACGATTCTAGACCGAAGCCTCTTGAATACGATTCTTGGTTCACCTTGAGACTCAATTTCTCATTCATCCATTAACCATTTTGTGAATTTGAATATACCATTTCGAAGCTCTCATGGAGGAGAATTCGAATATACTTTAATCTTCCATTTTCATGGAATTAATCATACTCAATTTGTCCTTTCAAATTAAGAGTTTATCATAAAATTTTCCAACAATCCCACACATGAATGAAATTGACTTAGGAGACACGAAAGATGATGTTTGGTAAGTTCAAACGGTCGAAACCTGCATAGGATAGGTATGCTTACTTTACTGGCTGATCAGTAGATGCGATATCCTTGAACTGTTCTACCGTTTTGTGTAAAGGATCACACACCTCACACAGGTATCTTCCAGACTTGATTTGGTTCTCATTGTTATGTTCGTTTTGGCCATGAACATGAGCCTGGTTCTGTGAGAGTCACTAGAGAATATAGCTCTTCACTATTCTCTTTTAGAAGCGGCCCCACTTCTCTCTCACATAGGTGATTTCTTAATTAAGAGTAACCCACATTACTCTGCTCGGATTTCTATTGCTTGGAATTTCAATGCATAAGAATCATTAAAAACATAGTTTAACCTTTTCCCTACAGGGCATCACTGTTTCATCGTAGGAATGGACTTGAGGGTAACCCCCATAGTGATCTAACTAAGTCTTACAACTTGGTTGTTTAATTGAACCTAGATCTTGGGATCTCCAGTCAACTAGGTTGGGTGTCCATTGTATCGACTTTTTATCTCATGGGCTTTAGTCTCATTCCCTTCGATGATGTCTCAATCAATTCTCTGTTTAACCCTTTGGTTAGCGGATCTGTGATGTTATCTTTTGACCATACATAGTCAATAGTGATAACCCCAGTTGAGATCAGTTGTCTAATGGTATTATGTCTTCGACGTATATGTATAGACTTTCCATTATACATGTTGCTCTGTGCTCTTCCTATTGCTGATTGACTATCACAGTGGATGCAAATCGCTGGCATAGGCTTTGGCCATCTTGGAATATACTCTAAGAGTTAGGGAAGCCGTTCAGCCTCCTCACCGCATTTATCTAATGCTATAAACTTAGATTCCATGGTGGATCTGGCTATACAAGTTTGTTTGGAGGATTTCCAAGATACCGCCGCACTTCCTAGTGTGAACACATACCCACTAGTGGATTTTGAATCTTTCATATCAGATATCCAGTTGGCATCACTGTATCCTTCTAAGACAGCAAGATATCTGGTATAATGCAGTCCATGATTACGAATGAATCGTAAGTACTTCAGTACTTTTACTATTCCTTTCTAGTGATCGGTTCTTGGATTACTCGTGTATCTGCTTAATTTGCTGACTACATTAGCTATGTCTGATCTTGTATAACTTGTTAAGTACATTAGACTTCCTATCACTCGAGAATATTCTAGTTGATAGACGCTCTCACCCTTATTCTTGGGCAGGTGAAGATTTGTATCTACTGGTGTTCTAGAAATTCCAAAATCATTTTTGTTGAATTTTTCAAGAATTATGTCAACATAGTGTGATTGACTTAGTACGAGTTCGTTAGATGTCCTTGAGATTTTCATTCCCAACATTACATTAGCTGGTCCCATATCTTTCATATCAAATCTTGATTTCAACATATCCTTGGTAGATTTGATCATATTTTCATCATTACCAACATTGAGTATGTCGTCAACGTAAAGGCACACAATGACATAGCCATTTTCTGAGTCCTTGATATAAACACATTTGTCACATTCGTTGATTTTAAATCCTTTTGACATCATAGTATTGTTAAATTTCTCATGCAATTGTTTGGTGCTTGCTTTAAACCATATAAAGACTTTACCAATTTACAGAATTTCTTTCCTTGTCCTGGAGCAAAAAAACCCTTCGGTTGTTCCATGTAAATTTCTTCATCTAGATCTCCATTTAAGAAAGCTGTTTTCACATCTATTTGATGTACTTCAAGATTTTGCAAAGCTGCGATTGCAAGTATTATCATAATGGAGGTTATTCTCGTTATAGGAGAATATGTATCAAAGCAGTCTAGGACTTCTCGTTGATTGTAACCTTTAATTACAAGTATGACCTTATACTTATCAATTGATCCATCTGCTTTCATCTTTATCTTGAGGATCCATTTGGATCCTAGCGTTTTACATCCTGGAGGAAGATCCATTAATTCCCAAGTATGATTTTGAAAGATGAAATCAATTTCGCTCTTAATTGCCTCTTTCCACAAGAGTCCTTCTGAAGAGTTTACAGCTTCTTTAAAAGTTCGAGGTTCACCTTCTAACAAATAGGTCATAAAATCCGGAACAAAAGACGTTTCCATCCTTGCTCTTTTGCTACATCTAGGTTGATCCTCAACTTCATTTTCTTGTTCTTGGTCCTCACAACTATCAGCATGTGTTCGTTTTGACGAACTTGCTTCATCATTGGATTTACATGGAAATACATGTTTAAAGAACGTGGCATTTCTAGATTCCATTATCATGCTTTTGTGTATATTTGGTATGTCAGATTTATAGACCAAGAATCGATGAGCACTAATGTTTTGTGCATATCCTATCAAAATGCAATCAACAGTTTTCGGACCTATTTTCACCTTCCTAGGTGTAGGTACGACCACTTTGGCAAGACACCCCCACATTTGTAAGAATTTATAAGAAGACTTTCTTCCTTTGCATAGCTCATATGGTGTCTTGTCTTCTTTCTTTCGGGGTACCTTGTTTAAAAGGTAATTGCTAGACAATATAGCTTCACCCCACATGTTCTAAGGTAATCAAGAACTTACCTATATTGTATTCATCATTTCTTTCAAGGAATTATTATTATTATTTTTTTCATTCAGCACCTCCGTTTTGTTGAGGGAAATATGGTGTAGTAGTTTGATGTATGGTCATATGTTGTCCACATAATTCACTAAATGGTGTTTCATACTCACCACTTCAGACTCTTCTCAGTGATATCAGTCACCAGAAAGGTTTCACCTGGGGTTATCCCTTCAGCATGATTCTTATGGATAACCACTTGAAGCTCTTAGAGTTGACTCATAAATGTCTTAGATTTCATCTTGTAATCAAGAAACCAACTCACAACAAACCTTTTGGATTCACATCCTTAGTCTTGTATTTCCGGTCTAACGACTCTCACAATTCTTTTTGGCTGTTTTCCTTTGTAAAGTATATGCTATACAACGAATCTGACAACCCGTTCAGTATGTAGATTTTGCAAGGAAAGTCTGAAAGGTTCTATACATCAATAGCTTTAATATTTGAACATCTCGCTCTTAACCATTATTGAGTTTAAAAGCATCTTTAGTCAAGAACCTAACTAGATTCATCGTGGTTAATTAGAACAGCATCTTCTGCTTCCACCACTCAAGGTTCGCATGACTCACATACTGGCTCATCACCAGATCTCCCATGTTTCTCACGAATGAGTTGATGGCCGGAGTTGATGTTGCCACACTTGGCGTCAAAATAGGCACATCTCTCACAAGCACTGAATTAACAATTGAAGTGTCTAGTCCGACAGTTGGATTAGCCCTAGGAGTTTCAAGTGGAACACTTGTGTTCACGTTGATTTATCCGCCATAATATCAGGAGGAAAATCAACTGAATTAATTTGAAATTAAAATAGGCAATATTAAAGTCAAATCGGTTTAGTTTTTGAATTCGAAATTTAACATTTCTATTAATTCGGAATTAATAGGAACAAATCATCATTAAATTGATAATTACAATTTTGAAGTTCAAAAATTGATTTTGACATTAATCACCATTTTACACATCCAACTCGTTACCAAAGCTGGCGTTAGGATCACAAATTTAAGAATCTCGCAAGATTCAAGATTTAACATCTTTCGTTGCCATCTCTTGAAATTCAGACCATTGAATTTCTCTTACTTCTCCATATGGTTCATAAGAACCGAAATCGGAGACACAAAAGAATTCACCGCCGTTGTATTCATTTGACCCATAATTGGGTTTACCATCAGGTCGGTCATCTGACCCATAATTGGGATGACCACTGGAGTCTTTTGAGCCACGCTCGGGTTCACAATTGATTCGGCAGTTATCTATCACAAACCAAATCAAGTACTAATATATATCTCAAATATATATATATATAACGATATATCAAACACTGATATATCAAAAATAGTATGTTAATATATTCCAATTATAATATATAAACACACCAATATAAATTCAACTTTTGAAATATAAATAACTAGTACGTATACTGCTATTTATATAACTATAACTAATTTATCAAACAAAGATATATTACACCCGATATAATATTGTTTGTCGAGATATCAGAAAAGACAAGATTAAAGGGTGGAGGGAAAAATTTCTCTCTACTGGTGGGAAAGAAATCCTAATAAGAGCTGTAATTCAATTTATTCCTACATACTCGATGAACCTTTTTCAACTTCCTAAAGGGCTTTTGAAGGAAATCTACCGCCTTAGTACGCATTTTTGGTGGGGGAGTAATGGCACCTTAAGAAAAATCCACTGGTGTACTTGGTCTAAACTGTGCGAGTCCAAAGATAGTGGGGGTTTGGGTTTCAAGAATCTGGAGGTCTATAACCAATCCTTATTAGCGAATCAATGTTGGCTACTTATGATTAATACTAATTCCTTGGCTGCTCGTCTTCTTAAGTCTAGTTATTTCCCTGACAGATTTTATTGATGCTGAATGTAAACCAACTGCTTCTTACATATGGAAGAGCTTGATGTGGGGTAAAGAAATCATTGCTGCCGGCTCTAGGTGGAGAGTGGGAGATGGTAAGTCGATCCGTATCTATAAAGACAAGTGGATTCCGCGCCCATCCACCTTTAGGCCTATTTCTCCTTCCACTTTGGGTGAAAATACCATTGTTGACAAGCTATTCTCTTCCTCGGGTGCATGGAATGTGGAACTAATAAAAAGTGTCTTTTGTGAGGAAGATTCAGTAGCTATTCTCAGCATTCCCATTGGGCAAAGCCGTGTCAATGATTCACTCCAGTGGCATTTTGATCAGAAAGGTTCCTACACTGCAAGGAGTGGTTATCTGTTGGGCTGCTCTATCAGGTCAGAAATTGGCTCTTCCCTTTCTGGCTCCTTTTCTATTTTATCTTCTTCTTGGTGGAAGTCCCTGTGGCAGCTGAATCTCCCCTCTAAGATAAAATTTTTTGTTTGGAAGGCCTGCAATAACATGCTCCCTTCTAATGATATTCTGGCTCGAAGGAATATTCCTATTAGCAGACTGTGTCCCTTTTGTCGGTACAAGAATGAATCAGTCCTTCACAGTCTTTGGAGCTGCAGAAATTTGAAGAAGGTGAGGGCTTTTTGGTATTCATAATGATATTCATAATGACAAAACCTTCTTTTTCGATTTCATTCTTGTTTGCTTCATTCGGCTGAATATAGAGGAGTTGGTTTTACTTTTGTTAGTTTATGGAAAATATGGTCGCTGCGTAACGCAGCAGTTCACGATTCTATCTTTTCTTCTGATGTGGACGTGATGGACTGGTCTCACGGTTTTGTTGATGATTTTCAAAGTGTCTGTTCTGCCCATGACAGTCCGCACCCCATTGCCATCCTTCGGAGCCCCATTTGGATTCCCCTGGATCCAGGCTTGTATAAGATCAATTGCGATGCAGCTATTTGTGGTTGGTTGCTTGGTGGGTTTTTGGGATTGTAATTCGTAATTCTGAAGGCCAGGTTATGGCTTCTAGCTCTCAAAACATTGCAGCTTCTTATTCTCCTCAAGTTGCAGAGGCTGTTGCAATTCGTAGGGGGCTGAAGTTCGCAATTGATTCTGGTTTATTCCCCTGCAAACTTGACTCAGATGCAGAAGTTGTTGTGAATTGGATTAATAGTGCTAATCCCATTTGTTCTGAGATTGGTGTTGTATAATTGGATATTCGTAATCTTATGCTTTTAGCGCATTGTATTTGGATTACTTTTGTTCTTAGAAAGGCTAATCAAGTAGGCCATGTATTAGCTAAAAACGGTCTTTCATGTGTTGAGGACATGTTTTGGCCGGAGGATTTCCCTCTTTACGTTGTTTCCTTGGTTTTGGCTGAATGCCGTTCCTCTTTGTAACTCTGTTTCCCTTCCAAAAAAATAATATATATATATATTGTTTGTCAAAGCAGTTATCAAATAATACCATACAATAAACACAGGTAGAACAAAACCGGTATGTCCACTTAAATCAAACAAGTGCCAGTGTTGTATAATACAACTTATATCCACCGTATACACCGATATATCTAACAATAACATCAACCGGTATATACCAATATATCTGGTATTCATACATAATTTAAGCACTGTTTAGCACTTCAAATATAATATGTTATATTTATAAACAAGTGCTGGTACCAATTTACCAAAGTAAATTCGATTGGCATCACATCACACTGATGTCAAAATTGATATCAAACAATGATTCAATATTGTCATCAAACACTTGTTTAATAAACTGTTCGCCTGATACAAACACAATTGTATCTAAGATTTTATTATAAATCTGTTCGTATGAGATTTTAAGGCTCATACACAATATTGAAACACAAATATCCACACTGATATTAAATGTTTATAAAATACCAACACTGTACTTTGTGTCTATTGATATTTTATATGAGCACTCATGCTTTGATATATCAAGTATGATATATTTGTTATCGCAATGATAATAACACTGATATCAAATAACTTTGATATCAAACCAGTGAAACTAGATTTCAGATTTCACAATTAAAACCATAATCAGTGTCTGATATCAAACCCGATTATCCAATCGAAATCACCTTAAGATTGTTGTTTTTGAATCAACAATATGGTCAGAACCTGTAGAAAAACAGAAAGCACAACAACACAAACCAACACGTTAGACAACCGGTTAGGGAAAAACCGAGGCCTGTGTTTCACACGGTGTCTTTAAGACGATTTCGCCGTATATTATACCGTATGTGTACAACGATTGTCTCTCAGGATACAACGGTTTAACAGAGGAAGTGCGAAGCACAAACCACTCTCAGCGAACTCAAACTGAGCTGAAACTTACCAAGAATAGAGAAGTATTTCGGTTGCAAAAGAAACCAAGAACAAAGAAGAGAAAGTATTCTTTAAAATATATATATATATATATATATATGATATAAAAAGAATACTAGGGTATTTATAGGCAAAATCGAAGCTTCTTGAATATGATTATTGGTTCTTGGTGAATATGCAAAACGAAGATACGATTCTAGACCGAAGCTTCTTGAATACAATTCTTAGTTCTTGGTGAATAAGCAAAACGAAGCTTGGTGAATACGATTCTAGACCGAAGCTTCTTGAATACGATTCTTGGTTCACCTTGAGACTCAATTTCTCATTCATCCATTAACCATTTTGTGAGTTTGAGTATACCATTTCGAAGCTCTCACGGAGGAGAATTCAAATATACTTTAATCTTCCATTTTCATGGAATTAATCATACTCAATTTGTCCTCTCAAATTAAGAGTTTATCACAAAATTTTTCAACAAAATGTTGAGCAAACCGTTGGTTTACATTGGTCGTAAAGCGGAGGATGGCGGGACCTGGTAGGTAAATGTAGGAGGGAAGGAATATGGCTAGTGATAGCTACTAGAATGGACGTATGTAGATCACTTTCAGAGTGATTTACAGTAGCAATCCTTCGACTAAAGTACGAGTAATCTAGCTTAGATAGCTCTAGCGTAAGTTGAGGGTCAAGAAAATTGGAACTATTGGGGCTTGCTATTTATAATAAAGAGTCCAACGGTTGGCTCACTTGTGAGATCTTGCTAATCGCGGGCCGAGATTGAGGGCCTATCCACGATTCTTGGGGATGTGGATAACATCGATGACCTAGTCAATGAAGGTAGTCATTGTGGCTTATTTGACTCAGTCATGTTGGATCGGGTATTGCTCTTCGAATGCGATATTATTAAAAAAAAAAAAAAACTCTCTAGTTTGGTGTAGACCTGGCACGGTTCCGGATCCGATTGAACCGGCAGTTTTGAACCGGTCCAATTTTTTATTTTTATTTTTATTTTTTTTAATTTTTAATTTTTTACAAAATATTACATTTATTTATTTATTTTTTAAAAAAAATGTTAGAAAGAACATTATAGAGTATTGAGCCATGACCCATAACCTTTGTCCAAGTAATTATGTTTTCCATTCCCTTCCCTCCTTTTTTTATGGGTTAGACATCTCATTCACTTCTCTATTTTTCCAATGTGGGATGTGGGATAATAGGTAAGAAGTCATTAACTTATTTCATATATTAATAACCTATTGGAATCTAAAGACCTGTAGTTCGTCTCATCACGTGGAGAAGGAGATCGGGAGATAGATCTAGATCGCCTTGGAGTCTTAGAGAGCGATAATCATCCCTTGACCTACGATCCTTGTCTCAATGGCAAGAGGATGATATCATACCTTTCAGAAATCTTTACTCAACAGAGAAACGTATATAATAAATAATCTAAAATAAATAATAAATAAAGTAAATCTATTAATACAATGACAAAATATATATCTAGAACAAACACAACATATAGATGACGGACTAGATGCGTTTCTATTTTTCACAAAGTCAAGCTTGTCCCAATCTGTAATGCCGTAAGATACCTAAATCCTTGGAAATAAAAGCAACTTGCAGACTCATAATTGCAAACAGATAATCTGTTTCTATACAAGATAATTTTCGACTAACATCCTAATTCCAATCTAATTCATCAAAAGATGACCTTTACCTACACCTTTTCGAGTTTTCAAAAAAAAATACACTTGGATCCAGACACTGAGTATTATGCTTTATAATGTTTTACTGTAGCTTGTTTGGATAAGAGTTGTTTCTTTTAAAGAGAAATAAAATTTGAAATTTTTAAAGATGGCTTTGGAGAAGGCACCACTGCTAGCCACAAATATTTAGCAATTTTGTTTCCTTAAAACTTATTACACCGATGCATAAATACATACTCTTTAACAATAAAACTACATACTTTTTTTTTTTTGAACTATTATAATATTTCATATTGTGGTATAATTCGAATCTAACACACTCTCACTAAAAGAAATAATTGAAATATTTGTTAAAAATACATAATATGACTTCTTGTCCCTTATCCCACATCCCACATTGGAAAAATAGAGAAGTGAATAAGATGTTTAACCTATATAAAAAGGAGGAGAAGAGAATGGAACACATAATTACTTGGACAAGGGTTATGGGCCATGACTCA
Source organism: Acer negundo (assembly GCA_035582765.1). NCBI lineage: Eukaryota > Viridiplantae > Streptophyta > Magnoliopsida > Sapindales > Sapindaceae > Acer > Acer negundo. The sequence goes on along the minus strand of CM069237.1, from coordinate 18,735,057 downwards.
ATACTCTATAATGTCTATTCTAACATTTTATTTATTTATAAATAAAATGTAATATTTTGTAAAGTAAAAAAAATTAAATATTAAATTTTTTTTTTAAAAAAAAATTGGAATTGGACGGTTTGAACCGCCAGGTTCTAAAAAATTTGAAACCGGAACCGGAACCAAAAAACTGGTTCGGGTTTGGGTTCCGGTTTTGGTTTACTTCTATGGTTGGAACTGGGACCTTGCCAGGTCTAGTTTGGGCTTTTGGTCAAAAACCACCACTAGTTATATTATTGGCCAAAAACCACCATGCCTTCTGATTTATTGGCCAAAAACTAACTTTTGTTAACATTTTTAACCAAATATACAATTTTACTCTTGTATTCAAATTTAAACAAATAAAAAAACGTTTTAAAAAAAAGAAATTTAATTTTTTTTTTTTAAATGTATCTCCACTGTCCATAACAGAAATGAACGGTGGAGATTAAAAAACAAAAAACAAAATAATGAAAAACAAAAATTTTGCAAAAAAATATATGTCTTGGATATCCAGCTCCACTATATCCATTATTGGATCTCCTCCACCTCAACATGGAATCAGCACCAATCAAACCACCTCCAATTCCAATTCCGATTCCGATTCTCCATCTCGCCACCACCTCCATCTCGAACACCACCACCCACTGCCATCATCATCTTCATCCCCTACACAAACACAATCACAAAAATCAGATGAGAGAGAGAGAGAGAGAGAGAGAGAGAGAGAGAGAGAGACCACCGGCAGCTCCACCCCACCCCTAAACCAACCACTAGCCGCCACCATCTTCACTCTGTTTCCCACCATTGGCCACCCTCCACCTCCATTTTACACAAACAATCAGCCATACAAACCCAAAATCCCAAAATCCACACAAAAATCCAGGCCCAAAATCCACACATAAACGTGGATGCGAACCGTTCTCCCCCAGATCCATTCCCTACCACCATCCACCACACCTCTGCCTTCATAAATACCAACGTCAACCACCACAAAAAACCCTTTCAACGGTGAGGAGAGAGAAACAGTGTTTAAGAGGGAGAGAGAGAGAGAGATGAGAGATCAAGGGATTGAGAGAGAATGGAGAAATAGAGAAAATTATTATTTTTTATTAAAAAAAATAATGCATTTGATTTTCTTAATTTTGTTTTATATTAGTTTTTATTAAATAATTTTAATTTTCAATTAATAATATATTTTATTCATTATTTGCCATTTGTTATTTTACCCTTGTAACCCAACATAAAATTTTGAATATTTTAACGGAAAACTAACGCTAGGGTGATTTTTGGCTAATAAATTTAAACGTAGGGTGTTTTTCTGTCAATAATTATACTAGAGGGTGTTTTTTGATAAAAACTCAAACTAGAGGGGGATTTTTAATACTATCCCAATTAGCGAATAATGCCCATTGGGGCTGACAATGGCCTTTTCAGAGCCTATTACAATATTGAACCCATTTTAATTCCTTGAAGCTGCATAATGAGCATCATATCAACGTTGGGCCTAAGCAGTAGGTCCTAGGCCAATTTTTGACTGCAGTAGCTATTAAGAGTAAAACTTCATATATGGTTAAAAATAAATTTTAATAATATATGTGGTTATTTTTGACAATTTTCACAGTTTGATATTACTAATATTTTACAACAGTCCTTTTAATTCCATAAAGAAATTTAAAGTCTTTTGAATACACCGCTTTTATTAAAAGGTGAGAAAAAAAAATACCTTTCATTCAAGTTTCAAGTTTCAGGTTTCAGTTCCTATTCAGTATTAAAAAAAAAAAAAACAAAAAAAAAAAAACAAAAAACGAAAAACAAAACAAACAAATGACCTCTGAGTGTCATTAATGACTTGTTTACTGATTAGGAATCCCATCCAGGGAAAGAGAATTAAGTTCTTAATTTTGAATTCCAGTTTTTACTAGTGTTTTGAGGAATTAAATTTCGTGGACCCCATACACAAATCATGAATTAAGTTCTTGAAAGAAAAGGAACTTGATTCACCTCACTCGCCATAGGAGTCCAGTTCTCTTTCCTGATTACAAGGGGGAATTCATGTGTAAAATTTTACTAAAATATCCCCACATAAAATTAATAAAAAAAACAACTATGTATATATATTTATTCATTAATATCTCATATGAAGTTATGTTGTAAATATATATTTTTTTTGGTAAAATTGGACTGACCTAGAGAGAAAAAGCATCACAAGCGATTATATGCTGAAAAATTCCTAGGCAAAATCCATCCATATAATAATAAAAAGAATAAAATGAAAAGCAACAAAAGCCAGAAAAGCATAAAAACCAAGGGAAACATTCTCAACAAAAACAGTGGCGCGTAGGCCATAAAAAATTGAAACAGAAAACATCAAGAAAAACGAAATGACTCCCGACCCATGCAATCATTGCTAATATCCAAAGAGCAGAAAGATGGGGGTGTTAGACCATCAAGAATCGACCTCCAACCCCAAAGCATGCTTAGAAAGAGCGTTTGCAACCTGATTCCCCTCCCTAAAGATATGGGAAACCTGAAACTCCATTTTCGATATATGATAGATATATCGTTGCCAAGCCTACTGAATTCGTCAAGGAACCTGCTCGGAGCGAGAAGAGAGTAGCTAAACCACATAAGAAGGATCACTCTCAAACCAAATCTGATGCCACCCATTCTGCCACACAAAATTAATGGCTATCAAAGCTGCATGAAGTTCTGCCTCAAATGCAAACTGTTAGGATTTTGGTTTATGTTGGCATGTTTTCCATATCAAAACGTTGTTTATCTTGTAATGTTCAGATGTCTTAGTTTGATGATGATTGAAGCTTCAAGGAGTACTTGGCAACTCTTCATGCAAGATAGTGTCTTTAAGAGGAAATGAGCTACATTGCTCATCAAAGGTATAATAGATCTCTTTCCTCTTACAAGACGTAGGCACACACACACACGACATTCATTTGTGGCCCTAGATAGTTGTACACCATTGGTATAATACTTCCACACACTTGGTAATGTATGCACTTGCATTAGATTTACTTTGATAAACTTTGTGATTTGTATGTTCTATGACTATGTCTAGAAAATGGCATATGTGTGTGAATTTGTGTTTATTTGGTTTAGTTATATTTTTTTTGGACTTGAACATGATCTCATTTGATTCTTTATTGAGTCCCAGTCATTTCGGCTATTCACTCATTATGTTTCAAGTCTAAACTAGGACGCTATGCTACTTTACATTCTCATTCGTTGAGTTGTGTTCGTCATCGTGTACCGAGTCGAATTCTTAACCTTTTGTCTAAGTTTAATAGTCATCCACATGCGTAAGGGAGTTACGATTCACAATCTGAAGATATATTCGAAATCAGAGTTCGGAGGCTCGAATATGGCCGAAGAACGAGAGGGAAGCAAGCTTAGCCGGCCAAGCTTGGAGAAGCGCGTGAGCCTCACAACCCGCACACCTCTTTGCCCCATGAGGCTCACACACCCCTCATGGGCTGCTGAGGTGTCACACTCTCATTTTCCCATTCTTTCCCTTTCTTCATTTCATTTGATTATCCTAATTTTCCCTCCCGTTCATTTTAAGAAGAAGAATTGAAAAACACTAAGTGCAGAATTTTTCTCTCTAACTTTCTCACCTTCCAAATAACACAACTTTCACATACGAAGTCGAAATTGAGTGATTAAAGTTGGAGAATCTTCATAATCGAGTCCTCTACCTTTTCCAAGTGGTTTGGTAGCTGTTTGATCGTGTTTTCTAGTGGCTTCACTTTTAAAACTGAACTATCTCATGAATCATAGGTAGTTAACCTATCTTTGTGTTTTCTTCTTTTATAACCTTCAATTACCTTGGGGTTTCTTCTTTTATATGTGTATGTATGTATGATGAATGCTATTGAGAAAGATAGCTTCATAATCAAACTTAATCAAGTCTAATTAGAGACAAATGTGAACTAGTTTTCTATGATTCTAGTTTCTCATATGTTTGAGTGTTGTATTGTGATTAATTTGATACATAGGGTTATTTGTGATTGTATATTTGTATTGATTTATTTTATAAACAAAAACCTTGAAATGTGCTTCGATCCTTGATTGAATAAATCTAGGATTAGTACATGTGTATTTGTTTTTAGAGCCACATATGATTTAATTGATTTATCATTTTATCCTTGCTCTAAATCTTTGGCTAGAATATTCATTGAATACATTTTATGATTCTAGAATTTTTGTGTATGTTTTTAATATCTTGAATATGTGCTTTATAAATATGATTTATTCAAGTATTAGATTTGTGAATGAAACTAGAGCCATATGTGTTAGGTGTTTTTCACATGCTCTAGGTTTTAATTCAATTTGTATGACTAGACTATTTTGACTTTTGTTCTCACATGATTAAATCTAGTTTCCATGGAATGTATTGATCACATGTCTTATGTTGAATTTGCTTGTTGGCATCATTTGCATTCATTGATCACACTAGGAAGTCCTTGTAAAAGACAAGAAGTCTTGACTAGGACAAGAGGTCTGGATAGTTAAGTAAGGAAGTCTTGGTTAGGACAAGGGGTCTGGATAACCGAGCAAGAAGTCATGGCTAGGATCAGGAAGGTCTGTATAGCTATGCATTGGAGGCCCTCTAGAGGCATGAGTGCCTTGGATAGGGAGTTGGCTACAATATTGGTAGGCATGGGCATTTGGTTAGACATTGACTCCAATAGAGAATGTTGCATGGGATGTGCATTGGCTCTTAAGGAATTTCTAATCTTCCATCGATATTGGCTAGAGATGGACTTCAATATATGATGGTTTCGCATCATTGAGGGATTTCATATCTACCAATAGGGATTGAGTAGACATAGAATCCAATAGGAAGTAGATCATATGATTTGTCACTTTTGAGGAATTTCTAATCTATCATCCAATATATATAGGACCCAATTGTTGTAGTTCAACCCGTGGATATTTCTTTCTTGGAGGTTTTACCATGTTAAAATATCTCACGTGTCAATTCTTTCTATCTCTCTCATTTATATTTGTATATGTGTCTGTTTCTATCTTATTGCATAATATTCACTTGTGATATATTTTGAGACAAGATTTTGTTAAGTGTGATTTGTAAGTAATTCATTTTGATTATAGTTGTATATATAATTCTTTTGTTCTTTGATTCTTTTGTATGATTATATTTTGATCGACACTTGTGGCATATTGAACATTATTGGAAATACAACTATTCTTTGTTATTGTATTTTAATGTTATTCTTCCTCTTGTTACATGTTGATATATATATACAATGGTTTAATGATCAGATGCTTATCTTGTATATACATATATGTATGGTTTATGTGTTGTAATGTAAGCTATCTTGAGGGACAAACTTGCGTTTCTTTTAAGGGATTGAAAAAGGTGTAAAAAGCTATTCACCCCCTCTAAGTATGCTTTAGGTAATTTAACTATGATTGTATATCTCAATTGGTATCAAAGCGGGTCGTCAGACGACACTTGACGAGATCCAGTTTATATTCTCGTGTTAATTGCTTAGGATTTTGAAGCATGGTTTTACAAGATGATGTTATGACCGAATGGGCTTCCAACTCTAGGCCTCATCTTTTCAATGGTTACAACTACGGGTTTTGGAAATTGAGGATGAAGGCTTACATTCGCTCTATTGATGAGAGAGCTTGGATGATAGTGGAAGAATGTTACCTCTCTCCTAATAAGAGACTCGAGAATGGAACCATTGTTTCCAAGCCTAGGAGTGAGTGGTCTATTAATGAGTTTAAGTTAGTGAAGTGGCATCATTGGACGGTGAATGCTATTTTCGGAGGTGTGGATAGTAGGCAATTCTTTTACATCCAAAACCTAGAGACCGCAAATGAGGCATGGGATGCTCTCCAAGTTACCAATGAGGAAACTAAAGCGGTAAGAAAGTCTAAGCTTCAAATGCTCACAACTCAATTTGAGGCATTACACATTTGTGAGGAAGATAAGTTCGATGACTTTCAATTCAAGCTACTAGACATCGCCAACCAATGTCAAGCATTTGGCGTTCCTATCTCTGGTGAGAGGTTAAATTGGAAGATTCTAAGGTCTCTACCAAAGAGGTTCAAAGCCAAGGTAATAACTATTGAAGAAAGCAAGGACGTAGACGTCATAAGCATAGATGAGTTGCTAGGGTCTCTTCAAACCTTTGAGGTGTGCATGAAGCCTAAGGTTAAGAACAAGGGTTTAGCTCTCAAAGTCGTCAAATAAGTTAGTAGTAGTGATGATGACGAGAAGATGGCTTTATTGGTTAGGAAGTTTATGAAGTTTATGAGGAAAGGTGCCAAGCCAAGTAGCAAGTAGTCAAAGGATGTGGAAGTCAAGAAGTATTTTACTCATAATCATAAGAGGAGTGGTCATGCTAAGAGTAATAGAAAGGTCCAATGCTTCAAGTGCAAGAAGTTTGGACATTATGCTTCGGATTGTCCTAGTGATAAGACTAGGAAGGACAAGAAGGGAAAAGCTATGGTGGCCACATGGAGTGAAGATGATGATGACTTTAGTAAGGATGAGAGCTCAAGTGATGAGTCTTCTAGTGAAAAAGAGTTGTGAGCAACTTTATTGCTTTCATGGCCTGTCACTCTACTTTAGAAGATGTTAGTCAAGATTCATTGGACAAGGAGGATGATCCGAATCATCAAGAGTGCATAAGTGAGAATCCAACCTATATAGATCTTTTGGCTAAGGTGAAGTGTCTTGAAGAGAATTTGAAGATAGCCTTAAGAGAGGTTGTTGAGAAGGATGATTTGATCAAACTACAAGTGGATGAGTTTATGTTAACAACTTGAAGACTCTTGGGTGAAAATAATGTTCTTGCCAAGAAGTTTAGGAAGTTGAAGGGATTGTTCTTGAAAGGGGTAGGATCATCTTTGGTTTGACTCTAGAAGGCTCAAGCGATTCAGTAGTTAAGGAGAAGCTCATAGAAGTATCACTTCCTACAAACGAGGAAATATCCTAAGAAGAGATGTTCCAAGACCAAGAACAAGTTGAAGAACAAGATACCCCTTGAAACTCCCATTTGTGCTTCTCCAACTCCGGAAGGTAAAATCTCTCATTTTATTCCCGTATGTCATTTTTGCAATACTGTAGGCCATATCAAGCCCAAGTGCTTTAAATACATTGAATATTGTGAAATAGAAAATGCATCTAGGAATAAAAAGATTGTGCCTTTGTGCCTCATTTTAAGCATGCTAAAGCTTTTGAATATGGAAAGCATGAAAATGTCAAAAAGCATGTTAAGAATGTACGGTTTGAGAAGAAAGCAAACCTTGCTAAAATTGACAAAGCATGTGTTGCTGGCAATTTTGAAGCTAAGAGTATCAATGATATTCTTGTTGAGCAAGTCATAGAAAGTCTTCATTCTAGATACAACATTGTTGTCAATAAGAATCTTGATGATGTTTGGGTAGGTTCACCTAAGACAAAGTTTGTCAAGGGTGAGTGCTCTTACCAATAGTGTAAGTTGCACATCTTAACTTTAAGATTAGTGTCTATTTGTTAAGAAACTTAGCTTTCTTGCTTTGTATTTCTATAACTTGACATGAATTTAGCTATCTCACATTTTTGTTATGATAGTCGAAATCTATTGATTAACTTTTGAGAAGTTGTTTTTATGAAATCTATATGGTGACAATCATGTTAAGACTTTTAGAGAAAGTCATTTTTTTTTTTTTTGAGTTGAAATGCTAAGTCTTTAGTCTCTTGGATCGATACACCAACAACTTGTTGTCATGAGGACAAACAAGCCAAGAGAACTCATAAAAAGGGTGAAGACTTTATATTTAATGAAAATAGCTTGCGAAGGTATCTTTATATCACATTGTTTGCTTATTTAAAATTTTCATCTCTCAACTCATTGTTTGTACCATTTCATGAAGCATGTCATATTAGAGAACTAGTATAGTGTATATATGGTCCTCTTTGACATTTGCTCTCTTAAGATCTTTTGGTTATAATTGTTCACATTATTCTTAATCATGATGTGTGTTATTGTAAGTAGGATTGTTGAGTGGCATGTTTTGAAAAATATGAGCTTCATATTCTTTGAAAGCTACTTTCTTGAAAAGTAATGATCTTAAGTATGTCGCTTTGTATTGCTTTTTAATCATGTGCTTTTAAGCCATAAAACTTGGTTTTAAAAAATGCACTTTGCTTTTCTTGTATGCTTAGTTGAGTAAGTTGAGTTTGATATATGTAAATTAGGGATACACCTTGAAGTCCTAAGACTAGTACGTTTAAAGATGATCTATGATTGGTATCCATTTGCTTTAACAACATAGAACTCAATGAGCACTTTCATGGAAAGAGCTACACACATTGGTTGTGCAGCCGCCTAATGTAGGAAAGGGCTATACCATTGTGATGAGTGAAAGTCACCATGTAGTGTATATGTTTATGTTAAAAAATCAAAGAAGTGTTGAAAAGAATCATTTAAAAAAAAAATCTTTGATTTAAGCCTAAAATAAAACAAAAGGCTTTATGGAGTATAGTTGAATAATAAAATTAGCTCAGGTTGTCAAATAGAAATGAAATGACGAGCCACACACACACACACACTCAAATCTTGAAATCTATTCTCTTTAAAAGCAAAATTTTGGATGATAATCAGTTTGACCTTTTTATGGAAAAGCTTAAGATGAATAGATGTTGAGATGGTTTGCCTGCTTGATTATCAAATTACTTCTTTTCATATACTTAAAGCAAAGTCTTCACACACTCACATTTGCTTATTTGGTATTTTGATACTCTAGCAATTTTTGAAGAAATATGAGAGTGATTGAAAATCTTGGTGTAACTCTCATTGTTAAATGGAGCTTATTTGAAAATCTATTAAAATTGCATGATGATGTGATTGTGTGGCTATATTTTGTGAACAATTGTCTATCTAAATCTTAGATAGGGCCTTTATCAAGGGGGAGTATTATATGCTAAACTTTTGTTCTCTTTTATGATATGTTCACATGTTATTCAAGATTGTTGTTTGTTGGCATTATTCTTATTTTTGATAAATCTTAAAGATGTTGTGATAATACTTGATATGCATATTGATTTGTTTAAAAATTATGTTTTGTCTTTGTATATGTTTATTGTCACTAACTTGCTATGATGTTTCCACTCACGTTTGTTTTCGTGTTTTAGTGATACACTACACAAGGTCATGAGGAAATCCAAGAAAGTTGGGATTAGTAGTCCCTCTAAACCCATAGACGAGTCCAAATCCTCTTCCTTTTCCAAGATTGCCAAAGCCAACAAGTTGAAGCTTTTGGAAATCTTTGGGCTCAAAAAGATTATTCAAGAAAAAGGTATGGATTTGGATTACATTCATAAGGTCATTGTTGAGTGAAATTGGAGTACATGGATTAATATGCTAGGAATAGTTAATGATACCATGGTTAGAGAATTCTATCATGAGTACAAGGAACGTACTACTCTTGAAAATGGCTTGTTGGATATTAGGGGTGTTGTCTTTAGAGTCAATTCAAAGAACTTGAATGATTTCCTAGAATTGCCTGATGATATTGAGTCGGATTTCCTTGATGTTTATGTCTTGGAGAACTTCAATGAGATGGGTAGAACTCTTGTGACAATGTTGATTTTGAGTGGGGAAAGCGAGCCTTTATTATTCAAAGTGAGTTGACTAAGGTTGGTTCCTTTTGACATCTCTTTGTATGTGCAAATCTTGTTGGATCTTCTAATGATACTGAACTAAACAAAGAGAAGATCAAGATTGTGTATGCCTTAGTGACTAACAAACCTATAAACCTTGGTGAAATCCTTATAGAACATATTGATTTTGCGGCTTGTTTAGCTTGTTTGGACAAAAAGTTGGCATTTCCTAGTTTTATTTCTCATTTGTGTTTAGCTAAAAGTGTAAAGGAACAAGATGATGATGTGCTACTTCCTTCCTTAGAGAACTTTAGTGACAAACATATGGCTACCATGTCATGTAAGTAAAAGGGAACGTCTTGTGATACTTTTAGGCTTTTTGGTGAATCTCATGATTCAAGCCTTATATTTAGCACAACCATTCTTCCAAATTTGGCTATGCAATTGAAGAGTGAGGTTGACAAGTCAAGAAGGTTGATTAAGGAGTCACAAAAGAATATTGAAGACCTCAATGCTAAGGTAATGCTACAAGATGTGAAGATCAAAAAATTGGAAAGCAAAACATCTACTCCAAAGCATTATGTGAGACCATCAAATCGCACAACATTCCTTGGTGGCACAAGTGGCTAGAAATGGTCTTGAGGTATATTTTTTGTTATTATTTCCTTTTGGCTTCATGTCATGCCAAAAAGGGGGAGAAATATAGAGAGATATATGGCAGTTTCTAACTTGCTTATTCTCATTTTTTTTTTTTTTTTTTTTTGTATTTTGGTATCAAGTTGAACTTTATGGCATGTAATATTTTTTGTTGATCTTGGCTAGAATATTTTGTTGGATAGCAAATATTAAGGGAGAGCATACATGATCCATTTGAACTTTAATGTTTTATTTTCTTGCCAAAAAATGTACATTGCCATATGTGTTGTCTCTTGGATATTCTTGTGCTTTCAAGTTGATTTTAGGTGATATAAAGAGAAAACCAAGATGAAGTTCAAGACTTGAGATTGAAAATTTGTCTAGAAATGTGTAACTCATTGTAACTCCTTGTGACCAATTTTCCTTGCAATTGTTTTAGTATATGTATAGGGGTTTTGACATGGAATTTTCCAAAGGGGTAGATTGTTAGGATTTTGATTTATATTGGCATGTATTTCATATAAAAACATTGTTTATCTTGTAATGTTTAGTTGTCTTAGTTTAATGATGGTTGAAGCTTCAAGGAGTACTTGGCAACTCTTCATGCAAGATGGTGTCTTCAAGAGGAAATGAGCTACATTGCTTATTAAAAGAATAACAGACCTCTTTCCTCTTACAAGGCATAGACACACACACACACACATGGCATTCATTTGTGTCCCTACATAGTTGTACACCATTGGTATAACACTTCCACACATTTGATAATGTATGCACATGCATTAGATTTACTTTGATAAACTTTGTGATTTGCATGTTCTAGGATTATATCTAGGATTATGTCTAGGAAATGACATACGTGTGTGACTTTGTATTTATTTATTTTAGTTTAATTTTTTTTGGACTTGAACATGATCTCATTTGATTCCTTATTGAGTCCCGGTCATTTCGGTGACTCACTCATTAGGTTTCGACTCCAAACTAGGATGCTACACTACTTTACGTTCTCATTCATTGAATTGTGTTCGTCGTTGTGTATCGAGTCAAATTCTCAACCTTTTGTCAAAGTTTTATAGTCGTCCACATGTGTAAGGGAGTCATGATTTATAATTCGAAGATGGATTCGAAATCAGAGTTCGGAGGCCCGAATACGGCCGAAGAACGCGAGAGGAGCATGAGGGAAGCAAGCTTGGCCAACGCGAGGAGGCTGCGAGCCTCACGGCCCACACACCTCTCAGCCCTGTGAGGCTCACGTGCCCCTCATGGGCTGCTAAGGTGTCCCACTCTCATTTTCCCATTCTTTCCCTCTCTTTATTTCATTTAAATATCCTCCTTTTCCCTCTCATTCATTTTAAGAAAAAGAATTGAAAAACACTAAGTGCAGAATTTTTCTCTCTAACTTTCTCACCTTCCAAACACCACAACTTTCTCATACGAAGTCGGAATTAAGTGATTCAAGTTGGAGAATCTTTGCAATCGAGTCCTCTACCTTTTCCAAGTGGTTTGACATTTGTTTGATTGTGTTTTATGGTTGTTTCACCTTCAAAACCGAACCAGCACGTGAATCATAGGTAGCTGACCTATCTTTGTGTTTTCTTCTTTTATAACCTTCAATTACCTTGGGGTTTCTTCTTCTATATGTGTATGTATGTATGATGAATGCTATTGAGAAAGATAGCTTCATAATTAAACTTAATCAAGTCTAATTAGAGACAAATGTAAACTAGTTTTCTATGATTTTAGTGTCTCACATGTTTGAGTGTTGCATTGTGATTAGTTTGGTACCTAGGGTTATTTGTGATTGTATTGATTTATTTTATGCATAATAACCTTGAAATGTGCTTCAATTTTTGATTGAATAAATCTAGGATTAGTACATGTGTATTTGTTTTTAGAACCATCTAGGATTTAATTGATTTATCATTTTATCCTTACTCTAAATCTTTGGTTAGAATATTCATTGAATACATTTTGATATTCTAGAATTTTTGTGTATGTTTCTAATATCTTGAATATGTGCTTCATAAATATGATTTATTCAAGTATTAGATTTGTGAATGAAACTAGGAGCCACATGTGTTAGGTGTTTTTCACATGCTCTAGGTTTTAATTTAATTTGTATGACTAGACTATTTTGATTTGTGTTCTCACATGATTAAGTCTAGATTTCATGGAATGTATTGATCACATGTTCTATGTTGAATTTGTTTGTTTGCATCATTTGCATTCATTGATCACACTAAGAAGTCCTTGTAAAAGGTAAGAAGTTTTGACTAGGACAAGAGGTCCGGATAGTCAAGCGAAGAAGTCTTGGTTAGGACAAGGGGTCTGGATAACCGAGCAAGAAGTCATGGCTAGAATCGGGAAGGTCCGGATAGCTATGCTTGAGAGACTTTCTAGAGGCATGAGTACATTGGATAGGGAGTTGGCTACAATATTGGTAGGCTCGGGCATTTGGTTAGACATAGACTCTAATACAGAGTGTTGCATGGGATGTGCATTGCCTTTTGAGGAATATCTAATCTTCCAACGATGTTGGCTAGAGATAGACTCCAATATATGGTGGTTCCGCATCATTGAGAGATTTCATATCTACCAATAGGGATTTGGTAGATATAGACTCCAATATGAAGTAGATTATATGATTGGTCACTTTTGAGAAATTTCTAATCTATCATCCAATATATATAGTACCCAATGGTTTTAGTTCAACCCATGGATGTTTCCTCCTTGGAGGTTTTACCACATTAAAAAATCTCATGTGTCAATTCTTTCTGTCTCTCTCTTTTATATTTGTATATGTGTATGTTTCTATCTTTTTGCGTAATATTCACTTGTGATATATTTTGAGACAAGATTTTGTTAAGTGTGATTTGTAAGCAATTCATTTTGATCATAGTTGTATATATAATTATTTTGTTCTTTGATTCTTTTGTATATTTATATTTTGATTGACACTTGTAACACATTGTACATTATTGAAATACAACTATTCTTTGTTATTGTATTTTAATGTTATTCTTCCTTTTGTTACATGTTGATATATAGATAATGGTTTAATGATCATATGCTTATCTTGTCTATACATATATGTATGGTTTATGTGTTGTAATGTAAACTATTGAGGGACAAACTTGCGTTTGTTTCAAGGGATTGAAAAAGGTGTAATAACCTATTCACCCCTTCCTACGTATGCGTTAGGCAATTTAACAACAATTGTATATTTCACAAACACCTGACCAAGAGGAACAACAAAACAATCCTTCACAAAAGCTTTACAATTATGGAAGACACCACAACCCCCAACACCTAGAGAACTCAAGGCGACACCATTAGTATTAACTTTGATCAAACCAGGAGCTGGAGGCAACCAAATCACATTCTTGATCACTAAACAAAACTGACATGGCCTAGGAGAAGAACGAACTCCATGAATCGGTATAAATATGCCACTGAAAAGCCGAAAAAACCGCCTTCCAAAGAGCAGCCATTAGAGGGCACTGGAGGAAAAGATGATTAGATGACTCACTGTTAACCTCACAAACACTGCAACGAGAAGCTAAGTGAAACCTAACCCTACACAAGCGATCCTCTATAGGGAGCCGATTTAACAAAAGATGCCAAGTCAAAGCTGAGTGGGAAAGAGAGATAAAACGGCACCAAACATCCCTCCATCCGAGAATGAGCCCACTCTAAAGAATCTGCAACTGGAGGGATATCAATCCTATAGATCCGAAAAATGGGCTCGAATACTATCGTCAAGATCCCACTTGCCATCATGGATAAAATCAGAAATCCATGCCTTGAGAGGGCTAGCCAAATAATCAGGAATCCCTAGAAGCTTCAGAATGGGAACCTCCAACCAATTGTCACGCCAAAAATCTCGCTGAGAATTCTCACTAATGAGACAAATGCCCTCTTTAAGAAGATCTGAATAATGATAGCGAAAAGAAGGCCAAATCGACGAAATGACTTACCCCCGTTGAGATTTTCGAAGATACGTGAGATACTGCTCTCTCAGAAATGAAAAAGCAAAAATCTCGAAGGTCATAAACCTCCAGGTGAGCTTATTTAAAAGAGAATCATTCAGTAACCCAAGATCTTTCAAACCGAGACCACCTTGAGAGTAAGGCCTACAACAACGATCCTAAGCAACCTGTATTAGTTTAGTCTCCTCACAAGAACCTATCCATAAAAAATTTCTCAACTTACGATTAACCAATTGCAGCAAAGAAGAAGGTGATTTGTAGATTATGAAAGAATGCATAAAGAAGCCTGTAATGACAGACTTGATAAGAGTAGCGCGACCGCCCAAAGAAAAGGTTTTCCCCTTCTACTTAGCAAATTTAGACATGAATTTATCCGAGATAAGTTGTAACATAAACTTCTTGGGCTTTTCCCAAAATAACGGAACCCCCAAATAAGAGAAAGGCAACTGACCAGTCTGTATACCAACCAAGGATTGCAATCTACCAATCTAGGATGAGGAAACAGAAGATCCAAAATAGATAGAAGACTTACCCCAATTAACCAATTGATCTGAAATTTTACCATAAACCTAAAAAACACTCATGATATTCTTCAGATTCCAAATCGTGACTCTTTAAAAAAATCAGAACATCATCCACATTAAGCAAATTTGTAGGAGCAGAAAATCTCATCGGAGAAGAAATAGGCAATAACTGAGAGAAATCCACCATCCTTGATAGAAGCCTACTAAGGAAATCCTCCGTAATACCAAACAGGAGAGGGGATAAAGAGTCTCCCTGATGAACCCCTATAGAACAATGAAAATAACCCTTTGGAGACCCATTGATCAGTATTAAAAGCCTCAAAGATTTCAGAATGCTATCAATCTAATCCATAAAAATTGAAGAAAACCCAAAAGCTTGATGAACTCTCCGAAGAAAAGACCAATCCAGAGTATCGAAAGCTTTGCAGATATCTATCTTCATGGCTAAATTGCCCTCACAACATTTCTTATGCAACACATTCACATAGTCAAAAGCTAAATCGATTCAGTCCTCAATGTGACGGTCCTGAATAAACCCAAATTGATGAGGAGAGACAATCCTAGCTACAATTTGAGCCAATCGATCTGCCAAAATTTTGGAAGAGATTTGGAACAAGAAGTTACTAAGCACAATCAGATGAAACTGATCTATCGAATCGAATCCTTTAGGTTCGGAAGAAGAACTATGAAACTGAAGTTTAAATTTGGAAATATAACCACTGTACGAAAAAAGTCATAAACTACAAGAACTATGTCACTACCCACCACCTTCCAGCAAGGCTGATAAAACCCTTCAAAAAAGCCATCTGCCGTAGGGGCACAGGCCGTATCCATAGCAAAAATTGTATCATGGATATCGTTTACCAAAGGAATGCCAATTAGGAAAGTATTTTTCGCATTAGACACCAAAGAAGGAATCACATCCTCCACCACCGAGAAATCCGTCTCAACCCAAGAAGGATTCAAAGAAAAGAGATCCGAATAAAAATCGATGACATGATCCCTGATAACCAAACGGTCATCCGTAAGCACCCCATTAATTGAGAGAGAGGATAAAGCATTCT
This sequence comes from Acer negundo, assembly GCA_035582765.1. Taxonomy (NCBI): domain Eukaryota; kingdom Viridiplantae; phylum Streptophyta; class Magnoliopsida; order Sapindales; family Sapindaceae; genus Acer; species Acer negundo. The sequence goes on along the minus strand of CM069237.1, from coordinate 18,719,186 downwards.
GGTACTGTCTACGTGAAAATGATACAAACGTAGTTAAATTGCTTAAAGCATACCTAAAGGGGGGGGGGGGGGGGGGGAAGGGTGTTGAATAGGTTCTTACACTTTTTTCAATCCCTTGAAAACAAACATTCGTTTGTCCCTCATGGTAGCTTTACATACAACACATAATCCAAAAACATCCATACATAGACAATATAATCATGTGATCATTTAGGCAATGTCTACATGTATAAGGAGTTACATGAGGTATAAAACATAAAAATCTCAACAACAAAGAATACTTGTATTATGATATTGTTTAAGGAATTACAAGTGTTAACAAATATAACTATACATCAAAGAAACAATATACAAAAGAATAAAGAATATAAGAATGATCAAATCTTTATTGCTTTATAAATCACACATAACAAATCTTGATTCAAAAACTTCATAAGTGATGAATGTACTACAAGAATAAGAGCAAACATATATATATATACAAGTAATAAAGAGAGAGAAGAAGAATTAACACATGAGATTTTTTAACATGGTAAAACCTCCAAAGAGGAAACATCCACGGGTTGAACTACAACCATTGAGTACTATATATATTGGATGGTAATTTAGAAATTCTACAAAGTGACCAATCATAGATCACCAACTCATGTAGAGTCTATGTCTACCCAAACCTATTGGAAAGTATGAAATCTCGTTCTATTGGAGTCTATGTCTATCAAGCACCTAGGCCTACCAATAATATAGCCAACTCTCTATGCAAAGCACTCATGCCTCTAGAGAGCCTCCCTTGCATAGCTGTCCGGACTTTCCTGATCCTAGCCATGACTTCTTGCTTACCTATTTGAGTCATCCCAACTCTAACCAAGACTTCTTGTTTGGCTATCCGGACTCCCGTCCTAACCAAGACTTCATGCCTTTCACAAGGACTACCTAGTGTGATCATGTGAATGTAAATGATGTAAACAAGCAATACAACATAGAACATGTGATTAATACATTCCATGGAACAACTAGACCTAAACATATGAGAACACAAGTAAAGTAATCTAGATGCAAAAACAAGAATTAAACCTAGAGCATATGAAAAGCAACTAACACAAAAGCTAATAGTTCTATTCATATAAATAACACTTGAACAACACATATACATGACGCACACATTCAAGATGTCATAAACATACACAAAAATGCTAGAATCACAAAATTTAATCAATGAATATTTTAGCCAAAGATTTAGAGCATGGATATATTGACGAATCAATTGAATCTTAGATATCTCTAAAAACACATACAAGAGCCTTAATCCTAGATTACATCAATCAAGGATCAAAACATATTTCAAGGATTATTGATCATAAAATGATTCAATCAAGTCACAAATAATCCTATATATCAATCTAATCACAATACAACTCTCAATCATATGAAAAACCAAGAATCTAAGAAACTAGTTCACATTGTCTGTATATAGACTTTTGATTAGGATTGATTATGAAGCTATCTTTCTCAATAGCATTCACCAAACATACAAGTATATGTAGAAGAAGAAATCCTAGGGTAATTGAAGGTTAGAAAAGAAGAAATCCCAAAGATATGAACACTACCTTGGATTCTCAAGCTGGTTCGGTTTTCTATGTGAAACCACCAGAAAAGTCGATCAAAAAGCTGCCAAATCACTTGGAAAAGGTAGAGGACTTGATTACGAATAATATTCAACTTGAATCACTCAATTATGAGTTCGTATGAGAAAGTTATGGTATTTGGAAGATGAAAACAATTGGAGAGGAAATTCTAGACGGGATTCAATTTTTTCTTCTTAAATGAAATGGGAGGGAATTGGAAATATTTAAAAGGAAGATAGAGGGAAGGGAACCGAACAATAAAAAGTTGCCATATCAGCTCCTGGGCCATGTGGGGCGCGTGTTCCACACGTGGACAGAGAGGCTGCCTGGCCGTGTATCACACGGCCTCCACACGTTTCCACCAAGGCATGGCCTTTGGCCATGCTTGACCCTCTCACGTATTGCTCGCTTTCTTTGGCCATATTAGGGCCTTCGAACTCCGATTTTGAATCCGTCTTTGAATTACAAATCGTGACTCCCACACACATAACGAAGACTATAAAAATTTGTAAAATGGTTGAGAATTCATCTCGAAAAATGACGACGAAGACAACTTAACAAATGAGAACGCAAAGTAGCGTAGCTACATCGTTTGGACTCGAAACCTAATGAATGAGTAACCGATATGACTGGGACTCAATAAAGAATCATAAGAGATCATGTTCAAGTCCAAAAACAATAAAACAAAAACAAATAGACACCAAGTCACACACATATGCCATTTCCTAGATGCAGCCTTAGAACATGCGTTTTTCCAATGACTATCAATTTAAATCTAATGCATGAGCATATGTTTCCAAGTGTGTGAAAATGTTATGCAAATGATATAAAATAATGCAAGGACACATATGAATGTCATGTGTGTGTGTGTGTGTCTAAGCCTTTTAGAGGAATGAGGTCTAAAATACATTTATTGTGCAACTTAACACATTTCTCTTTAAAGACTCCATCTTGCATGTGTTGAGGCCAAGTCTTTCTTTGAAGCTTTGAATCATCAATTCTAAGACCACTAAACGATATAAGAAAAAACACCACTTTGATATGGAATACATGCCAAGACAAACCAAAAACCTTACAGTCTCCCCCTTTGGCAAATTCCATGTCAAAACCCCTATACATATACTAAAACAATTACAAAGAAAATTTGATCATAATGAGTATAATGAGTTACACATTTCTAGACAAAATTTCAAACAACAAGTCTTGAACTTCATCTTGGCCTTATCTTGATATCACCTAAAAATAAGTTGAAAGCACAAGAATATCCAAGAGACAACACATATGACAATATTCATTCTTAGGCAAGAAATATAAAACATTTAAGTTCAAATGGATCATGTATACTCCCCCTTAATACATGCTATCCAACAAAATATTCTAGTCAAGATTTCCAAAAATATTACATGCCATAAAGTTCAAACTTGATACCAAAATACACCAAAAAACAAAGAAACAACAAACGAAACTAAGCAAGCTAGAAACTATCATATGCCATATCTCCCCATATTTCTCCCCGTTTTTGACATGATATGAAGCCAAAAAGAAAGCGTAAGAAAATACACCTCACAACCATTTCTAGCCACTTTTGTTACCAAGGAAAGTTGTCCGATTGGTTGACCTCACATAATGCTTTGAAGTAGATGCTTTGTTTTCCAACTCTTTGATCTTCACATCTTGAAGCACTACCTTAGCATTGAGCTCCTCAATCTTCCTTTGTGACGCCTCAATCAACCTACGTGACTCTTCAACCTCATTCTTCAATTGTCTAGCCCAACTTGGAAGAATATGTGTGCTAGATACATGGCTTAAATCATAAGATTCACCAAAGAGCCTAAATGTATCACTAGACTTTCCCTTTTCTTTATATGATCATCATTTTGTTTCTTCAACCCTTTAGTTAAAAACAAATGAGAGATAAGCCTCGGATATGCCAACTTCTTTTCCAAACGAGTTGAACAAGCCGCAATCTCAATATGTTCTATAAGCACTTCTCTAAGATTTATGGGTTTGTTAGTCACTAAGGTGTACATAATCTTGATCTTTTCTCTATTAAGTTCGGTAGCATTAATAGATATATCAAGATTGGTACAAACAAATAAATGTCAAAAAAACACTTATCTTGGTCAACTCACTTTGCTTAATAAATGCACGTTTTCCCCACTCAAAATCAATATTGTCACATAGAGTTTTGCCCATCAAATCAAAGTTCTCCAAGACACCTACATCAAGGAAATCCAACTCAATATCATTTGATAATCCTAGAAATTCATTCAATTTCCAAACATTAACTCTAAAGACCAACTCTCATATCCAAAAAAGCATTTTGAAAAGTAGTAATATTATCGAATCTACAATAAAATTCTCTAACCATGGTCTCATTAACCGCTCCTAGCATTTCAATCCAAGTACTCCATTTCCTATCAATGATCATCTTATGGACATACGAATCAACATAAGAATCTAAGTCAATACCTTTCTCAAGGATAAGCTTTTTGTCCCCAAAAATTCCCAATTGCTTTAACTTGTCGACTTTGGACTTCTTGGAAGAGAAAGAAGATTTCGACTTGTAAACGGGCCTTGTAGGATTGCTAGTCTCAACTTTCTTTGCCTTTCCCATGACCTTGTATTACACAAACACTAAAAACAAACATGAGTGGAAACATCAAGCATGTTAGCAACCAATAAACATATATCAAAGACAAAAAACATCATTATCATTATTTTTGAATAAATCAATATGCAAATCAAGAATTAGCATAACATCTTAAAGATTTATCAAAAACAAGAATAATGTCAACAAACAACTATCTTAAAGCACATGTGAACATATCATAAAAGAGGACACAAATTTAGCATATTATGCTCCCTTTAGATAAATGCCCCATCTAAGATCTAGATAGACAATTGTTTCATAAAAATAGTCACACATTCACATCACCAAGCAATTTCAATATATTTTTCAAATAAGCTCCACATATCAAAGAGAGTTACAACAAGATTTTCAATCACTCTCATATGTCTTCAAAAATTTATAAGGTATCAAAATACAAAATAAGCAAAAGTGAGTGTGTGAATATTTTGCTTTAAGTATATGAAAGGAAGTAGTTTGATAATCAAACATGCAAACAATTTCAACAACTATTCATCTTAAGTCATTCCATAAAAAGGTCAAACCGATTATCATCCGAAATTTCGTTTTAAAAAAGAATAGATTTCAACATGTGAGCGTTGTGTGTGCATGTGGCTCGTTATTTCATTTCTATTTGACAACCTGAGCTAATTTGATTATTCAACTATACTCCATAAGCCTTTTGTTTTGTTTTAGGCTTAAATCAAAGATTTTTTTTTAATTGATTCTTTTCAACACTTCTTTGATTTTTTTTTTCTAACATAAACATATACGCTTCATGGCGGCTTTCACTCATCACAATGGCGTAGCCCTTTCCTACATTGGGCGGCTTCACAACCAAGGTGTGTAGCCCTTTCCATGAAGGTGCTCGTTGAGTTCTATGTTGCCGAAGCAAATGGATACCAACTATATGTCATCTTTAAATGTACTAGTTCTAGGACTTCAAGGTGTATCCAAAACTTACATATATCAAGCTTAACTTACTTAACCAAGCATACAAGAGAAGCAAAGTGCATTTTTGAAACCAAGTTTTTCGGCTTAAAAGCACATGATCAAAAAGCAAGTAAAGGGACTTACTTAAGATCTATTCTTCTCAAGAGAGTAGCTTTCAAAGAATGTAAGCTCATATTTTTCAAAACATGCCACTTAAAAATCATACAAATAATAACACACAACATGATTAAGATCAATGTGAACAATTATCACCAAAAGATCTTAAATAAGCAAATGTCAAGAAGGATATTAAACATTATATTAGTTCTCTAATATGACATGTTTCATGAAGTGGCATAAATAATGAGTTGAGATGAAAATTAAGAAAGCAAGCAATATGATATAAAGATACCTTTGTAAGCTATTTTCATCAAATGCAAGGCCTTTACCCATTTTATAAGTCCTCTTGGCTTGTTTGTCCTCATGACAACAAGTTATAGGTGTGTCGATTTCAAGAGACTAAAGGCTATGCATTTCAACTCAAACAACAAAAAATTGACTTTCTCCAAAAGTCATAACATGATTGTCACCATATATATTTCATAAAAACAACTTCTCAAAAGTTAATCAACGGATTTCGACTATCATAACACAAATGTGAGATAGCTAAGTTCATGTCATGTTATAGAGACACAAACCACGCAAGCTAAGTGTCTTAACAACATAACACTAATCTTAAAGCTAACTCACATATGCAACTTACACTAATGGTAAGAGCACTCACCCTTGACAAACTCTGTCTTGGGTGAACCTACACAAACATTATCGAGATTCCTATTGACAACAATGTTGTATCTAGAGTAAAGTTCTTCACCAACTTGAATCACAATAATATCATTGATACTCTTCTTATCAACATTGCTAGCAATACATGCTTTGTTAATTTTAGCAAGGTTTGCTCTCTTCTCCAACCGGACATTCTTAACATGCTTTTTGACATTTTCATGCTTTCCATATTCAAAAGCTTTAGCATGCTTAAAATGAGGCACAATCTCTTTATTCCTAGATGTATTTTCTATTTTGCAATATTCAATAAATTTATAGCACTTAGGCTTGATATGACCTACGGTATTGTAAAAATGACATATGGGAACAAAAGAAGAGATTTTACCTTTCGGAGTTGGAGAAACACAAACGGGAGTTTCAAGAGGTACCTTGTTCTTCAATTTGTTCTTGGTCTTGGAATGTCTCTTCTTAGGAGCTTTCTTGTCAATAATGACTTTTTCCTCGCTTGTAGGAAGTGATGCTTCTATGAGCTTTTCCTCAACTACCAAGTCGCTTGAGCCACCTAATGACAAACTAGAGATGAACTTATCCCTTTCAAGAACAACCCATTCAACTTCTCTAAGCTTCTTGGCAAGAGCATTCTTTTCACCCAAAAGCCTTCGAGTTGTTGATACAAACTCATCCACTTATAGATTGATCAAATCATCCTTCTCAACAACCTCTCTTAAGGCTATCTTCAAATTCTCTTCAAGACATTTCACCTTAGCCAAAAGATCAACATAGGTTAGATTATCACTTAAGCACTCTTGATGATTTGGATCAACCTCCTTGTCCAATAAATCTTGACATACATCCTCTAGGATAGCGTGAGAGGCCGTGAATGTAACAAAGTTGCTCACCAACTCTTCATCACTAGAGCTCTTTTCATCACTAGAGTCATCATATTCACTTCATGTAGTCGCCATAACTTTTCCCTTCTTGTCCTTCTTAGTATCACAAATAGGACAATCTAAAGCATAATGTCCTAGCTTCTTGCACTTAAAGCATTGGACCTTTCTATTGCTCTTAGCATGACCACTCCTCTCATAAGGTGGAGTAAAGGATTTCTTGACTTCCTTTTCTATTGAGTACTTGCCACTTGTCTTGGCACCTTTCCTTATGAACTTCCTAAACTTCTTAACTAATAAAGCTATCTTCTCGTCATCCTTACTACTACTAGGTTCTTTGATGACTTTGAGAGCTAAACCCTTATTCTTAGCCTTAGGCTTCAAGCACGCCTCAAAGGTTTGAAGAGATCCTAGCAACTCATCTAAGCTCATGACATCAACGTTCTTGCTCTCTTCAATGGCCAGTACCTTGGCTTTGAACCTTTTTGGTAGAGATCTTAAAATCTTCCAAGTTAGCCTCTCACCGGACATAGGAGTACCAAGAGCTTGGCATTAGTTGGCAATGTCTAGAAGCTTGTCTTGGAAGTCAACAAATTTGTCTTCCTCACACATTTGCAAAGACTTAAATTTAGTTGTGAGCAATTGAAGACGAGACTTCTTTACCACCTTAGTCCCCTCATTAGTGACTTGGAGAGCTTTCCATGGCTCATTTTCGGTCTCTAGATTTTGGATGTAGGAGAATTGCTTACTATCCACACCTCCGAAAATAGCATTCACTGCCTGATAATGTCACTTTGCTAACTCAAACTCATTGGTCTACCATTCACTTCTAGGCTTGGAAACAGTCACTCCATTTTCACTCTTATTGGGAGAGAGTTACCCTTCTTCCACGGTCATCCAAGCTCTCACATCAATAGAGCGAATGTAAGCCTTCATCCGCAATTTCCAAAACCCGTAGTTGTGAACCTTGAGAAGAGGAGGCCTAGAGTTCGAAGCCCCTTCGGTCATCACATCTTCTTGCAAAACCATACTTCAAAAACCTAAGCAATTCACTAGTAAGTATAATACGGATCTCGTCATGTGCCATCCGACGACTCTCTTTGATACCAATTGAAAATGATACAAACGTAGTTAAATTGCTTAAAGCATACCTAGAAGGGAGGGGGGGTTGAATAGGTTCTTACACCTTTTTCAATCCCTTGAAAACAAACATTCGTTTGTCCCTTATGGTAGCTTTACATACAACACATAATCCAAAAACATCCATACATAGACAATATAATCATGTGATCATTTAGGCAATGTCTACATGTATAAGTAGTTGTATGAGGTATAAAACATAAAAATCTCAATAACAAAGAATACTTGTATTATGATATTGTTCAAGGAATTACAAGTGTTAACAAATATAATTATACAACAAAGTAACAATATACAAAAGAATAAAGAATATAAGAATGATCAAATCTTTATTGCTTTACAAATCACACATAACAAATCTTGATTCCAAAACTTCACAAGTGATGAATGTACTATAAGATAAGAGCAAACATATAATAAAGAGAGATAGGAAGAATTAACACATGGGATTTTTTAACGTGGTAAAACCTCCAAGGAGGAAACATCCATGGGTTGAAGTACAACCATTGGATACTATATATATTGGATGGTAAATTAGAAATTCCACAAAGTGACCAATCCTAGATCACTAACCCATGTAGAGTCTACGTCTACCCAACCCTATTGGAAAGTATGAAATTCATTAATGATGCGAAGCCACCATATATTGGACAACATACTAAACCAACATCGATGGAAGATTAGAAATTCCTCAAGAGTGCATACACATCCTGTGTACCCCGCTCTATTAGAGTCTATGTCTATCCATACACCTAGGCCTACTAATAATATAGCCAACTCTCTATCCAAGACACTCGTGCCTCTAGAAAGCCTCCCTTGCATAGCTATCCGGACCTTTTTGATGCTAGCCATGACTTCTTGCTTGCCTATCCGAGTCATCCCAACTCTAAACAAAACTTCTTGCTTGGCTATCTGGACTCTCGACTTAGCCAAGACTTCATGCCTTTCACAAGGACTTCCTAGTGTGATCATGTGAATGCAAATGATGCAAATAAGCAATACAACATAGAACATGTAATCAATACATTCCATGGAACAATTAGACCTAAACATGTGAGAACACAAGTGACGTAATCTAGATGAAAAAACAAGAATTAAACCTAGAGCATGTGAAAAGCATCTAACACAAAAGCTCATAGCTCTATTCATACAAATAACACTTGAATAACATATATACATGAAGCACACATTCAAGATGTCATAAACATACACAAAAAATGCTAGAATCACTAAATGTATTCAATGAATATTCTAGCAAAAAATTTAGAGCATGGATATATTGATGAATCAATTGAATTCTAGATGTCTCTAAATACACATACAAGAGCCTTAATCCTAGATTACATCACTCAAGGATCAAAACACATTTCAAATATTATTGATCATAAAATGATTCAATCAAGTCACAAATAATCCTAGATATCAATCTAATCATAATACAACTCTCAATCATGTGAAAAACCTAGAATCTAATAAACTAGTTCATATATGTCTCTATATAGACTTTTGATTATGATTGATTGTGAAGCTATCTTTCTCAATAGAATTCACCAAACATACAAGTATATATAGAAGAAGAAACCCCAAGGTAATTGAAGGTTATAAAAGAAGAAATCCTAAAAATATGAACACTACCTTCTCGAGCTGGTTCGGTTTTCTATGTGAAACCACCAGAAAAATCGATCAAACAACTACCAAATCACTTGGAAAAGATAGAGAACTCGATTACGAAAAATCTCCAACTTGAATCACTCAATTCCGAGTTCATATGAGAAAATTATGGTGTTTGGAAGATGAGAAAAATTGGAGAGAAAATTCTAGATGGGATTCAACTTTTTCTTCTTAAATGAAATAGAAGGGAATTGGAAATATTAAAAAAAATAAAAAAATAAAAAATAGAAATAAAAAAATAAAAAAAAAGGGAAGGGAACCGAACAATGAAAAGCTACCACATCAGCTCTTGGGCCGTGTAAGGCGTGTGTGCCACAAGTAGGTAGAGAAGCTACCTAACCGTGTGGCACACGCCCTTCACACGTGGCCACCAAGGCATGGCCTTTGACCATGCTTGACCCTCTCTCGCATTGCTCACGTTCTTTGGTTGTATTAGGGCCTCCGAACTCCGATTTTGAATCTGTCATCGAATTATGAATCGTGACTCCCTCACGCACAACGACGACTATAAAAATTTACAGAAAGGTTGAGAATTCATCTTGGAAAATGACGACAAAGACAACTTAACGAATAAGAACGTAAAATAGCGTAACTACATCGTTTGAACTCGAAACGTAATGAATGAGTAACCGAAATGATCGGGACTCAATAAGGAATCATAAGAGATCATGTTCAAGTCCAAAAACAATAAAATGAAAACAAATAGACACCAAGTCACACACATATGCAGTTTTCTAGACATAGTCCTAGAACATGCATTTTTCCAATGACTATCAATTTAAATCTAATGCACGAGTATATATTTCCAAGTGTGTGAAAGTGTTATACCAATGATATAAAATCATGCAAGGACACATATGAATGTCGTGTGTGTGTGTGCCTAAGCCTTATAAGAGAAATGAGGTCTAAAATACCTTTATTGTGCAACTTAGCACATTTCTCTTTGAAGACTCCATCTTGTATGTGTTGTGGCCAAGTCTTTCTTTGAAGCTTTGAATCATCAATTCTTAGACCACTAAATGATACAAGAAAAAACACCTCTTTGATATGGAATACATGCCAAGACAAACCAAAAACCTAACACTACGTCTGATAGAGGCATGAACGAAAGAAGAATTACGACCACCAACTTGAAGCCACTTAACTCTTTACCGATCACGATAAAAACACTCCCGCCTGCGTAAAAAGACTTTAAACTCATGATGAACTTGAGACCCGGCCGATAAAAGCTCCTCTGAAAAACCTAGATTATACATACTGAATCTCTATCGCTTTCCCAGTAATGTTGGAGTTCAGATCCTCGAACACCTCCCAATTCCAAGTCTTTAGAGCATTCTTCAACTTCTTCAGCATGCTGATAACCACCTGAGAAGGCCTACCCACAAAAGGGAACTCCAAATACGATGAACTAAAGCCATAAAATCGAGGTGATCTAACCATATGCTCTAGAACCGGAAAGGTCTAGGACTAATAATCTCAATATCCGATAACTGAATCATCAATGGACAATGATCCGAAAATCTAAGTGGGAGAGCCATATAAGAAATGTCTAGCCAACAGAAAATACAACCTTCGAAAACAAAAGCACTATCTAACCTCCTCTCAATTATAATGTGGGAATAACAACCCTAGCCCAAGTGAAACGAGCACCTTTGGAGCGAACCCTAATCAAATCACAATCCTCAAAACTAACCTGAAATCTTCACAAGAGATTGAGTTGGAGAACGAAGGCCCAAAGACTCATGAGCTTCTGAAACCGAGTTGAAATCACCCATAACCAACCAAGAGGAAGATACCAAACTGACCAAGTCTCGAAGAGAGTGCCAAAGCGATCTTCGAACAACCACAGACATACTCGCATAAACGAAAGTGTAATAATACAGCTGAGAGTTAACCATGAGGGAAGCAGTAAGTTGCTGCTCATGAAAAAGGACTATCTTAGTATCAGGAAAAGAATCACTAGCAAAGACCCAAATCGTCGGTAAAAGACCACCCCTATCATTTAAACCCACTAAATGTAAATCGAGAGAAGACTAGAAGCCAGAAGAGATAGAAGTAAAAACCACCATAGGCTCAGTAATACAAACCAAAGAAGGTTTGTGTAAACGACACAAATCTTTAAGAACAAGCCTCGTAGACCCATTCCCGATACCGTGACAATTCTAGTAAAGGACACTAATCATTGGAAACCCTAGAAGAAGTTCGTATTTTGGACTTTAGATTAGTCAGCCTACGCGTAACAATCGTCTTCCTTTGAGAAATACTGCTAGTATCCAATCCTTCCGCCTCAACTTGAGAAGCCCATGAAGAATCAGCAATGAGACAGAGATCAGCCTAAGAATTAGAGACCGAAAGTCTGGAACTCTGAGTAGAACCTACCACCGAAGAAGGAATCTGAGAAGACCTATAATAGTCCTTCCTAACCCAGTGAGCATCATATGGAATAGGGGGACACTGAAGAGAGGAAAGACCCACAGTAGTAAAAACCGTTTGAACCAACGAATCTAAGTACGGAACAACCTGGATAGGAACAATGGAACAGACATTAGAAATCAATCCCGAAGTCTTAGAGGACTCAAATATCGTTTCTGATCTCGAAAATTAAGAAACCTGACCCGCTGACAAATCCAAACTCAAATCAAACCCAATATCCATAGAAACTGGGATAACTGCTGAGGATATAGGAACTATCGGGATTGCATTAACACTCTTAGACTGTTGCTCACGCGAAACTGTCAAAGAAACAGAATTAGAGAAAATAACCAAAGCAACTAGATTTGAAGAAACTACGAAAGCATTAGACACCAAAGAGTAGGGAGCTGTCACATCCTTTGATAAAGTCAAATCATTACGAATAGCCGAAAAAACATTAGACATTGGAACCACAGACTAAGCCGTAGAAATCAGTCGAAACTCCATTCGATTAACAGATTTGCTGCGCGGGACCTGAAACCCCCACTATTAGCAACTGTAGCCGACCCATCTCGTTTGAGAGCAACCTTACCAACACCAGAAGTAGCCAAATTATCATACTTTTTCCATCTATAAGCATGGGATAAATATATATAGTCTTTTTCTCCTCGGTACGCACCGATGGAAAGAAATCTTAGGACATCCAAATCTAGCATTTGGTTTCATCCAATGGTTATATTTTATTCTTGAAAAAAAAAATTGATTTTATGTAAAAACTAAAAAGTAACTTTTATCTCTTTCAAAACAATAATAATAATAAAAATAAAAATAAATAACTTTTTTCATCACAAATAAAATGATTCGCTCTTCAATTCTCTTATGTTTTCTTCGGCAAAAATCAAAAAATAAAAAAATTGTTAAATTAACTTTTACAGTAAAAAGTCAATCCATCTAACTTCTCTTTTTGTATTTCATTTGCAAACCCGTATTCTCTTAAAATATCTGATCTCTCTAACTCAAGTATTTCCATTTATTATTTCAGCCACAACACGATTCTTGTGCCACAAAAAATTTATAAGAAGATGAATTTTCATTTCAAATCCCTATACCGGTTTCAACTGTATGTTAATAGTCTATTAGTTCTTTTCAAATATATATATATAGTCTATTATTTTAAATAATAATTGAATTTGTAGGTTATGTCTTCCAAATAATTAAATAATATGCCGTAGAGCATTACTTCAACCTTTTGTATTTAATAAGTCTATTAGTTCTCCGATAAATAAAAATTTGAAATGCTGAGTTTTTTTTGGTTTATTTCAATAGATTTTTTTTTTCTTCTTCTTCTTACACACCATTGCAGAAGAAGCTTTGGTGTAAAGAGAACTACATGTTCTGTTGATACTTGTTAGATGCATAAAGTTGGAGTAGGACATGTTGAGGAAGAAAGAGAAGGAGATATGTAGAAGATGATAGAATTGTATCAGAAAATAAGTAATTAGAGTTGAAAAAATAAAAATAATATTAAGATATAGGGATATTATTATTTTCCACCCTCATTTATGAGGTATTAGACGTTTTGCACTCTCTTGTTTTGGTATTAACCATTTTCCACCCTACCGTTAGTTTTGAATGGAAAAGTGGTGTTTGACATCAGCAAATTGTGAAAATACTTTGTTGCCCTTGAAATCTTTTAATTATTATATATTTTAGGATTTACTTTACCAATATTACCCCTGTTTCTATTTTCAATTTTCAATTTTCTTAACATCGGAATCCAAAAAAAATAATTATTGAAAATCAATTTAAAAAAAAAAAATAACATTTTTCCAGATCTAACACCAGAAACCATTGCACAACCGTTCATCTCAATCACCAAATCCTAACCCTTAAATATAAACACCTCACCAACAGTCACCCCAAACCCATCAACCACCATCCGTTGGCTCAAATCCGACCAAACCCATCTACCACAACCACCCACCATTACCTTACATCCAACCACAACCACCCCAAAACTAAACCCAACCTCCCTGCCTCTCCAGAAAAAACAAAACGCAACCCACTATGGCATCGAGATGAGATCGGGAGCTACAGAAAGATGAGATCGAGACTATCGGTAGGTTTGATTCAGTGGGTTTGGAGTGGCAGCGCGGCGGCAACTAGTTTGGAGGCCCGGCGAGGATGCGAGGATCAGTGACAGCGTGAGGGGCGACGGAATGGAACGAATCGGTAGAAGAAATATAATAGATGGATGAATTATACCCGTATATTGCCCAATCAGTTAGCCGAAAATAAGCTCCATTTCAAATCTCATTTTTTACAAAGATCTCAACTTTCATGATAAACCAAAAAAAAAATAACATATGATATATAAAACTTCACGTATGAATAAATGTTGAACACCAAAACAAAAAAAACAAAAAAAAAACAAAAAAAAAAAAAAAAAACGAACGACAATAATTTCCACTAAATTACTAAATTATTAATAATTACCACAAATGTAAGGAAGTGACATACTTTATAATAATTTTTGAGAGTAAAATTAAAAAGAAAATACTCAACATTTATAACTCATCTTCACTAATTCTCATTGTTATTCAACTAATCATATAAACAAACAATAATCAACTTGTAAGATCCTAGATTTGTGTTAGCTTTATTCCATTGCAAAACTCTTTTTATTTGTATTGGTTAGTTGCTTAGACATTTCTTGGAAGAAGAGAGCTTCAAAGGAGAAGAAACTTCTCATACAAATACCGTCTTCAAGAGGAAAAACGTTTACTTGGATACTAAGACATCAAGATACTTCTTCCTCTTATAAGGCGTAAGTGCACACACACACAATTCATATATATGTGTCCCTGCATTGTTGTGATACATTTGGTATAACACATTCACACACTTATTGAAGTATGCACATGCATTGAACTCATTGACAAACATTGTGAAATTGCATGTTCTAGGACTATCTCTAAGAAATAGCATACTTGTGTGACTTTGTGTTTATTTATTTATTTATTTATTTATTGATTTTGGACTTGAACATGATTTCATATGATTCCTTATTGAGTTTTGGTCGTTTTGGTTACTCACTCATTAGGTTTCGAGTCCAAACTAGGAAGCTACGTTACTTTACGTTCTCATACGTTCTGTTGTCTTCGTCATCGTGTACCAAGTCGAATTCTCAACTTTTTATCAAAGTTTTGTAGTCTTCCTTGTGTGTGAGGGAGTCATAGTTTGTAATCTGAAAACGAATTCGAATTCGGAGTTTGGAGGCCGAAGAACAGTCAAAGAACGCGAGAAGAGCACGAAGGAGGCGATGGCCAAAGGCCATTTCACGCACCCTTGCACACGAAAAGACCACCCCTCTGCCCCGTAAGGCTCATGCACCTCCCACGGGATGCTGAGGTGGCAATACCTCATTTGGTGGCCGGATTTTTCTCTCTTCCATCTTATTTCCCTCCATTTAAATTGAAATCTTGAGCAAAAATTTTCAAAACTTTTGATTTCTTGTTTTGATCATATCTCTCTTAAATCAAATCCGAATTGAGTAATTCAAAACCCAAAAATGTTGGTCTTGAAGAGAGGAACAAATCCCAAGCATTTTCAGAGCCAAATGATTTCGTAAATTTTTGCAATAAGCAGATTTCAGTCCGAGTCTCATCATTTGTAGGTGAAACATCTTCTTCTCACTTTCTCTTTTGATCATCTCTTTTAATCTTCCTAATTGATAGATGAAAAGTGTTAAGAATGATGTTAATTCATACTCTAGGTTTGTTTGATCAATTGATTGTTGAGTTTTGGCTTTGTGATTCCATTTGAACATATTTGAGCTAAACTTGATATAACTTAAAATTGATTCTATAAATGACTTTTATGATGTGCTTTATGATGATTTCTAGGTTTAATTTCATGATCTCAGAACTAGGATTTTTGAGTGAAATATTGAATATTCTAGTCTTGTTTTTATTGATTCACATGCCTTGATTTCTTGATACATTTGTGATTGTTTGTTAAAAGCATATTCTAGATTATCATTGAGCATGATCATAGAGCTCGATTGATCATCTTGATTTATTTGATTGTGTTTTGCATCACTTGCGTCACCTAGATCAAAGCCTTGTAATAGGTGGAAGTCTCTTTCAAAGTAAGTGAAGCTTTGATTAGAGCAAAAAGTCTTGACTAGGACATGTGATCCGGATAGTCAAGCAAAAGACTTTGCTATGAGTGTGGTACTCTGGATGGTTGAACTAGGGGAGCTTAACTAGGATCTTTGTGATCCGGATAGCTAAGCACAAAATCTTCCTAGAAGCTTGAGAGTCTTGGATAGGAAGTTGCTTCCTAGAGGTGTAGGACACACCTTGGATAAAGAGTAGGCTAGGTGGTTCATTAGGCCCGAGGGTAGACTAGGAGTTGATAGCCTTGAGTTGGTAAGTCCTTTTCATCATAGTGAATTGTTTTGCCGGTGGTTGTGGTATCAACCCGTGGATGTTTCATCTTTGAGGTTTTACCACATAAAAATAATTGTGTCAAGTTTCATTTTTATGTTTTCATTATCTTCCATATCTTGTATTGATTGCATCACTTGTATATTGATTTCTACATGTGTTGGTTAAAACAATTCATTTCTTAAGACATATCAAGTGTGTATTTCATTGTTGTATTCCGCAAAATCGAATTTGGAAGAATTTGGGCATATACCTATTCACCCCTCTCCCCTGTAGGTATATATTACATTATATTGCTTAAGGGAATTTCACAACTAATCGAATAACCAAGCACAGCTATACATCCAATATTGAAGAAAAAAAAAAAAGCATAACCCTAACCCAAACCTTGTCATAACTGACCACACTTTGATCCACAATTTTTAATTTATTCTCTACAGCTCCAAATCTTACAAAATTGGACATGGATAATCTAGACATATAGGAAATACTATAGTAAAATTATCAATTTATTTCATGGTCAGTTGTATATGAAAACATTCATTTTTTTTTTGTTTCCCGAATTTGTCCAAAAATCAAAATTGACCTTTGTTCACTCCAAAAATTATAACAATTTTTATACTCATTTATAAATCACGAAAGTTTGCAGAATAATAGTAGACATAACATTCTATTTACATATAATGTTTCATAATTTTCTAGAGATAAAAACCCACCCAAATATATTTACAACTTTTTCAAAATAAAGCGGTTCTAACAGGCCTTTTTATATTTCGAAAACACATAAAAACTAAGAAATGCCACTATCAATTGAATAGGCTATAAATCATCATCATGGTCTCTAATTTCATCAAATTACGTATATCAAAAATCATAACCTTGTATATTCTAGAAGTTCAACCATGAAAGAGATAAACAAAGGAAAATAGAAGCAATGAACCCTAGCAACAAGAAAAACTCAAAATCCTTAAGGAGAATGCATGACTTGTTTTGGCTTTTGATATTTATATTTATCACCATCAAGTCCACCAAAATCCATGACCTGAGAAAATCCTTTAAAATCTAGTTCCAATTGAATACACTTTGATTTTTATAGATAATTTTAAAGTTCTAGTTCAATACACCCGGATTTGGAAGGACTCTTTAAAAGTCCATAAAATTCTAAATTGAATACCACTGAATTAATATAGACTCATTTAAAGTCTTTAAATGTCCGAATTGAATACACACGGATTTATAAAGTCTTTAAATGTCCTCAAGAATCCAAAAACTAATAACCGCCACTATCAATTGAATATGCTATAAATCATTATCATGGTCTCTAATTTCATCAAGTTAAGCATATCAAAAATCATAACCTAGTATATTCTAGAAGTTCAATCATGAAAGAGATAAACAAAGGAAAATAGAAGCAACGAACCCTAGCAATAAGAAAAACTCAAAGTCCTTGAGGAGAATGCTGGACTTGTTTTGGCATTTGCTATTTATATCTCTCACCATCAAGTCCACCAAAATCCATGATTTGAGAAATCCTTTAAAATTTAATTCCAATTGAATACATTTTGATTTTTGTAGACAATTTTAAAGTTCCAGTTCAATACATCCGAATTTGGAAGGACTTTTTAAAAGTCCATAAAATTCTAAATTGAATACCATTGAATTAATTTAAACTCATTTAAAGTCTTTAAATGTATGAATTGAGTACACACAGATTTATAAAGTCTTTAGATGTCCTTAAGAATCCTAATTTAATACCCCCCCCCCCCCCCCCCCAAAAAAAAAAATTAATGACTCACAAGTCTTGTTACGATCTTAAGAGTAAAGTTCAATTATGAGGAGAGGAACTCTATATATATATATATATATATGAAATAAAAAAGAAATAAAAAAGAACCGTGGATGTTTTGAATTTAGTATGTATATTAGTATAAACAATTTTATTAGGAAAATAAAAAAGTTTGATATAAAAATAAAATTAAAAAAAATTAAAAAAAAATTAAAAAAATTAATTGCGACAAAAATATAAAATAAAATTGGGAACTATTGTAAACTGGCTTCTTGCAGACGTGGCCTTATATATATAACACGACTTCATTGTGGAAGATATGATTTTGTATAATATCCAAGCTTCCGTTCTTGGTTTTCTGTATAAGATTAGTTGATCAGAGTATCAGACACATATGCAAGAACCCAGTTTTCAATAGCTCACAATTTTATTTTTCACCGACGGTTCACTCTTTTTTTTATCAATTTTTTTTTTTTCCTATTAAAATCGACACACACACGTGTGTATATATTTATATATACAGACTTTTTACTGTCTAAGAAAGTGGATCATAGATTATGGAGAAGTTTTGATAAATGCATATACTTTAAATCAAAGTATGTAAATATAAATGGTCTGCATTCTTCATCATGATATATTTTATATGAGGACAAACAGATAATAGAAAAACTGTACATATATATATATATATATATTAACAATGGCGAAGTAAGGATTTTAACTTTGAAGGGACCGAGACAAAAAAAAAATATCAAGTTTGTACGACACAAATATATTAATATTTAAAAACTAAATTATTAAAAAAAAATAGAAAAAAAAAATGTAATACCGCTCAGTCTCATAAATTAATAAATAAAATAAACATAAGTTTTATGAATCAAAATACCGCTCTTTAAAATTTAAAAAATTATTTATAATTGAACTTATATTCATATTTAATTATTGTAATTGAGAATCAATTGCAACATAAAATATATAAATACACACTAGTACTGTTTAATTGTAAAATTATCTTATTGATGTTGAGAATGATCTCGTATTGTAATGTAACAAGTATGGAACATTTATGTTACATGTCTGACAAAATGAAATTGCTACTTTAGTAAATAATCTAGGTATTTATTAGTGATCATGGTTAATAATCTTCACAATATCTATTCATTAAATATATTATTAAATAGGAACATATAAATAATTTCTTCTTTAAAAGGTTATAGTCATAGGCTCATAGCTGTTGATGCTGCCTCACATTAAACTTTCTTAGATATATTGGTTGGACAATACTTTAAAGGGTAACAACTATGTTTATAATTAAAAAACAATGTGATGGGCCAGAGATATCTTTGCCTATTTAACACATTATGTCAATTTTATACATGGAAAATTTATTAAAAATATTTTGGTTGTGGGGGCCATGCCCCTGTCGGCCCCCGCCTATCTCCTCCCCTGCAGCCAACTAACAAACTCCTGACCAAGTCTCCTTCCTTCGCATGACTTGGATCATGCACATATCATTCTTTAAGATAGAGATAGTATTTCAGACTTAGAAATACATAAGGAGAATTAAGAGAAGAATATGAGAGATGTAAGGAGACAATTTGGTTTAATATTCAATACTTTAATTAATTGAAATAAAGCTATATATATATAGCCTGATACAAAACAGCTAAATAACTAATAATAAAGTAATGTCATATGAGAAGGAAATAATGCCAATGAAAGCAAATATAATGGGTAATGGAAGCTGATTTCCAGCAACCCACTGCCTACTATTCTAACCCATTATGCTACTTGAAACTGAAATAAAGCAACACATTATTTAATATCAAATTGGGAGCTTGCATACATTGAACATTGCATGCACAAACTAACAAACTAAACAACCTAAACAACCTACATCTACACGGCTTGCATGAGAGTTGCATTAGAATAATGCACATATCATTCCATCCTCTCCAAATTATCCTTGTCCACAAGGATATATAAATTCCGAATAAGTCTTTTGGGAGTTCCAACTCGTTGGATTCACCACAATTAAGAGAGTCTCCAAATTTGGTTGATCGTATGTGCTTGAAATCAACATATTGTGTGATGTAACGGAAGCTCTGTCGAGAAAAACCTGCAAGAAACAAATTGAAAACAACCTACTAAAGTTCCGTTGATTCGCTCTCGAATACCGGAATATTAAGCTTCAAATTCGTTGATTCACAAAGAATGCCGAAATTGGGAGATAATTAGAGAAACTCTAAATTTTATAAATCAAAAACTGATTGGCCTTTCGGTTTACACGTTTATTTAAAGCAAATAAATCCTAACCCTAATCGTATTCCTTGCAAATCAAGAAAATGACCATAATTACGAAAATCACGAAAATTACCCAAAAAGGCAAAAACGAGATTATTGTAAAAACTAAAACTACTGAGAATCCAAAGAAGACCAGAATTGACAGAAGTCGATTCGGACTTAGAAATCTCAATTTATTACGAAAACAAACTTTCCTAAAACAGCAAAAACGGCATTTTCAGGCCTTAAACAATGGAATTCAGCTAAAAAAGGTTATGCCTCATGAGTAAAGCTCATGAATATTGAAGATATCGCTGAAACACATCAACTGACCAAGTTTCACATCATTCCGACTTTATCGCCCGGACTAGTAAGATTGAAATGGCATTTTTCCTTGGCCTTTTTCCGATCCCACCCCTCCATATATTCCAATGCCATGTAATCCAATACTGCTGCATCATTCTCCCCAGGTTGGAGAAAATTCTTCCTCGAATTTCCTACAATATCATCATCAAAAGAATCGCCATTAAAAGGAATCAAATGCTTTATATTAAACACATCATGAGTACGAATATGGCTGGGAAGCTTCAGGCGATAAGCATTTAGATTAATCTTCTCTAAAATTTCAAGTGGTCCTATCTTCTTAGCAACAAGTTTATTATATTCCCCCAAAGCAAACCTGTCCTTTGTGAGGACTGCCCAAACAAAATCGGCCACGCCAAACTCCAAATGACGTCGTTTTTTGTCAGCAGCCAGCTTGTATTTCTTTGCAGACTGTAATAGATTTTCTTGCACCTGTTGATGAATCTCCTGTAACCCTTGAACAAAATGTTCAACCTTTCCATTGATCCTAGTCCTGCTAGGAAGAGGCAACAAATCTAATGGGCTACGAGGAACCAATGTGTAAACAACATAAAAAGGACTGAACCCAGAACTTTTGTTGACAACATCTTTGTACGCAAATTCAGCTTGGCTAAGTTTCAGATCCCATGACCGAATGTTATCCCCCACCAAACATCTCAACAAATCTCCCAGTGCTCAGTTCACCACTTCAGTCTGTCCATCCGTTTGTGGGTGATATACACTACTAAAATCCAACCTCGTATTGACCATCTTCCAAAGGCTCCGTTAGAAGTGACTGAGGAATCGAGTGTCCCGGTCAGAAACGATTGTCGTAGGTAATCCATGAAGACAATATATCTCTCGTAAGAACAATTAGGCAACCTTTACAGCATTAGTAGTTTTCTTGCATGGAATAAAGTGAACCACCTTGGAAAATCGATCAACAACCACATAAATGGAATCGAAACCTCGATGAGTTCTTAGTAATCCCAAGACAAAATCCATACTCAAATTTGTCCATGGTTGAGTAGGAATAGGCAATGACATGTACAGACCTGCGTTAGTTGCTTTCCCTTTGGACAATTGACAGATCCTACATCTTTCAACATATCTCTCTGCTTCCTTCCAAATTGTTGGCCAAAAATAGAACACCTTGACTAGCTGAAGAGTTCGCTCCCTGCCCACATAACCTTTACCATGTAATTCCTTAATAATTTGTAGACGCAAATTACAATCAAGAACACAAAGTTCATTTCCCGAAATAGAAATCCATCCACCAACAAAAATTCTGATTTTCCCCCGCTCGAACAGCAGTCATCACCTCAGAAAAGTATGTGTCAGAATCAAATAATTCACAAAAGGAATCAAATCCTGGTACCTAGACAGTCATCGCAGATAATAAACTGACTCTTCGACTCAGAGCATCGGCCACACAATTTGTAACACCTGTCTTTTGCTTTAGAACAAACGCAAACTGCTATAGGTAGGCGGACCATGAAGTATGTCAAGCAGAGATCTTATCTTGGCTATGGAGGTGCCGCAACGAATCATGATCAACGTACAAAATGAATTCACAATGGAATAAATAATGCCGTCAGTTTTTCATCGCTTGGAACACAACATAGAATTCTATGTCATACGTGTTGTAACGAACTCGAGACCCCGTCGGTTTCTCACTAAAATATGCCACCGGCTTACTAGCTTGCTCAAAACAGCTCTGATGCCTACTTTGGAGGCATCACTATGTAATTCAAATGGTTGAGCAAAATCGGGTAAGACTAGAATAAGTGTTGTTGTCAATTGCTCTTTTATTTTCTGAAACCCTTCTTCTGCTTCGGATGTCCACTGAAACTTGACTCCCTTCATACATTCCGTGACAGGAGCCATAATGCTACTGAAATGCAGAATGAACCGGCGGTAGAATGACGCCAATCCATGAAAACTGCGAACTTCGGTGATTGTTTTTGGTCAGGGCCACTGCCTCATTGCCTCAATTTTGGACTCATCCACCTGTAGTCCCTCTCCAAAAATAACGTAACCCAAAAAAAAAAAAACACTTTCGACGTCATAAAAACATATTTTTTTGTTGCCGTAACAAATCTCTCCCTGTGTAGAACACATCACTTCTCGAATGTGCTGAATATGCAACTTAGGGTTTACACTGTAAATCAAGATATCATCGAAATATACAACAACAAACTTACCAATAAATGGTCGAAGGGCTTGGTTCATTACTCTTAAGAAGGTACTGGGCGCATTTGACAACCCAAAAGGCATGACTAGCAACTCATATAATCCCTATCGTGTTTTAAATGTCGTATTCCATCCAGCTCCCGGTCGAATACGAATCTGATGGTACCCACTCATTAGGTCCAGTTTGGTAAACACACTCTCCCCACTTAGCTGATCTAACAAATCATCCAGTCTCGGTATTAGAAAACAATACCTTACTGTGATCTTGTTAATTGTGCGACTATCGACACACATCCTCCATGTTCCATCTTTTTTGGAATTAACAGGGCGGGCATAGCGCACGGGCTAAGACTCTCTCGAATATGCCTATTTGAATGTAGCTCATCAACCTGTCTCCGTAATTCTTCATGCTTGGTAGGACTCATACGATAATGTGGCTTGTTTGGTAACATAGCCATTGGCTCAAGATTGATATAATGTTAAATATCACGTAGGGGTGGAAGTCCTTCCAGTAGTTCCTCCGGAAACACATCAGCAAATTTCGAAATCAGAGAAGCTGCAACTTTAGGAACTTCCAGTTCAGCATTTGTCTCTTTTCCCACTAACACATACACTGTTTCCTGATTCATTTACCTCAAGCTCAAATTTTGCATAGGAGAGTAAATTAGTATTTTCACCAGATGACTTCGTCTTTTCTGAAGGTTTACTTGGCAGTAGCACAATCTTAGTATCATGGAAAACAAACGAACAAGTATTTTTAAAATCATCATGATGAACTTTTCTATCATATTGCCACGGCTTCCCTAACAACAGGTGACATGCATCCATATTCACCACTTCACACCACATTTGATCCTTGTAGTTAGACCCCATAGAAAACAAGATTAATGCCCATTGTGACACTGTTACATCTCCTCCCTTTTGCAACCAAGCTAACCTATACGGTTTTGGATGTTTTTCTATCTTTACTCCTAATTTTCACACCGCTTTGGATGACACAATATTCTCACAACTTCCCTCATCTATGATGAGTCGGCACACCTTACTAAGAATGGTACAAGTAGACTGAAAGATATTATTTTGAAGCCAATCTCCCTCTTCAGTCTTTGGTGCCAAACAAGTATGTCGCACCATTAACATTGTTCCCGTGTCGCCGTCTACCAATTCTTCACTCGCCACTTCTCCTGCACATACTTGCGGATCCTCAACTATTTTCGCATCCTCCTCATTAAATTTTACAGGATCAATGAACAATACCTTTTTTACTGGTCTTTGACATTCCGACAATGTATGTTCCGTCTCTCCACATCTGAAACACCGAAATTCACCCGTAGTTGCCCTAGGGGTTTGAAAATTATTCGTAGGATTCCGTTGTGCAGAAATTGAACTGCCTCCGGCACCTATGCGGTTCCCAGAATCGTCGCCACTACCATTGCTTCCACTTGTCCTATTTCGAATGCTAGAACCTCCTCTGAAACTCAAAAACAGTCCATTGCTAGATTTTTGAGACAAACTTTTCTCTAATTGTAATGCCCTTTGATGTGCCTCTGTCACCGTTACTAGATCAAATAGATTAATCATATCGAGGATGTGCGTTCGCAATCCTCCATAGTAGCGCGACACCAACTGATCTTGTGTCTCTTGAATCTCGTTCCGCCCTAACAATTGATTGAACTCTGTGGCATATTCTTTAATGGATCTCATGCCCTGACGCAAATTCTGTAATCTCTAGTACATCAACCTCTGGAAATTGTGAGGTAAAAACTTAGCAAGCAGCTTTCGTTTCATCTTCTCTCAGTCATAAATCTTGGGTTTTCCCTAACGATTCCTTGTAAGTTTGAGTTGCTGCCACCATGCCGCTGCTCGACCTCGCAGTCTCGTGGCCACCAATGCCACCTTCTCTTTCTCTGGAACTCTATTGAATTATAGGATTTCTTCAACAATTCCAACCCACTCGAGGAACTCCTCTGGCTGCATACTTCCATGGAATTCCGGAACCTCTGTCTACATCCCTGACTCCCAACGTCTGATGTCCTTAACTTTGTCATCAGTGTTGCTTTCAGCTTCAGGCCTTTGACGGCGTTGTGGTTGTGGTTTCGAAATCTTTTCCTCTTCGTCACTGTCACCACTCGTTTCAAGATTTAAGTTTTGAAAAGGGTTTTAATTGGCCCTCATCATTGTAATCTGCTTCCTTAATTGCTCAACCTGTCGCTCCAATTGTGCCACGCGGTCACATTCGATGGCTTCGTCTACGAGCATCTGGTTTAGACGTCTTCTCGGCGACATGATGATGTCGTCCCAAATGAACACGGCTCTGATACCAAACTGATGTAGTGGAAGCTCTGTTGAGAAAAACCTGCAAGAAACAAATTGAAAACAACATACTAAAGTTCCGTTGATTCACTCTCGAACACCGGAATATTAGGCTTCAAATTCGTTGATTCATAAAGAATGCCAAAATTGGGAGATAATTAGATAAACTCTAAATTTTATAAATCAAAAACTGATTGGCCTTTCAGCTTACACGTTTATTTAAAGCAAAAAAATCCTAACCCTAATCATATTCCTTGCAAATCAAGAAAACGACCCTAATTACGAAAATCATGAAAATTACCCAAAAAGGCAAAAACGAGATTATTGTAAAATCTAAAACTACTGAGAATCGTAAGAAGACCGAAATTGATGGAAGTCGATTCAGACTTGGAAATCTCAATTTATTGCGAAAACAAAACTTTCCTAAAACAGTAAAAACGGTCTTTTCAAGCCTTAAACGATAGTATTCAGCTAAAAAAGAGTATTTCACACGAGCAAAAGCTCGTGATTATTGAAGATCTTGCCGAAACACATCAACTGACCAAGTTTCACGTCATTCCGACTCTGTTGCCCAGACTAGTAGGATTGAAATGGCATTTTTCCTTGGTCTTTTTTCGATCCCACCCCTCTATATATTCCAATGCTATGTAATCCAATGATGCTGCATCATTGTGCATCTTTGAAAATCCATCATTGCGAATCATCACCGCCAAAAATAGGGAAGGATAACTTCATATGGGTGTTACTGCGATCTAGCATGGTGTGGAGGGTCGGGGAGGTTGATTGCGTGGTAAGGGAAATGTGTGACTCGTAAAAGCAATCCACAAAATGTTTATTGCTTTTATATGGGAGTTTCTCAAATGCACAGTCATCAAATATCGGTGGTTTATCAAAATTGATAAAAACCTCCGCCGATACATATGTATCATCGAAAATCTCCGAAAGATATGTGGCTAATTGTGTTTGAAAAAATGATAGAGATTGAAGTTCATCCATAATGGTTTGAAGGGTATTTTGGATTTGGACGAAGGTAGACTCATAACGAGTTAGAACTTCAAAGACTCTGTTACGAAACATATGTCCATGGGACTGAACTGCTCTAATACCATTGTTATGTATTTTTCAGATCCAAGAAAATACATAAAGAAAATTTAGAGAAGTGATAGAAAGAAATACATGAGGGAGATAATTTACTTTTCAATATATTCAATCATACGTACTCAATTCAAAGAGGGCCTTTTATAAGCTTACAATATCATCTGACTCTAAAAGAAAGAAACAACAATAGACTCTGAAAACAAGGAAATAACTACCCATTAAGGAACACTAACAATCCACTATTGCAATAACAAATGCACTAACAAATCCACTATTGATATTCTAATAACTAACTACTTATTTGATCCTACATTATGACTTGGTCTCATACTGAACGTTGATGTTGTTTATTCACGTATCATTCCACCCCTCTCAAATTATCCTTGTCTATAAGGATAAAATTGAGATATGTTATGGTGGGATATTTTGGTAGATTGTTTTGCGGAAGCAGTTTCATACTGCGTTTCGTCGGTATAGAATGAGACTTTAGTTGGTTGCTTTTGTTTTTGGGTTGGTGGAAGAATGTGGTGGTCATGGGCTCTTTTTGGTGGTAGTGTGGTAGGAGTTATGAAGACGGCGAACGCAGCGGCGGGTGTGGAAGTAGGCAGGATTTGGTGTTGTAACCAATCCAAGTAACGGACTGCCACCTATAAGACTTGAAGTTGAACAATTTTTTTAATAATTTTATGGTCATTAACTGTGTGGTGTGGAGTGATGGTGAGTGGTGGTTGAAATTTGGGTTAGTGAGTTTTTGAGAGGTATGGTAGGTTGGGTTTGTTGTAATTGTAAGGCTTTTATTTCAACAAGGATTTGGTTGAAACGTGATTCGTGACAGGCCAGGGTTTTGTAAACATCGTTACGGAACTCGGCATCCAAGGAACTGAACGAATTTGATAATACTGTTAGCATCTTCATTGTGTTCACTTGACATTTGGATTTGAAGGTAAGATAGCATGCAATGACTAAAATGAATTATTGTAATTCCCATTAGTGGACTGCAGAGATCTTTCTCCATTTGCATTTGATTAAATGAGTATCACTGCAAATTTTGTGGTTAAAATATGATCAAACCTGAATTCTCCCACTCAAGTACTCAACATCAAAATACATATAACCTCTCATTTTTTTTTTATTAGAATACACCTTTTAATTTTCACCAATTTGAACATTTTCAAGGATAAATTACAAATCGGTTTCAAGGATAAATTTTATCAATAGTGTTGATGGTGATTTTTGAATCGTTGAAAAGTCAACCATTCAACAATAATTTTATTAAAGATGATAATACATAAATATAAGAAAATAAAGACTAATCACAGTATTTACATGGAAAACCCTAAGACAGGAAAAAATCAATGGTCATCTGAATGACGAGAGAAAGAATATCACTATGAATAATATTGTTACACTCTCAATACTCTCTCACTCTCTCTCTCAAGTTCTTTTTCTCCTTTATTTAATATTTGAGAATAACTGTCTCTTAACTGAATAATACAAGTGTATTTATAGGTGTGATAGGGTATTTTCCTAATCCTTGGTGAGCAACTAAAGGATTGATGAGATCATATCTATGTAGGATTATGAGGAGATCATATTTTCTAAGATTCTGATTTGCATGCCTATTTGGGAGTTAATTTCTTGATAGTGATTAGTCTTCTTGATTCTAGGAATTATTTACAGTATAGAGCTTTGGAGTGATTGTGATTGAGATTCCTAGAATTGGGGAATCTCTCCCAATTTGGAAGTCTCTAATTTTAGGAATAATTGTCTTGTTTCCTTATTGGAGATGACTTGGAGAGATAAATTCGAGATTCTATATTTTGAACGTGGTGTTACCACGTGTTGTGTGTTGACATGCTGATAACATGGCCTAGCTTTGACTTTCAGCTGATGCGGATCAATGTGTTCCATAAATCCTGTCTTTTTTGATGACGTGTCAAACTCTTAAAAAATATCTCTAACAATACCTCTTAAATCTGCGAGGTGGGTATCAACGATCTACTCCCCATAGCGAGCTGGTACACCACCGAAGTGGATTTACTTACTTTTGAAATTGTTGTCATTTGATTATATCACTTTCCTTCTGTACTTCAAGTTTCACATTCCTTGCTGATTTCTTAAGACATGCTCCATTGGCTGTTGATTCTTCCTTGCTTTTTTAATTTTAATTATACTCCAACGTTTACTTCATTGTGTAGAGAATCTCCTTCAATGGCGAAATCAGATAAAATTTTGAAGCTAAGTGCTCAAGAATGTTTTGATGATTCCGAGGTCGATAACCATAAGAGTAACCAATTAAGGTTTTCTCTCAAGGTGTCTTACACCTTTGGTAGTGAGATAAATGTGTCAATGATGCCGCTCTAACGAAGTATTCCGATTATAACCTTTCTTTCTGTGGAGCTCAAGCTCTCTAGAGATTGTGCTACTTAGGATCTACCCCCTAAGTTTGCTACCATGTATATGGGTCTACGCTGAGTTTGGGGAATTGTTTTTCTTGGAGTCCACTATCTAATACTATCTTCATTTTCTAGTCGATGGTGTGGTATGTAATCACTTTACTTCTTTAACACTTGGCTGATCGTTTTCTTGCAAAAGCCAAGTTATCGTCTGCCCAATTGACTCTGAACAACCGTCAGGGGTTTGTTGAGCCTCTGCTTGTTATGAGAAAATATGGGTTATCCACACCCTTCCACTCATGAGATAAAGCATCTGATCTCACTACGGTCCTCTAAATCAGATTTGTTTTTTATGGTGGCCTTTTCTCATAAGAGATGGCTAGACGAATGCTGAAAGACATGCCAAGGCTAGAGATTTCATATTTTCTATCATGTACTCGCCGTGGTTTTTGGCTAATTGTGACTCACTTGCTATTTTTTCTTGTGCATTTTTTGGACGATGTCTAATCTTGAGGCTTCAGAAAAAGAGAAGGTCTATTTAGGCTCTCATGGGATTAACTTTCAGAACCAGATTGCATGTTATGAGTCCGACGAGTCTGTTATTCGAGACGAGTACACCGGATGATCACTTCGCTCAAGAAGTTGGTCGAAAGGACCATTAATGCCCAACTATTGAACAAAGAGCTGAGAAGACAAAGTATTTAGCCTAAGGTTTGATGAATTAGCTGAATTAAAGCCTTAAGTTTGTGTAGTGTTTCAAGAAGTCTATTGCATATGATGTCTTCGCAAGTTCGAATATGAGGTGAAACTGGTATATAAGTTTTATTCGACCAAGAATCATGCCAATGAGAAGGAAATGAAAATGGTTTCAGTGCTCTATAGATGAGTTTCTCGAGATTGCTACCAATACTGTCAAGTATAGCCGCAAATCTTGGTGTTCCTATTGTCGTTATCTCAAAAGATCATTTGTAGATGTATCTTGAGATTTCGAAAAGTTCAAATTGCCATATACTCGAAATGATTAAGAAGACAACTTTTTCCTATTTGAAAGAAGATTTTGATATAGGCCCCCCTACTATGTGTCATTGTGATCTATTTGATGGCGAATAAGATCTATAATGGCCGAGTGACGATATTATCTTGACTAATGTGGTTGGCTGTGGAGAAGATAATGTCGCCACAACGAGTAAAGTGGCAAGAGGAATAGATGGTCGACCCGAGAGGGTTACCAAATACGGAGTTGTATTTTGTTCTTTTCGTAAGGTCTTCTGGCAATATTCCTTTGATTTCGATTGTGTCTGACGAATTGCCTTGTCTATACAAGCCTGGATTTTTGAGATCTTTTTCTTTTGATCTCGTCAAGCATCGAAATGAGCTTGGCATTTCTTAAAGAGCTAAAGAGTCAAACAGCTGAATAGTTGAATAGATGGTCAAGGTGCCTTATTGAATAGCTAAATCGAGCTGAGTTGTCTTAGTGAGCTGAATATCTCTGACAAGTTGAATTGCTCCGCCGATTTGAATTCCTTCGGCTAGCTGAATTGCTCTAGCAACTAGAGCCTGTTTATACTTGCAAATGGATGTGATATATGCAGTTGTTTCTACACGTGGTGCTTCCATGTGTTTTTCTTTGACCTTCTAATGAGTGTCTATATTTTGAGATGGTTTCCAACATTTTGATATTTTGTTGAATTTAGGCGTGTTATCATAGGTGCTGCCTAATCTTTAACGTTTTACCGAATTTATGTGTGTTATCTTGGGTGTGGCCCAGTCTTTAGCGCTTTGTTGAATTTGAGCGTGTTATCCTTGGTGTTGTCTAGTCTTTAACGCTTTGTTGAATTTGGGTGAGTTATCCTGGGTGCTACCCAGTCTTTAACGTGAACTAATACGTGTTATCCTGAGTGCTGCTTAGTCTTTAACGTAGCGAGGTAGCCAGATTACTGATAGTGCTTCGCACAGATCAAGTCGGCAATGCTTTATATCAGGTTAAGTTTCAGTGTTTAACACTACTCGTCCGTGTTATTCTAGGTGATTCCCAGTCTTTAACGTACAAGGTGGCTGGATAAGGTCGGTGGCGCTTTATCCTAGTGTATGTCCCAGTGTATAACGCTACTCGAACCTTTAGCTAGAATGAACTGGACTTTACTGTTGCGAGGTGCTGCAGCTTGGTGGCATTTGCACGCTGACCAAGGTGTCGTAGCTTGGTTCTGTTTGCATGCTGACCAAGGTGTCGCAGCTTGGTGGCTTTTGTACACTGACCAAGGTGTTGTAGCTTGACGGTGTTTGCATGCTGAACAAGGTGTTGTAGCTTGGTGGCGTTTTCACGTTGACCAAAGTGTTAAGGGCGAGGTTGTTTCCTCTTCATGCCTGAATCTGGACTTTGGGTGCAAGGTTGTTTCCTTGCCATGCGCAGTGTACTTTGCGTTCCAATGCTTAATTTAGCGAGGTGTCTTGTACTGGTGGCATTTGTGTGCTAACCGGGATTTTGGCGGTGAGGTTATTGCCTTGTCGTGTGAGGTCCTCGCCTTGCCATGTGCGAACTGGGAGTTTAGCGGCGAGGTTGTTGCCTCACCATATGTAAACGTGTAATTGCCTCCTAGGTATAGGTCGTGTTTGTAGAAAAGGTTTTGTCGTTGTATTTCTCTCCATGCTTAAATGCTTCTCGAATTCATTTCATGTTAGTGAGATGATTTTGAGTTTTTACGAGCTGGTGGAGATATAAAATTATTGATGCATGCAACCCTGCAGGGTAAATTGTATTGCCTCATGAACCATAGATCACCAAAATTAGTCAGAAAATTAACACACTTTTATAATCAAAGTTTTTGAGTAACCTCTTATCCGCGAAGTTGTTATATGTTCTTCGGTAGTTGATGATATGGAGTAAGCCGATAATTGGCCGATGTAATCTTATTTTAGAGTTTTACCACTATGTATGACCCAAAAGCGCGGGAAGTTATCTTATCTGGGCTAAACTTGATGGTCACCTGATTGACCAAAGCAATTGTTAGTATCACGGGCCAATCACAGGTTCTGATGTGAATACTTTGCCTTTGATCAAGCTGTCGAGGTAGAGATGGTCTGTTATTGTTCAAATATTCAAGTGTGTCATTACGAAACTTGATTTCTACACGCTGCGATGAAGCTCGATTTCTCTACTAAAGTTTTAAACTTGATTTTCTATGCCAATCATGCAAGTAAAATTTGCACAAATAACAAATAGGCATTTTAATAATGCCGAATAAAGATGGTTAGATTTATGTGTAGTACTGCTGAGGGTCAATTTTTCGGATATGGCATAAATGAATCCATGATAGGTGATTTGCATGTAAAAGACCATATGGCTGATATGCTAATTTAAGCAGGCAATGTTGCTTGCAAAAATATGTATGTGCGTAATATATATTATGTATAAGAGAAACATATGGAGATATCACATGTGAGTGTAATGTCAAGACAAATATGTAAAAGCTAAGAATGCTGTATATTTGTATATGAAAATAGATCAATATATAAGGAATTGATCGTAACTGATTAAGTTTTGACAACAAAAATTAGTGTTCAAGTCTCATAATTTTGTTTTTGACCTTGTACTTGTGTGGTGCATGTCAAACTATAAAAATAAGACGATGCATCAAGCATAAAGATGCTAACTTTACCCATAATGACATCGAATAATGTAAATCCATTATTTATTTTTTGAAGTATGGAGGCTTTGTTAATACAAGTCTTACAAGTTTTGAATCACAAAATTAACTTTTCTCATGACTAGCGAGGTTCTCAAAGAGGCATAATGTCCATATAACACTTTTTAGAAGAAAAATAAAGATGCTTGCCAAAAAGAAAATAAATAGCTAGAATGAAAACTATTTGTTTGGCAAGGGTAACGATGCATCTTGAAAGCAAAATAATTCGTGTAAAAGATAGATGATTTGGTTGAAAATTATGTCGAATGCCTAGGGTAAAAACATGTATTGTGAGACTTCTAATTTTAACAATATATTGGTAGATTCAAAGCATTTTAAATAATAATAAGCAGTATGATATTCTACTGAGTTATTGATAGAGATACGATATGGTGCTAACTTCGACCGACAAGTAATAGCATAGCACGTGAGTATGTGTAAGTCGCGCAGCGAAAAATGATAGGGTTTTAAAAATTATTTGGGACCTTTTTCGCTATACACGAATATGAGAAGGATTCAATTAATACCTTTGAAGTTTTCTACTTCATTTATTTTCGATTCGTTACCACTAAGCGTTTTGAGCTATGACCCGCGATCTAATAACTTGCGTGTGGGCACGTCAATGATGCAGTCAGGACTAGATGGAGGTTTACAGAAAATTCGAAAGACAACACCTTGTCTTCTTTCTTGTTCAGCCGTCCACCTGCAAGAGAGAACAAAACAATTCTTTTTCCTTTTCTTTTGCCTTTGCCGCACCTCACTTTATGTATTAGGTTTTGGTTGTCTTTTGTTTCCCGATAAGTATATCTTATATACTAGGATTCTAGGGTTTTGTTAACCAAGTCAAAATAGGATTATAAATCTTTTTTAATTCGGTCACCACTAGGATTTGAACCTTTGACATCTAGGATTTAAAATGATCTTTATTATTTTTAATCCTTTTGTTTTAGTCATAGTTCGAACCTGTAACCTCCTATTAATAAATAAATAATAAATAATTCTCAATTATTAATATACTAATCAAATAATCATATTATTTAATTAGTTTCATGAATTAATTCATGTCACTTTCGTAACATAATTAATTTGGACTATCCAATTAATTAACCGTGACCCTTGTTACCAATATCCGTAAGGGCTAGTAAGGGGACCTAATGAACCCATAGTTTTGAGCTCAATAATACTTAGAAACTGGTTTGCAACCTGCACGATGTGCATGTATTGTAAAATAAAACGTAATAATAAGTTAAATGGTCATTAGTTAATTTAAAGGTCCAATATATTGAATGCATTGTAGATGAAGAACAGTTTTGTAGTATTTGTATATATTTACTTTTTTACCATATTGAACATTTTATGTTAATTTCAATTCATCAGTTTGTTACACATTCTAGAGGATCTTATATTTATATATATATATATATATCATTACCTGCACTGATTTTTTAAATATAATAAGTGAAATTTAATACAACATTAACATATTTAGCAACCATACCACTTACCAAGATTTCATGGAACAAACAACGAATGTTTGTTTTTTCCACTTTCCATATGAAAAAACACTAATGTTAAGAGAACAAAACAATTTTTTTTATAAAAAAAAAAGTCTTTATTTCTACATTGAATGGGCAATGATTAAAATGAATTTGTCTTACTCTTTGATTTTGGTTAAAATAAAATAATAAAAAATCTTAATTTACATTCCAAGATGAACACAGTGTCAAGGCTCAAGAATACAAATGAAAATTTAATTAATCATCAACTTACAGTAATTAATCATTAAAAATAATCAAGTTGTTAGGTTACGAACACCATTGGCAAATCAATTCGATGTTCACTCCTCATTTGCAGGCCGATCGGAAGGTAGGAATACAAAAAGGATTTTAAAAGGAAAATGGAAAATTTTAATATTTATTAATAATATCAATGTTAATTGTTGGATAGGAAAGGGTATTTTTTTTCTTTTTCATTTTCAAATTACCATTATTACTTAACCCATCACATGTCTAGCTTATGTTATAAGGAATACTGAAAGGACCACAGTACATAATGTGTGTCATTAGTTGGACTGTTAGGAGGTATCAGTTGATTTCTTTAAATGCTATATAAGTTTCACAACAATTAATAACTTTAAAGACTTAGAATTTCAATCATGTTCCTTCTTTACTAAGTAGTTTCAATGCACATTTATTCAGTACCATGCAAGCTAACATAGTAACGGACGAACAACCTCTCTAGTTCTCACTGTTTACAACTGATATTCTTAATGAAACTTTAATTTTGTTCATTTATTTTCAATTTTATTAAAAATTATTACAATTAACAACTTATCAAATATTATAATATATATTATATAGATAAATAATTAACAATACTTTTTTTTTTTTTGAAATATTACAACTAATTAACAATACTTAAAAAATAATTAATAAGAATTTATGGCTTGTTGGCAAAATAAATAAATAATTATTGCTTGTCTTTTAAATTTACCAAATAATATAATACTTTTAAAAAACAATTAAAAATTAAAAATCAATTATGAGATTGGTTTAAATAATTTATTAATTATCCCATCAATTACGAGAATACTTCTTGATTATCTATAATTATTAAAAATTATTACAATTAATAACTACTTAGTAGCTTTGGCAAATAAAAAAGAATTTATTTCCTATCTTTTAAACTTCCCAAATAATGTAATACTTTAAAAAATAAATAAATAAATAAATACTAAAAAATAAAAAAATTGACTATCCCATTGATTATGTGATTGCCTTTTCATAACCTATTAAAAAAATAAAAAAAATAAAAAAAATAAAAAAAAAATTGGCAAAAAAATAAATTATGGATTATCTTTTAAACTTACCAAATAATGTGATACTTCAAAAAAAAATATTAAAATCAACTATAAGATTGATTAAAATAATTTATTTACTATCTCAATAATCACTTTATAGCCTCTTAATTATCTATAGATTTTTTATGTAGAAAAAAAAATTTAAATTATTAGAAATTATTACAATTAATAACTGATTAATAGCTTTGCAATAAGGAAAAAAAAAAAAAAAGATTTATGGTTTGTCTTTTACCCAGAGGGGTAATATCATTAAATGTCTTTGCTATATTAATCACTTTAGTCCTTTGTTTTTTTCAAAATACATCACTTAAATCTTTCTGTTAGTTACCCGTTAGTCAAAGACTAGGGATTGCAAAATTCCCCGCGAGGACGGGGCCCCGTGGGGACCCGCACTTTTGGGGTGGGGATGGGTTTCAATTTGGTGGGGATGAAGATAGATGGTCTAACCTGCAATGGGAATGGGGCGGGGATGGGTTTTATACTCCCCATCCTGCCGTGCCCTGCCTCGTCCCGCTTAAAATAATACTTAATTAAACTACGTAGTTTCAAAAAAAATAAATATATCTAAATAAAAAAAAAAGAAATATATATATATATATATATATATATTAACCATAACTTTACATCTTTCCACCGTTATTTAACATAAAGTGACAAAACAAAATACTATTAAAAAAAAAAAAACCCTAGCTGCTAACTTCAACTCTAAGTCTCTAATCCTCAAACAACTCGAAGTTCACCGTTCAAGCTTAAACCTTAAACACAAGAGGACATACAGTAAGTTTCTTTCTCAAATAACTTTTAAAATTAAAAGTTTAATAACAACAGTTTTTTTTTTTTTTTCAAGTTTATTACTTTAATAATTTTCAACTCTTGAATTAAATTTAATTCGTTTATCAATACTTCAAGTATGCACAAATATGTCTACAGATGCACTAGAAAGTGAAGACTCAATATTGGTGTCATTAAGAGAAAATTGTGTAAACACAGAAGAACAACATAGGGTGGAAACAAACCCAATTGAATGTGATGACGATGGCATCAAAAGAAAAAGAAGGTGCACATCAGTTATGTAGGAGCATAACTGATAAAAAAAAATTGAATATAACTATCATATTCAATAGTTATACATTTGATATTTAAATAAATATATATATATATATATATATATGGGGTAAATGGGGTAAATGGGTAAGGGATGGGGAAAGCACTCCCCGCTGTACCCAACCCCGCCCCAACCCGCTCCATCTATAGTGAGATGTTATGAGGGGATAGGTTTTCAAAAAATAAATTGGGTGGGATGCGGGAAAGACCACCCCGCCCTGAACCCACTACATTGCCATTCCTATCAAAGACAATAGATACAAGGACATTTTTATCTTTAAAACATTACATTTCCAATATGCAAATTAATTAAGAATCTTTCCAACGTGGGTCATAGTAAATATAATATAAAAAATTAAAAGACAAAAAAACAATTTGAAAAAACCAAAAAGAGAAATTGGAAAGTGGGAAATTTATTTTAAGAAGAAAAAAGAAAGGACCCACTTTTTTTTTTCTTTTCATTTTTTCTCTGTGCTTCCTCCTCTCGTTTCTTTCTCCCTTTCTCTCTATTTCCTCTGACTCTCCATCTTCAAGTCTTAGTCCAACTCAATCTCAATCTCCCATCTCCACCTCAAATTTTAAAAAAAGAAAAATTATTCACAATCTTTTTGATTACGAGATTGCCTTTTAATTATCTATTGATCTGTTATTTGTAAAAATAAAAATAAAAAAAAATTAAAAAAAAATGACAAAAAAAAAATTATATTTTGTCTTTTAAACTTACCAAATAATATAATATTTATTGATAAAAAAATTTTATAATTAATGTTAAATTATGATATTGGTTAACATAATTTATTCATCAGATTATTAATTACGAGATTGCCTCTTGATTATCTATAGATATAAATTAGTGTATTTTATTAACTATTAATGGAGTGTTTTGCATTTTGAAAAAAAAAAAATTAATGTAGTGAATTTGGAATTTAACAAATTATTAATTAATTAATTCAATATAATTTTTTTTAAAAAACTAATTAATGGCAAAGACTTTTCACACTTGCACCTCCATTATAGAAATATTATATAGAGAAAGCAAGGGAGAGAGCGAATTCTTTTTTTAACCTTTTCAAACAAATAAAAAACTCATCTAAAAGAAAATTAAAATGAGATAACATTGGAATAGAGATTGGTTAAGAGAATTTAATCATTATCCCAATAAATATGGGATTGCATCTTGATTTGTGATTTAGAGGATCACCTCTTGATTGCCTCTTGGTTTGTGATTTATGACAAAATCTTTCCCACCTAATACAAATTTTTAATTAATTATGAAACATATTCTGATTAATGATCTTAATAAATATGGAGAATTTGATTTTGAATTTGACTTTGAATTTATCAACTTATTAATTAATAAAATAAGTAATAATGAGTAGTGTTAATTTCTAAACTTAGGAAAGGAAACACTATATCTATCGTTTGATGAATATAATAATAAAATAAATATACCAAATATTTGAAAGAATTATGGGGTTGACTTTCGACATTATGGAATAATCTGTTAAGTTACCAAGTCTAGATTATAAGAAGTTCAAAACACCTTTGCATTATATAAAATAACAACACAAAAATTAAAATAAAAAACAATAGAGGATGCCTCAAAATGCATTAAAAGGAACACAAAAATCGATCTAAATTTTTTTTTGATATAAAATGGACTCCTTATTCTTTCATATTCATAGAAAACTCCAATGAACAAAACACTCATAACAAAGCCCTTATTTACGATAAGCTAGATGCTAGAATTGGTAAATGATGTAAATTCTTGCTTTTGTGAACCTAAGTGCCTGTAGAGATCGAGGACCTTGTTTGGTCATGTCAGCTTTACCATAATTAATCCCCAAAGAGCCGACTCCTTGTAAAAACCATAATCTGCAAATCAACCCACAAAAGACATAAGTTAATTTGCACAACATAATATAGTAAAATTAGAAATGCAAATTTTGGAGAGAAAAAAAAAACATAAACGGAGAAAATGGTATTTGATAAAATAAAAGAAAACAGACGAAAAACATGGATTAAAATGATTTTCTTTGAAAAGCTAGAGAGAGAAAGAGAAATGGGGACCTTAAGTATTGGATGCATATATATGGGGTGGTGGCCTCTATATAGTGAAATATTAGAGTTAAGGAGTCAAAGATTGTAATGAATTATTTAAGAACTCTTCATATTACCGTATATAAGTATATAACTAATTAACAATACATATTAAATAGGACAATTCATATTATGCAAGGGAGATGAACCAATAACAAAGAATTTAATGTCAAAACTTCATTATTAGATAGATTTTATGAGTTTATGATGAGAAGTACATCTGAAAACCAAAGGTTTTTTTAGTTCAAAAAAAATTGAAGGGTTGTTTAATTAATGGAGAATTAAAATGAATATAAAAAAACTATATATAATTTAAAGCCAATACTTCCAAATAAATACATTAATGCATTTAAATTTAAAGTTATAAAAAAAAAAAACAAAAGAAAATAATAGAGAAAAAAGGAAGATAGTTATTATAATTAAGTAATAAATATCTTGAATTTAATGACAAAGCCCTAAAAAAAGAAAGAAGAGCAGAGCAAGTGAGGGAGACGAAAATGGGGAAGGTTGGAAGAATATTGAATCTATATAACTATTATTCTGGTTTTGTTAATATTGATCGAATTTAATGCATTTATTAGATAGGTGGTGAATTGTGATTTAATGTCAAAAGCTCTCTCACGACGCCACATGGCGCCTATATAGATAATTAATTAAACTCTTTAATTAATATTTCATGATTATTAATCTCGGAGTTACTCCACTAAAAACCCGAGGTTGTATTCTCGTAACTGTAGATGTTTTACACAAACCAAAATGTTAGTGTCCATTGATATAACTATTACATATGGTATGATCCTCCACAAGCAGCTCATAAATAGAGTTAGGTCATAAAGTCTGTTATACCTCTCTAATTATATATTTTCCTTCAAATACCATTGATTCTCTAATGAATAATTATATTTTTTCTTCCTTTGCGGAAGAAGGAGAGCACTCTTAATCGTTCAAGTCCCGAATCAACTCTTAATGGAACTACTAATTTACTTCTCGCAAGAAGGAGTGGATTCCTCTATTGTGTGCATACCTTCCCAGCCACAATCCAAACCGTGATTCTAAGATACGGAGTTATTGATCGAAAATGTTACTCTAGTCTCACCCATGGTATGTCAAAAATCACAATCTAACTTGAAGGAGTCAGTAAGACACTCAGGATTTAGATCACCTATATACAGCCATCATCTGTCGATATATATGAATCTCTTCAACTAATAGATCTTGGTGATAGATTCATATTGATCATGGCCCAGTCCTATATGATTACAACATATAAGGTGCCTCCATTCTCATATCACCACAAGAATAGTATAGGATAAGACCACCGTACATTAGGGAATGGACCGCAGTTGTATATTAACCACAAATAAATTACCCAGCTTTATTGCTTTCTACGGACACTTTAGATTGCCCATCTCAAACCGAATTCCTCTGTATATGACATTCATATACTCAGTTTAAGATTACATCTAGGAATATTCTTGGATGTTTAGCACATATGATATAAGCGTATGAGTCATATTTATTGAATGAAAATATTACTTCTTTTATTAATGGATTTATAACATTTACAAATTACAGGCTTTAGGACATAAATCCCAACAGTATAAGCGTAAATCTGAGTTAGAATGAAAGCGCTTTTATCGAGATCACCGTCGTGATTAGGTTCTGAATCAGAATCATTTTTTTATTGAATTTTCAGAGACGGTGGTCGAATGTTTATTCTTGTATAATAAATCAAGAGGGAATTCCATTAAATAGACTAAATTAAGGCTTCATTCAAGAATATCAATCTTCAATAAGTTGATTGTTTTTATCCATTATTATAAGTGACTTCACGAAAATACCCTTGTTTTTTGAATTTAATAAGAAATATTTTTTTCAATTTAATGAAAAAACTTTTTCACTTCATCACTCAGACACATTAATAATCTGCTTCTCTTTCATCAATCGCTGTCTCTTTCTATCAACATTCTCTCTCTCCTAAACCGCTCTCTATCTCTCTACCCAACGTTCTCTCTCTCATCAATTTTCTTTCTCTACAATATAGAAAATGAACCCATCAACTATCGATTACACACATGACTCTTTTGTTTTTTAAATCTACTTGTACAACAGATATACATTGTCCACAAATCACTCGTCTCACATCTTTACAGTAACTGTTTCGTAATCGAAGATATATTATTTTTGTTTTTGTTTTTATTTGGAAACTCTTATAGGAACGTATGTTGTTGTTCTCTTGTGCTTAGGAAGAATGTGAAATCGATTTTGAATATTTTACGAACATTATTTTTGTTAAGGCAAAATCATTGGACGACGAAATATTGTATAATGTAAAGGTGTGTATATTTAATCGTGTAATCATATGTTCATGTATCTGTGCAATGGAATATATATTAAAGCATGTAGTAATATATTACTTTGGCATGATGTTTATGCAGAGTAATGGGTTTTTTTCCTTGTGATTTGACATACGATTGCTTAATGAAGACAATTGAAGATATTGTGAAGATTGATTCATCTAGTTGCAACATTGAATTAAGGGTTGTTATGACTGCTAGTGGGAAGCGTGCCATACCAAGAATTAAAAATGACAAATATGTGGCCTTTTTGATGCATGAAAAGTGGGTTATTCCATAAGCATATGTAACAACTGTTGGAATGAATCAGATGGTTTGCAATAACATGCAAAATGCCACAGAAATGCAAACCCAAATTCCTCCAAAAAGTGTTCTCTAACAATGGTTCCTGCATTTTCCCCAACCGTTTGCACAAAAATATTCTCAACCTTTTCAACAACCATATTCTCAATCTATTCAACAACCATATGCCCAACCTTAATTCCAAACATATGGCCAACCATCTCAACTACATACACAACAAAACAACATATTTCCATAATACATCGACCCTCAACAAGTGTATCAAAGCTTTTTTGCACAATTGACCCGCTCGTTAGAGCAACAAAATGTGTGGATCAATTCCATCAATGAAAGATGGCGAACATCACCCAACAATACCATCATCAGGCAAATAAACAATGTTAGTCGTTAATGATCCACCACCAACAATTAATGAGGCATAAGAAGACATTGAAACTAATAACGAAATAGGTGCCACTGCATCTGAATTTGAAACCTTAATATATAATGGACTGGATGACTTACATGAATAATACCTGTTTCAACAAGATGGTGATGGTGATGGTGATGGTGATGATAATGGTGATAGTGGTTGTGACTTAGATGGTGATGGTGATAGTGACAGTGGTAGTCGTTGTAACTTGGATGGTGATGCTGATAGTGATGGTTGTGGCCATAAAAGTGGTTCATCTCTAGTCCCTCAGAATTGGATAATTCCCGGTGCAGAGAAGTACTCAATCCAAACTATTAACAATAATGAACCATCGACTACTAATAGTAGCTTTTATAAAGGTAAGATTTATTCTGTCAAACAAGAGCTAAAACGGAATTGAGTTTTTTTTCACTGAAAGAATGGTTCGAGTTCAGAATCAAGAGGTTCGGTAAAGAGAGATTTGAAGTAGGTTGTAAGAATGACAATTGTATCTTCAAGTTAGGTGCAGTGAAAATGCATGAGGGGGAGTATTGGCATATTCAAAAATATAACAAGGAACATAGTTGCACCATCGACAGATTCCATGCTCGATTTCGACAAACTAGTGCTTGGGCTATTGGTGAATTGTATTCTCCAAAGCTTCGGAAGAACAAAAAGCAAAATATGTGACAAACAAAAAGCAACACAATCATATATTTCTTATTCAACAAATTCATATTCAAATCAATGACAAATGAAAAAAATATTAAATTTCATGATCCAAGTAACCAACCAATTCCTCATTAGCTCAACATTCATTAGCCGAGTAAAAAGTACTTGCTAGCAGTTGAAAGAGATCCAGCATAAATTAAGCCAAACATTTACTAAGTGCATTATGAAGTGAAAAAAAAAGGTGTTAAAAACAAGCCAAACATT
Organism: Acer negundo; assembly: GCA_035582765.1. Classification (NCBI taxonomy): domain Eukaryota; kingdom Viridiplantae; phylum Streptophyta; class Magnoliopsida; order Sapindales; family Sapindaceae; genus Acer; species Acer negundo. The sequence goes on along the minus strand of CM069237.1, from coordinate 18,676,510 downwards.
TATAATTTGTAATTCCAAAATGATAAAGAAATATTAATACTTACAAAGAAATTACAATCAAGAACATCAATATATTTGGAAAATTGTTTTCCCTCAATATGGGCCATTTTTCTGCTTGTACAATAGATTGATGTATGCATCCACATGTTCATTTGACAACCACTCTTTAGGGTCCTCCGATGTTCTGAAAAATGTTTGTGTTATGTATGCTTCGATCCACACGTTATAGCTGTACATTGCATTTGAACAAAATTATCAACAAAATTAATAGCGTGAAAAAATACACCACATGTTTAACTCGTACTATCTATCTTTCTTACTGGCCTTGAACACTTTGTACTGATCCTTTGGGCCTGACTTCTTGTTTTGTCGTCTGAAAGGATCGGTGTATAGACTTTGCTTGTATTTTGACCTCATACGATCTCTAACAACATCAATGGGGTCTGTTGGCAGAGGTCGCGGTAGAGGGGAAGGAGTATGTATGGTATATTGTGGATGGATTATTTGGGATTGGGGTGGGCTGGTAATGGTTGATTGTGTGGTGGCTGGTTAGGGTGTAGTGGTTGTTTGTGTGGTGGCTGGTTCGAGTGTAGGAGTTGTTTGTGTGTGGGCTGGTTGTAGGGAATGGGTTGTTTGTGTGGCACCATATTCTTCTCGATTACTATCGTACTATAAAATACATTACACGATGTAATATATGTTACATTGCACGATAAAATTATAAACAATATACTCAAATCAATAAAAGATGCAATTTCACAATTTTAACACATCTTCATTCATCACCACAAATCACTTCCCAACCTTGAAAATCAATAATCTCTATATGCATATATGTAAATATCCTCTTATCAATTTTTTAGCACAACTATAAGTTATGACTCCCATGCTAAATGAGCACACCATAGAACAACAAAAATTTCTCAGCATCATTTAAAAGTCATAACCTACAAATAGATAAAACAACAATGGTCCTAACAGGATTGTCCCACACTCAATACTAAAGTCAAATCTACAAATTAGTATACTTGTTAGCCTTTGTGCTACAGTCAAACCAAACATATCCACTTGCCAATTTGACTTAATCAAAAAATGTTAACAAAAAAAATGGAAGATTAGAGACCAAAAAACCCATATTATGTCAAAAATCCCTCCTGAAGCAATTTTAAAATGCAATAGTTCTTTTTCTTCCCACTAGTTTGTCAAAATCACTAATCACTAATCACTAATCGAGCCTTTTCATGTCTTCTCCGAGCCTTTTCATATCATCTTTGAGAATTTTCAAAAATCACTAATCGAGCCTTTTCAAGTCTTCTCTGAGTGTTTTCAAGTCTTCTCCGAGCTTTTTCATGTCTTTTCCGAGACTTTTCAAAAATCACTAATCGAGCCTTTTTCAAGGCTTTTCCGAGCCTTTTCATGTCTTCTCCAAGACTTTTCAAGTCATCTCCGAGATTTTTCAAAGAATCACTAATCGAGCCTTTTCAGGTCTTCTCCGAGACTTTTCATTGAATTACTAATCGAGCCTTTTAAAGTCTTTTTCGAGACCAAAAATGTCTTCTTCGAGATTTTCATTTATTCTCCGAGACTTTTCTAGTGTTCTCCGAGCCTTTTAATTATCCTCACCCGAGCCTTTGTAAATGTAATTTGTGAAAATATTTTGTACTTCTGAGTTTTTATTAATAGTTTTGATTAATTTGATAGCATCATGAATCGGGTTAGAATAGTAATATCTTACAACGGTCGATGGGAGCAACTACCCGACGGAAGTCAAAGGTTTGTTGGATCCGATAACCAGGGAATGTATGTGTCAAAGAATATGACTTACGAAGAATTGTTGGCGATCGTGCATACCATTGTGAAGTATGATGTAAACAAATTCAATGTTGATCTGGCATCAATATCAATCGTTCCTGGCAGTACATATCGTACATTTATAAGAAATGACGATGATGTTCAGTTTATGCTAGGGGAAGATCGGGTGATCCTTCAAGTATGTGTATGTCTAACTCAGAGGACAGCTGGAGATGTGATAGGGAATGATATTCCTCCTCCTGAAAATACCCAACAATTTGGATCCTTTAGCGGTAGCAACCAAGTGTATCCCCAAAGGAGTTTCGCCGAAAGTGGGGAAAAAATATGTGGTGTCCCACCGGTAGCGGTTGACCAAGTAGTTGAACCTCAATTTGGCGATGTGTTTGGTTGTCAAATTGAGCAGTACAATGAGATGAACAATTACCCGAACCATGAGGTGGATAATGAGGCAAATAATGAACAGGTAGATGATCTAGAAAATGTCGATGAAGAGCCTACACAAATTCAAACACAAGGAAGACATGTACAAGGAGTTAGTTGCACTATACCAAATATACCTGGGATTTCCGAGGTCCGACATAATATAACTGTATCTGATTCTGATAATACGATAACGTGGGTTATTCCCGGAGCAGATTCATACTCGTTTGGTATTGGTAGAAGCAGCACATTGGCAACGCAAGAACCTACAAGCATGATTTATAAAGGTCAATTTTTCTAGAGTAAAAAGGATTTGAAGAGGCTAGTTGGCTTTTTTTCAATGCGGGAAAACTTTGAATGGAAGGTGAAAAGGTCTAATAAGACAACGTTACATCTAGTTTGCATCATTAACGACTGTACGTGGAAATTAAGAGCGGTGAAGAGAGATGAAGGGACTTACTTCCAAGTCAGAAGTTTTCTCAACCAACACAGTTGTCCTTTGGAGGAGGTTCACCATCGCCACCGACAAGCTAGTGCAGTTATAATCGGAGAAGTCATTGCACCTAAACTTCAACAACATGATAGTCGTCTTATGCGTCCGAAGGACATAATCGTCGATATGAAAACAATGTATGGCATCCAAGTCATATACAGTAAGGCACATGATGCCTTGCAATATGCATTGTCATTGACCTATGGAACGCATGAAGAAAGTTTCAAACTGTTACCATCTTTTACGTACGTTCTGGAATAGTAAAATCCTGGCACAATCACCAACTTACAATGCGCAGACGATGATACATTCTTGTACTTTTTCATGTCGTTAGGGTCCTCAATTAGAGGTTTTCGAAGGTGTATGCGTCATGTGATTGCAGTTGATGGTACCCATTTAAAGGGAAGATTCGGGGGTACAATGTTTGTTGCAACTGTACAAGATGGAAACGAACAGGTGTATCCAATTGCTTTTGGGTACGGTGACTCAGAAAACAACCTTTCATGGGAGTGGTTTTTGGAATGCTTGAGGGGTGCCCTTGGTCATATAGATGACTTGGTTTTCATTTCTGATCGCCATGCAAGCATTGAAGCTGGGATTAATAAAAGTGTTCCCTTATGCAACCCATACTATATGTTGGTGGCATTTTGGTGAAAATATGAAGAAGCGATTCCACAGAAAGGATGTTACCAGCATAATGGATTCAGCAGCTAGGACGTATAGTAAATTCAATTATAACAGGCACATGGAGGAGTTACGTAGGCTGCACAAGGGTGCATTCGATTATGCCATTGCTGCTAGTCCATATAAGTGGTCTCGCGTACACTGTCCCCAAAGAAGGTATAGGCTGATGACCACATATATTGCAGAGTGCATAAAATCATGCCTAAAATTCGCACGGCAACTGTCAATGATGACACTGGCAGAGTTCATTAGGAATATGCTACAAAAGTGGTTTCACGATCGTTATGTAGCTGCACGGTCTATACGTCATCAATTGACCGACGCATCACATCTTGTGATCCTAAAACGTGTCGAGATGTGCAATTATATGACTGGAATATATTCTCCGTCAAATTGAAGGGAAACCAGTGGACGGTTAACTTACACTTGAAGACTTGCACATGTAACATATTCCAAATGAACCATTTCCCATGTTCTCATGCACTCGCAGCGGCAAGGTACATGAGATGTTATAGTTAACGATTTATATTACCCACAAACGTGAATCATTGCTTTCATTATTGTAGGGAGCGAAACTTGGATTTCACATCTCTGTGTGACTACTACAAGAGAGAGACACTTATTGATGCATACTCGGTTCCTATTATACCTGTTGGCCATCCTTCTTCATGGGTAGTGCCATCTGACATCGCATCTCGGGTGGTTTTAAATCCTAAGTTGAAGAGACAATCAGATCGGTCGATGGAGGGTCGACATGTCTCGTCTTCGGAGAGGACAACCACACAGTCGTGTAGAAGATGTGGACAATCAGGACATAATAGCAGGCAGTGCTCCAACCCGCCGATGGTTAATGAAGGTCCCAGCATAAGTGTTCACGATGAATACCATCGCAAGTGCGGCATCTGTCATTCAATTGGACACAACAAACAAACGTTCCCTGAGAAGGACTCTACCGTGGAATGAATGGAGTCGTTGATAAAGGAGATCAAACATAACAAAGTAGTACAAGAGGCCCCTGAATTGCCACCAGAAAAGCTTGTGATTGCTAATGTGGGACGGCAAGATATTAGGAAGCACCTTGAGGAACATGTCTCCAACTTGATGTCTTCTAACATCGTTCAGACGTTGGGAACTATGCTCGTTACAGTTATGTTATGAGACCGTTGGTTATTATGCTTTTTTATATTGAACTATTATGATATATTTATTGGTTGTTCATTTAATGCCATACTGGATCCTTTATTATAGTGTCTACAATTCATTGTATTGTTTATGGATTTCAATATATCAAATGTGTGTTCAAGTGTTAATTGCAAACAACTAAATTTTTTTAAAAAATCATTTCATTTCATTACTCAAATGTTATGTACATCAACTAAATCACTAACTGGAAGACCAATCCTTCGAGTTACAAAAACCTCCACAGCCATCTTCTCTCGAATGGTGCCTATATCATTTTCTGACCAGTCAAACATATCCCTGTTAGCCGCCGGGTACTCTATCAATCTTAAAGTTACAGTTACTATTGCAATTCACCACATAAACAACCGTTAGAATTGAATGTTATTAAAACTAATTGGGATAGAATAAGATCTTAAAACAGTTATACGCTCTATCCTGTTGGGGCACACGGTCTCTAAACACAATGTTGAGTGGAAAGGCCATATTCTGTAATGTGTACGTCATATCGCCCCTCCGTCTGCGACCGTGAAAGTCCACCGCATGCAGCATCGACGGTAAAAAATATCGTAAGCAAGCGAGCTGCGTTTTCCTATGGCGAAATGGTACCTCCTATCTGAACGGGTCCATCAGGTTGATACTCCCTGTTGTGAGGTCGACGCTGGCTAGTGCCCAATGCGTACATCCAAGGTTGCAAGGAATCAAAACCTGTATGTGTTTCAACAAAGTGTTATCAGTGTGAAATTTATTTTAAATTCTAATTCAAACAATGTAAGTTAAACACTCACCACGTCAACTTCGTTCCATGGTTTGGTTCCTGCCGGGACCAATCCACGTACCACCATCAAGTCATCAGCAGACCACTGATGCTTTAACAAAGACCAACTGCGGCGGGGTTTGTCGGCCCCACTTCCCATCAATCTCTCCCAGTCATTCAATAACCATGACTGTACAAAGAAAATTTATAAAACGTTAGCTAAAAGATGTACGAAACACATAAATAGAGGTTCGAAAACCATACAACTTAAACACTTACATAGAACTGTGAATCCAGTATGTTGATCCTCGGACCGTAGACAGTGGAGTATGATCTCTGATGCTTCCGCAGAATATGCAAGTACGCGTCCATGTGCTGACAATTTCAACATTTTGTATTGTTAACATTATACACAATGTTCAGGTAAGGACCATACCGTATCCTTCAACTCCATGATGTTGGTTTGAAACCGATGGAACCAAGGGACACCAACTGGCTCGAGTAGATCCACATCACGCATGCATAATTGTTGAAGAAGTTAGATAAGAAAGTAGTTTTACTTAGGAGTTTCAAAGTACAAAAAAAAATTTGTAATATCTGCGATTATACTTACAATTCCCCAGTCGAATTCCTCTTATAGGCTTGGTGCGCCGCAAGGTGGTCAGGATCTATCAATGCGTGGGGCGCCCATACATGTGGTGGTTGTGGCATAATCCTTGGCCTCTTCAGTCTACAAGGGCCAGTATACGCCGCAAGGTGGTCAGGATCTATCAATTCGTAGGGCGCCCATACATGTGATGGCTGTGGCATAGTTCTTGGCCTCTTCGGCAGACAGGGATCAGTGTTCTGCTGCCAACCTGGCCTGCGAACCCGATCCTGACGTTGAAGGGGTGGGGGAATCCAGTCCAGCTCAACGCGATCCACTAGATGGGTACGCTGTAAGGAGAAACTTTGTCCCCGTGTACTGCCTCTAGAGGTGCGATGTATTGAGGGACTATGTCCCCGTGTACCGCCTGTAAGGGTGCGCTATAAGTAGGAACTATGTCGCCGTCGATCGCCTGCAGGTGTAAGCTCTTTGGGTGCACTGAGACTAGGGATCTCTGTCCCTGTGGAATGAATGAAGGGGTGCTCTGCACTAGGATCGACCGGAGGGGTGTGCTGTAAGGAGGTGCTCTGTACCAGGTCCTGAGAATGAAAAGGCTGGTCTGGTAAAACCTGCTGAGGTTCATGCTCTATCTCCATAGGTGTTGTATCTGTACCACTAGTACCACGAGTAACCTCCTCCCGTGGTGTCACACCAAGCCTTTGCTGATCACCCTGATGACTACATGTCCTCCCTCTGGGACTGAAGTCTCGGTGTCCGTCTTTGTCATCGTAGGGTGGGTCATCGAACCGTGTACCTCGAGTACGGGTGTGCAACGCCGAACCCTGAAGCCCCCGAATCAAATCCAGCAACTCATGATGCTGTTGATCTCGCTTCTCATTACTCTTTCGCACCTCTTCCTGTAACTTACGTAACGCATCCATCAGTTCAGTATACCGACGGTCCTGAAAGGATTTCGAAATTGTCAGTACTAAAACCGTTCACTCGATTGAAGTTAAATAATACGGTAAAAAGAATTATACGTACCTCTGTTTGCCCTCCAACGCCTCCTCGTGAGTCATCTCCAGTTCGAGAGTCATCTCTAGTTCGAGGCTCTCTAGGCAACGTGAATCGAACCCGACTAGTCCTCGTGGGACGAATATTACGACCGTCTGAATCAGAACCCTCTGTATCACTGGGTTCAAAAGACGGACCCTCAATGTCACTGGTTCCGGCAGTTGTATATCATTCGATGTCCGAGACGGGAACAGGTATATCACCGACATCAGCATCATACAGACTGCCTCCCTGGGAAATGCCCTCAAAGTACCGTTCAGCCCTCTCAGTTGCCGTCGGCACCAATTTCACCCTCGCAAACATCTGAAATTGCAGTTAGACCAATATAATTGTATACATACTAATAGTTATGAACATAATATATATATATATATATATATTTACACTTTCGAGGAAAATGCTATTCAACTTCTCCCCCCTCGGTCGCGTACTCAACTCCTATTTCAGAATTCGGGGGGAGAGCTCGATTTCCCTCCGCTTCCCACATCTGCTTTTGCCAAGCTCGGGGATAACCTCGAAAGCAAATATCTATGAAACAGCTAAGAACAATAAAAATCCAATACATCAATCATATGGAAAAAATTACAAATTCAAAATTCTCACCAACAGGGTATGCGTTAGACCATATATGTTGTATGTCTCCGTGGTGTGTACGTCAACGTCCTTTCGTTGCTGGCGTTGTTCAAACTGCTTACGTCGACCATCCAACGCATGCTTGAAACCGTATATAAACCACCTATACACTTGTGCACCCCACAAGAACGCATCAAAAGCATCCAAGTCCTCGACTGCCACATTGGAACTTTCTCTCTCTCGTCCAACCCCATCAGTATCCAGTTAAGCATATACAATAAGCACAGCTTAACCGCATCGTACTGCTCAGAAAAAATTCTAATCCGTAGAATGGCTTTTAGCTCTGCATACTCGACCTCATCTCGACCCTCAAAGTACCGCAGGTGTATGTCATTCTCTACCATATCATAGGTCGACGTGTCAGGAAGTTCTTCGAACTTCAATCCGGTGATCAAACAAAACTCAACCTTCGAGAACCGAACCGAATGCCTTCATAACAGAAATCTCATCTCATCTCATCTTCAGGCTCATCATGATGCAACTCGAGAATAAGCAACCGATGTACAATGCTAGCTGAAAACTTCATCCCACGATCCATCCGAAGGAGGTGTCCAAAACATGACTCAGTATACCGACGTCGTTCTTCGACCGCAAGATGTTCAAGCACCTTGTTAAATGTGTTGTCAATATTTGTAAGGTCATCAAAATGATCGTGTCGAGTTATTTTCCCCGAGTACCTTTCTTCCTCTGGAGTTTTAAGCGAATCTTTTAGTTGATTCCTCATCTGCATATTGACATAAAATATATATATATATATATATATTTAGTTAAATAAAATAAATAATATAAAAATGAAAAGTCTCGGACACTATATAAAAAGGCTCGGACTCTATATGAAAAGGCTCGAAGACTATAATTCACAAACACAGGTAAAAAAAAATTAAAAAGCTAGGATTACTGTTCAAAAGGCTCAGACAATGTATATAAAGGCTCGGAGAGTATTGTAAAAAGCACGGAGCTAAAAAAATTTCCAACCAAATCAAACGGCTCGGATTACTTTTTAAAAGTCTCGAACGGTTACTTAAAAGGCTCGAAACCAATGTTAAAAGGCTCGAAGATTCAAAATTTAAAATTTAATTTAAAAGGCTAGGATTACTATTTAAAAGTCTCAGATAGTTATTGAAAAGGCTCGAAACAAGTTGTAAAAGGCTTAGAGATTCTAATTCTAGAAACCTATTCATATTCCTTAAAATGCTTGAATTACTATTTAAAAGTCTCGGACAGTATTTTAAAAGGCTCGGATCCTATTTTAAAAGTCTCGGAGCCAGTGTGAAAGGTTCGAAGATTCAAATTGCAGAAACTTATTTAAATTGCTTGTAAAAGGCTCGGATTACATATGACAAAGCTCGGAAAAAGCTCGGAAAAGGTTTTAAAAGGTTCGGAGATTCAAATTGCAGAAACCTATTCAAATTGCTCAGAAAAGGCTCGAATTACATGTGAAAAAGCTCGGAAAAGGCTCGGATAAGGTTTTAAAAGGCTCGGAAACCCAGAACTTCATCGTGTTCAACAGAATTTTTTCATAAATTTAAACCCTAACCTAATCAAACAAACCTAATCAACAACAAATCAAATCAAACCTAATATACATGTCTAACCAACATCCAACATCAAACGCACATAAAAGTTTCAACAACAAAAACGTGTGAGAAAATCAAACTTACCACTGTCAATATCACCTTCTCATCGACTTTAAAACTGTATAGCCACCCTTGGTAGGTTTCTCGTGAGATTTAGTACCGGATTTCTTGCACTCAATGTCTCTCTTTCCACTATTCTCTCTCTCTCAACCTTTTCTCTTCAAACGCAAAATGATAAAAATGAGGGTATTTTTATCTGGTCACTTAAATAGGTGTCTTTTAAACTTACATTAGTAAACCGGTGACATTCTCACAAAAGTCTCACCAAATAGTGATAAAAAAATTTTGAACCCTTAAAAATATGAGTTCAAATCGCATTTCTCTCCACCTATATTCCAAATTTACATTATTATTATATAAATATATATATATATATATATATATTTCTAATTTAAATTATTAGTTGACTAACATTACATGTCAATTTCGACCATCGTACTCATGTGTCCTACAAACATAACTTCGTGTGATGAAAGGAGTACATATTTTTATTTATTTCAATAATAAAATCACCTTGCATTGCAAGAATGACATCAGCTTACAAACTATATCTTCAAATCCAGTAACCAAAAGACAAATAAAAATAATTTTGATTTGGTTCTTAGAATAAGTTAATGAATTCAAATTAGATTATAAATTAAATTTAAACTCTCTAATAACTTTTATTATTATTATTATTATTATTATTATAAATAAATCTAAACCCCTCCTCAGTCCTCACTCGTATGCTGAAATTTAAATTTGATATATCTTGTACAACAATAATATTAAGAAAAAAAAAATTATTACCATTTAAATTAAATTTTATTTTATTTTTGTTTTTTTGAAACTTATTTGAATTTATTCTTACATGTGGCAACGTTATGGTGGTCAGGATTAGACTTAATTTAGTTTAATCCTATGTTTTTGTGTATGGGATACACAGGATTAGAGTCTCATGACTATATGTCCATTTTTTTTTTCTTTTTTTCAATTTAATTTTTTATCAAACTATTTACATATTAAAATTTTAATTTATTTTATTTTAAAATTTAATTTATTGTATTTTATTAAAACATTTAAAATTTTAATATTTTTCAGTATCAACTAAAAAATAATAATATATTGTTTAAAATTTTTATTTATTTTTAAAAATATTTTAAATATTTTATTTTATTCTAAAAGTTATCTTAATATGTATGCAATTATTTTTTTAAAATATATATGCAATTGTTTAAATAATTTAATAAATAGGCAATTACTTTAAATATTTTATTTTAAATATATATGCAATTGTTGAAAATAATTTAATTCAATTTTTCTAACCAAATTTTAGTCAATGTAATCTAAAATATTTACAATATCTAATTATAATATTTTTGGAATTGACTACAAATGATTTTAGTTTATTAAAAAAATAATAATTTAATCTAATATTATTCCGACTAATCTCATACTATATCAACTATAAGAACACAATTCTTGTCCAATCTCAGACTATACCAAATTAGAGACAATGTAGTCATATTCTATCAAATCCAATTTAATTCTATAAACATTCTTTAGAGTATCTCAAACCATACTCTCAATATTTTAGCTCAATTTTAGTTATTTTAACTAAAAAGTTATTTTAACTAGCAACTCACTCCAACTATCATCTCTATTATAGCTAGTCATTAATATTTAATATTTTTTGAATTTAAAATATAAATAAATTTATTTTGCTTTAAATTATAAAAATAAGAGAGATAAGATCAAGGAATTTAAAAATATTTAAAAAAAATATGAGAGAAAAGATGAGGAGCTTGAAATAGCTCCATACATTTGGAGAGCCTCTTGGTGTTTCTCTAAAATAAGGAGCTATTTAGGGAGTCATTTAGAGTGCTCTTAAACCATCCTCACTGATTATAAGGAAATGGTTTATGGAGCCCCTTAGAGATGCTAGGTCTTAAAAATATCCAATCCCTCGAAACCAATTCTGAAATTGCTCAAAGTAAATAATCGTTGGGGTCTTAAAAATATCCAATCGGCAAGAATCACAGATGTTGACATGTTGCTTTCAATTATATATACATATTGCACCCAGACAAAGTAAACAACACCAAAATAAATAAATAAAAACAAGAAACGGCTGCCTGCTAGAAGTACCATAACTATACCATAACACAACCTGTCAAAATAATTAATTATAATACTACTGAAGCATCAAGCCCCCGGCATCACAATTAATGTATAATTTTTTTAAGTTATTATATATTTATATATAGTGATTATGGATACACCTGTGATGACTTGAGTACAATTATATAGTTGACTTGACCCTTCTCCAAATAAACCTTCTTTTTTTTCTTTAGTAGTAGTTGCTCTCCTAATAAACATTTGAAATGAAAAAAGGATCAAGATCCTCTCCTTATCTTGTTTTTCCTTGACTTTTTATAATCTAATGACATATAAGCAAAATAAAAAATATATGGTCAAGATTTGATCACTTTTTTCTCTCTCATGCAACTTGATGTTTTAATTACACTTAAAAAATACCAAAAAAAAATAAGAACCAATGAGAGAATCTTGATCCATGAAAATAATAGTTGAATTATACGTGGTTTGCGTGGATTAGAGAAGCCCTGAAACTTGGAATCATCTTTCCAATTAAGCAATGTTTAATTAATTAATTAATTAGACAGCGTGTTTGATGCTCATCAGTAAGATCCACGACCCCTTTCAGGCCGACTAATTGTAATTTGTAAACGTCCAAATATTAATATTTTTTTTAGGGAAAAAGAACATCATTCAAATATTATTAATAGATGGATTTTGATGGAGTTCACAGATTCCATAGATTCTATATTGTTTTTGTCAGAATTTGTGTAAGGTTTATAGAACTTCTATAATTAGTTATATGAAATTGGATAGAATTTTATTAATTTGTTTTGAAAAACAAAATTTATTTTATTAATAGATAATAGTTTGAGACTATTAATCACCAATAAATTTATTCGACTGGTAGATGGATGAACTTGGGGTTTGGATAAATGACTCCTAAATCAACGGTTCAAATCCTATCAATTGTAAAAGTATCAAAAAAAATATATCTGATCTAAATAGGTGGATAGATAGTTACTATAAAAAATAAAAAATAAAACAAATTTACACGAATTAATGAAATTTTGATATTATAAAACAATAATTAGCTTCTTAAATTCTAATTATCAATGTCAATCGTTGGATAAAAAAAATTATTAATTTCAATACAATATTCCACCCCTCCATACATAAAGACAAAATGTCCACATTTTAACGATTCAATCCCCAACCCCAAAATATAACAATTTTGAAATGTTGTGTGCTATAAAGTCCGAAAGATTTTATTCCAGATGTCATTGTTGTCATTATGCATAGTAACTAATTTCTACAAGACTTTTAATTATATTAATGACATTAATGAAAATTTTAGAGCATCTCCAATGCAGATATGCATTTTTGAGTTTCTAAGTAGTGTCACATCAACATTTCTATTTATTATGGGCCTACTTTTGAAAAAAAAATTAAAGAAATGTATATTCACATCTCCAATGCAATTATCTAAAGTCAAATATGCATCCATTTTTTGTCCAATCATAATAAAAAAATTATTATACTCTCTCCCCTCTTTTATTTTACAATTAAATGAGGTTTAATTTCATTGGTGGAAAAAGTTGAAAGCTTTAATCTTATTGGTGGAACGAGTTAGAAATCCTAGTTAGCATTTCTAGGAGAGTTTCTAGAATTAGAAACTCAATTCCATATTCTCTAACCTTTTTTTGGACACATCATCTCCTTAATCAACTTAGATAATAGCATTGGAGAGAGTTTTTCTAACTTTTTTAATATCTATGCTATGTGGCACTCCATTTTCTCCAAATGCATAATAGCATTGGAGATGCTCTTAGTTTTGTTGTAATTTTATGGTTTCCCCACCAAGCCTTTATTGTTAACTTCATCATTAAGCAAAGTGATTGCCTATATATATGACATTCAATTGTAATTGTTTGTTAATCGACTGATATCAATACAAAAGAGCAAAAGCTCTCGTCTTTCCCCCTCTCATATATCTCTCATCTCTCTCTCTCTCACTTATTGATTAATTGTTCATCTATTCTTCTTTTCTTTTACAACACGTTATCAGCACGATTACATGTAAGTAGAGAGGATCCTCTGATAGGTGATTTACTTACATCTAAATATTTTGGATCTATATATATTTTCGTATACAAAATGGCTTATGCCGTCAACGGAATATATGTATATATATATATATATAATTCTGGATTTATTTATTTATTCAGTTTAAATATCTGTATTTAATTATACGCAATATATGAGACTGGTTTATGCTGTGTCTCGGGACTAGCTTATGTCGTGTCTCCAGATAAACTGTTTAAATATTCAGTATTTATTTTTATGCAATATATGAAACTGGCTTATGCTGTGTGTATTTATTTTTATACAATATATGAGATTGGCTTATGCTGTGTCTCGGGACTAGCTTATGTTGTGTTATGGACTGGCTTATGTTGTGTCTCCAGATAAACTGTTTAAATATTCAGTATTTATTTTTATGCAATATATGAGACTGGCTTATGCTGTGTCTCGGGACTGACTTATGTTATGTCTCGGGACTGGTTTATGTTGTGTCTCCAGATAAACTGTTTAAATATTCAGTATTTATTTTGTGCAATATATGAGACTGACTTATGCTATGTCTCGGGACTGGTTTATGTTGTGTCTCCAGATAAACTGTTTAAATATTCAGTATTTATTTTATACAATATATGAGACTGGCTTATACTGTGTCTCGGGACCGGCTTATGTTGTGTCTCCAGATAAACTGTTTAAATATTCAGTATTTATTTTTATGCAATATATGAGATTGGCTAGACCGACTAACCAGAACTTAAAATTTCTAGAATTATGATATTCAAGTCGGTACGGTTTTGAAAATTGATCAGAACCTGGAGTTCTGTATCCATTGTTATATACGAGAATTCCATAATTTATTATTTGGAACCTGGGATTTCAAATCCACTCAGAATATGAAGTTTTCTGAATTTTATATGAACTTACAGTTCATGGTCGAACAGGAAGTTCGAAAAATCAATATGATCTATGATTTTATTTTATCTCATATATATGAAGTGATATGTAAATGATTTACACATGCAATAGGATGTTATGAGTATCATAAGAATGATTTAAGATCTTAACGTATAAGGAAATTGGAAATAATATTTTATTCATTTCATTCGTGTTTAATGATCATGAAAGGCAATATTCAAAGAAGGATCTACACATCCAAAAGAATGTTGTGAGTATCACAAAAGAGATTTAAAATCTTAACGTATAATGAAACTGGAAATAATATTTTATTCATTTCATTCATTTTTGATGCTCATAAAGAGCAATATTCAAAGAAGGATCTATACATCTAATATGATGTTGTGAGTATTACAAAAATGATTTAAGATCCTAATATCATGTATGATGAAATTAGAAATATTTTACTAGAAAAGAGAAGAAAAAAAAGGTGTGTATGCAGAAATTGTGTGAAGAACATCATTACGCAATATTGATCAAACTTTGATATCTCCCTCGTCTAAGATCGGATTGAGCTGAAATTTAGTCAGCACGCTTTACTCTTATAGTTCTTAAATCACAAAAGGGATTTAAGATCCTAACCTATAATAAAACTGGAAATAATATTTTATTCATTTCATTCATGTTTGATACTCATGAAGAGCAATATTTAAATAAGGATCTACACATCCAACATGATGTTGTGAGTATTACAAAAATGATTTAAGATCCTAATATCATGTATAATGAAATTGGAAATATTTTACTAGAAAAGAGAAGAAAAAGGAGGTGTGTATGCAGAAATTGTGTGAAGAACATCACTATGCAATATTGATTAAACTTTGATATCTCCCTCGTCTAAGATCGGATTGAGCTGAAATTTAGTCAGCACGCTCTACTCTTATAGTTCTTGAATTTGTCGGTGGGATTATCAATCAGCATTCCCTATGGTGATTTCTGTAGTTCCGAACAGGGCTGGACAGAAAACATGAGAGAAAATTCCAATATTACGCAGATTTCATCGAAGAGTGATATCTCTTTGATATGTGGTCCTATTTGAAATTTTGTCAGAAAATTCTTCACTCATGTTTCTATAATTTGATCGGTTAGATTGTTGATCAGAATTTTCTACAGAGAGATATACACCTCGAACAGAGCATCTGAGTTTGTACTATTCTCTCTCTTGTTTCACTTATTGATATTCCATTTTTGTATTAATGGTGATTTTTCAAATAATGTATTAATGGTGTTATGTATATATATATATATATATATATATATTTGTTGTAAAATTGAAAGTGTGGGTCCAGGCCATGATTACTATATGGAAGGGATAATTAAATATATCCAAGCAATGATGAAAATATAAACGACTCATACAATTCTGCGAAATTATTATCATTTCAGATGAGATCACTACTACAAAAAACTTCATAGAGATCACTTTTTAAATTATCTAAAATCATATAGAGATCACTTTTTAAAGCGATCTCTATTAAGGTGATCTTAAAAATAATCTCTAGTAGAGATCACTTAAAAAGTGATCTAGTAAAATCCAATAAACATCACTTTTCTTTAAAAAGTGATCATTATTCAAGACATTAAATAATATTTATTTTTTATAAAAGAATGATTTGTTTATTATTTATTGTCAAAATATAATTTTTTTTTATTTAAATCTAATAATCAAATGTTTTTGATCATAATACAATGATTAAAATAAAATAAAATAAAAATTTAAAAAAAAACATTCATTCATAAAAACTCACACTACAATTGATTTTTTTTTTTCAATAACTTTATTTAATTAAATTCAAATCAATTTACAAGACTTCTCAAAACCAAAAAAAAAAAAAAAACCACTTCACAATATTCATCTAAGTTCAACACTACAACTTTCAACGAATTTGAACATTTGAATGTTCATATGTACTACAGTTTTCCATCAAAGTTCAATATTTCAATGTACATATACAATCCCTCGCAAACTCAATCCTATCGTCTTGAATAATATTAATATCTTCTTCGTATAAGAAGACTTCTTATGAATCAGCATAACATAAAATACAACAATGATTAATAGGAATAAGAACTTTTGAAAAAAAAAAAAGTATTATGAAATGATTAACATAAGTTTTTTTGTTGCTTTGAATGTTGCTGTAATCACAATGCTCTGTATCCTTATAATTTTCTTTAAATGGATTGACATATACATTTTTAAATTAATATGATACTATAACAACTTACATAAAAATATTAAAACAAACTACTTTTACTAGTAAATGGAAACCAAATATATATATATTAAAATATTAAAATTTTCATCCTCAAAAACTACAAGAAATAACAAAATAATATTAATAAAAAATAAATTTAACACATTTCCAAAATATATATATATATATTTATTTATTTATTTAACGGTAGAACTTACTTTTAGGATTGTATGACAGACTTTGAATACAAATTTTTTATTTATTTATTTTTTTTTTTTTTTTTTTGCATATATGTCAATATAATGTTTAGCTCTATAAGGACATTTTATCAAACCGTTGGTGTTCACATTAATTGATACTTATATGAAATATATAAAACTAAAATCTAACAACTACAAATATGCATTTCTTCAATTTTCTCTTTAAATATATACCAAATTACTTCAAATATATGCATTATCTCTAAATATATTTAGAAATATCAAATGAAATAAATGTCATATCTTGTTGAAATTATTGTTTCCAAGTAATGATTGCTAGAGTTTAAGTTTCCGACCTTGAAAAAAAAAAACCCTAGAAATATTCATTTATCAATTATCAATTTCACATTTGAAATCAAGATACAAAAATATATACTCATATAATTAAAATAATAAAAAAGAAGAAAACCCTAGAACATACCTTTTTTATGATGTTTATGCTTTTTCAAAGCAAAACACAACTGCAAAATTAAAAAAAAATTAAAAAAAAATTAAAAAAAAATTAAAAAAAAAAACAAGTTAAAGCCATAAACAATTGTGAAGAAGATTAAGGCTTTAATAAAAATAAATAACGAGAATCTTGAGAGAGAGAGAGAGAGAGAGAGAGAGAGAGAGAGAGAGAGATTTAATATAAGTGAGCAAAGAGAAATAATGGAGATGAAGAGAAAAGACGTGTGTTCTGTACAGTTAATTGAAAACCTAATTATTAAAATTATATTTTTTTTATTAGAAAATAAGAATATATCAGTTTAGTAAAAAAATGATCTATTCTTAAATAAATAAAAAGATCACTTTTCATAAATGGATCTATAAAAATAACCCTTCTATAAAATAAGATCACTTTTAAATTAAGTGATTTATTTTATATGATCACTTCGCAAAAGAGATCATTTTTTCATAAAACGATCTATATTAAGTGATCTCTTTCACCTTTTCTGCGGTAGTGGATATAAAATGGTATTATAAAGAATGTCCATAAAATTCCCAAAAAGGAAAATATACGTCTTACCGCTAGTGCAACGGCTCATACAATTCTGCAGAATTTGAAATATTTTATGAATTTGACTTATCTAAGAGTAAATGTTAATAATGAATCAGGTCCAACGGATTTGATATAAGGCTCTAGAAGAGCCACGATATTATTAACAAACAATACTAAATTATGTATCATGTCCAACGGATCTGATAAAAAACTTTAGAAGAGCCACGATATTGTTATCAAACAATACTAAATTATGTATCAATGATACTTGATATTATTCAAGCAGAACATAAAGAAATATGCTTAGTTCAATGACATTTAAAGTTAATACCAAATCAAATCTAACGGATCTGATGAATCTAATTAAAAACTCTAGAAGAGCCACAATCTTATTACCAAATGGTATTCAATTATGTATCAATGATACTTTATATCATTCAAGGAGAACATAAAGAAATCTATTTAGATCAAAGACATAACTTTATTAATGTCATATTGAGATTATGAATAATAAAGAGTATTGAATATATATGCATGATTCATGCCAGAAACTCATTATAGAAAAGCTATGTGATTTATCATCTGGATTATATCACTGATCAAAAATGGGTTGTATGTAAATATATTCATCCACCAAATAAACCATCTTATTCAAAAGTTGGTTTTGAATCCCCATCATTCAAGGGGGTATATGTTGATATATTCATCCACCAAATGAATTCTTCCATTATTTTTTGGTCCTGATTGATGCATCTACGTGATGATCATATGTTTGTGTATTATCAAACGTCTCCAGTTGAGATCGACGCTCAACATCCAGCTTTTCGCATTTACTCATAATCAGAATGGATCAGTGAAATCGCTTATCAAACGTCTCCAGGTAATTACAAGAACTTTATTATTTCAATACAATTACCGATTTCTATATGGGACATTCTATATTACATGTTGATGTATTCATCTATGACTCACTACCTATTATCGGTATTTACCATTACAACTTGTAATTGGTTATTGAATTGCTCACATTTTTAAGATATTTGATTGTGTAGTATATCTCCTTATTTCATCTCTGGTATGATCTAAGATAAGAATTCTAGATCATTATGAGATTAATATTGATTTTTATTAATCTTCTAATTAGATGATTTAAACTTCTGATAGTTTATATTTTTACACACAATCTGTATATTATTATATTGATTAATTTTCAAATTGAAAGTTTCTCCAGAAAGAGTAAATTAAAGGTTACTCTTATACTTAGAGATACCAGTTTGGTTCTCTCTCTCTCTCTCTCTCTCTCTATATATATATATATATATATGTGTGTGTGTGTGTCTCATTTTAATCTTCGTATTGCTCAAATGCGAAAGATAATTTATCATCAGATAATTATTAATCAATTACTTGATATATTAAAGATAACAAGATTTTATAAGTTGTTATCTCATAAACCCCGACCGGGTGATTGTCCTTAAAGAATGATTAGAGTATGAACCTTTTTGAAAGGTATTATTATGAAGATCCAAAGGTAAACAAAACTCGAGTTATAAATAAATTCACTTTCTCTAAATTAACTCTATAAAAGTCTGATATATCTAAAGAGACACGAGTCTATGAAATGACTAAATCTATTGAAATTGAAGAAATCTCAACAGAGATACAACTATATTGAAATTGAGAAAATTTCTATACGAGTCTATGAAATGACTAAATCCAATGAAATGGAAAGAAATCTCAACAGAGATACAACTATATTGAAATTAAGAAAATTTCTATAAAGTCCATATAGTGACTAAATCCATTGAAATAGAATAAATCTCATTAGAGATTCAAGTATATTGAAATTGAGAAAATTTATATAAATCATATAAGAGAAATATGGAATCATAAAAGAAACAATCATTGATGATGTATTTTTATACACAGTAGTGCTTCTGAAATTATAAATGATAATTATGATATTCATGATATCAATGATTGTATACAAAAGGCATGATTAGCCTAAGTGAAAAGAAGCAATTCAAGAAGAATTGACTTCATATGTCAAACATAAAGTATTTAGACCAATAGTACTTCAGACACCTAGAGATCTCAAACTAGTTAGATACTAATGGGTTTTTATACGGAAAACGTAATGAAAAAAACGAGATTGTGAGACATGAGGCACGACTCGTAGTACAAGGTTTCTCACAGAAACTTGGTATTTAATAGTGGCGAATACAATTACGTTTTGAATTTTTGATAAATTTGGTTGCCTTTAAAAGGCTTGAAATACGTCCTCTAGACGTAGTAATCATTTATTTATATGATTCACTCAATACATATATTTATAATCCTGAAAGGATTTAAAATGCTAGCAGCATGCAAATCGAGATCTCGTAATCTGTATTTGATGAACATACAAAAATCCTTATATGGATTAAAAACAATCTAGACGGATGTGGTTTAACCGTCTCAGTAAATATCTGATAAAATAAAGGTATAATAATTATACCCAAGTGTCTTGCAAAGAAATCAGAATCTGGATTTACTATATTCACAACATATGTTGATGATATGAATTTAATTGAAGCTCCCAGAGAGCTCTTGAAAACTCTTGAATTTTTAATAAATGTGTTTAAAAATGAAAGACATAGGAAAGGAAATATTGTCTCAATCTGAAGGTCGAGCATAGATCAAATGGAATGTTTGTCCATCAATCAGAATATGTTGAAAAGATTCTAAAAAAATTCCATATAGATATTACTCCATAAAGTAAGTTTTTGCTTATACTCCCTCCAATCATTTATGATGTTATTTCATTTCATGAAATAAAAATAAATATACCCCAGTTTAGCAATCTTGAAGATTGCTTTAAAAGAATTTTTATCAAGGGGAGCGTTCCATCAAGGGGAGCATATATCAAATGAAGTATATTAGTTATTTTAAGGCATATGTGCATTGTACTCTTTTTTCCTTTCAATCAGGTTTTTGTCCCATTGGGTTTTCCTAATAAAGGTTTTAATGAGGCAATTCTCTAAGCACACCCAAAATTCTTTTGATCCATAAAGATCATCATAAATATTACATTAATTCAGTTGATCATCGTATATATGTTGTCATGATCAAAAAGATCATTGTAAATATTATTTTGATCTTGCTAATCATCGTATATATGTTACATTGATCCAGAAAATCATTATAAATATTACTTTGATCCGACAGATCAATGAATATCATTGCTATGGTTTTTATCTCATTGGGTTTTTCCTAGTAAAGTATAAATGTGAGAAATGTTTTGAAGAAAACAATAAATTCTGGACATATATACACTATACTCTTTTTCCATTTGATCAGGTTTTATCTCACTGGATTTTCCTGATAAGGTTTTTAATGAGACAATTTTGAGGACATCCAACACCACAAGATCTAGAAGATCTTTGTATATATTTTATTGAGATTTTTGTCCCACTGGGTTTTTCTTAGAAAATTAAAAATACGAGTGGTGGGAAATCCAAGAGGGACTGTTGTAATTTTATGGCTTCCCCACCAAGCCTGTATTGTTGGCTTCCCCATCAAGCCTCTATTGTTAACTTCATCATTAAGCAAAATGATTGCCTATGTATATGGCCTTCAATTGTAATTGTTGGTTGATCGGCTGATATCAATACAAAAAAGTAAAAGCTCTCGTCTCTCTCCCTCTCATATATCTCTCATCTCTCTCTCACTTATTGATTAATTGTTCATCATATTCTTCATCTATTCTTCTTTTCTTTTACAACAAGTTTAGAAAATATAATGGACTTCTTAAATTTTAATTATGAAGGTCAATTTTTCAATAAAAAAAATACTATAATTATGAAGGTCAAATCCATCAAAATTTATAGAAGTAGGGTGATTTGTTGTGGGCCTTTATATTTATAAATGTGAATTAAAAAAAAAATTATCCAATTCCATTAAATTTCATAACTAAAGCAAAATCTGCAAAGTCAATCACTTTTTGAATACACTTAAATTGATTAGGACTTCTTAAAAGCCTTAATTGAATATACCCAAATTTTAATGTAATATTTATAATTCTTAATTGAATATACCCATGCTTTTATAAACTCTTCTCATATTACTATTATGGATTTCCAAGTTTTTCATATTTTTAGGGATGGTAATCAGATGGCATACGCTCTTTCTAAGCATTCATTGGATTTGGATGTTTCTTCGTGATGGACTACTACTCCGGCTTTTTGTTCTTCTTTGATTGTCAATGATTGCATAGGCCAATAGTCTTTTCGTTTTCGTTAAATGTTTCTTTTTCGCTTTTTGTTGAGGCATGCGTGTCTCTCTCTTTTGTGATTGGGTCTGCATTCCCTTAGCATTTTTCGCTTGAGATTTTTTCTTCCTTGTTTTTTATTTCCTTTTCTTTGATCTATATATATACGGTCCCGTTCACATTAGTGTGCACTGATGTAACTACATTAGTACCAATGCATGTGGACCACTGATTATGGAGAAATTTTGACAAATGCATACACTTTGAGTCAAAGTATGTAAATCTAATGGTCCACATCCAACATACTGATGAAGTTATATCAGTGCGTACTGACTTGAACATTTCTGTATATATACATATATATATATATATATATATATATATATATAAATCCACCGTTGAAGTTCTAATTTTTTTTTATTTTTTAAAAAATGGATGTGGTTAACTGGTTGTGAAATTGAAGGATTTGAGTTTTTATTTGTAGATTTGATTTTTGGTTGTTGTTTGAGGATTTGAGTTTTGGTTTTGATTTGTGGGATTGAGTTTTGGTTTTTGTTTGTCAAGTTTATTTTTAGATTGTGTTTGGGGGTTGAGAAAATGAAAGAGAAAACAAAAATGATTTTTTTTTGTTTTTTTTTGTTTTCTTTGTCTTTTATGTTTCGTTTTTTAATTATTAATTTAAATAATAAAATAGGTAACTAAGGGCACTTTAGTCATTGTTGGGTTAAAATTGTGGTCAACGGTTAGAGTTAACGGAAGTTAACAAACGGTAAGAGACGTTTGTACAATTATGGGTAAAAGCTCTATATGCATGCATTTATGCCTAAAATTAGGGGACGTTTGTGCAATTAGTCCTAGAAAAAAAATTTTGTCTTTTTTAATTTTAATTATGAAGGTCAATCGTTCGATAAAAAATGTTAATTTCAATACATTATTAAGTCAAATCCATCAAAATATATAGAAGTAGGGCAAGTTTTGTTTTGGGCCTTTATATTTACAAATATGATTTTAAAATTCATCAAATTCCATCACTAATTAATGAATTTTTAAATACATCTAAGTTTATTAGGACTTATTAAATGTCTAAATTGAATACATGCACCTAAACTTTTAAAATCTTTTAAATTCCAATCAATTTTAGATTGGATACACCCTCCTAAGCAACTTAAAACAAAGAATTTATCGAATCATGTTAATTTGTAATTTAAAAAAAGGATGTTGCTTGGTGGAAAATACGCTTAGCCTTACGATATTCCGAGTTTAAGTCTCAGCCACCACAAGTATATTAAAAAAAAAAAATGGTTTTCATATATTTCCCTAACCCTAACATTTTTGTATTCTTCAAATTTTGCATTGAACTATACAAATTTTGTATTCAACTGCTCACAAATTTAACATCCATAGATTTTTTTTTAAGGTGATTCAAACCTAGAACATTCTCAGAATGGATATGAGCATTTTACCGGTAAACATTATTCGGAAAAGGGAAATTTATAGATATTAAGATCAAATTGTTACTATTATACCAAAAGTTTAAGTCACTAGTAAAGGATATATATATATATATATGTAAGAACTTTCAAGTGAGGGATCTTACTTTAATTTTGGTAAGGACCTTGATAAAATCATATTGATTTTTATGAATTTTGATCAGAATTTTTTGTATGGATAATAAGTTTATTGAAATCTTAATAATAAATTTTGAGAATTTTTCAAGTACTAGAACATTTTTTTTAATTTTCCCATATTTATCCCATTTTTTTGATGCCTTCATATTTAATAAAATCGGGACAAATAGTTCTGGTGATTGAAACATTCTTAAATTTTATTCATAGGTAGATTTCATTAAACTTATTATCCACAAAAAATAAAAAATAAAAATAAAATAAAAAATCAGATCAAAGTTCATAAAAATCGATGTGATTTTATCAAGATTCTTACCGAAATTAAAAAGTAAGAGATCCCTCACTTAAAATTATATATATATATATATATATATATATATATATTAAACTTATTATCCACACAAAAAATTCAGATCAAAATTCATAAAAATCGATGTGATTTTATCAAGAATTTTACCGAATTTAAAGTAAGAGATCTCTCACTTAAAAGTTTATATATATACAGTTTTCCTATTGTCATTTCGTCCTAATATAAAATACATCAGAACGAAGAATGTGGACTATTAGATTTACATACTTTGACTCAAAGTGTATGCACTTGCCAAAATTTATCCATAATCTATGGTCCATATTTTTCGTCCTGATATATTTTATATTAGGGCGAACTAACAGTAGCATGATAGGTTTTAATATAAACAGTAATGTTAGGCTTTTCAAATTCATTCACAAATGATATAGTATGTGGATTGTCAACATCATATAAATTATGAGATTATGTGGTGAGTAATGAGATGTTGACGGCTCACGTGTCATATCATTCGGTAACAATATATACTTTTTGGAAGGTCTAATATTACTCTATTATTTTATTTTACAATAATTGATGTCAACAGTATTGCTAAAGACACGAAAAGATAGTGTGATCCATATTTTAATGATCAGTAGTAATACTCTTTGCAGAAAAATTATGCTCAAATAATGCATATACATATATATAATATATATATATATATATATGTATATATATATATGAGTTCTAACTATCGTATAGATTATTAGATGTATAAGTAAAATTGTCATTATCAGTAGTTTTTCTGTGTTTTGGTATATCAAACGCAGTGGCAGTGACCCTGGCTTTTTCAGATTTTCAAACTAAATAAGTGTCTTTCACAACAAAGTCCACATTAAACCGTGATTTATTATCCTTAAGAGTTTTGATAAGTACGTGCATGTAAATATGTAATATACATGTACGTACAATATTGAAAAGACTTCAATAATGCCTAATTGATGGGATCCTAGAAAACGTAAATTTTGTGATATTATTTGTAGGGACTATATATTATACCACTGATAAAATAATTCTGAATGTGAATTAAGTTTCAAATTCTGCGAAAAGACTTCAATAATGCCTAAGCAACAAGGCAGAAACGTCCATCAAATAAAGTTTTCTATTATTAATTGATGCTGACGATCCAGCTTTAACTCAACCAACATTTATAAAAACACAAAAAATTACAAATTTACACGTATAAACTAAGCAAAGTCTGCTTTAAAAACAAAAAACAAAAAAAACTAAGCAAAGTCATAATAGTAAATAGAACTTGAGAGGTGAAATACTTAGGGGGAGTGGTAATATCAATAAAGTCTATTCTTTTTCATAAAATGTCACATTTTTAAACGTTTTTACTATATATCAGTAACTTCAGTCGTTCATTTTTTGAAAATATATCACTTTAATCCATCGATTAGTTAACCGTTTATTTTGATTAAATGTGCCAGGGATATTTTAGATTTAAAATATGTCACTTTAAAAAAAATGTGCCACTTGTAAAAAAAAAATCAAAATTTTAAATTGTTAAATAAGTTTAAAATATTAAAAAATCTCTCACAAGCTTCAATCTTCATCTCCAATGGAGATTTTTTACACCTCCATATTTATTATTATTATTATTATTTTTTACACCTCCATATTTATTATTATTATTATTATGGATCTCAAATCTCTTCCTTCCATGGATTCAAAATCTCTTTTTTTTTTTTTCTATGGATTCAAAATCTCGTCTCTTCAATGGATTCAAAATCCATTACCCTTTCTATGTTTTCTAAATCTCCAAATCAACATTTTTTTTATTATTTATTATTATATTTTACTTTATTAGGTTGACGTTCTTGATTTTTACGATGAATTTGGAGATGGGATGAAGTTGGAAATGGAGATTGAGTTGGAGATATGGTTGTTGATGGTGCTGGAGATGGGCGAGGAATTGGTGATGGTGTGTGGGTGGGTGAATATCTCTGATTTTTGTTTATTTTGTTTCATTTTTTACTTTGTTTTCTTTTCTATAGTTATATATAATTATAAAATATATAAACTAAAAAAGCAAATTTAAAAAACTAAGAAAAAAAAAAGGTAAAACCGGAGGAGGAGTCGCTTTCTCCTCCAGTTTTCTAATATGTTTTTAATACTTTTTTAAAATGTAATTTAATATGAGTGGTGCTATTGGCACACCCCCTACTTGTCTATTTATGCTCCACTTTTTTAATTATGCAGTATTTTTTTTTTCTTTATCAAAATTACTTTAAAAGACATACAATTTAAGGAAAAAAAATTCTACAAAGTAAACCTATTAAAACCCCACGTTCCTTTTCAAAAAAAAATAAATAAATAAATAAAATAAAACCATATTCTTTTAAACCTTTTTTTATTTTTTTATTTCTTTTTTAAACCCTAAATTTTGCTTCTTACACACATACAAAAATATTATAAAATAGTCTTTGAAAGATATCAAGTATATGAAAGAATCGTTCTTTAGAATGATATTAAGCTATCGTTGTGTTGAAGCAACCCTGTTATTATTATTTTTTTCTCTTCCACCATGAAATAAGAAGAAGAAAAAAATTCAAAATAAAATAAAATAATAAGAAGAAAAAATAAATCATTAATGGAGGTGAGAGAAAGATGTATACAGAGATCAAAGATGGGGTGTATTAAGTTTGAAAAATAAGTAAATCGGGTAGTTTTGGAAATAAATCAAAACATTTAATAAAAACATTTAATTTTATTCTATTAAGTCAAAATTTTAAAAAAAAATGGGGCATAAATAGATTGGTAGGGGGTGTGCCAATAGCACCACTCTTTAATATTTTTAATAAATTAATTTAATATTTATTATCAAATTAGTTTAGTAGTCCATTACTGCAATTGCAATTGTTTTTGTTTAGTTAATAATAATTTTTATATTTTAATTTTTGTGAAGATTTTCTTATGTTATTATATATATATATATATGATAATGTTTAAGGATATTTTGGATAATACAAGTAAAGATTTAAGATGTAATATTGTAATAAGTTAAAGGATAAAATCATCATTTTAGCTTAATTAAATTAAATAGGGGTAAAATTGTACTTTCATAAGTTTTGTCATAGTTTACGGTTAGTAAATTAGTCAAAATGACTAAAGTTCAAAAAATGAGGGACTGAAATTACTAATACGATAAAGGCATTTAAAAATGTGGCATTTCATAAAAAGGTAAGAACTTTAGTAATAGTAAAAAAATAATAATAATAATAAAAAATTGAACTCTAGAGTTAGAGAAGAACTTGGGTGCATCCGATGCACCATGCATCTCCCACCCAGATGTTATCACGTCAGCAAAAAAAAATTATTTTGTTGATATGGCAACATTTGGGTGGGGGATGCATGGTGCATCCTGCTGCACCCAAGATGTAGTCCCAGAGTTGAGACTTATTAGGTTAGGAAACAAAAACGTCAATGCTAGTGACATGCATATCGTACTTACTCTTTTTCTTTTTAAAAAAATTTCAACATCCAACAGATAAAAGGTCTGTCGTGATCTATTAAGATCAACTATTACATATGTAGTCTGAATATTTATTTTCATTAAAGAAAAAACTAATTACATATAATTATAAAATATATATAATGATATTTGAACCCTTAATATAAATGTGGAAGAAAAAACACAAATCTCTTGGGCTGAAAGGATGTTCATGCATGTCCAACTTAATACAATATGATTTTGACATTTAGGGTTTGAAGTATTATATAAATATATAAATATATAATTTTTCTATTGTTAGTTCGTCCTGATATAAAATATATCAGGACGAAGAATGTGGATCATTAGATTTATATATTTTGACTCAAAACTTATCAAAACTTCTCCATAATCTATGGTTCACATTCTTCGTCTTGATATAAAAACGAACTGACAATAGAAAGATTGTGTGTATATATATATGGGTGGTTCTCTAGTAAGGACGTCATGAAATTATAAGTTAAGGACGTCCAACCATAGCAACACATTCATATTGGGTATAGGTATTTGTTAATGTAGGGTTGTGGGCCTACTGTGAATGTGTAACTTTGGTTGGACGTCCAGAAATTATAAAGTCATGACGGTCCTAATTAGAGAAGTATTATATATATATATATATATAAAATTATGACATCCAGCCACAGCCACATATTCACAATGGGTTCACAGCCCCACATTAGCAAGTACCAACACCTAATATAAATGTTTGGTTGTGGTTGGACGTCCTTAACTTATAATTTCAGGGTGTCCATACTAGAGAACCGCTTGTATATATATATACGGTCCCGTTCTGATCAGTGTGCACTAATGTAACTACATCAATACCAATACATGTGGACCACTAATTATAGAGAAGCTTTGACAAGTGCATACACTTTGAGTCAAAAGTATGTAAATCTAATAGTCCACATCCAACGAACTAATGAAGTTATATCAGTACACACTTATGAAGTTATATCAGTGTGCACTAACTTGAACATTTATATATATATATATATATAGTTTTTCTATTGTCAGTTCGAACCGATATAAAATATATCAGCTTTTTGTATGTGGGCCATTGGATTTAAATGTTTTGACTTGGTTGCATGCACTTGTCAAAACATTTTTTAAATCCAATGACCCACATGCAATATATCAATTCTAAATGACAATAGAAAGACTATATATATATATATATATTATTCTTGCTTGAATTGGTTCTCGAAGACAAGTCTTACCTACTCTAATTATATCTCCATGAGGACCGTGACTTTGTGATATGTGACAATTCATATGAGCCATGCAAGGAGGGATTTGATCATGATTAGATCAGTTGGACTTGGTTAATGGATCAACGATTTGAGTTTGAATTAGTTAGGGAGGAATAAATGAGTTAGGAGTCTTAGTTAGGAGTCGTGATAACATTGGATCAGATTGTTATGCAACTAATGCTTATTTTAATTAGGAGTCTTAGTTACGTAATTGCAGTTGTATTGTTCACAAGCTTATTTATGGGTTTGAATTGATTAAATAAATATTATCAAATGTTTAAACCAAATTATTTATCTATTCTTCTTCTCTCTTTCTTCTCCCCAAATTAATTCTTATCAATGGTATCAGAGCCGTTAGAATCCATGGACACACGATTTCGTAATGAAGTCTATGAAGTCCTAGCTCGTCATGAGTCTCACTTCGAACAAATTTACTCTACCCTCATCACTATCTTAACCAACCTTCGGTATCTACGAAAATTTAGTTTTCAGAACTCTCACATACAATTAGCCACTTATCCTTCGATTTTTTTCGATGATACATATGTATCGGCGGAGGCTTTTGTTGATTTTGATAAACCACCGATATTTGATGAATATGTATTTGAGAAAGTCTCATATGAGAGCAATTCATATTTTGTGGATTGTTTTTACAAGTCACACGTATCTCGCCATAAAAATACTTCAATTTATCTTTTGTTGCAGGATTTGATAATTCAAGAATTTGTTTCCAGCCATTGGAGAGATTGGATGGAAATCATGACAAAAGGCAAAAAATTTAAAGTTCTTCATATACGATCTCGGTTATTACCATCCAAAAAAATTATGTATGCTAGTGGGATGATTCATAGTGACTATCATGCGGAAATACTAGTCAATTGGGCGGGTGCACCGATCAAAGATGCAACTTGGGAAAATTGTTGGCATTTTTCGAAGACTTACCCAGACTTCATCCTTGAGGACAATGATGCTTCAAGCGGTAAGGAATGATATGTGACAATTCATATGAGCCTTGTAAGGAGGGATGTAAGGTCCTTGATTTGTGTTGGCTTGATTCCATTGTAAAACTCTCTATATTTTGTAATAGGCGTTGCTTAGGTGATTCTTGGAGAAAAGAAGCTTCAAACGTTAAAAGCGACGTCTTATGCAAATATCGTCTTCAAGAGAAAATCACATACTTGGATGCTAAGGTATCAAATTTCTTCTTCCTCTTGCAAGGCGTAAGCGCACACACACACAATTCATTCATGTGTGTCCCTGCATCGTTGTGCAAACATTTGGCATAACACATCCACACACATTTAAGTATGCTCATGCATTGGTCTCATATAGACAAACTTTGTAGAATTGCATGTTTTATCACTATCGCTTAGATATGACATACTTGTGATTGTGTTTATTTATTTGAGATATTGTATTTTGGACTTGAACATGATCTCATATGATTCCTTATTGAGTCCCGGTAATTTTGGTTAATCATTCATTAGGTTTCGAGTTCAAACGATGTAGCTACGCTGCTTTGCGTTCTTATTCATTGAGTTGTCTTCGTCGTCATTTTTCGAGATGAATTCTCAACCTTTTTGTAAAGTTTTATAGTCTTCGTTGTGTGTGAGGGAGTTACAATTCGTAATCTGAAGATGGATTCAAAATCGGAGTTCGAAAGCCCGATTACGGTCGAAGAACGCGAGAGGTGCGTGAGAGGAGCAACATTGGCCAAAGGCCAACCTTGGTATGCCACGTGTGACACACGGCCAAGGCTGCTCTCTGCCCATGCGTGACACACGCTGACCACACGTGGAGGTGACGTGGCAGCCCTTGATTGGCTTGTTTTTCCCTCTTTTGAATTCTTTTAAATACTCTCCATTCTCTCCCATTTCATTCTAAAAAGAAAATTTGAAAAAGATAGAGTGCGGAATTTTCTCTCCAATTTTTCCAACTTCCAAACACCATAACTTTCTCATTCGAACTTCGAATTGAGTGATTCAAGTCTCAGAATATTCTTATTCAAGTCTCCTACCTTCTCCAAAAAGGTTTTCAGCAGTTTGATCGATTTTTATGACGGTTCTACCCTCAAAACCGAAACTGCACGGGATTCCAATGTATTGAACTAAACTTTGTGATTTCTTCTTTTCAATTACCTTAGGTTTTCTTCTTCTATATATATGTGTGTATGTTTGATGAAAGCTATTGAGAAGGATAGCTTCAAATCAAAGCTAATTTCATCATGATTAGATTCTCAAATGTGAGTTAGGTTTTCTAAACCTATGTTTTCACATGATTGTGAGTTTTATTGTGATTAGCTTTGTATCTAGGAATATTTGAGCATTGATTATTGATATTCAAATGATAAATTATTCCTAGTTGTGCTATGCTTCAGTGATTGATCATATTCGAAAATATCACATGTATGCATGTTTTTAGAGCTTTGATTGGATTCACTTTATTGAATATTTGAATTCATGCTCTAATTGTTTACTAGAAGAAGTTTGAAGATATTATCTCACTTCTCTAGGATCTGTGTGTATGTTTCTAATATCTTAAATATGTGCTTCATGTATATGATTTATTCAAGTATTAGATTTGTGAATGAAACTAGGAATCACATGTGTTAGGTGTTTCACATGTGATAGATTTCAATTCATGATTTTATGACCAGTCAATATTTGACTTGTGTGCTCACATGATTAAGTCCATGTCTACATGATTAAGTCTATGTCTACATGATTTGTACTTAATTCATACATTTCATATGTTCATGCATCATCTAGTATGATTGCATCACTTGGATTGTTAAACTAGAATATCATACACTGTATGATCATTGTCTAATTCTAGTTTCCATAGTTCATATTAATCATATGTCTTATGTTGGATGTGATTGCATCATTTGCATCACTTAGATCATTTGTCTTGCAAAAGGTGAAAGTCTCTTGTTAAGGTGAGTAAAGCCTTAATTTGAGCAAGAAGACTTAGCTAGGAAAGTGTTCCGGATAGCCAAGCAATGAGTCTTAGTTAGGGCCAAGAGGATCCGGATAACTAAGCAAAAGTCTTAGCTAGGAGTTTGGTACTCCGGATGGTTGAGCTAGGGAAGCTTGACTAGGATCATTTGTGATCTAGATAGTTAAGCAAAGAAATCTTCCTAGAGCCTTGAGAGCCTTGGATAGAGAGTTGCTCTCTAGAGGTGTAGGACACATCTTAGATAGAGAGTATGCTAGGTGGTTCACTAGGCCTTAAGGGTAGATTAGGAGTTGATAGCTTAGAGTAGATATCATTTGTTGATAGACTTGAGTGTGTAAGTCTTTTTCATATAGTGGATTGCTTTGCCGATGGTTGTGGATTCAACCCGTGAACGTTTCCTCTTCGAGGGTTTACCATGTGAAAATCAATGTGTCAAAAATCTCTATCTCTATTTCTTTATATTTGTATGTATGATTAATATAACTTGTTTAAGATCTTCATTTCCTCACATCCTTGTAAACAAGTTGTTGATAAAGAAAGATATGCACACATTATTGGTCGAATCAACACTTGTCTCTTGTATGTTGTAAGTGTTTGAACATTGTATCTTGTAATATTTTATATCAAGTTGTAAAGTTTACTTAGTGTACTTATATTGTCATACTTAAAGTACAACTTATGGAATTTGCTTTTCAATATTGCATATACTTGTATATAAGATACATTGTCTCTTATTATATGTTGTGTAGACTAAGGGTGGTGAATTGAGCATACATGTGTTAATTGTATTCTCATTACAATCATGTTAAAAGGTTAAAATGTATACTCACCAAGGTTATGATATAAGTCACGAAAGAGTTTTTAAAACTAGTGTGTCAACCTATTCACCCCCCCCCCCCCCCCCCTTCCCCTTTTGGGTTGTTTAGTATAACCTTGTAGGTATTTTTAAGGGATTTGATCATAATCAGATCAGTTGGACTTGGTTAATGGATCACTGATTTGAGTTTGAATTAGTTAGGGGGGGAATAAATTAGTTAGGAATCTTAGTTATGAGTGTTAATAATATTAGATCAGGTTGTTATGTAACCGATGCTTATCTTAGTTAGGAATCTTAATTACGTAATTGCAGTTGTATTGTTCACAAGCCTATTTATGGGTTTGAATTGATTAAATAAAGATTATTAAATCTTTAAACCAAATTATCTCTCTGTTCTTCTTCTCTCTTTCTTCTCCTTCTCTCTTTCTTCTCCCCAAATTAATTCATATTTAATGGTAATCTAATACATGTTCTATAGTAATAGTACTAACACAACGTACTGTTGCAATTGAGATAAAACTTAATTGATTAAATAACAGCCGTTCTTTTTATATAATTACAAAAAATGTTATTAGGAAGACAAGAATGCTGCTTACATGCCTCTACTTACTAAGTACTCCCAATTCAAAAATATCTAAGAAGTATATCTCAAACAATATAACAATGGTGTTGTAATTGTAAAATATATGTATATATATATATATATATAAGGCCAATATTTGTTGGGTTGTGAACAGTGCCGGTCCTGATATTTCCGAGGCCCCTGGATAAAATCTAAAAAATGAGCCCTTATATATATATATATATTCCATTAAACGGAATATTAATTTTCCCTCAACTTTGTTCCTCTCACTATTACAAAAAAAATAATAATAAATAAATAAATAAATTAAATAAATAAATTATAAATGGATTCATTACAAACTTAATAATATTTTCTTTCTTGAAACTAACTAATTTCATTTTCAAATTAGTTGACAAAAAATAAAACACAAGTAGATGAAATTTAAAAATCAAATCATTAAAAGAAAAAACTCTCGAATTACAAAGATAGATGGCGGCCAACGATTGACAAAGAAGAGATGAGGGCAGTGGCACTGGTTGGTGAAGAAGAATGGGAGGCGATATGTTATTGAGTAGTTGGATGAGAGGAGGAGGACCTTTCAAGGTAAAAAAAAAATTGAAAGGGAAGAGGCAAGAGAAGGGCTGCAGCTAGCTCTTAAAATTAGGTGAATGAGCGCTAGAGTTTTTGGTTTCTTTGGAAACTACTTATAGTATATATTATATGTAAACAATTTTATAATAATACAGGCTACAATTCAACTGTAATAGCATTTTCCAACAAGGGTGTAACTCAGCTAGTAAATAGACGAGCCTAGGGCTTGGGTAAATAACTCTCACGTCAGCGGTTCAAATCCTTTCAAAAAAATAGCTGGTCCCAAATTAATAGTTATTGTCAATAAAAAAATATAAAAAAATATTGTACTAGCATTTAAGATGCATTAATATTTTTATTCTAATTTTTAGATTATGTCTACAAATATATATCGGTGTCTCTCAAGTCTATACCATAAGGTTATGGGTTTGAGTCGTGTCCCCCTGCTTCAAAAGTCAAAACCCTTTTTATATATAAAAAATAGCTTTCGATATAATCTTGAAATTAAAATTTGTTCCAATATTCAATACAACCAATTCTTATCTTTCTAACTCTTTGGAATCTATCAAAATTATTTCAAAAATTAAAGTTTTGTAAAATATTTTTTATATATAGAGAGAGAGTAATTCTACATTGTCCAAATTTTATGTTCAAATCTGGTGCCCAAATGATGCGGTAAAACTATAGATCATTCATTTAAATTATATTAGATTTACATTATTTAAATGAATGGTCTACAATGTTGTCACATCATTTGGGCACCAAATTTGGACAATGTAGCATTACTTATATATATATATTCTAAAATATTTCTTAATTATGAATCATAGGCTACCTCATGTCCTCATAGTCATATGTTTCCTTAACAACCTTAATTGTAAAAGTAAATTCTTAAAACTTATTGTTGATGACAAAAAATGTTGTCACTAGGGGTGGGTAAAAAACCAATAAACCGAACCGAACCTGATCCAATCGGTTTGTTTCCGGTTTTCTTATGTTGGTCGGTTCAATTTGGTTCATTTTTTTGAAAACTGATTGGATCGGTTCAATTTATATAAATAAATAAACCCTAGTTTAATGTTCAATAATCCATGAAACTATAAAACTATGAAAGTGTGTAACATGATTTTTTTTTTTTCTCTTTGTTTTATATTGCTAACTATTATTTTAAACTAATATTTTCAATTTGTTTAAGCTCATATTTAATTTGAACGATTGCCCAAAAGAATTAAAATATGAAAATATGTGTAATAATTAAAGCCCATGAATTTGGCCAAGTAGCCAAGTAGGATTAAAACCGAAAAAAACAAATCGAACCAAACCAGTCCAATTTGGTTGGTTTTTGATCGGTTGACATTTCTAAATTTTATTGGATCGGTTCATATTTTCAGAAACCAAACTTTATCGGTTCTATTGAAAAATGAATCGATCAATTAAACACCCACCCCAAGTTGTCACCTTCCCCAACCTCATAATATAGAGGTAAGATCACCTCACAAGGTAAAATGATCAAGTCACCTTCCAGGGTTTAGCTCCAAGGTAGATTTGTTACAGGTTATCAAAGTCAAATGGATACTACCCAAGGACCAAAATAATTTGTTAGGAGTGTAGTTTGACGAAGAACCCTTGCCTGGAGAATTCCTCAACAAAATGCAGCTTGAATATGACCTAGCAGCTGTGAGATACCCTGAGATCAAGCGAGATCAAGTTTCTGCCTTTTCTTTAGAATAGCAGGAAGGAATCTTGATGAATAAATGTCCAAATACATCACGTGCAAGGGTGAGTCTCATTTGGGATCTATTGAGAGATTCACGGAGATAGGTCTCTGTTAGAGTTCAAGTCAGGAGAGGAGACTGACTCTTTGAGAATCCTAACCAAAATCAAACTCTGTTAAAACCTTATAAGACTCACACGTGTCCAGTCAAGAGCCAACCAATATGCCAACAGATATCCTCCGTGGCTAAGTCCAACGTGGTACATCTTCCTACGCAAATTCGGACCAACACTCGTTGAAACGACGAAGTTTCATTCTTTGACCAAGTCTACGTCTGAGGAAGTTAACTAATTGCTGCCTTACAATTATATGCCAATTTTTTACACCATTTTTTTTTTTTCTTTTTTTTTTTTTTTTGTCAAAAGATCATTGAAGATCTCTTTACAATTTTACATAATTAATTTCCTTTTTTATGGTAGTGGGATACACATTTTCCTTTTAGATTAAGAAATAATTCAGGCATGTTCAATATGAGTCCAACAGATGTTTTCTTTAAAAATTAATAATAATTTATTATATATAGATTCTTTTTTCGATTTTTAAATTTATATATATATATATATATATAAAGATGTATTTTACAATATGTTATGGAAATAATTTTGTTAAAGCAAATTATATTATTATCAATCATATTTTAAATAGTTTTTTTAAAAAAAAAAAAAAATACACATTTTAACTACCTATCTCAATTATTTATATATTATTTTGTATCCCAATGTGTGAGGTGTCACTTTTAAGACATGTACAGCTTGTAATTAATCTCATGAAGTACTAAGGATCTCCTTCTCTTCAATTCTATTAAGCATTTTGTGAAAGTTTTTTTTTTTTAAAAAAAAAAAAAAAAATTGAATTTGTGAACAATAAGATAATATTTGACCAATGGAATCATGAAGATTAATTTAAAAGTCCATTTCACTGGGAGCAATATCAGCATTCTTTTTTCCTTTTTATATAAAAGCATCCCTTCTAATAATAGGTAAAATATGAAATTTATTGATACGTAAAAAACAAAAAGCACCTAGTTAAGTTACGTAAAGAGCCTTACCGGCTTACCTTGAGAGAACAAACCGAAAACAAAGATAGAAAAACCATAAGCAATAGCCGAGGGAAGCAAACATCCACACTATAAAAAAATAATAATAATAATAATATTAAAAAAATAATAAATAAAAAATAAAAAATAATTGTAAAACTCAAAGAAGAAACCATCACAAAGAAAACCTATAATTAGGAAGGCCACAAACATGCTTAAAAATTTTGAATCATTTGATCAAACTGGTACTTGATTTTTTAAAATTGTATCGTTTTCTTATTTCAACAAAGTCGACCCTAATTGTCAAAAGGTATTTTTATCTTTAAACATATAAAATCAAATAAACATTACAACTAATAAAATACAACAAATATTTATATAACAAAAATAATTAAATAACATAATAAATTTTATGATTAATAATTAATATGAAAAAAAATCATTTTCTTCAAAAACAAACAAAATAAAAATAAAGAAAAAAATATTAAAATAAGGGCCTCCTCCACCGCTGGCAATCTCCTTCCGCATGGGGAGGAGATCGTCATTCGATCTTCTCCGATGAACGATGAGTAGTCTAGCAGTCGTCTCGTAGCTAGAAACAGTGGCCACCTCCACCAATCGTCTGATGATGAGGAGTCTGGTGGTGGAGGTGGCACCTCTAATTAGAGGTTGAAAATGGAACAATTTTTAAAATTAGGGACCAGTTTGATCACTTTTGTAGAAGTTATAAACTAATTGGAATTATGAAAACAGTAATGCTACATATCTCACTTACAATTCCACTATTTTCATCCCAACACACGTGGCAGATGAAGTGTCACTTAGTGAGTGGACAAGCATTAATTGGTGAGTGAATACATGGATAAGAGAGATAAGTATCAATTAATGTATGTCCACTCACCAAGTAACACATCATCCACCACGTGTGTTGGGATGGAAATGGTGGGATTGTAAGTGAGATGTTTAGTATTATTGTTATGATAACCATCTAGGACTTTCTTGGTAATTGACCTTTTGTAATTGAATATTGTTTTTTGAAAAAATCTATATATTTTTCTCAATTATAAATTCTCAATTTGAATGAAGACATTTTGTTCATTTTTTTCAAAGGAAAAAAGACACATACTCTAAATTTCCATCACATGACCGAGACGGCACGTTACAACCAACCAAATTTCCACAAACTTCCATTTAGTAGATTCAAGCTGCCTAGTAGCTACCCACGAATGCGACTTCTTTTTTTTTTTTTTTTCCAAAATTTTAAAGACATTATATTCTTTTCTTTAAAAATTAAATGTATTTTTTTGACTTTTTGAGTTGCTTCTTCTTAAATGATGCTTTAATTTTCTTTATGGGAACATGCCTCCGGTTTCCACATGTTTGGTGACATGTTTCTTGGATACACTTGCCTTAAAGCTTCTATCCTTTTTCTCTATTATTATTTTTTAAAATAAATCTGACAATGATTGAGTTAGAGATTTGTCGGAATCTGACAATATCAATCACGGTTTACAGTGTGCAACCCTCACTATTAGGGATGTGCAGGATCCAATTCAATCAAATACGATCCATTGGATTTGGAGGTGATTGGATCGGATTGGATCCTAAATTCTAAAATCCATTGGATTGGATTGGATTGGATTGGTTCAGATCGGATTTTAGATTTTCGTTTGGAAATCCACCGAATCCACCAATCCGCCTAAAATATTATGCCTTATTTTTATATTGGGCAATTTATTTTATCAACTACTTTCTTATATAAATGTCCAACTCAAATACAATTTGATTATCTGAATATCCGTAAAGGTTCAACCAAAATACAATTTCAAATGTTACTATTTTAGGTTTTCTTTCTCAATTTCTTTACAGTCAACAATTCACCATCTTCTTTTCTTCTATTCTTCTTCATTAACATCACGGCGTATTAAGCTTACATTTGGAGCTAATGTTTAATGCTTATAAACTTTTAGAATTATATAAAGTTTACAATTTATGTTATGTATTTTTTTAATGTTAATTTTATTTGAATTAATTAGTAATGTTTAAATAATTTATTTGATTTTATTTATTTAAGATTATAACTTTTATATATTAAGAATAACTTTATATTAACTCAATCCATCAGATCATATTGGATTAGACCGGATCGAATTATTTTACAATCGGATTGGATCTCGCTATAAAATTGAATCGAATCGGATTGAAATTTCTTTAATCCAATCGGATCGGATCATGATCATGACTAATCCATTGGATCCGATCCGCCGCACACCCCTACTCACTATAAAGAAAAAGTCTTCCGACATTTTACGATTTAGTAAATAAACGTAAGACTCGAAACGAGTCATATATGTAAAATGAGAAGGGTATAACATATTTGTTAAGTTTGGGTGTGCTGTTTTTCTTCACTTGAGTACCTTTAATTAATAATTAAATATAATTATATTTTAAACTGAGGTGACCCATTTCTCTCTCATGAACTTTCTCATTCCTTCGTCATAATTAATGTTCGATTCATATCCACATTTTCACGTCAATACAGCCAAAAGTTATACCATATCAATTCCACTTGGGATTCTTTTATTAATTTTGTTTCCTCGTATTATTGAATTATTTAAAATGGAAAAATTAGTCTTTAGAGTTAGGGTAAATTACACTGCACCCCTTGAGGTTTGGCCTTAAGACACTAAGATGGAAAAGTATCGTTATTCTATACTAACACTCCTGTATTGTCAAAAATGTCCTTGTATAATAATAAAAAATAAAAGTATTTTTACACTGACACCTAAAGGTATTTTGAACCTTACCATGGTCAAACAGGGGTGTTAATGTAAAATAATAAAATTTTTCCATTTAAGTGTCTTAAGGTTAAACCTCAAGAGGTGCAGTGTAATTTACCCTTAGAGTTAATGGATGTATTTTTCAAATTATCTAGATTGTACGAGACGTGGTGATCAGTCTACAAAACTTTTTAATTTCTATTTAAACAAGATTCCCCTTCAAATATGCTTCTACTTTTCTATCCAATCAATCATCGTTTTTTTTTTTTTTTGAAAAATCATTATATTATATTTATTAAACTTTTCCTTCTAATTTTTTCTACCTTTTGCCATCAAACGTGGATGTGGTTTTCAAGCTTGTCTACCTTTAATAAAGCGATTTATACATTTCCACTTTCATATTTGTTCGATTCGAGTATCACATTTAACTATTAAATTGAAAAATGTGGAAAAATCTATCTCATACAGTAAAAGTTATATTTTTAAATTGATTAATCTTAATACGTACAGATCCTGATAGGTCTCTAACCTAGTAATTGTTATATTTTTTTATGATTTATTATTTTTTTAATATGGTTTTGAAAAATTTTATGGGATTAGAAGGCAAAGTTCAATGACTCATCAAAATTGTTGGAAGAAAAAAAGTTATCTGTGATCTAGTCGATCTTTTTCCTTTTAAAAGGTAAAGTCATATGAACACCAAGAACAAAAAGATAAATTCTATTTGACTTTTTCGAAGATATGATTTAATTACATATTAATGCAAATAATTGTAAAGTTTGTCAATACTTCCTTTAACTTTTTTATATCTTACATTCGAAAGACACTTCTCCTACAATATTCAGTGGTGTAACTTTTTTTCAAAAAAAAAAAAAGCATACATTTATTTATTTATTAGACCCTTAAATAATTACCTTTTTTTTTTTTTTTTAAATTTCGACCCCCAAACTTATTATTTTTCTTAAGCCGGCCCTTTATATCCATGAGAGGTACTTTTAAGATACATGAAATGGTAGCACCACACTTGCACTACGAGGTTGTAAGTTCGAGTCCTCTCTCTTTCAAAAAAACCCTGAATTTATATAATAATGTAATTCTTAAAATAAAATAAAAAAATGAAATGGTAGCATCTTTTGTAGTTTTATAATGTGATTATATATTATCATCGTTAATAAAGGAAAGATAAGATGTAAGGAACTTTTATTGTAATATAATCTATTATCTTAAGTCACCGATAATTAAAATTCCAAATTCCAAATTCCAAATTAGTATTGGGAGATGACATAGTTAGTGAAAATTACATCATATTATTCTATCCCCATTAAATCATAATCCTTAAAAAACGAATATTCTCCCAGGTGACTAAACAACAAACCATATAAAATATATCGATAAAAACAATATTATAAAGGTTAATTAAAATAGATAGGACACATCCAC
This sequence comes from Acer negundo, assembly GCA_035582765.1. Taxonomy (NCBI): domain Eukaryota; kingdom Viridiplantae; phylum Streptophyta; class Magnoliopsida; order Sapindales; family Sapindaceae; genus Acer; species Acer negundo. The sequence goes on along the minus strand of CM069237.1, from coordinate 18,635,753 downwards.
TCACACTTTTAGGTTGTGTTTGGTACGAGGGAATGATGGAGGGAGGGAGAGGGTTGGAGGGATAGGAGAAGGAAGGGAGAGGAAATCACTTTTTTTGTTGGAGAGAGAAATGAAGGGAGAGGATGAGAGGAGGGAGAAGAAATCCCTCTGGGCCCACAAAATTGGATCCGTTCAATGATAGGCGGATCAATGGAGGGAGAGTGATTGGGGGGGGCAAAGACCAAAATGCCCTCCCTTTTTATACTACCTTCCAATTTTTTTAAGGGTAATAAAGTAATTTTACAAATTAAATATCAATCCATCCATCCAACCCTCCTTTCAATACCAAATAATATAGAGGATTGATGTTATCCTCTTTACCCTCATACTTTCTCTCCCTTTTAATTCATCAATCCATCATACTCTCCCTCTCTCTTACAAAACATAGCCTTAAGTTTTAAGTTATTGTGCTTTTTTTTTTTTTCTTCACATTCGTGATATAGAGAGATCATTCCCTTATAATTCGAGATATTTTTTTAGTCATACTTATAGCGGTTGATCTCACTAAATCCCATCAAACATCTAACCAATATTACATTTTACACGAATAAACATCAAACCCCGTAACTTAACATTAAATTTATGAAAACGAAATAAATATCCATTAAATATATATATATATATATAACCAAGAATTTCAGAACTAGCTAATCCGTGCTTCTATCAAACTGAATCATTCTAACTTATTTTTTGTGCAAAGAAAAGTAAGATGTGACTATGGGAATTGCTTATCGTATAGGACATTGTTGTGGTTAGGTTTGAATAAACTTTACTAAACAAAGACTTTTTCCTTGATTATGATTTAAATTCAGGTGATTAGTGAACCTACACCTTCCAATTATTTATAAATAAATAAAAAAGATATCTAAGACCTTTCTTTGTCAAATTTAAATAATATATCGATTATATTTCTTTGTCAAACCACGAGAGAATATACTATAATTAATTTGTGTTTGTGTATAGAGTTGGGGGAGTTGAAGTGTGTGACATAAAATAAATATTTAATTTGTATAGACAGAGTGATATTTGTATAGATTGAAATTCTAAATTTTAATTTGAAAACTTAGTAAAGTAAGATACAACTATACAAGTTAGTCCATGTCTATGATTTAATTTAATTTTCTAAAATTTGGATGCGATTCCTCTATGTGAATCAAATCAAATGGAGAAAAAATATATATCATTTGTTGAAAGTTTCCTACATGTTGTAATGCAGACATCTACAAGGAGGCAGATTCAGGAAGAATTTTCCGAAAAAAGTAAAGTCTAAGAAAAAATCAAATTGATTTTTTGAGAGTAAATCAAGTACATCTGGTAGCAAGAAAGTTCGGTTGTCGGCATATACGACATATTGAGATGTCGTATTAAATTTTATTTTATTTTTTATTATTTTTATTTTTCTTTATATGTATATATAAAGTTCTTTTCTGTTCATGATGTCCTGATATAACTTTATTAGTGCGTTGCATGTGGGTATAGATTATGGAGAAGTTTTGACAAATGCATATATTTTGAGTCAAAACATGTAAATCCAATGGTCCACACCCAACACACTGATGAAGTTATATCATGACGCACTGATTTGAAAATTTTTCTATATATATACATAATTTTTCAAGTCAGTGCATCCTGATATAACTTCGTGAGGATATTGAATGTGAACCAGTAGTTTTACATACTTTGACTTTAGTGTGTATACACTTATCAAAACTAGTGGTTTACATTCAATATCCTGATAAAGTTATATCATAATGCACTGATCAGATCGTGGCTATATATATATATATATATATATAACTTGCATCTATTTTGTCTATATATATTCTTTGTAATCCATGAGGAAAAAAGAGAAACTTCGATTTTTTAAACTTCATTTTTGTATTTTTTTAATTTTATTTTTTGCTAAATAAATTTATCATTAAACTTAAGGGAAACTTCATTATAGTCTTTTAATTTTTTTTGCGAGACAAAAAAAAAAAAAAAAAACAATGCTTTACTTATTTTTCCATTTTGGATTCATAAGGTTCGTAAATCATGTAAATTGTTAAGATCATATTATCCACACCATAATATCATGATTAACATGATCTTAACTATTAGCATATCATATCATTTAGATATGATTTTAAACAAATATTTTGATCTGCTTAGCATTAATCTATTAAAAATTATCCAATTTAATCCTTTTTATAGATTTTTTAGTCTATCATTAATTATAAGTTTAATGATTTAATTGACCAAATTTAACCATAAATTCATTTTTTGAGTATGATCTTTAAAAAAAAAATAAAAAATAAAAAATAATAATAATATACAATATTATGAATAGGATGAGATGAAGTTAGTCCGGTGGTATACCTCTCACACCTACACCACGAGGTTGTGAGTTTGAGTTCTCTAAACAAAAAAAAAAAATAAACAAAAAAAAAAAAAAAAAAAATCTCAAATTTATGTAACACTTCAAAAAAAAAAAAAAAAAAAATTTTAAAAATTTAATAAAAATTTTAAAAAAAATAATAATATGTGCCCTTTGATTTAAAAAAAAAAATCAGAATATCAACAATTTTTTTTTTTGTTAAAGTAGTATAAGAATATTTCAATAAAACTATTGGGACATGCCGAGATCAAACAATACATGTATAGCTTGGATATCTACTCCTATAACGGGAGTTAACTACTCTCACAATCCAGGAAGAAAACTCTTCACACATACTTATAAAATATGCATGGTGGGATTTGATTATTTGAACCCCTCAACAACTTTAAAACTACTTTATTCATTTTTTAAAGCATTACATGAACTATTCTAATAGGATTGCCGGAACCTGCCAAGATCAAACAATATATGTGCAACCCGGATAACAACTCCCATAATGAGAGATAATTTTGCCACAATCAGAGAAGAAAACTCTCTACATATGCTGATTCAAATTCATGTTCAAATAATGTGGCATTTGAATCGTAATATTTAAACAAATATTTTAGATAATCTATAATTACCCCTCAATAAAAGCATACGATTTATGAATGCTTTTATTCATGAGTTTAAATTCAAATTTATCAACAATTTTTTTTTTCTTTCTGAAAAGATAAATATAAATATTATTTAAAAAAGAGATAAATATAAAATAATAATTTAAGAAACCAACGTACAAATAACAAAAGATATTAGAGCATCTCCAATACAAAAGTGATTTATATACCAATAATTGTTGACATGACAATAATGTTAAAATATTTGCTTCATATATGACATAAAAATAGACTTTATAGACAATCAATTCAAAATTTGGTCTTTAATGCTTCTAAAACATAATTTTTTTTAATGATGTGTCCATCTTTTTTTATTTTATTTCCTTACTAAAAATATATGAAAAATTAATGTCAGTTTTAAATATTTGCTGAGTCAATCTAAAAAATAGTTGTGCAACAAACTACCTGAAAGTGAAACAATATCTAATATTTTTATTGCAATATCAGTTTAAGATTAAATATACACGGTTGTATTGAAGATACAATTATTAGCACAACATCTATTTAACCTCTATATCTTTTTTTTTTTTTCCTTTTTTATCTCCTTTTTTTTTTTTTTTTTTTTTTTTTTTCACAAATCACATTTGTATCATGGATCGAAGAATGTTGAAACAACTTTTAGACTTTTAAGTTTTGGCAAGTGACCACTCATTTAAACTCATCCATTCGATCATGCATATCAGAAGGACAGGATCCAGTGGCTGAAAGATGTGCCACGTGGGACTTTATGGACCGTAGATTGGGCATATCTGGATTTGATCAGCTATTGCTATAGGCTAGGGAGCGTGGTAGTTGGCAAGGCCATAATTTGATACCAAAAAAGAAAAATGAGTGGTCCCAGAACGGCATCGTATGCCAAGCTACCAAGTACGAATTACACCATGCGATATTTCCAAGTACACATGTCAATTACATAATTGTCATCAGATCAGATCAGATCAGATCAGATGCTTCAAATTATAGGGCTTTGAATCAAAAACTGGTCCGTTTATGGGGTCCACCTCATGTGTTCGATTGTTATTTTTCCAAAGAATTTGAGGACGGGTGAATGAACGCCGCCAGGAATGATAATGATTTACGTCTAAAATATTATTGAACTGAATAAATATTTATATTTTTAAACAATATTAAACGGTGGCTAACTGAGTAATTGTTAATCATTAGATTTTAATTTAAAATAAATTAACTAATTAAATAATTAGGCATTAAAACAAATTAAAAAACTAATTAAAAAAAAAGTAACGAATTATGCTATTGGTACCAATTATACTATACTAATACATATCACTACATTTTTATTATGTAAGTAAAATAAGTTCAATCAAAATAATACACATAGTAAGAATATGTTGATATATATTAGTATGTTATAAATATATTTATATTATTTACCTAATAAAAAAAATTGCTTTTAACACTCCATTATTATCTATTTATATCGTACTTTTTAAATTATTCAGTATTGAGCATTCCAAAAGCAATGACCAGCTTCTCACTGTGTGGTTTCAAAGAATTCATTGTTTCTCCTCCTCATTCACATCTTGCAAAAACAAAATCCTTGTTGGGTATATACCCTAATACCTATCCAATCACTTCTTCTCGTCCAAATCATCCAAAAATTTGGGGGTTTTTATTTATTATTTATTTATTTTTAATTTAATAAAGATAGGGTATATTAAGTTCGAAAAATAAGTAAAAAATGTAGTTTTGAAATTAAATTAAAAAAATTAATAAGACCCTTGGCTTCCAATACCTCTTTTGTTCAAGCCTGTATCTCAATGTACTAATATTAACCTCTGTGTAGCTAACTTCATCGACTCTGATAGGGGATGTTGGAATCAATCTACTCTTCAGTAACATTTCATGCCTTTAGACAGAGAAACAATTCAATCAATTCCTCTTAGTGTGTGGGGAGCTTGGGACCGCTTGATTTGGCACTATGACAAAACAGGTCAGTATTTAGTTACAAGTGGTTACCAATTAGCTTTAAGAAATAAATCTATAGCATCATCTTCTAACTCTTTGTTGAAACAAAAATGGTGGAAGACTCTTTGGTCTCTATGCATTTCTCCCAAAATTAAAATTTTTATCCGGAGGGCTTATTTGAATGCTCTTCCATCATTTGTTAATCTCTGCAATCGCAATATTTTAAAGGAGTCCAAATGTTTACAATGTAATATATTTGCTGAAACAATTGAGCATGCTCTACTTTGGTGTAAAAAGACTAGATAGGTATGGAAAAATAAATAAATAAATAAATAAATAAAATAAAATAAAATAAAATAATAATAATAAAAATAAGTTTTTGGTGAGATGTTTTCTCAATTTAAGAATTTATCTACTCTGGATGTCTTAAAAGGAATTTTCCCAATAGTAAAACGCATTGAATTAGAATGTATTTGTGTGATCCTGTGGAGTATTTGGTGGAATCGCAATCTTATAGTTCAAAAGAATGAACCTAAAAATGCTACAGATCTTGTGATTTGGGCTCTAGAGTTCTTAAGTGAATTCCAAGGGACTCACCGAGCCTTGTCTGCAACTGTTTCTCAGCCAGAAGTTCCACACAAATCAGGTTGGTGTCCCCCCTCCTATTAATACTATTAAACCTGAATTCTGATGCATCTATTCGTGATGGTTTTCATTTTATCGGTTTGGGTGGCTATATTAGATGAAGGGTCCACCGGGTGTGCTGGAATTTATTTATTATTATTATTTATTTTTTATGTATAATTCATTAATTTGAACAATTTGAAAAAGGAATGCTACCTATTTAAAGCAAAAACTCAACCACTATTTCGGTAGATAGATTAGATGGTTCTTTTATTGAAACAATGAGATTCTTCATTGAAAAGTCAGTCCATAATGCATTGAAATGGAATAAAAATGTATATTATGTGCACACTAAATGCACTTGTATTTTATATCACCCTTTTATGTTCACAGATACATCAACCATAGGCGCGCGTGCACATATTATATATATATAAAAAAAATTTTAATAAAAAAAAAGTTGATGATATTATTAGTTGTCCATACAATCGAGTTGTCAGACCAGATGATGTTAGTCTAATAATTTACCACTTACTTACATTTACAGTCTTATATTTCACAGTCTCGAATTTCTAACATTGGATTGATAATTTAACTAAAATGTTCATCTTTTATTTAAAGAGTTTATTACATCTCAATATAGTTTGGTAATGAATGACATTTTTTCGACAGGCCAATGTCCAAGATCTAGTCATTACCACCGCAAACGATGTATACAAAAATTAAATAAAATTCAAGGAACTTAAACCAAATTTAAGTAGATCTTGTTCATTTTTCCACCGCTTCCAGCTGATGAAATAAACTAATCAATCAATTTTCGAGAGGTTTCTTTAAACCTCCAAATATTCTCTCAACTTTTTTATTTTTTTACAATTTTTTTTTAAAAGTGACACTGTTGTAAAAAGTAATGGGGAAACGTCTTCTAATATCTACCATTAAAAAAATGACTAATAAATGAAAAATAAGATGAAGAAATCCAATCACATATCACAATCTTTTATGTGGAAAACCCAAAACACCCATAATGGCGAGAAAAAAAATATATCATCATATATAAAATTGTTACGGCTACATACTCAATATTTTTCTAGCTCTAATTCCAAACCATAATTACAACTGAGTTGTATTGAGCCCCAAGCTCAAAACCGATATCACATCTGAGCCTTAAACTCATAGCTCTCTCTTGGTCCCCACTAAGGGGTCGTTTGTTTTTTTTATCTGAAGACTGAATAGTCTTAAATTTTACTGAAGGCTGAATAGTGACTGAAATTTGAATCTGAATGACATGTTTGTTTTTTTTTTTTTCTCACATCTGAATTTACTGTCAACATGTTTGTTTTTTTAAAATAAAATTGTCTGAAAAGAAGTAATATTACATCTATGCTCATGTTAAACAATTATATATATAATATAGAATAAAAACAATCTAAAAATAATAATTATATGTGAACACATATGATCATGATCTTCTTCTTTGATTACAAACAAACTTTATTTTTACTAAGAAAAGAAAATGTTTTTTTTTTATATATATAAAAATAAAATAAAATAGACAGCAGGAAAACTTATACAAAACACTCTAAAAAAATAATATATAAATACATCACCCTAATATCATAATAAAGTATTGATATTAAACACCGATATGAGAATTGATTATGGTTTTTTTTTTTTTTAAAGCTATTTAAAATAAGCAATTTATTAAAATAAAGATTTATATACAATATATAATTATGATGAAATTGAAGATATGTCACATATGGAGGATAGTATCGAAAGAAAAGATTTTGGATTGCATTTAATGCAATTTAGTGATTTAAAATTAAGTGAAAAGTCAGGATTTTTTAATTTTTATTTTAAGTTGTTGACCACTTAAAAAAAAAAAAAAACAAAACAACTTAATAATTATGATTCAGACCCATTAAGTTTTAAGTGGAAAAAACAAACAACCCCTAAGTGTCCTCATGGATATTCCTCTAGGTCTCCTACCCCTAGATATTCCCCCAGGTCTCCCTTCGGATCTAATGAGGTCTCATTCCCGTGGGTCTCCCTGACTCCCTCCTTGATCTTTCAAGATGTTTTTTTTGGTCTTTCCAAGTGTATACAACCAAAGAATAAGTCTTTTAATTTATAGTTTGAGTATTCTTGATCACAAAGTAATCGAAAAACATCAAGGAAATCCCGAAACAAATCATTTTCCAACAGGAAAACTAACTTCCACATGCAGAGCTGGCTCAAGGGCATTTGAGACCTTAGGAGAAAAAAATAAAATTAGGCCTTTTTGTAATTGATGTTGAGTTATTTATTTTAATTTCCATAGTAAAAAAATACTCAAATTTGGTATTCTATTTTTTTTTTTTTCTAAAAAGGTTTATTCAATATTTACTTTTAATATCTATATACTTCTTTTTATTGTATTTGCACATCTTGACGTAGTATAATCACTCTTATTCGATGGTATTTTATGAAAGATAAATAAAACTTGTTGGGATAGTTTGATAAGAATTAAAAAGAATAATCACTTCCCAATGTGGATTGATGGTAAAGAGCACCAATTCTGTATGTCTTATATCGAAGTCGCTACAACCATTGTTGGTGTATATATATATATATATATATTGTACTCACTATTTTTGGAATTATAAATCTTTTAATTTAGTTAATGTTGGATTACAGTCTAACGAGAATTAAAAAATCAATTGGGAAATGAATGAAAATATGTGATCATCATAAAAGTTATTCAATAGAAAAATAAATAAAAGTGTTTGAAAGTTAAGAAAGTAAAATATCAACAAAACAAAAAAAGAAAGTAAGAAACTATCTTATTGGATAATTTAAAAATAAAAAATTGGGGTCTAATTTTGTGGAAGTTTTAGGCGGGGCCTTAGGGACTTAAATCAACTGTCAATATTTGGTGTCTCAATTTGTGTCCAACCAATCAAATTGGAACATGTGTGCACATTTAATTATTTTTTTTCAACTTCTTCCATAAATATACACACATGTCCCAATTTAGTTTGTTGGACACAAATTAAAACACCAAAATTTAACAGCTTATTTGGTTCCGGGCCTTAGGCAACAAGCTCAGTTGTCTAGGCCTCCAGTCGGCACTGTCCACACATTTCAACATGTTTTCTGAAAGCTTCATATGTGACCACGCGCTTTGAAGGATCGCCTCATGCGCTCTCACACACCCCGACACTTTCGGCACGTATGTCACACTGTCACATGCCCCTGTAGCACATCCGGAGCGTGACGACGCGTTTGACATCCGATATCGGCACCGTTTTTCAACACACTAAGAACGAGGTAGGGTTTTATTGCAACTTGTTGTAATTAAATACTATTAGAGTGACCTGATTGAATAGTTAATTCCCACCGTAATGGAGAGGTCTTTGCACACTTGTTATTTTATGAATAAAGTGAAACTCAAGCTCTTTTCAACGAAGAGAAAGATGAACAATCACTTAACCATTAGTTAATATACCATTCTCCCAACAAAAAGAAAAGAATACATAATATTATGGTTAACAAAAACTTAATTGAATAAAAAAGAGAACCATATTCTAACATTTAGCATTATTCAACAATAGTATAATTCTATAATATACCCAAAGTTGAATCAGAAATTTTCAAAGCAAATAACGTGGTTGTAATTTTATGTGAAATTTGGAATAAGAAATTCAGAATAAAACTTAGATGTGTAAGGTATATATAATATATCTCTATCTCCTGTGACTAGCTAGGCATCGGTTGAGCTGCCTAAGTGATGCAGTTGAATAAGTGATGCATGAATACCATTATAAATGGAGTAAATCACACAGAAACTCATTTCTTCTTAAAATAAGATAATTGTCTTTCATAACCACAAAACCACCTACTTATTTCAGTTCCTAGGTTCTAAATAACTGTAATAAGAAAATACAAAAATTCAAAAATACTCTACATGTTGTAGGGGGTCGATCAACGATTAAAAAGGATCGGGTCGGGTTGAATTAGGCCCAAGGCAACTATTCTGGTTCGTCAGTTGTAGGATGTCGTTCGAAGATGGTCTTGCTGGTGAGATGAGTTTTTCGACTCTGATTTGTTGTCTCCTTCATTAAACTCGCAAATGAGCAAAGAAAAAACAGAAAGGAAACAATGACGAAAATGGGATATAAGATCTTAGCCTTATGTGTGCTTGGGCTGAGCAATCTGATCATAATGAGAAACCGCTTGAATTCCGGTTGACAGAATTCTTATAGTTTCAATATGCTAATCTTAAGCTTTTTTCTCCCCCCTTCTATGGTCAATGAGGATCCCTTTATAGGCACCCAATTTTTCTTTAACAGTCAGAGTGGGCTAGAATCACGTAGAGAGATTTAAGAAGAGATTCTCTTCACGTTTGAATGGTTTGTTTATCAATGTTGATAACTTCTCTGACTTGGTTAGTCAACAATACTGATAGCAGTATCGGGTCGATCAGCGTTATAGGCTTGGACTGATCCTAACATCATTACGTTCTGGGCCTTTGCATGTTGGGCCTATAAGCCATTTTTGGCTACCACAATTTGCCCCCCACTCTCTAAAAATGGGATCACCAAGTTTAGAGAGTGACCTTGGTTGGATCATCGCAAGTAACCCATGTCATGTCGAGAGGTTTCAAATAACGTAATCTTGAGGGTCATCGTCGAATGAAGAATCAGATTGAACTACCAATGATTTTTAGCTTGAAACGACTTGTCGTGTGTAGGTACCATATAGGCCTAGGTCATTAAGTCAATAAGATGGTTGCGTTTGGTTTTCCCACGTTAATGTCAGACGCATTAAATTCGGGCACAACTTTTAAAGTTCGAATTTTGAATTTTTGCAGATATCTAGATAAGTTGGCAACTGGAAGGGCGTTGACATGTGTCAAACTAGGTTTTAGGTGCCTGCAGTTATGTTAAGTGCCTTTATAAACCAACATATTTCCCATTGTGTCTCACCTTGCACGCAAGTTCTTTCCTTTCTAGCAAAAAGAAATTTTTTTGTGATGAAGTGATTGTAGAGCTCTACCGATTCGTTTCCTATAAGGTTAGTAGAAAAAATACTTCCATATTTCATATTTATTTCATATGAGATTTTACCTTTGCGATTTCTACATTTCGTATTTATTTTGTATGAGATTTACCTTTGCGAATCTTTATAGGGAGTAGGTAGAAGTGTTTGATGCCCTTTTTTTTGGAAAAATACGTGTTTCTTCGTTGTTATTCATTTTCTGTGTTCATGCTTTGAATATATTCGAAATATTTGATGTGCTGAATGATGTTATCAGTCTGTCATGTCACGAGTGTGTTTTCTGGATTTTCGTGATCGCTCGACCTAGGATAGGAGTAGGTAGAAGCTTTAACCGATGTCTTAGGTTTTTAGTGGAGAAATTTCTAATGACTTTTGTAGAAAACCCTAGGCTTTGATCTTTAAACCTTAGGTTGTGATTGTAGCGCTTCAGTTTGTGCTTAATTTTTGCGTTTTTGCATGTCAGCTTTCTTTTTGGAGATATTATGTCGAGTGATGCTACAGTTTCGGAGCCGCAATTTTTGTGAACTCCTAGTGATGAAGAAGTAGATAGGGAGGTCGACTCTGTCACTAGAAATGCTGGTCGACTGGTTACGGTTGAAGACCCGACGAATGTGGTCCCTGTAAACGTAGGAGGGATGTTGGAGAGAAGCGTCGTCCGCGCTGTCGTGGGTCTAGTCGACCATTCGGAGCAAGTGGATGTCGCGGAGGCGTTTACTTCTGGTTGTTCCCTTGACATTCTGATTGACAATCCTCCAAGTGTAATTACAAATGCTGATCTGGATAGGATCTGGACGATCTATGGGATCCTGAATTCAGTCGAACTACAGGCACCAAGAAAGGGGGAACGGGCAGACTGGGATATACCTGGGTAGACGTGTTTTTACGAGTACTTCCTCCGCATAGGTTTTAGATTCCCAGTTCCTCAATTGGTTCGACGGACATTGTTGTATTACGACATTGCTCCTGGTCAATTGATGACGAATAGTTTGAGAATATTGTTAAGCTTAGGTGTTATCAACGAGAGATATAAGGTGAAGTTTGGGCTAGGGTGCCTTCTTCACAACTACTATTTGAAGGAACATATACACGATCAAGGCCGTTACATGTTAGTGTATAAATCTAAGAAAAACCAACTTATCGTTGATACTACAACGAATGATCGTCAATGGAAAGATACCTACTTTTTCGCAAAGGGTCCTTCGATCAACGGTCTTTGGAGGGAAACGAAGTATCGGTATAGGCGAGTCTGGAATCGATATGGTGAGTAGTCTATTGGTCGTTTAAATTACCTGTATATCCAAACTATATTTTATTGACGAGTAACTAATTTTGTAGAAACGAAGGGTGTAGATAGTAAGCCGTCGTGCGAAGTGGCGCCTGAACGTACTCAGGCTATCTTAGATATTCCTGTAGAGAGAAGAAGTTGCAAAGTTTTGCTGATGAAAGGTAAACTTAGGCCTAGCAGCTTATGGAAATGGTCGAGTCTGAATAAATCGCGAGCGCCATATCCTCATGTGAAGGATTTCGTGTCATATATTTGGATTAGGAGAAGTCTCAAAATACTTGAATGTGAACTGAAATTTTTGTCATATTTAACTGATGTTGAGAGACGTTTCGTAGTGACGTCGATGGCGAGCGCAAAGATAAATATGCCTGACAAAACTGAAACAATACGACTTATTAGGAAAGAGATGGCAAGGAAGATAGCGGCGGCCGCGAAAAAGAGGGCAGTCGACAAGCCGAAAGAGGATGTTCCTTCAATGCCAGAACATACTTACATCTCTTTTCCTGAAAAAAGTCCTGTAAAGAAAAAACAAAAATGAACTTCTACTGTCAGCCAAGGAGCAAATGTCAAATCCAGCTCGAAGGCGACTATAGATGATATGGAGCCAAACTTAACGATGATGCTCCTTGCGTCAGGTATTTCGTCTTTCAACGAGCCATCAGGGTTCTTGAAGAGGTCGGACAAATTTATTCTTGCGGCAGACAATATTTTTCTGAAGAGCAAGAGGACGGATGAGGTGTTCGACACAGGCGTTCTTTCAGTGTTTCGTGTAAGTTTTTTTTTTTTTTGACATTCTTAAAGATGATACGACATTCTTTTTTGTAGGTTTTGCAAGTACGGCTGCATCTTCACAACAGGTACAAAGTGGTTAGCGACAAATGCGCAAAGTTTAAGAAGGAGGTTGACGTTTTCAAGAAGAAAACGTTAAACTCGACCAAGCCTTAAAGGAAGTAGAGTAGAAGAAAGCATCCCTAGAGGAGGAGTTGAATAATGTTAGAAGAGAGAAATGTCTACAGGACGAGAAGTTATCAACTACTAAAGCTGCTGTTGTCGAACAAGAAGGTTTGGTCGAGAGTTTGAAGAAAAAATTGACGTCGATGGCGGCTGAAGCCATGTGCAAGGCAAGGGGCGAGTTGTACAAAGAATACCTGTCGGGCGACCATGTTAAGTGGGATGAAACCGAAATGCGGGATGTTATTGAAATGTATAAAGAGATGGAGAGTTTCGCACTTGAAGGGTCCCCGTCTAAAAATGTGGCTGAAGAGGAAACGAACGTTGAAGCTCAAGGTGGAGGTGTTCACACAGTCGATGATCAAAATGTTCCTACCATAATTGCAGCACCAAAATGATTTTATTTTTGTTGTATCTCTTTCTAGATATTTTTGGATTTTTGGTCGTCAATACCTCGTTATATTTTATTTAATTTGTAACCGTGGATATTTTGCTCGATATAATTTAATTTTGATGTTTCTGATTGATTTTGTGAAAACGAAACGACCATCTCACAATGGGGTTTTGCACAATTAGGTTGATTTGAATGTGATAAGCCTGTAAACTTATGCTCATTTGCAATTTGATCGATGAGATATCTAATCATTCTCGCATGTGTTTTAAACATGTTATCTTATCGAGTCGATCGAAGATGTTAGATAATCTCGTAGGTGTATAGATATAATAGTCTTATATATAAATAATCGCTTATATGTGTTTTTGCGGTCGACATGATCTTTATATTGAAATAATCAGGTACATGCGTTTTCGTGGCCAACAAAACCTTTACATTGGAATAATTATGTACACGCGTTTTCATGGTCAATAAGATCTTTACATTGAAATAACCGCGTACATGCGTTTTCATGGCCAACTTTTGACCTTTACATTGAAATAATCGCGTACATACGTTTTTATGGTCGACAAGACCTTTACATTTGAATAATCGTGTACACGCGTTTTCATGGTCGACAAGACCTTTACATTGAAATAACCACGTACATGCGTTCTTATGGTCGACTTCGACCGACTAAAACATTTACCCCCAGCTTCTGATGTTATTCTCTTGATGTATGATGTCAAGTGAAATTTTTTGAGAGTTGATGTATGCATTGTTGCGGGGCAAATGTAGTAACAAATATTTTGGTAAACTCAATTTACACTTAAGTTTTCATCATTGCTCTCTTGATGGTTGATTTGTTAGTATCTGATAAAATATAAGTTCAAGCATAATAAAAATTAAAAAAGATAGTTTAGAAATGGTACTTTTTTAGATGCAGAGTGTTCTAGCTGTTGTGTATTTCTCGACCGTTAAGTCATCGTAGCTTGTATGCTCCACGTCCTTTTATGTCAGTGATTTGGTAGGGGCCTTCCCATGTCGGGCCCAATTTTCCTGCTCCTTCTTCCTTTGTGTTTTGAAAGATACGTCGTAGCACCCAGTCATTTATCTTGAATGTCCTTACTCTCACTTTCTTATTGTAATGTCGTGCGACTTGTTGCTGGTAGGATTGTATTCGTATTGCAGCTCATTCTCGTCATTCGTCTAGATGATCTAATTCAAAGTTCAACTCTGAACTGTTCTGTTCTTCATTAGGGTTTTTGCTCCTTACAGTTGGAAGTCTGGTCTCGATGGGAATTACCGCTTTTGAGCCATATATAGTGGTTGTTCGGTACGACCACAATATCTCTGGAAGTTTCTCTGCCCATTCACCTTTTTCTGCTTCTAAACGTTTTTTGAGTGAATTGATGATTGTTTTGTTCGTTGACTCCGCTTGTTCGTTAGCTTAGGGTTAGCGTGGTGTTGAGAAGCTAAGTTTTATTCCATATTTGTCACAAAAATTCTTGAAGTCGTATGATATAAATTAGGATCCATTGTCGGTCACTATTTCTCTAGGTATGCCAAACCTGCAAATGATGTTTTTCCATACAAAATTGCGTATCTTAATGTCGCGTAATTGTTGAAAGGCTCCAATTTTGACCCATTTGGTGAAGTAGTCTGTCAACACGAGCATGTAGACAATGCCTCCTGGAACTTCGAGTAGTTTGCCTACAATGTCCATCCCCCACTTTATAAAAGGCCAAGGGGTCGAAATTGAATTTAACGTACTTGGTGGGAGACGTGATACTAGTGCAAATCTTTGGCATTTGTCGCATGACTTTACATGGTTTTGAGAGTCCGTACGCATTGTTTGCCAGTAGTATCCTGCTATAATGGCTATATTCGACAAGCTTTAAGCACCAGAATGATTTTCGCATTCTTCGTAATGCAGACTCTTGAGGACGTCGTATGCTTCTCGTGGTGTTACACATCTCAAGTAGAGTCCTGTAAAAGATTTTTTGTAAAGCTCACCATACATGATGCAAAACTTTACGGCTTTCGCTTTGATTTTTTTAGCGTCGACTTTGTCCCCTGGTAGAATGTCGGCTTGCAGATAGTCCAGTATTGGATCCATCCAACTTTTCCCATGGTCGACCGGTGACAAAACTTCGTCTGTTTGTATAGTTGGTGACATGAGATGGACAACGGGAATTAAGTTTGTACTGTTTGTCGTTGTCGACCCAAGGCTTGCCAGTGCGTCTGCTCGTGAGTTTTCTGTCCTTGGGATCTGTTGGATATCGAATTCGTCAAATGTAGACTGAAGTTGTTTGGCTTTTGCCAGATATGCCGTCATTCTTTGATTTCTGGCTTCCTATGAACCAGTCATCTGTCGAACAACCAGTTGTGAGTCGCTTTGAACTTGGATTTTCTTGATGTTTAAGCTCTTTGTGAGGTAGAGCCCGGCGATCAGGGCTTCGTATTCGGCTTCGTTGTTGGTCGCACGGAAGTTACAATGGATCGATTGTTCTAAGATGTCTCTCAACGGGGATTTAAGTACCAAACCTAGTCCGTTTCCTTTTATGTTGCTAGAACCGTCGATCGATAATGTCCACTTTTGGTCATTTACGTTTTCCGTCATGGCTACTATTTCTTGTTCGGCCTGCACATTCTCACAAGGAGTAAAATTTGTTATAAAATCAGCTAATACCTGAGATTTCATTCCGTCCGTGGATGGAAGCTAATTTCGTGTTCGCTTAGTTCGACCGCCCATTTTCACAGGGAGTAAAATCTGCTATAAAATCAGCTAATACTTGAGATTTCAATGTTGTCCGTTGATGGAAGTTGATTTCGTGTTCGCTTAGTTCGACCACCCATTTCGTCAATCGACCTGAAAGTTCTGGTTTATGTAATATACTCTTAAGTGGGTAAGTAGTTAATACCTTAATAGGATGGCATTGGAAGTACGATCAAAGCTTCCGAGCAGCGACGACAAGTGCTAATGCCAGTTTCTCCAGTCGACTATATCGAGTTTCTGTATAAAGAAATGTTTTGCTCACGTAGTAAACCGGTGTTGAATGTTATATTCTTCCCTAATTAAGACGGCACTTACTACCATGTCGGATACTGCTAGGTATACGAGCAATATGTCGTCATCTTTGGGTTTCGATAGTAGTGGTGGTGTGGTCAGATAGTGTTTTAGGTCTTGTAGTGCTTTCTCGTAATTGTCGTTCCATTCGAACGCTCTGTTTTTTCTTAATGTATCGAAGAATGGATGGCACCGCTCAGAGGACTTAGAGATGAACCTGTTCAAAGCGGCCACTCGACCTGTAAGTTTCTGTACATCCTTGATGCACCTTGGTGATTCGATCCCTTGGATTGATCAAATTTGATCTGGATTGGCTTCGACGCCTCTTTGGGTGACCAAGTAACCTATAAATTTTCCTGAGGAGACACCAAACGAACACTTAGCATGGTTTAGTTTCATACTGTATTTATCGATAACGTCGAACGACTGTCTTAGGTGCTCGATGTGCTGTTGAGCTATTATCGATTTGACCAGCATATCGTCGATGTATACCTCCATTGTCGTTTCAAGCATATTGGCAAACATTTTGTTGACAAGTCTTTGGTAAGTCACACCTGTATTTTTTAAACCAAAAGACATTACTTTATAGCAAAAAGTACCTCGTTCTGTTACGAATGCCGTTTTCTCTTGATCGTCTGAATGCATCAAGATTTGATTGTAGCCTGAATATGCGTCCATGAAACTAAGTAGCTCGTGTCCTGATGTAGCATCGACTAACTTGTCAATGTGAGGTAGGGGGAATGAGTCTTTTGGGCATGCTTTATTGAGGTCCATGAAGTCAATGCAAACGCGCCATTTGCCATTCTTCTTTTTGACGACTACGACGTTCGCCAGCCAATCCGGATATTTCACTTCCTTTACCGAGCCGATGTCGAACAGTTTTTGGATCTCTTCGTTGATCACTTTGTTTCTTTCTGGAGCAAATTTCCTTTGTTTTTGTCTCATTCGCTAGTGTTTGGGGTCTACCTATAATTTATGAACCATTACTTCTGAGTCGATTCCAACCATATCTTTATGCGACCAAGCAAAACTGCTTTGTCGTTCCTTCAAGAAACCAATCATTTGCTCACGTATTTCGTTTGGTAGTCTAGATCCGATGAAGACTTTGCGCTCTGGTCGATCGGGATCTATTGATATTTCATCGAGTTCTTCCATTTTCGGCGTCTTTGGGGTAGGCTCGACGTTGTTTTTCTATAATTGCTATAACTCTTCTTTCTTTTTCTTCATTGCTTTTTGGTAGCATTCTTTAGCTGCTCTCTGTTCACCTTTTATTTCCCATACCCCCCAATGTGTTGGGAATTTGATCATTTGATGATACGTCGATGGGATTGCCTTCATCTCGTGTATCCAAGGCCTACCTAAGATTGCGTTATATGGAGATTGGCAATCGAGTACTAGAAAGTTGATAAAAAGGTTGACTCCTTCCGTGTAGATTGGTAGTACGATTTCGCCAAGGGTGCTTTTCTGTTCTCCACTGAAGCCTGTTAGCATTGTCGTTCGACGACTAAGTTTGGATTCGTCGTTCTGCATTTCTTGTAAAGCACTATTAAACATAATGTTACATGAGCTACCATTATCTATCAATATACGTTTTGTTAAACAATTTGCAATATGTAATGAGATAACAAGTGCATCATGGTGTGGAGAAAACAAATCTGATTTATCGCTCGATTTGAAGGTAACAGTTTCGTCGGTACTTGATGGATGTTCTCGGTTAGGTTGAATCACTGCATTCGACACCTGTCGCGTGTATTTTTTTGCCACAGAATAATTGACGCCACTAACCTCAGACCCTCCTACGATGCAGTTGATCACTCGATCTTGTCTTGGCGGATCAGGAGGACTGTCATTGATTGCTGGCCTTTTTTCATCACGTCGAGCTATAGTTTGCTTTTCTTTATCTGTCAAGAACTCCTACAGATGTCCTCGTTTGAGAAGCTTTACTACTTCTAGCTTAAGAGCAACACAATCTTCCGTTCGATGGCCATGATCCTCGTGGAATTCGCATCTTAGTCTTGCGTCCCGATATTCTGGGGGTGCATTCATCTTTCGTGGCCACTTGATGGTCTTGCCCACTTCTTTCATTACTGATACAAGGTCGACTGGTTCGATACTTAGGTTGTATTCTGGGACTTCTATGTGTGGTCGACTTGTTCTTGGATAATTCTGCCCATACGGTCGGTCTCTATTTGAATTTTCTTGTTGGGGCAGTACTTTCATTCTATTACCTGTCGGATAAGGTTCTGATTTTTGATCGTTTGACTTTCTTTCTACTCGATCGTTTCTACGGTTTGAATAATTGTTTACTTTGCCTACGAAATTGGCTTCGTCTTCTTTCCATTTGATTTGGGGCCATGCCTTTGCTAACACGTCCTCCATTGTCTTACATGGATATTTTGTGAGTTCTTTATAAAGATCAGATTCAAACATGAGACCTTTTCTGAAGGCGTAGATGGCGGTCACCTGATTACAGTGTGGGATTTGCACTTTTTCTCTATTGAAACGTCCAACATAAGTCATCGAGTTTTCGCCATGTCTTTATGTGATTGTATAAAGGTTGTCCGACTACTTCTCAAGTTTCCTACTGCTTGCAAATTGCTCTACGAACGTATCTGTAAGTTGTGCAAAATAATTAATTGAATTATTAGGCAAGTTAGTGTACCATTGTAGAGCCGGACCATTAAGACTGGATTCGAATGCTTTGCACATGCATGCCTCACGTAGGTAACGTGGAATTGCTGCAGTGAACATTTTCTGCTTATACTATGCTATATGGTCATCTAGATCAGTCATTCCCTCGTACTGCTTCATGTTTGGAAAGTTAAATTTCTAGGCATTTCGGTCAGGGCTATGTAGTCGACAAATGGTGAGTCAGCGAAGCTGTTGGCTGTGCTTTTCTTTATCGGAGCAGGAACTCTAGGGATCCTCTGTATAAGAGCTTCCATATTTGTGAATCTGCAAGAAAATTCACTATTAATAGCCACAGGTAATTCAAATCCGAATTTAACTAGACCTGGGCTTGACTGGATTGATAAAGGGACTTTTGAGACTTTTTCCGGTCACTGGCCTGCAATTAGATCCTGTTTGTTTTCGTTCCGGAGTGGCAGATCGTTGAGGTCGATTTCGACTCTGGCCGTCTGTAGCGTTCTCTGATTATGACCGAGGTTGGGATTTGCATCTAATCGTACTTGTCCAGTTAGCTCGTTTGGAGTTGTTCGATCGACTTCATGTTCATCGTTATGAACTGGGACTGGACGTCTCGTTGTTTCACTATTTGGTATTACGCCGTCAACTATGGCTCGTAGTTCCTCGTTAGTCGCTCTAATTGTAGCGTTTTCTGCCTCAAGTGCCTGTAATTTCGCTGCATTTGTGGTCATTTGGGCAGCCAACGCTGTGATTTGTTCCTCGACCGATAGGGCGTTTCCATTTTCAGACATGTTGGGAGGTTGGACTGGCTTGTTTTTTAACGTTGCAATGGGCCCTACGGTAGGCGCCAAACTGTAGGAGGTCGATCGACGATTAAAAAGGATCTGGTCGGGTTGAATTAGGCCCAAGGTAACTATTCTAGTTCGTTAGTTGTAAGATGTCATTCGAAGATGGTCTTGCTGGTGAGATGAGTTTTTCGACTCTGATTCGTTGTCTCCTTCGTTAAACCTGTAAATCAACAAAGAAAAAACAGAAAGGAAACAATGACGAAAATGGGATATATGATCTTAACCTTAGGTGTGCTTGGGTTGAGCAATTTGATCGTAATGAGAAACCGCTTGAATTCCGGTTGACAGAATTCTTATAGTTTCAACATGCTAATCTTAAGCTTTTTTCTCCCCCCTTCTATGGTCAGTGAGGATCCTTTTTATAGACACCTAATTTCTCTTTAACGGTCAGAGTGGGATAGAATCACGTGTAGAGATTTAAGGAGAGATTCTCTTCCCGTTTGAATGGTTTGTTTATCAATGTTGATAACTTCTCTGACTTGGTCAGTCAACAATATTGATAGCAGTATCGGGTCGATCAGCGTTACATGCCTGGACTGATCCTAACATCATTACGTTCTGAGTCTTTGCATGTTGGGCCTATAAGCCATTTTTGGATACCACACATGTTGAAAAAACTAAAAACAAATAGATCGAATAAACAAAACATGCAATTGTTTCTTTGAAGTCCAAATTATCCGGCAAACGTCAATTACTTTTAGAGTGTTAATAACGAGCCATAAATTCTCATTCTTTGTGCACCCTATTATCAACCCTAAGACAGAAAATTCACCCTCAAATTTTGATTAGCCACATCTTTTCAAGAAACACATCTACAAATTCTTCAATTAAAGGTTTAATTTGAGCATGAGTTGATGAATCTTGAGTCACTGACTTACCAAACAACACATACATCTATTGCTCAAATCTTGCTTGTTATAAAAGATTGGTATTGTCCCGATTGACATCTCTAAAGTTCAAACCACAGTCGTCGTAATGACGGAAAAAGAGAAAATGTTCGCTATGTAAAATATGGTTACATGCAATTTATAAGTGATGTTGTGATTGTGGTGCCTTGACTCTTTTTTGCTTGATATATATGCTTATATAGGGATTAGGGTGCTACCCTTGTCTTTGTTGTGTAAACAAAGATTATGATTATGCGAGATCCTAAAAGGATTGTATCTAGGCGAGATTCCTAGTAAATCGGGTCTTCGTACATTTATGATGGAAGGATCTTCATTTCTTGTGGGAGTTTGTCTTTTGAATCTTCGTATTTATTACTTAATTTGTCAATTGTTGGATTGTTGGATTGTTGGTAACTGTCTTGCCTAATATAAAGTTGGATTTTTGAAAGTCATGCTGGAATCCAATTTTATAATGATATTAAGGATATCTTCTATTTGTTTTGTGGGTGGTGAGCTTTTGCCCATTCGCCATTTGGGATGCTCCGATGAGTTGGTTTCCTTGATGGGCGACTTACTCCTTGCTTGTTGAGCTGACACAGCCTGATATCATAGAGATTTGATTCTGTGAATTCTGGACTTTGTGTTAAAGTGATAAGTCAAATAAAAATCATCCCAAACAAGTACCACACAGTCTAGCCCATGTCATCATAATAAAAGCATTGATACCTTCATTTACCGCACTGACAAAAACCACTTAATATGAGTTCACCCCTTTTAAGGGAGGTGAGCATTACCCCTTCTTAAGAACATGATATGTATATAAATTTGTCAAAGTCAAAAACCCTTTATTTTTTTAGACAATTTTACACCTCATTGAACACAAGTCATGTGAACAGTCCTTATGTCACCCCTGCCACGTGTCGTCATTCTCAACTTTTCGTACCTCGTTCACCGGAATAGCCGGTACGGAAACTCATGGGCGGTTTGTAGAGGTGGCCATGGTTTCGGTTAAACCGACGGTTTTGCCCGCGGTTTAACCGAAACCGTACTTCCAAAAACCGCCCTAAAACCGAAACCGAAACCGAAACCGAAACCAAAACCGGCGGTTTCAAAACCGATCGGAAACCGGTTGAACCGGTTACGGTTTCGGTTTGGGTACCTCCAAAAACCGGCGGTTTTAACCGCAGTTAAACCGCCGGTTTTTTATAAATAAAAAAAAAAAAAAAAAAAATCGACTAATCAGAAGTTGACACGTGGCATTTTTTTTGAATTTTTTTTTGAAAAACCGAAACCGAAACCGAAACTGTAAAACCGCTGGTTAGAAACCGTGTACCAAACTGGTTTTTCGGTTATAGTTACGGTTTCGGTTTTGGGTGGCCACGGAACCGAAACCGCCGGTTTCAAACCGAAACCGAACCGAAACAGAACCGTGGCCACCACTAGCGGTTTGTACTCATCTGGCTAGTAGGAGCAAATATTCGGTGCCTTAGATGTAGATGGTGATGGGTGCGTTTATGTATTAAAATTCGACACGTGACAGTGTAAGCTTTTAAAAATAATATCCGTAAATCTTTTGTATTTTCTACTCTGAATATTTCAATATATTTCTGACACGTGTAACGTTTTAGTGGAAGAATCACAGAAGATTATCTCGGAAAGCGGTAAAATGCCGGTTGCGTAGGCGACTATTGTGGCGGAAAAGACACGTGACGAGACGTCCCCATGACGTGTCGGCTTGCATGTGTATCAAAGGCGCAGACTCTTGAATTTCGTGAAGCCAACAAGATTTTTCTTTTTATTTTAAAAATTCTCTGTCGGCGCCGCTTTGTTAGCGGCTCAGCTAGGGATATTCGGCGCGACAAGTTGTATGCGAGAGAAAAGGTAGTTCGTTGTAGCTGTCAATGTGGAGAGGTGGTGGGCCCCAGTTTTTTATTTTATGGGGAAGATAGATTGATTAGGTTGATTACGTTAGTTGGAGCCTTTGGATTTTATCTTTTTGATTTTTCTATTTTGAGTGGCTGTGATGTGTTTTCGAGTACAATGTGGGACCAGGTCATGGCAAATCTGAGGACGGGACCCACCAGACGAGACGGTTAGAAAATGGGGTACTACCTTGGTTGTGCTCGTTAGTCAACCAAGATTTTTTGTGAGTTCGTTCGTCATGGCAAATCTGAGGACGGTAATCTATATATTCCACTGTTTTCATCCCATCATAAGTAACAGTTAAGGTGATATTTGATGAGTGGATATATGTTAATTAGTCAGTGAATACATAGGTAAAACAGATAAATAACAATTAATGTGTGTTTAATCATCAAGTGACACATCAATTACTATATGTATTGGAATGAAAATGATAAGATTGTAGGTGGAAATATTTAGCATTATTATTATTATTATTATTATTATTATTTTGAGGTTTATTAAAGAATGTTTCTGTACAGTTAGATTTTAGCTACTATTATGTGAGGGAGAGATTTTTTTTTAGTTTTATTTTTTTATTTAATTTTCTTCGCAAACTCTTCGATTGAAATCTAAGTAGTTGAACTCTAATAAGTAATGAATTATGATTGATGACATAAGTAAATTGATCATAAAAATAAGTAAACTTGCACCGATGCACACTTCATATTCTATTTTTATTTATAAAATCATAAAGTGTTAGAGGTTTATAATATTTAATTAGAGTTATTTTTTCGAATTGTGCTGGTTAAATTTTGACTTTTAACTTGATCGGATAATACTAACATCTTTCTTGACATAAGTATTGATGTAATTATAATGAAACATATAATGAAAAAAAAAAAAAAAAAATTAAGCACGTAAAAATTATACACCTCAAATAGTATGATATATTATAAGAAGAAAGATAGCTAAAAGATTGGCTGATATATAATGTTATGAAAGTTCTTGACAACAATGTAAAAGGCTAAAAAATCAAAAAATAAACAATGTAAAAGGCTTTAATTTGTAGAGAATTTATGGAGATCGAATTTATGATATCCCATGTACTAGCAACTCTTGTAGTAATGAGATGAAGTTGATCAAATGGTAAATATCTCACCCTCTGTATTATGTGGTTACGGATTTGAGTCATCTCCCTTCCAAAAAAACCCTAATTTATGTAATAGTGTAATAATATAAAATAAATAAAATAAAATAAAATAAAAAAACCCTGATAGTAATTGTAAACTTAATAAAACATAATTAACTATGCTTACATGTAATATATATATATATATATTTATAAAATTTGTTTTTCTACCTATTTCAATTTTTATAATTAATTTAACATTATCTACTAAAAATTGAAAGGGTCATTTTAAAGAGGTTAATTAGTAGTTTTTTATAATTATATATATAGTTTTTATAATTATTTTTTTACAAGTTTTTTTGTTCTTCAAATTATTGGATTGATATTAATGGGATTATTTGCCAAATTATATTGTTTTGGACAGATAGTAACACCGTTCAATAAAGCTATTCGACGTAAAGGCATGGCTGACCCTGAGATTTTCAAGGCCCAAGGCGAACTATAAAAAATAAACTTACGAGCCCCTGATATTTCAAGTTGAGATTTTGTCTCTTAATTATGAATTTTCGTAGCAAGATTTAAGAGAGTTTTGAAGAACCCTAATTTGATATTTGATTTTTTTTTTTTGTTTTTATTTGATGTCTGTTTCCTGTTGTAATAAGTGATATAAGTAGTATTATACTGTTGTTTTTTTGTTTTAGATATATAAAAGACAATTAGTATTATGATTATGATTCAATCAACGTTTGACTTAGTGAAAAAACTTGAGAATGATAATGGAGTTTTATAATTTGTGGGTTTTTCTTAAAAAAAAAAAAAAAATATGTTCAGTGGGCCTATTTTAAACTCATTTTGTTTAATGGGTCTATTTTAACAAACTCATTTATGAGTTTGTTAGTTTAAAATCATACATGAGTTATATCTGAAATCAAATTATTTTAATTATTTTTATTATTTTTATTATTTTTTATTTTTTACAATTTGGGGGCTCTTAAAGATTGGGGGCCTTAAACGGTTGCCTCATTTGACTCCCCTCAGGGCTGGGCCTGCGTCAAGAGACATATCATCTGTATCCCTCACATCAACACTATAAGTTTGTAGAGTTTATGGGTTTGAGCGTACCTTTTACCCTAAACCTTGAATTATTGTACTAATTGAAAATATATACAGTATATATAATTATGGTGGAGCAGAGGATATAAATCATATAATGAGACTGCGTATCCCTGCTAACCTCCAACTTTCTAATAATTTATGTTACATAATTAAAAAACTTATTTGAGTTCAAATGGTTGTATATTTTAGTTTTTTATTTGAACAGGATATAATTTAGTTCAAATGGTATTATACTTTAACTTCATAATCTTTGACCCGATCAGGAATTGCTCAATTTTTGTAACCGTTGTTTCATTTCAACAAAAATAAGGTCGCAGAAGTTCCTTACCTGAGAAGATTAAAAAGTTGAAGACTTTTTTTTTTAAATACAAATGATCTGTCTTAATTAAGTTAATAACTCAATTCTCCCAACAGATTCAACAGAACCACAATTTGACTAAAATACCCACCTCACACAAATTTCATATTTCCACATTTACCTGTAAAATAAAATAAAATAAATAATAATTAGTAAAAACCATTTAACAAAAATGGAACGTGTCAAAAACGGTAAAAAAAAATAAATATAAAAATAACGTTGACGGTGACTGTGACAGTGACAGACAACAAAAGCAAAGCAAAACCACTTGTGTGATGTTGTTGTCGTCTGAACAAAGTCAGTGCCCTGCACACACATACACACCACCACAACCACAACCACATGATTCCAGTTCTACCCCCTACCCCGGTGGGCCCGGAACGGACTTCAAAGCCTTCATTTAAATTCAGTTAAATTGACAGAAAAGCAAACGCAAATAAAATAAGTTTTTTTTTTTTTTACGGAAAAGGCATGAGACGTCCGTGAAGGAGTGGGGCCCTGAACATCCCCTCCCGCTCTACACGCGCCTGTCACTGTCATCTATAATTAAAAAAAAAAAAAAATTAATTAATTAATTTATTTTTAAAAAAGAGCAAAATCTAGATCTTCCCTCTTTTTCATCCACTATATATACCGTCTCCAATTCTATTTCCCTCTCATCATCCACCTCATATTTTCTCTCTCTAATACTTTGCACTTTCGCTCTCTAAAACTCGCAAAACCCTTTTATTTGCTCTCTCTAAATTTTCCATCTTTTTCCCACTAACCAAACAAACACCCCAGCTTTTATTCCAACAACCCAAACAACTCAACTCGATTTTCTCTCTCAAAAAATAAAAAATAAAATCTCTCTCTCTCTTCCCACTCAACCGACTAAAATCTCTTACAGACAAAATCATAGTACTAGATTTTGTGTTGTCTCCTCTAGGACTGAAACTGAATACCTCACCGGTAACGTTGCCGTTGATTTATGGTGATGATAATGGAAGAGTACAAAGAAGAAAACAACAACAAGAAGCGAGCCCGGGATGAGTCGGATGACTCGGTGGGGATCAACTCACCCGACTCAAAGCTCGCCCGGGTCGACTCAGTCAACTCGACTGAGTCCAACACCAACGCTTCCAAGGACTCGGGCATGAATTCGCCGGTGGCGATGCGGATCCAAAACGATTTGCTCGACATATTCGATGACTCTGACCCTGACCCGGCGATTCAGGATCTCGATTCGGTTATTAGGAGCTTCGAAGAGGAAATCCTGGTTCCGGGTCCGGCGAAGATGACGTCAGATTCCGGCGAGTCGAGACCGGAGCTCGGTTATCTTCTGGAAGCTTCGGACGACGAGCTGGGGCTTCCGCCGAGTTTCTCGTCCGGAGTAGATGATCAGAAGCTCGAGACGGTTGATTTGGAGACGTATGCATCCGGTTCAGGACCCGTTACTTTGGAGGATATAGGGTTAGGGTTTGACGACGGGATGCTGAATTTCGAGCCGTACAAGTTTGCAATGGGCGGCGAATCGGATAATACGGTTCCTAACGATTTTATCACGTTAGGAAGCGGTTTGTTTGAAAGTTACGAATCGGGCGATATCTCGGAGTTCTTGTGGCGGCCCGAGTCGCTTTCGGCTTCGTAAGTTTCGGGACGGACCGGGACTTGTTGTTAGAAAAAAGCACTGTTGATAATACGTAGGAATGTAGGTTCATGCAAAGCAAGACCACAGTTGGCTTGTTCAAGCTAGATCAAATTATCCAAATTATCAATTTGTTTGTTTTTTTGTTTATTTTTTAATTATCAAATTATAAAAATAAAAAAATAACCAATTGCATTAAGAATGAAGATGTTTAAGAACTTGTAATGTAGAAAATGAAAAGGATTAAAAATATTAAATATCGTATGGGATTTTCAGGGATCCTGTGCTTCAATAATTCCAATGAGAGAAATTTCTCATTAATCATCACCTGTCAATGAATCAATGATTAGCTATTCCAAGTAAAGACATATCACACCGCACACCGGACATCGGACATGTAAATTTAAGATTTTTATTTTTATCTTTTTTTTATTATTTACCGTTAATTTACATTGAGAGCGTCGCCTCATGTTGAATATTAAGAATTTTTTTTTTGGAGTTTTTATTAAGGATCTAAATTAAGACATGAGATCTAATTTTTCCTTTGAAGGTGAAGACAATATCTATAACATATTTATATTAAAGGTGGGATTTTAGATTAAACGCTTAACAACTAAAAATGTTGTAGACTTGTAGTGGAGGTATACATCACACTATACAATATTAATACTATTTTTAAATTGTGATGAAAATATATGAAGTATGAAATGATGATGTTGTAGATAGTCGATCTGCAATTAATGTGGATTGGGCTGGATGTAAATTAGGCCCAAACAACTTAGTCTGATTCTCGTCTACAATTAACGTGGATTGGGCTAGATGTAAATTAGGCCCAAACAACTTAGTCTGATTCTCGTCAAATCAAGGTTGTTGACTGCTCTATTAACTTGTAAAAATATATGAAATATGAAGAATAATTGGTTGATTCTTGAATTTGGCCTTATTTTGCTTGGGCTGAGCGTGGTATTGTTTAGTGCAAGGATTTGAGGGAAACAACTGGTTACAAATGCAAGGACTTCCTAATCGTGATCGATGTATGCAAATGCAAACATATGAAACATAGAATATGAGATCAATATATCCTATGGAAACTAGAAATGATCAATGAGCGTACAATGTATGTTTTTCTAGTTTAGAATCCAAACAATTGACATCACACAAAATGATGCAAATCATATATGAAATGTATGGATTAAGTACACTTCATGAAGAACTAGACATAATCATGAAAGATCATAAAACAAAGTTGTCTAGCTTTTATACATGAACAAAAACCTAGAACATGTGAATCACCAAATTACACTCAACTCCTAGATTTTATTCATACAACTAAAGCTTGAAATAAGATATATTCAATAAACATATATTCAAGACTTTAGAACTAAAACAAAAATACTAGAATCAAAAGATATGTTCAACAAAATTCTCAAGCATTCATTTAGAGCACATATTCACAAAATAATCAATTAAATCTCAATAGGCTCTAAATATGAAATTAAATGTGCTAAACCTAGATATATTCAACTAAAGAGTCCTAGCACATATAAAAGCTATCAATCATCAAAACGAAATCAATTAACACACAAATAGCCCTAGAATATAAGTTAATCACAATACAACTCTCAAACATGTGAAATCATAGATTTAAGAAAACCTAGATCACAATCAAATCTCTAATTAGGCAAATCTAGCTTATAATTGAAATTCTATCTCTTATCAACATTTTTTCAAGTAACATACACTAAAATCAGAAGAAGACCCAATGTAATTAAACACTTAAAAGTTTAGAATCAAAAGATAATAAAATACTTTGTAGAAAAATGTGTAGTCAAGGATTTGATGATAGAACACTAAATAAACTTGAAAAAAGACTTCAAAGTTGCTTAGAGATGATAGAGGATTTCAAGACGAAACTTCTCCCTTTTGAATCACTCAATTTCAATTTGAAATGACTGAGATATGTTGATTTCAAGTTGAGAAAAAACTAAGAGAAATTTTTGCATAAATCTTCTTAGAATAAAATGAAAGGGAGATGAGATATTTAAAAGAGATTGAGAGGGAATCCTAGGTGGCTTGGAGGGGCCCACGGCTGGCCACTTGAGCCACACCACATGGGCACCCCGTGGAGGGCGCATGGCCTCCACAGTAGAGGGGGTAGATTAGCAATTTGCCATCCTTATTCTTTTTGCTCTCTTTCACGCACCTCTCGCGTTCTTTGACTGTTTTCTGGCCTCTGAATTTGAATCCATTTAAGGATTACGAACTGTAACTCTCTCATGCACATAGACATGAAACTTTGACCAAAAACTTGGAATTCGACTAGTTGCACAAGAACGAAAACCATGCATGTTAAACACACAAAAAGTTTTGTAACTTCGAACTCGAAACTTGAAAACTTATGAAGGAGTAACCGACACGTTCGGAACTCAATAAGAAACAATATGAGAACATATTCAAGTCCGATATCAATAAAACACAAACAAACAAACACAAGAACACACAAGTATACTATTTCCTAGAGAGAGTCTTAGAACATGTATTTTTACAAAAAATGCCAATTTAAATATAATGCATGCGCATACAATAACATGTGTGTATGTGTTAAACCAACTGAGCACAACAATGTAGGGACACATATAGATGGGTGTGTGTGTGTGTGTGTGTGTAAATTTAAATATAATGCATGCGCATACAATAACATGTGTGTATGTGTTATACCAACTGAGTACAACAATACAAGGACACATATAAATTGGTATGTGTGTGCGTGCGCACCTAAACACCTTACAAAAGGAATGAGGTCTAAATATACCTTTGATGTGCAACAATGCTTGCTCATTTTGAAGACTTCTCTTTGCTTGATGAGTTGCCAATTTTCTTTAAAACTTGATTAACCATGAACCCAGACAACTAATCAATACAAATGAAATATCATTTTAATATGGAATTATGCCAACATGAATCAAAAACCTAACACTATATAAATAAGAGAATTCCAGATTGAAGATCTCCTGACCCCATATACAATCTAGTTTTACATTTAATTTTTTTTTTATAAGTCTTCTACATTCCAGATATTTTTAATACATTAGAAGAGGATTTAATTATAAAAATAATATGATTTTTTTCTAATATATAAATTGGGTGTGTTAATAATATAAAAGGGTTTATAAATAAAGTTACTATTGATATTAAGATGAGTATTTATATTAATGATTTATTTCTAAATTTTAGACATCGACATAGACCGTGTAGTTATAAAAATGGATGTTCTAATTACTTTATGAGCACCCAAAAGATTATTCAACATGGGCCAAGCCCAATAGCCCAAATGAAAAACGAGTCGGGTCAAAAGTGATCGGATCCGGAACATACATAATCTTGTTTGTTCCTCATCCACAACCACAAACAAGGATATAAAAAAGTGACTGTTGAGAGACTTGAGAGCTCTCACTCATCCACTCACTCTTCTATGGCTCTCACCATAGGCAACACCGCTGGTGGAGGCAGACTCCACTACACTAAACCCACAACAGACCCATTACGCCGCCGCTGCCGCTGCCACGTCATCCTCTTCCCCTCAACCAGCACAATTCAAACTCAAGCCCTGGCTCGAGCCCGGACTCTCCACGTGGCCTCGGCTGCGAAGAAATTCTCCTCTAAAACCGGACGCTTCGACAGCAAGAACCGGAGGAGCAACACCACCACCACAGAAGAAGAGAAAGACGATCAGCAGCAGAATCGGACGGTGGTGATTGGAGAGGGGAGTGTTGGTCAGATTGAGATTGAGAATGCAGTTGTTGATGGGTTTGCGATTTCAGATCTTCCGGGTTTGCAACCCGACTTCTGGGAGGGTCCGCAGTGGGACGGTTTCGGGTTCTTTCTTCAATACATGTGGGCTTTTGGCATCGTTTTCGCGGTATATATACACATACACACACACACACACATATATATATATATATATATATATTTATTGATAATTATGTTTATTTTTTAGTAATATATAATGCTAGTTAGTGATTTTAGATAAAATGAATTGAAGTTCATGAACATGATTTCGATTTTTGAAGCATATGATTATGTGGTAACATAATTTGTTGGCTCCTGTGAACATATTTGGATATATAATATGATAGAAAGAAAAGCTTGTAAAATTGGGGAAATTAAGAAAATTCAGTTGAAATTTGTGATTTTATAATAAACCTAATATATTATATCATTGGATTGGTGAATTTTTTGGTGTGTCTTCAACTGATGTTTTGTTTTTAAAACAGCTAATTGCTTGTGGGATTGCGGTGTCTACATATAATGAAGGTGCAACTGATTTCAAGGACACACCTGCATACAAAGAGTCCATCCAATCTCAAGAGTTTTTAGAAGAACCCGATGCATCCAACCCCGATGTCTTTGAGTCCAACCCAACTGAGGTAGCACCTAGTTTGGAATAATTGCTTAAAAATGAATGCAGAAATGATATAGTTCTAGGCAAAAGGAAAAATTCCACACAAGACATTGGCCTCAGTTTATAAGGTAATGTTTGTAGTATGTATTCCCGAAAATGTATCGTAATATTTTGTGGCATGATGATACAGAAATTTATAATTGTGCATTTTGTGACAAGCAAATTGTGTATATGGTCCATCAGTTTGGTCTCTGCTGTTTTCATATGATTGTGCTTGTAACAAAGTTTTATCGTTTCTGCCCCCTACATTTTAGTCGGAGGAAATTTTGTTTTTGATACATGCTTACTCTTAGGGAAATCTCAATACATATCAAGTTGATATATTTTCATAAAAGATGAATTTGTTTTGTAAGAATGCTTTGTGTAGCCCTGTTTTATGATTAGAGAGCATTGATGCAATTAGGTGCATCAGCTGTATGGATTATAAATTTAGTACTGATAACATCTGTTCGTGCCTAACTATCATATTGCATTTGTTTATAGAGGGCTGGGGCAGGACAAAGCCTGGATAATTCGTGTTTGTTTTCACTATATGCTTTTCCAAAAAAGATAGATCATAGAAAGTTAATAAAATCGAAATACATGTTAATATAGCAAACTAAGCTGAATTGACTGAAAATAACCAGATAAATAACCAGACATATCATAAGCTCCTATGAATGATGGCATTCTGCTATATTTAGATTCAATATATAGTAAATAGAATTGCTGCCGCAGCTGCAACAATCACCAATCCGCCTTTTGTCTTACACTTGATACCAGCACTCTGCCCGAGTCCAAATCCCATGGTGCCTGATCTTGGTGCCACTGGAACCACTGTAGGAGATGCTAAAATACCGAAAAGAATAGAAATGGGGAGTTACAGCAAAGTAGGTCAAGGAGAAAAGGAAGAAAAGCTGATGGGAAACTTGATAGTTAACAGTTTTAGACATCATGTTGTCGAATTTCAATCTCTTTCTTAATATGCTGCATTAGGTCTAACTGATGGGTGCTTTAGCAGAGATTTCATATAATTATAATAACAGTATTAAAAGGGTTGTAACTAGTGAGAGGTCAATTGATTTAAGCATACCAGCAACAATGGAGTTGTTGTGTGCCCCTAGGGAAACTTGATGATCAGAGCTGTTAGAACCAGGAGGCACAGCTACCCCTTCAATAAAACCATAAAATCTTAGGTTAAACAAGAGTTGAAGAACACGGTAAGAAAATATTCTTTTCAGTTAGAGTTGTAGAAAAAGCCAATTTGAATGAATTTGATTGGTTGTGTTGCTTCTTATATCGTGAAAGATCTTTATTTTAAGCTATTAGCAGTAATGTATACCTCTAATGTTCTTATGTTCATAAATACGTAAATTTTAACTTGGTTTAGAGGTAATGTAAACATTGGGATGATAATGATACCTGGACAAGCAGAGACATCAGCTTGAAGATCGCAAAGAACAGGAAGCTGTCGGGCTAATGTGGTGTTAATAGGCATATTACTCAAGCTTGTGCCATTAAGCAAGAGGCATAGACAAGCTGGTTGCTGACCATAGACTCGTTTGAGATTGACACAACACATATCAGCTGGTGACTGCACTCTCCCCTGCACATATGGTGCACACGGAGACAGTGGCAGTAGTCGCGACACACAGTCAGTCAAGGTTGGACCTGGTGTGGTGGGGTCTTGAGAAAAGGCAGGTTGAGGAAATGCAGTGAAGAGGAGAATGATCGAAGCAATGAAAGGGAGTGAATGAAGAGAGGCCATGGTCAATATTGGTAGTGGATAAATTAGGGTTATGGAGGAGTGTTATTATTAAGAGAGAGTGCATTCTCTGGGTGTGAGTTGTTACATACTTACATGCATGGTGTGTGTGTTTTTCTTCATTCATTTCTTGTTCACTGTATCACTCATTCACTCTCTGTTAGATATGATAACCAAACCGCTTTACTTGCAAGCCATAAACTGGATTTCTTGTTTAGAAATTAGAAGAGACCTTAGCAAATGTTGAAAAAAATGCAGTAGAAACTATTAACAAGAATAATCATTTGTGTTTAATAATTAATAAAAGTTTTAATATAAAATATGGGTGATTATCAGTTTAGTCCCGTTTTTTCAATTCATTGGTTATATAGAACGATGTTTGCTTGTACTAGATCTATAGTATAAATATTTATATTTATATTTATATTTTTTTTACAAAGGATTGATATAAAACCAATTAATAATTATTCATTGTCCCCTAAATCCAAATGAATGGATTTTACCACTTGCTGGTTCTGGAATGGAATGCATATAATTTCCTTAAATGCAGTTGTTGAAGAAGAAATTAAGTTAGATTTCATCAGGTGATTGTGCGAATATCAAAATCTCTCCTTTGCTGCCAACTTGGGCATTCCACTTGTTTTTTTGTTTTGCTATTGACACGTCACACGTGGTCTGCAGAGACTAGACTGTCTTGCTCTAACAATTTTTATATCATATATACATATATAAAGCTGGATCACATGGCAAATTAGATATTTTATATTCATTTCTAGTGATATTGTATATATCTCCTGTAAAGTTGTGGGGTTTTTCTATTTTATTAATTATATGCTCACAAGTTACCTTTATCATAGGAGGTTTTTCTATTGTAATTAATATGCTCACAAACATATATATATATATATATATATATATATATATATATATCTCAAAAAGAAGAGGGAGAGAGAATTTTGCCAACTATTTTATTTTCTCCACTTTAGAGAACAATCAGTATATGCACACAAAAAAAGATGCTTTAAAGTTTTCCATAAAGAATTTGCCTCTACAACCAACAAAAGGATGCTCTCTCTACAGGCTACACATGATAAAAGCAATGCAAACAAGTCAAGAATAATGGGCTATCTATGCTAACGCTACCTTGTATATACATATTTGCATTCTCATTGATTATTATCTTAATTAGTAGAGAGAGAGAGAGAGAGAGAGAATCAGATTCTAAGAAGAAAAGAAGAATTTTCTCTTGATCAAACCGTGATCATTCTTATATTCTCGATCAATAAATGTATGATGCACCATTACCTTTTTAACATCTATACTTTTCTTTGGTCCTTTAAAACATTGATCTGGATTCTGATCAAACCCTGCAGGCCTCCATTGACAGAAAAGCCAAGCCACCATTTGGAGCAATTTGTTATTATATATATATATATATATATTTATATATTTATATATTCACAACAATAAATTGAGCTAGTTAATTATTTCTCTTTGAAAAAGAAATTATAATGCAGTTTTATTGCATGGTGATGAGAATCAACATTGACTGCAATGGCTGTTACAGAAAAGTAAGCAGAGTCCTTCTTAATATGCAAGGTAAGCTTTTCGAAAACCTGTTTTCCGTTTTACAAATCCAAAATCAGATCAAACAAACAACACGTTCATTTTTTTTTTTTTTTTTTGTTTTTGCTTCATACAAGTTGTTTGAAATATATAACTGTTGTCTGTGATGGTGATTAGAGTTGGAGACACATTTGATAGAGAAGAAGCAATGCAGAGTGAGTGTTTGTGGAAAATTCATCCCCCAGGATGTGGCCATCAAAATAAGAAAGAAAACAAATCGAAGAGTTGAGATATTGGAAATACAAGAGTTCAGCAACAACAACGACGACGATGACAAAAATCATCGCAATAATAGACAAGAACAAGATCATCAGCATCATGAACAAGATCATCATCAGCATCACCATCAGGGACCGTACATCAGTTCCTGCACCTGCAATTACCCATCAAACCATCACCAATTCTCAACTTCTGTAACGTGAGACAAGAATTAATAGACAATCATCAATTATATATAGTTGTCTCCTCACTCCTTTCATATGAATTATATTGTATATACAATATTTGATTAATTTGTTACTCTTATATATGTATAGATAGTTCTCAACTTCTCATTTTGTCAAATACTAATTAAAGTTCGTTTTTATTTTTTACTTTATAAACTCTTGTTGGATCTAACTCTTAATTAAGACAAAAATATCTTACAATAATGAGCTTTAATAAATAAATAGAGTCAGTTCATGTCAGCAATTTATTTTTTCTGACTATAGACCTCTATATTGAAAGAATCAAATGCTCGATTTTTCTCCTTCTCTCCACAACCAAAATTTTTAAAGAAATGCTATACTAGCCCAAAAAAACTAGTCTAACAATCAATACAAATTATATATCAAACAATTTGTTTTTACCATATCATTCGTAACATGGTAAGGATAAGGGTGTCGAACTGTCGATATATATTGTCTCCCATAAATATCATATGTACACCATATTTTATTACAACTTTTAAAAACAAAAATATCCCAACATAAACCGACTAATAAGGACAAATTACTTTAATTAAAAATACAAACACTATGTACACCTATTAATTACACTCATCTTATTTCATCTTATTTTTAAATAGATTAAACCCTAATTTTATTCTAAGTATTAAAATTTCTTATGAAATACATGATTATCATATATAAAAGAAGGCAGGGACGGAGCCACATAATGACGAGAGGGGGACAGCCCCCCCTGAAGTTTTCCAATTTTATAAAATTTTCCCCTAAGTTTTAGAATTTTTATGTTTTTACCCTTATTTCTTATTTAAATTTTCTAATCCTTTTATAAATTAAAATGTTAATAATTTTCTCTTAATCATGTGGAGAATATATTTGATCCCAAATATACTATTAGAATAGTTTTTGGATATTAGAAAAATATTAGAGGTATAGTTTAAATTTCAATTTATTTTCTAACTCTTAAACAATATTATTGAATCTTGAATTAATAGCTAAAATTTTTAGTCTATATTATTTTTAGAGTAATGCTAGATATCCTTAACTAATTGTGTGTAGATTGACAAATGGATATGTACATATTAATTATGATTTATTTCACTCGTCATAATTATATGAATTAAATTGTCTAAGTTACAAGTTGAGATATGAGTTGAAATATCTAACATTTTTCTTAATTTTATTATGTTTTCATCATATTCAAGGATCGTTTTAAATGGACAAGATGAGGTTCGTCTGGTGGTATATCTCTCACATTTATGCTATGAAGTCGTGGGTTCGAGTTATCCCCTCTTCCAAAAAGAAAGCACCGAATTTATGTAATATTTCAAAAAAAAAAAAGAGATCATTTTAAATGTTTTTTATAAATGCACAAATTAAGATAATTTATCTCAATAAAAAATTATTATTCATTTTAAATAATTAATAAAAAATTAATGTTTTAAAATATAAACAACAATATTTTTTATTTAATGTTTTGTTTAACACAACTTTTAAGATATATGTCGATTCAACCCATTATTTCATGGTGCTCCCCCTGGAATATAATCTTGGATCCGTCCCTGGAAGAAGGTATGTATTTCTTTAAATTTTATTTTGTACATTTTTTAAATCTTTTTTATTTTTCTTATCTTTTTATGTCTATTAGGATTTTTAAACTCTATCAATACACAAAAAGTGAAGCTTATTTTTTTAAAAAATAATGATGCATAGATCAATGTTTATTCATGAGATTTTTTATATTTTTTATATATATATATAAAAAAAATCAAGTATGTTGTTATTTGTTTTTACAGCCTTATATTTTTTGAAAAAATAATAGCAATTCCTGTTTATATTCAAAAGAATTATAATGAATTTTGTTTATACATTTTCAACTAACATGGTGATGGTTTTTGTATTGCTGCGCCATTCTTTTGAGTTTGGCTATCTAATAAATTGCGGTTTCCAAAAAAAAAAAAGAAGGATTAAATTGGGTGTATTAATAAATGATAATTACTCCAGTGGCCATCAATTTAATAACACATTATCAAAATGGCTACTGAATTAATAATTAGTTTCAAAATGGTCATTTTTGGTGAAAAGTATGACACTAATGGCCATTCTATCCAATTCTATCTTATTATATCCAATTTCATCCAATGAGTGGTATTTTGGTAAATAAAGGGACGACATTAATTTATTTAAGGTGTTTTTGGAAATCAATTTTTTCTTTTATTTTTTGAAATAAATAATTATATTTAGTGTGTGTATATATGTATAGCATATCTCATATATATATAATTTTTTTTTTCTTTTTTGAGAAGATTAATGCTAAAAAATCTAAAAAATCTAAAAAACAAAAAAGAGACATATGTATCGATCTAAACCATTTCTTTTGTATTTTGAAACGTACAATTATATTTGGTGTGTGTATATACGCATAGTATATCTCAAATATATATATAGTTTTTCTATTGTCAGTTCGTCCTGATATATTTTATATCAGAACGAAGAATGTGAACCATTAGATTTACATACTTTGACTCAAAGCGTATGCACTTGTCAAAACTTCTCCATAATCTATGGTTCACATTCTTCGTCCTGATGTATTTTATATCAGAATGAATTGACAGTAGAAAGACTGTATATATATTTACACACACTAAATATAATTATTTATTTTTAAAAAACAATAGAAAAAATTGATTTTCAAAAAAACATCTAAAATAAATTAATGTCATCCCTTTATTTATCAAAATACCACTCATTGAAAAAATTGAATTCCAAAAAACATCTAAAATAAATTATTGTCATCCCCTTACTTACTAAAATACCACTTATTGGATAGAATGACCATTAACGTCACACTTTTCGTCAAAAATATCCATATTGAAACCAATTCTAAATCTAGTAGCGATTTTGATAGTGTGTCATCAAATTGATGGCCACCAGGGTAATTATCCCTATTAATAATTTAAGATGGTTTACAAATAAAATGTGTTAAAAATAAGTATATTCATTTTAATAAGGGTACTGTTGACAATAGAATGAGTGTTTATAAGTTATAATTAAGAGAATACCCCATTTTAGCCATATAAAGGGTTTTTTATTTTTATTTTTATCATGAATCAATGCTTTGATTGCTTTTATCAACTCTTTTCTTAAACCGATAAAATAATAAAATTACTCTCAACCTTATTTTATTATTTTTGTTACTTCTTTCTTCTTCCGATCTCCAATTATTTATTTATTTTTATTTGACCTCCAATGGAATCGGAGGTTGTACAAATATTCATCGGAGGTCCACGGTTAGAGACTTCCATTTATAAAAAAAAAATTAAAAAGGTATTTTTTATTTAAAAAATTCAGTAAGGGTAGTTTCGTCCAAACAGTGGGTTGTTACATAAAAACAATCAAACTATTGAAAATTGACAAATTTAGAAACTATCCTAATTTCATGGCTATTTATGAAATTGATCCTTATATTAATGATTTAATTTTCAAATTTTAAATATGAGTGTATTTATAAAATGAGTGTGTAAATCATATTTATAAGTGATAATATTGGCACCTAAACATTAATCATTTGAGTTGAGTTTTTTTTGTTTTGTTTTTTTGTAGCAAAATTGAAATTCTAATTATTCTAGGATTGCCCTAGGTGAGATGTGTAAAATGGGCCGGGTTAGTTAGTATACACATATAGGTTTTGACGACCCACCGAACTGTCTTTTAACTTGAGTGACGATATTTATACTCCTAAAAAAATTGTATGTACACTCATTTTCATATGTAAACCCTATTAATTTTTTAAAAATATTATAACTCGTAAATACACCTAAATATATGCCCTTTCTTTTAAGTTTTGAGAAATTAATAATTTAAAATAACTAAATAAAAAATGAAAAGCATGGATGGATTATCCTCGAACTTTGGCAAGTTGGCAGCATTCTTCAACTTCAAACATTTGTTTATTTTATTTTATAATTTTTTATTTTATTTTATGTTAATTTAGTTATTTAATATGTTTACTTTTTTCACGGTTTAATTTTCAGATAATAAATAGTTTATATTGTAAAGTTGTAATAAAACAGTATAACAATTTTTGTTTTTTTAACAGTTTATGATTTTTTTTTTTTTTTTTTTAAATGCTCAATATATTAACAGTTTTATTAATATGATATAAGACATGTATTTAAAATTATCTGAATTAAGGGTAACAATGGAACTTTAAAAAGAATATTACTTTTTGGTGTACATACATTATTATTATTATTATTATTATTATTATTATTATGGGTCAGACTACATTTACTTCAATTTCTTACTCAATTTTTTGACTTCAATATCTCACCCACTTATTTGCTCTTATGCTCTTTAATCCAATGGTTGAGAGAGTGAAGTCAAAAAATTGAATCATAAATTTGAGTTGATATGTTCATATCATTCAAACAAGTAATATTTTTTTTATAGAAAAAATAGCACTAGATATCATTAATTAGTAGGTGGAGTCCCAAAAAGGCATTCACTATTTAAATTGTTTCAAAATCACCATTTTAATAAAACATTGTTTATTGGCAGTCATTCTGTTAAAATCTAACAGAAAGCTACCGTTATCCGTAACATGACACCCATAAAGAATTTTATGGGTAATATTTTATGTATTTTGATTATTTAATTATATATAATAATGATTTGATAAATTTATTATTTTTATGGGCAATATTTCCTATACGTGGATGACATCAAACTTATAATTGTTTCTTGATTAATTTATAGTGACAT
The DNA here is from genome assembly GCA_035582765.1 of Acer negundo. Lineage (NCBI taxonomy): Eukaryota > Viridiplantae > Streptophyta > Magnoliopsida > Sapindales > Sapindaceae > Acer > Acer negundo. The sequence continues at coordinate 18,595,854 of CM069237.1, read as the reverse complement.
CAAACTTATTTCCAAATTAATTTATTATTTGATTATATATATATATATATATATATATATATATGAACAATTTTCATTAATAGAAGAGGGAAAAACACCCATCAACCACCAAGAAATAGTTGCAAGAGCAAAACAAAACACCAAAAAAAAAAAAAAAAAAAAAAAAAAAAAAAAACACTCAACACACAAGACAACACCCACAAACTCAAAAATGCAACACTAGACGTAATCCATATCTCACAATCGTCTTTCGTCTGTTCCGTTCAAAATAATCCTCCATTGTTGTAGAGTTTCCCTACATTAATGGTGATAAAAATGAAAAAAAGCTTTGAACATCTTTGTCGAATTATGCCCTAAGATAGTGACTTGATGATTTTACAATATTGTCCCTTATTGTTTTACTATTTTGACCCGATTCTAACAGATTATGACATAAGCAAACGAATTTCAAACAATTAATAGGTAAAGTGACAACAATTGATACTTTCTTTCTATGAAATGACTAATTTGAGTCATTTTAAAAAATTAATGACCATTTAGGGACCGCCTTACCAAATCAATGGCTCTAGAAATCACTAACTTTTTTTTTTCTCAAGCAATTAAAAAATAAAATTAAACTATTACAATTTGGGTGTAACATTATTACAATTTGGGTTGAGAGGTTTAATGTTGGGCCAACTCCATCCGGTCAATCAAAAGTAAGGTGCTGTTTGGAACCGTTTTTAAAAACGGTTTTCTATTTTTAAAAATAAAAAACAACTTTAATAAAGTTGTTTGTTTACACGTTTTACAAAACTGTTTTTGAAAACAAAAAACAACCTTTTGAAATGTAAAACTAAAAAGTTAAAAATAATTTTTTATTGTTTTTCACCATTTTCAAAAACATCATTTCAAAACAAATCAACTTTTTCCTCAAAACAACAACTTTACCTATTTTAAAAACAACAACCAAACACTTTTACATCGTTTTCCGTTTCAAAAAACCACTTAAAAAAAATATTACCAAACACATTATATTTTTAAAAACATCATTTTTTAAAAATGGAACATGATTTCTATAAAACAACTACTTTATCCATTTTAAAAACAACAAACAAACACTTTTACATCGTTTTCTGTTTCAAAAAACTACTTAAAAAAAAACATTACCAAACACATTACATTTTTAAAAACATCATTTTTAAAAAATGGAACATGATTTCCATTTTTTAAAAAATCATTTTAAAAATGATATCAAACGCGCCCTAATTTTTGTTTTTTTTGTTTTTGTTTTTGTTTTGTTTTAAGTAATCTAAAGTGATTTGGAGAAGCATAAATAGAATCATAAATATTAATAAAACAAATGATAAAGCGAAGAGAAGTACTGATATTATCATTTTATACTTTTTCTAGAAATTCAAAAAAGTAATTTTTTTTTTTTTTTATCTCGAACAATTAAAAACACAATAAAAAGTAATATAGGTCGAGAAGACACAAATAAGTGTGAGAAGACATCTTCTTATTATTGAATTAGACATATAGGGCATTGTTAAAAAAAAATTGATTAGATTTTAATCAATGATTAGTCGAATAACTCCAAACATTCTAAGTGGGATGGAATCTGGTGCTTATATTAGAATAATATACTAGAAAGACATTTATTCTTTGATTTATCTAATCAGTTGATCACTCGACTTAGAATAAGTACTATATTTTTTTTATTAGCTCTTTCCGGTTATTTAAGATTTTGTTGTCTGAGAATAATTACCTTAGAATACATGGAATATGATTATATGAATGGACAAGTTGACAAACTAGCTAATCTCACGAGGGCCATGTAACTATTTTAAAGTCGACTAATAAGAATATATTCTAATATCCTACGTACTAATAATAATAATTGTTATACTTGAAATTTTCGGTATGTACGCCACGTCAGTCAGGGCGGAACCCTATAGAGGCCGGGGGTCTATGGAACCCCTTTGGTACCCAAAATAAAAAAAAAAAAAGAAAGAAAGTTAAAAGAATATAAATTTTTATAAATTTTTTAAAAGAAATTGCAAATTTACAATTTAGTACTATTAATTTCACATTTTTGTAAGTTGACCCCTGCAATTTTACACTCCAAGTTCCACCCCTGACGTCAGCAACGTTGACAAGTCAATAAGGCCCTATACATTGTCACGTTTGATGAGCGATTGACTAGTCAAACAATTCTCATTTTTTACCCAAAAGAAATCTGGGCTACCATTTGGACCTCAGTAAGAAGAGGTGTATGAGCTCAGTGAGGATATCTATAAGAAATATGGCCCCCGACACCACTTTAGGCCATCTACTATTGGCCCAAATTTATGACTCTCGGCTTCCATTCTCCATTGGGACCAACACAGGTCATTAAGGACCCTTAACTTTCACTCTCCATTGGGACCGACATAGGTCATTTAAGACCTTCGGCTTGCACTCTCCCTTAGGACCAAGATAGGTCGTTCGGGAACACTAGACATAAAACTTCTTTGTTAAGGAAAAGTGAGTTAACAAAAAGGGGCATTAGCACATCCTCAACATCCATCAAGAGGTCCTCTAGGGGCGTAGCTCAACTGGTAAATGAACAAGCTTAGGGCTTGGGCAAATAACCCTCAAGTCAACGGCTCAAATCCCACCAATGGAAAAAACTTTTAAAAAAAAATACTTGATCTAGATAGGTGAATAGATAGATAGATACTGTAAATAATAATAACAATAATAATAATAATAATAATAATAATAAATAAATAAATAAATAAATAAATAAATAAATCCATCTAGAGGAACAAGTTTGACTCAGGACACGAAATATTTTATCTCTTGGGAGATAGTTAAAAACATTTGTACCGTCAACATCGGTCCCGGGGAACAAGTTCGACTTGGGATTTAAAAATATTTTACCTCTCAAAACGAAAAAATTCTTTTTCCTCCCTAGAGCTAGGGGTGAATGTTATACCTGAAATTGTCAATATGTACATCATGTAAACAATATTAATAAATTAATAGGGCCCTATCCATCGCAACATTTAATGAGCGATTGACTAGTCAAATAATTCCCATTTTTTCCCAAAAGAAATCCGGGTTGCCGTTTGGACCACAGGAAGAAGAAGAGTATGAGCCCGATGATGATATCTGAAAGAAATAGGGCCCCTAACACCACTTTGGGCCATTCGTCATTGGCCCAAATTCACGACCCTCGGCTTTTGTTCTCCTTTAGGACCGACATAGGTCATTCAGGAACCTCGTCTTTCACTCTTCCACGAAACCGACATAGGTCATTTAGGACCCTCGACTTGCACTCTCTCTTGGGATCGACATACGTCATTCAAGACCATCGACTTTCACTAACCCTCGAGACCAAGATAGGTCGTTCGATAACACTAGGCAGAAAACTTCTTGGTTACGAAAAAGCGAGTTAAGCAGAACCGTAGATATCGTCTTGAACTTCGAGCCTCCCTAGTGTTACACGGCCAAAAATCTCTTATGAATTTTTACTTCATGTAGGCACTAAAGCCCTATCTAGTTAGCCAACCCTTTTCTTGACAGTCACTCAGAATTGTTCTCATTTCAATGTTTCCCAAAATCCTCGCAACACTCAACCACATAGCCTGATTGTTGCACACACAAGCACTGCACAATTTACAAACACACAACAAGCTTGATTACAGCAAGTACACATCAAGCAATTCTTACAGCACACACATACACAATAATGTAAAGTAAGAACACAAAAAATTACGGGAACCAATCCCAACCGAACTATTCCCATTAATAATTAGGAACACAAATACAATGCCTGTAGGATTATCACACTCTAATATCTCTACCGAAATACACAGCAATCTGTGTATTTGTATGATACAACATCAATTAGCCTATAATAAGTAACTAACAAGTAACTGTCCACATCAGCCTTTTGATTTCATCACATGTCAAATACATGTCAGATACCAAATGTTTTACACATATTTCCTACACATATTTGCCCACATGTGTGTCTGAATTGCATGTGCCACTCACATGCCTAGGTCACAGCCAACCAACATAGTCTAAAAATATATATACTAAGTGCCTAAATAAACCTAGATAAGGGGTGAATATGTTTTAACCAAATTAATCGCCAACTATTTCGGTTAGTCAATATTAATTGTAAACACCCTTAATCTCTAACACAAATCATCATGTAAAATAAGTGTGGAAATAATCTAAATGACACAATGATTTTTTTTACGTAAGAAAACCTCAAAAGGGTAAAAAACTCATGGGCGTAATTTCTAATCAAACCTTCAAATCCGCTATTTGCAAATACAATTACAATCTTGGTTGACCACATCAAACCTATATGATTACTAATCCGTCTTTGCTACCCACAGGTCTTTAATAGTGATTGTAGGCTCTTGCTTGTAAACAACCAAAGGTACATTCATGACTTAACTCTTAAGGAGAAGAGATATGCAACCTAAAGTGAATATGACCAATATTTAAAGTGCATAAATGTAAGGTCAAACATTTAAGCTTATCTAGTCACGGATATATCAAACATTCCTAGATATCATGTTGCTATATGACATGCATACAACTTAGTTATATGTGCAAATAAAACCCTATATGCAATAGCTATCACAAACAAAGCACACAACACAACATAAAAAACCAATCTTGAAACTAGTCAAGTCATAAAGAAGCTATCTTGTAAAGCAAGAACATGTGAAAAGATGAAGATTATGTTCTAACTACAAGTTATGTAAGATTAAAGAAAACCCATGAAGAACATACCTAGTAGATGCTAGATGATGTATGAGCCATGAAAGGATGATGGGTATTTGTGTTTTGGATGAAAAAAATCAAGTTTTGCTTACTTTTCTTGCAAGTCACTATCTAGCTTTCAAGAAATACAAATTATAAGCTCTAGGTTCTCAAAGAAGAGAAAGCAAGATATTTATAGAGGCCTCAAAAGGAAGTGATGTTTGGTAATTGGAAAGCCAAAGGCCGTCATTACCGCTGCTCATACCGCTGTACGAACAGGGTGTCTGTGTTGCGGCACGCCAAGCGTGCAGACATTGAGAACTTTCACGGTGGGCACCATTCTAGAGGCAAGGTGCACCCATCACGGTATGCACGGTGAAACATATCAGAGGTGACACCAAACATGTACCGCGGTCCAGGCATGGCACCAGCAGCGGTACTATGTGCGATACCAACCACGATAAGAGAAAGACTTTTCTTTTCAAGGCAATAAATCACACCTAGTCTATATGCAAGTTGTGCAATGTGAGGTGAGTGAATGACATGCATAAGAATCAAACAAGGAACACACAAGAACATTCAAGACATGTAAATGTATTAGATGTGTGTGTGTGTGTGTGTGTGTGTGTGTGTGCAATCTAAATCTCTTCAATTAGAGTCAAAACAAGTAAGCTACCTTCCTTGAAGCACTTGAAGTCCACAATGAGGTCCATTGACATTTGAGGAGGATTTTTCAATCCTAAATTAACCTTACATCTTTTGAACCTCATTGTGACTTTGTCAACGAAATAAGCCAATTAAAAAGTGAGGCATTTACACAGTCTTTCACATGCCAAACTTGTTTCTTGGACACAATGCCCCAACATTACACATGTCAAGCTTGTTTTCAGCACCCTAAGCTTGTTTCTAGCACATAGCGCACACCAACATTGCCTTGTGTACATGCCTCAGCCAACACTGCTTTTTGTTGTTGCATATTGTCAGTCCACCCAAGCTAACACGCATCACAACTGATGCCCCAAGATCATGCCCACCCAACATGTCTTGGTTGGGCTTGTTGACACCCACACCAAGCCATTTGCATAGGCAACAACCCATGCTTACTTTTTAGGGTTGTGACAAACCACCCCCATTTGAAGAAAACGATGCCTTTATCGGAAGGTTTACTAAGTATTGCTGGATCAAATCTTCAAATTGCCACAAGGTTGCCCCTTTCTTCTAAGTGGCATATAAGACACTATCATCTTTCCATTGAATCAGAAAATCTATCCTTTTGTTTAGTTTACTTTCCCTAACTGTCTTGTGATCTAAGACCCTCTGAACTGCCTTGTCAAATTATTTTCTAATCATAGGAGTTTCCTGCCTCTATTGCACCCTACTTTGATCATCTGATTCTTCATGGTAGGGGTTTCAAGAAACTAATATAAAATGTCGGATGTATCTTTATTCTATCTGATAATGCTAACCTCAAAGCAACATTCTCAACCCTTTCTTAGATCACAAATTGCCATCATACCTCTGAATTAAGCCCTTATGATACCTTCGGTCAGTGACTCTCTTTAGAATCTATGGAGTAAGCTTCAACAACACCTTGTAACTTGTATTGAACTCCAATGCATGTCGCTTTTGATCAGCATATTTCTTCAGTCTCCTAGCAGCCGTGGACAAACTCTCAATGACCTCTTTAATTAACTTTGTTTTCTTTCAAACAAATCTGTATGCTGCTGAACACAAACCCTAATCCTTCTGTTGAGCTTCCTCCAATGGAGTTAGGGGTTGAAACCTCATACACAACTCTGCTGGACTCAAACCAATAGATAACGATCTATTCAAATTGTAGCAAAACTGCATCACATCAAGCAAATCCAACCAGTTCTTTTGACTTGCAGTCACATAATGCCTTAAATATTATTCTAACAAAGCATAGATCATTTCTGTCTGACCATTCGTCTAAGGATGGTTTGTTGTAGAGAACTTTAACTTTAAACCCATTAGATTGAACAAGTATATTCAAAACATTCCAGTGAAACGAGCATCCCAAAATGCTTCACCACATTCTTAAAGAACAATTATGCTGCTTTATCTGCTGGACATGCATTTGAAGTTGCAATAAATGTTGCATACTTTGAAAATCTGTCAACCACTACAAAAATCGACCTAATGTCATTTAAATAAGGAAACCAAACAATAAAACCCATCAAAATTGAAGCTCATGGCTTCTCTGGTATAGGCAACAGCTGTAGCAAACCATCCTGTTTTCTTCACTCAGTTTTGTCGAGTTGACAAATTAAGTAGATCTTGATATACATCTCTACATCCTCATGCATTTTGGGCCAATAATAGCTCATAGATAGAAAAGCTACCATTCTCTCGACCCCTGGATGTTCTGCTCATTGTTGGTCATATGTCTCATTCAATAATTCTTGCTTTAACCCACCCCCACTTGGAACATACAGTAACATGTTATATTCCACCCAATACCTTCGCACCAACCTATCTAACACCCCCTGCCTTAGTTTGGTATAGTTAGAATCACTCTCGGCTTGCTGCTTAAATCGTTCTATAAAGATAGATTGTAATGCAGTTAATGCAGAAACATACTCCTGTCTTCTTTTCTGCTTAATGCATCAACCACTCGATTATAATGGCTAGGACAATGCAGTCACACAAAGTTAAATTCAACCAAGTATTCCTGCCAACGTGCAGTCAACTTCTTTGGTGTCTTGAAGTAAGTGTTTGCTACATTATCGGTCACCACAGTGAATTTGGTTCCCAACAAGTAGTGCCTCCAAGTGTCAAGACAATGTATTAATATTACCGCTGTCATCTCTTTTTCATGGGTTGAATGCCTCGGTTATGCTTCCTTTAACTTCTTGCTCTCAAAAGCAATTGGATGCCCCTCTTGAACCAGAACTCTCCCAAGAGCTCTATCTAATGCATCATTCTGCACTTCAAAAGGTTTCTCAAAATATGGTAGGCACAGCACAGGTTCTGAAGACATCGCCAACTTCATCTTGTCAAAGACACTCTGACATGCTTCAGTCCACATCTATTTCCTATCCTTCTTTAGCAAATCAGTCAAATGACTCACCATTTTCGAGTACCGCTCAATAAACTGTTTGTAATAGTTTTCCAAGCCTAAGAAAGACCTAAGATTAGCAACTTTAGAAAGAGTTGGCCAATTTCTGATGGCTTCAACCTTTCTCTCATTCATCTAAATCATTCTCTTACCGACCAAATTCCCTAAGAACGTCACTTCTTGACGAAAAAATTCACACATCTTCTTCTTTACATACAATTTTTGCTCAATTAACAAAGAGAACACACACCCTAAATGAGCAACATGCTCAACCAAAGACTCACTATATACCAGAATGTCATCTAGGTACACAATAACAAACTTATCCAAGAACTCATATCACACATCATTCATTGAGTTACAAAATGTAGTAAGGCCTTTGTTAAACCAAAAGGTATCACCAGGAACTCAAAATAGCCATGCCTTATCATACATGTAATCTTTACCTTATTACTTTCAGCAAACCTAACTTGCCAATAACCAGACCTGAGATCCAGTTTGGTGAAATAAGAGGCCTTTGACAACATATCAAACAAATCTGCATCATTAGGAATTGGATACTTGTTATTTATTGTGACCTTGTTCAACGCCCTATAATTTACACACATTCGTAACAAACCATCTTGCTTCTTCTAAAACAGCACAGGAGCACCATAAGGGGCCTTAAATGTCTGCACCAGACATGCTTCTAGTAACCCATCCAACTGCTTCCTCAATTCTACTAACTCACAATGTACCATCCTGTAAGGAGCTTGTGCTGGTGGTTTGGCTCCTGCCTCCAAATCAATCATATGGTTAATGGTTCTCCTATGTGGAAGTTCCCTTGGCAGCTCTATTGGCATAACATCACCAAACTTCTTAATTACTGCCCCAACTTCATCAAGCACCTCAACATGCTTGATCTGCACCAGCACAGCAACATAAATCATTTGCCCATTTTTTAAGCCTTTGTCACCTTGTTTAGTAGAAATAACAACCATATCGTCTTTCCCCCGTTTGATGTGATGAATCCCCCACAAGCTTGTACAATACAAGGATTTTCCTCATCCCTAATAAGAATGCCTCGAAGGTAAGGTATTAAAATTGACTTGGCTTTGACAAAGAATTCAATGCAAAGTATAAGATCAAAATAATCTAAAGGCACCACCTTCAAGCTACACTTGCCCTGCTAAGATCCCAATTTCAATGTTGTTTCTACAACACCACACACTGGCATTACCTCAGAATTCACTGCTTTGATCTTGCTTGTTCTTTCCAACAGATTCAAACCTGACCTGTTTGCCTCTTGTTGTGCCATAAAGTTGTTAGTTGCCCCTATATCCAACATGGCTTGAATCACATGCCTATTTACTTGAACATTCACATGCATTAGATCCTTATATCTCTATTGTCTCTCCACACTGATTAAGTTCAACAATTGCAATGGATTGACATAAGATGGACTAGCACTAGATGACAAGACCCCCCTCGGTCCGTCTTTTAGATTCGAGGAAAATCCTATATTATACTCGAAAGCTTGAATACTAAGATTAATACTCTTAAAAGTACTAAAAAGAAAACAATACTATATAGGGTAGCATAAAATTTTCATCGGTGATTCCATGGATTTACAAGCATTGATGTTTAACAAACTCTTCTATAACATAAACTAGCCTTTCAAGCACTTAGGGAACCCGTGCCTTCTCCACAGCACATGACAAATCTATTTTACACATCATTTATCACACAAGAAAGGTCTTGTGATAAAACAAATCCGGATACTCTATACAAACACCTTTCAATAACATTATTACAGATGTTAGCAACTTTTATCACACATTAAAAAAAAAAAACTAACATGATGTAGAAAATGTCTTAGTTTAATATAAACAACTACAAACATAGCAGCTGCATTACACACATAAGCATCCCTATATGTCTCAAGATTATGATATGAGAAATTCGAAATGTTTCTCCTACTTCACGTCGTCGAGTGGCCCACCTCAAAATCCAGATAATTCGCATGAACTTGGTAGTTACGTGAGAAAAATAATTTGAAAACAAAAGGGTGAGCTAACGCCCAGTGAGTGGATTGGTTTTCTCAAAAATCGTTATTTTACTGATAACTCTTTATCTATATAAAGCATAATTTACAAAGCAAAATATCATTACTTTATATCTAATAAACAAAGTTAATCACTCAATCTTTAATTCTACATCTGGATTGATACCAAGGGATCATTCTCACATACGTGGCAAAGTATATCGACGCGCATGCAAAGTAAGTACGGTTTTCTCACATACACGGTGATTATCATTCACACGTGTAAAACATTTATTTTCACATACACGATGATTATCATTCACACGTGCAGAGCATTTATTCTCATATACGTATGCAGAGTGGCCCCAAAGGCTAGTAATTAAGCTTCTGGGATAGGTACCAATCTGGTGTTTAAAACATCAAAGAAAAACTCTTACACAGCTTTAATCTCTACCTGGTAATAACGTGCTAAAGAAAGTAAAATCATGTCTCACTAGATCAACAACAGTCTACCTTAACAAATCAATTAATCACATATCATTAAGATAACAAAAGAAAAATTATAAAAGTAGGGGAATAATTCTCTCACAACTTTGTTTTCAAACTCTAATTGGGACCAAAAACGCTTGGATCATTTGCCACCTCTTCATTCCCTAACAAGATGCACAAAACCCACTTTAAAACCTATGAAATCAAACAAATCAGTAAGAGTTAGGTCCAAATAGATACCCAATCTAAAAATGCAGCTTTTATTTTCTTATTCTATCCTCCTTTCTTACTCTGTCTTCTTTGCTCCCGAGATTCCCTTCCTCTGTCTCTCACGTTTTCTTTGTTTTTGCCTTGTCTATTACCTTCTTTTTTTCTTTTTTCTTTAAAAAAAAAAAAGTAATTATACATATAGATAGACATCATGTGCTATCCGAGTACACCTATCTATCAACCAGACATTCTACACAACTGATACATTTTTCTTGTTACACAAAGTTTTTTAACAGGTCCTTTACTTTGGGCTTTTATTAGGTCAAAAAGGTTTGGACTATACACTAAAAGCATCAAACACATCAGGATCTTGACTGATTATTGCATTGACCTTCACATTCTTTAGGCATTCTCTTGCAAAATGGGGACCACCACAAATGAAACACCTTTTTGTTTGAGTTTTCCCCTTATTCTGTTGTTGATTTTTTCCTTTGGTGGGTACACCCTCTTTCTTCTTTCCTTCGAACTTCTTCTTTCAATCTTTATTCTCCCTATTCTTGTCATCCACTGTCCTTTTCTTTTCAGTTTTAAAAAAGTTTGAATTACTCATTCGGAAATCCACCAAGCCCTATACAGTAACCATAACTGATTGAATATCATTCACACCATTTCTCCTCAATTCTGCTTGTGCCCATGTCTACAGCCCAAACATGAGATTGAATAATTTGTCTTCCTCTAACATGTTCTGAATATCCAGCAACAAGGAACTGAGCTCCTTCACATAGTCCTTCGCATACCCTGTCTATTTCAACTTTTTAAGGTTTTCCCTTGCTAACTAGGAGGAGTTGTAAGGCAAGAAATGATCATTCAATTCTTTCTTCAATGACTCCCATATCACATTACTAAGCCTGCATGCACTCAGATCATCCGTCATCCTTATGCACCACCACAATTTTGCATCACCTCTAAGATACATGCTTGTGATGCTCACCTGTTCTCTCGCATGTATCCTTGCAGCCTTAAAGTACTGTTCCAAATGCCATAGAAAGTTCTCCAACTCCTTAGCATACCGACTGCCATTGAATTGCTTCGGTTCTGTCACTTTGATCTTTGATAGAAAGCCTTCTTTAAAAGTGCTGGGGTTGTTTAATGCTCTTCTCAACACCATAATTTCATCCTCTAACAACTTCATCTTCTTAGTCAAATTGTCTGTCAAACCAGTCTATTCTGATTGAACATTTTAGAACTTTGTCTCCAACTCCTTTAACAAATTGGTATGAAAGGTTCGCTCCTTTTGTTCAACCAATTGATCAAGCACAAAAACTACTTCACTAGAACCTTCAGGGAAGGGATCACCAAGTAATCTCTCCAACCGAGCCACACGTTCCTTTGCATTTGCTAGAGTCATCTTTGTACCAGAAATTAAAAAGAAATTATTTCAATCAGTAGCTCTAATACCAATGTTACAGGGATAAAAATCTCCTATGAATTTTTACTTCGTGTAGGCGTTGAAACCCTGTCTAGCTAGCCATAGTCACTTATAATTGTTCTCTTTTTAGTGTGTCTCAAAATCCTCACAACACTCGGCCACATAGCCTTATTGTTGCACACACATGCACTGCACAATTTACAAACACATAATAAGCACACAGCAAGCCTGTTTGCAGCAAGCACACAGTAAGAAATTCTTACATCACACATATACACAATAATATAAAGTAAGAACATAACAAATTATGGGACCCAATCCTAACCCAACTATTCTCATTGGTAATTAGGAACAAAAATACAATGCATGCATGATTGTCATACTCTGATATCTTTGCCAGAATACACAACAATCTGTGTATTTATATGATACAACAACAATTAGCCTATAACAAGTAACTGCCAAATAATTGTCACCCACATCAGTTTTCTGATTTCATCACATATTAGATACATGTCGAACACCAACTTTTTTATACATATTTCCCACACGTGTGTCTAAAATTTCATGTGCCACTCACATGCTTAGATCACAGCTAACCAACACAATCTTTCACATGCCAAGCTTGTTTCTCGCATGCCAAGCTTGTTTTCAGCACACCAAGCTTGTTTCTAGCACATAGCACACACCAACACTGCCTTATGCACATGCCTCAGCCAACACTTCCCTTTGTTATTGCATACTATCAGCCCACCCAAGCTAACACACAGTACACTTGCTGCCTCAAGACCACGCCCATCCAACATGCCTTGGTTTGGGCTGATGACACCCATACCAAGCCCTTTTTGCATAGGCAATAGCCCATGCTCACTTTTGGGGTTATGACACCTAGTATGTCAGAACCACATGCTATGAGGACGTGTGGCAATCATGTATGAGATAACCCATTCCAACACTCAAGTTATCTCATGAACCTAGACCTATAATAGACCATCACTGATATCACTAAGCTCGAAACCAATAGAAATCAAGTATCGAGGAGTATTCACTCCACCTCATATATAAATAGAGGAAGAACCCTTATAAATGTAGGAGGTTTTTTTCACCATATTTACTGCTCTTCTTCTCTTTAGAAGCAAACATCTATAGATTTTAATAAACATGGAGCATTGGAGCATAAACGCTAGCCATAATCGACGCTCTCGATCCATTTTCGCATATCAAACTAATATCCCTCAGGACCACCTTGTCCAATATTCATATCCTTCACCATTAAGTGATGAACTACACCCGAAACTAAACACATTTCTATTTTCTTTTCATTGACTATTCAACTTTCGCTCACGTGACAGGGTTGAATCTTTGACTTAGGTGTTAGGAAATTTTACAAGTTAACAATAATGAAGAGTAAATTAGATAAAAACAAATAAATAACCCATGGAAAGTTTGGCATTTGACACCCGAAATCAATTTTGTAAAAAATATCATTAACCTCCTAAATTGCAAAAAATGTCATTAACCTCATATGTCGTTAGTGTTGGAAGGGTAATTTAGTCATTATATAAAAATATTAAAATTATAATTTGAAAATAATGTATTGACCTTCGACAATGATGGTCTTTATTTTTGTTTTAATATATATTGAGGGGATTTTTGTCGTTTTTTTCTTCTTGTAATAGTGACGTTTATTTTAGAATTTTTTTTTTTTTAATATTTTTTTTAATGATCCAACATTAGTTTTAATAGTCGTTTAATAACAACAGGGAGGCAAGTGTAAGTGTTTGCAAAATTGATTATATGTGTGAAAGGCCAAACCTGGGGGAGTTTCGTGTAATTTGCCTCCATAAAAAAATTGCTTAACGGTACCAATCGTAAACCACTGACTTTGAAAATATTAAAATGATCAAGACAGATATAGTTTTATATATACACCAGCTGATCAACTAACCCCAAATTATATAACTATTTCTACAAGTACAAAATTGATTTCCTCCTAGTGTATAATTTTTTTAGGGGAAATTACATTCACACCCTTGAAGTTTGCCCCAAAGACACTCAGGTGAAAAAGTTTAATTATTCTACACTTCCAACATTTGGTTCTCAGTTATCATCTAACGGTGTAAGGCTATTCTAGTCCTTTCAAACTTGTTATTACTTTTACAAAACAATTCATTAACTAAATGACGATATTAAAAATAATTAAAAAAAATCTAACAACCACATCTAATCTTCCACACCTCCAAGTCCAACGCTGCTGGCGGCGATAGCACCAACCTCCATCACCCACATCTGTATCGGTGCCTCCTCTTTCGTTGGCATTTCCATCTACACCTGGCTCTTTCATTGGGAAGTCTTAGAAATTATGGTGTCTTTGTATGTTTGTGGGTTTGATAAAGTATTGAAGGGCTTGTTTGATATATTGTATTGTACTGGATTGTATTAGATTAAATTGTATTGTATTTTATTGGACTGTATTATTCTTATGTAATTCTGTGTATAGTGATATTTTGTATTAGGTTATATTAAGCTATACAATGTTAAGATGTGTTTTTTTTTTTCTAAATATTTTGTAACTAATAAATTGAAATATTTTTAGAATAAAAAACATATTATAAAATATATATTTGTTTTAATATATATATTTTAAATAATAATTAACATTTTAAAATATTTTTATTACATAAATTAGTATTCATGCAAAAAAAATTCAATAATACTTGACAATTATTGTTAATATTTTATTTAACTTATAAATTTTAACATTTATTATATTGGAATAACATTTTATTTCATTTAATTTATATAATATTAATTTAATTTTAAATTAAATATTAAAATAAAATAATATTATGTCATTTTTATTATATTTAAAAATATTATTATTAAATTTTATCATCAATATTATTATTATTATTATTATTATTATTATCATTATCATTATTAGTATTATTATTTAAATTTATTATTAATAATAATAATATGATAATAATATATATTATTATCATATTATTATTATTATTATTATTATTATTATTATTATTATTAAAAATGATTATTCTTTCTCTCATATTTGTATTAGCTAATACAACCCCTACTCATTCTATTAGCTAAAAGCAACTCCAATACAATACTAAATCATTGTGCCATTGCCATCGCCAACATAGTTGGACCTTCCTTTGGAACCCTCTACCACCCGAGTTCAATACCTATGGCATGCACATATTATGTATATATATATATATATATATATATGCAATTCTTGTCCCTCCTTGGTTTAACACCAAGTGAGGGTGCCCTCTCCCTATTTCAGTGGGAGTAGCCCTCTCCCATCATGGGAGTAGACTTCCGGGCTATGCTTGTAGTTGAGTCTAATCCTCGCTGGGTCCCAACTTTCAAAAAAAAAAAAAACATGCTCAAATGCAATGCTAAAAGCTGTGCCAAATTTGACATATGTAATAAATGCAACCGTATTTATTGACTTTCTAATTTTAAATAATAAAAATTTAACAAATTTGGTAGGGAAAATTTAGATTGAAACAATTCTAAAAAAAAAAAAAAATTCAATACATTGGCTGTATTTGTTGCCTTTTATAATTTTAAATAATTAAAAAAATAAAAATAAAAAATAGCATATTAAATAGAATTTTGCATTGGAGTACAATGCTAAAATAATATGTCAAATAAAATATTTCACTATATTTCGTGCTAAATTTGACATTTGCATTGACATATGTATTGGAGATAGTCTAATACAACATACATTTTATTAGAGTAATTAAAATGTATTAGTTAATACAATACAATACATAGTCCAAAACAAACCAAACATTGTATTATATTATTCTAATACATTTTAAACTCTTAATACATTACAAGACACAAAACATGGCTTAAACGATTTAATTCATTTTGACAAGTTTGAAATAGATGTGATTTTGGATAAAAGTAGGGAGAATTTAGGGTTTGAATCAGTGGAGGAAGGGCCTCCATGACCACTAGATCCACCACCATTGCCCTAATGGAGGAGGTCGAGGCGGAGTATTGGCTCCTCCCCCGTAATAAAGAAGGAAGAGGGCCAAGAGACGCAATTCCCCTCAATTGATTTTTAGTGGAGCCATGGAGGAGCATTGTGCTCTTCTACGATAACACAGTGGAGGAGGCCCACGCCTCTCCACTGCAGATAGTTTATTTATTTATTATTATTTTATTTTATTTATTTATTTTATATTATTTTATTTTATTTATTTATTTTACATTATTTATTTATACATATATTTTTTTAACTTTTATTTTGTTTAATTTTTTATTCTATTATACATTTATTTTGTTCATTTTATTTGTTTAAAAGCATTTTTAATTTTATTATTTTAAGCATTGTTCTTTATAATTTTTTTAAAGCATATTCATTTATTTTTTTTAAGATAAAAAATTTCTTTTTGTAAAGCGTATTCATTTAATTATATATATATATTTATATATAAATACATATATATATATATATATATATATATATATATACAGTTTTTCTCTCCGACGAACTGATTTTATTTATATCAATTCTACAACTATCAACTATTAGATTCTCATACTTAGCTTATTCAAAGTTTTCTTAAACTTGATCAATGACTCACGAATTTCGTCATAATCTTAAAAGTTCAGTTCGGTCATATATATATATTTATTTATTTATTTATATACTTTTATTCAATTTTCATTTCTTCATTTTGTTTTATTTTATTTTTTTTTTCTTTGCTTCAAAGGTATTCTTGAAATTTACAAAGTCAAACTTGGTTAATTTAACATCAATACAAACCGCAGTTAAATGTTGAGAGTGTAAGTGTAGAATAATGATACCTTTCCATCTGAGTGTCTTTAGACCAAACCCCAAGGGTGTGAGTGTAATTGACCCTTATATATATTTATATATATATATATATATATATACGGAAATTTTCCTATAAGGATACCTTGATAAAATTATATAAGGATATTGAATGTGAGTCACTCGTTTTACATACTTTGACTTGGTATGTATGCACTTATCAAATCACTTTTATAAATGAGTAGCTCATATTCAATATCCTGATAAAGTTATATAAGGATGCCCTGATAGAATCAGGACTATATATATATATATATATATATTTATTTATTTATCACATTACCACCTGCCCTCCTAGCAATCTTTATAAAGGACTGGCTGCTATTAATTTAATTTAATCATTTCTTTATTGTCAGTTTGCTACCCTGATTGTTAAATGTAGAGAATAATATATATGTGTGAAATTTTTTTAATTTTGGTTATGAAAATATTTAAAAACTATAACGATTATAAAATGGATGTTTAAAAGCATGTTGAAATTATAATTCAAAACAAAAACAAAAACAAAAAAAGCAATGGTTTAAATGTGTAATTTGTAAAGTAATAAGCATGTTTTGTAAGTGTGTATGAGACAACATTAAGGTGGTGAATAGTGATGAAGATAATTAAACCAAGACTAAGTTTTTCATTAGAGAGCTACAAATTAAGTAGAGATAAATTTCAACAATTCATGGATGATTATAACTTCTTCTTCTTTTTTTAATTACTGTTATTGTTTTTTTTTCTTTTCTTATTATTCAATTAATTTTTGTAAAACAGGAAAGAAAATGATTTTTTTTTTTTAAATAAAAAGGTAAAAGGATAAAGTTTTTATTAATAATCCTTGGTTTTCGTTAAAAGGTACTGATTATAATACAGTAAATCAGTAACGGGTACTGAATATAATATATATATATATTTATATATTTATATATTAGTTTTCTCATAAGGGATCCCTTATTTTAATTTTGATAAGGACTTTGATGAAATCACATTCAGTTTTATAAATATTAGTCTGAATTTTTTTGTAGATGATATGTTAAATGAAATCTACATATGAATATAATTTGAGAATTTTTCAACCACTAGAACTATTTTTCTTGAATTTTCGTCCATTTTTTCGTTGCCTTCATATTTAACAAAATCGGGAAAAATAGTTTTATTGCTTGAAATTTTTCAAATTTTATTCATAAATATATTTCAAATTCATAAAAATCGGTGTGATTTCTTCAAGGTTCTTACCGAAAATAAAATAAAGGATCTCTCACAAGAGACTCAATATATATATATATATATATATATATATATATATATATTTATGGGTTAGGCTAAACAAACTTAAATCTATGACTTAAAATATTGACTTCAGCATCTCAGCCACTTATATGCTCTTAATCCAAGAGTTGTATATGTATTCAAATCTCAACAATTGGATTAGGAGTACATGAGTGGGTTAGGCTAAACCAACTTAAATTTATGACTTAAAATATTGACTTCAACATCTCAACCACTTATGTGCTCTTAATCCAGGAGTTGTATATATTCAAATATCAACAATTAGATTAAGAGTACATGAGTGGGTTAGACTAAACCAACTTAAATTTATGACTTAAAATATTGACTTCAACATCTCAACCACTTATGTGATCTTAATCCAAGAGTTGTATAAGTATTCAAATCTCGACAATTGGATTAAGAGTGCATGAGTGGTTGAGATGTGAAGTCAAAAGATTAAGTTATAAATTTGAGTTGGTTTAGCTTGACCATTTATATATATACAATTTTTCTATTGTCAGTTCGTCATGATATAAAATATATCGAGACGAAAAATATGGACCATTAGATTTACATATTTTGACTCGAAGTGTATGCACTTGTTAAAACTTCTACATAATCTACGGTTCATATTCTTCGTCCTGATATATTTTATATCCGGACGAATAGACAGTAGAAAGACTGCATATATATATATATTAGTTATCAAGTGAGATATACCTTATTTTAATTTAGGTAAGGACCTTGATGAAATCATATCTATTTTTATGAATTTTGATCTGAATTTTTGTGTGAATAATAAGTTTAATGAAATCTATCTATGAACAATATTTAAAAATTTTCCAAGCACTAGAACTATTTATCTCGATTTTGTTAAAAGGCATCGGAAAAATGAGATAACTATAGGAAAATTCAAAAAAAAAAAAATATTTCTATTACTTGAAAAATTCTCAAATTTTATTCATAGGTAGATTTCAATGAACTTATCATCCACAAAACAATTCAGATCAAAATTCATAAAAATAGATGTGATTTTATTAAAGTCCTTATCAAAATTAAAATAAGATAAATTTAATGAAACCTACTTATAAATAAAATTTGAAAATTTTTCAAGTATTAGAACTATTTATCCCGATATTTTTAAATATGAAGGCATCATAAAATGGTAGAAATCTAGGAAAATTCAAAAAAAAAAAAAAAATTGTTCTAGTATTTTAAAAATTCTCAAATTTTATTCGTATGTAAATTTCAATGAACTTTTCATCTACAAAAAAAATAAAAAATAAAAAAATAAATAAATAAATAAAAATAAAAATTCAGATCAAAATTTATAAAAATCGATATGATTTCATCAAAGTCTTTACTGAAATTAAAATAAGAAATCTCTCACTTGAAAGTTCATATATATAAATATATATATATATATATATATATATATATTAAGTTTCTATTTTTTTTTCAAGGGGGAATTACAGTTAGGTCCTTATGTTTTAAGGAAAAGTTACTTTTTTACTTAACTTATGTTTAATAGGGTCTTTGCTCCACTTCTTTTTGGAAATACATCAAAATGGTCCATCCGTTAGTCAATGGTTAGTCAAAATTAATAGAAACCGAAGTATTTATGTCTTTACACACAATTAGTATACAATTGTGACATGTGTACCAATAAAAATTAAAAAGGTCGAAAAAGAAAAAAAAATAGTTTCATATTTTAAAAAAGAAGAAAAAAATTTGAAAAAAAATAAAATTAAAAAATAAAGGAAAAATATTTACACAAATCTCCACCGTCATTGAATTTAGCGATGGACTGTAGAGATCAAATTATAAAAAATTTTAAAATTTTTTTTAAAAAAAAACAATATAAAAAAAAATGATCTGATTTCCATCTACACGAAGATGGTGGTCACACAACCTCCATCTTTGCAAAAATGGAGGCTGCATAGATGGAGATCCGATCTGGGACTAGATCTCCATCAATCCAATTTTTTTTTTATTTTATTTTAATATTTTTAAAACTCCCGACCATCCATCCTAATGACGGTTGGAGATACATTTGAAATTTCCTTAAGCAATATAGTGTAATATATACCTAGGGGGTGGAACAGATATAGACCCAAATTCTTCCAAATTATTTTTTCTCAAAACATAACAATGATGTGCACACTTGGTATGTCTAACAAATGAATTGTTTTAATCAACACAAGCGGAATACAATACACAAGTGATACAATCAATACAAGTTATAGAAGATAATGAAACAAAAGCGAAACTTGACACAAGTATTTTTACGTGGTAAAAAACCTCCTAAGAGAAAACGTCCATGGGTTGATACCACAACCACCGGCAAACAATTCACTATGATGAAAAGGAGATACACACTCAAGGCAATCAACACATAATATACTCCCCAAGCTATCAACTCCTAATTTACCATCGGGCCTAGTGAGTCACCTAACCTACTTCCTATCCAAGATGTGTCCTACAGCTCTAGGAAGAAACTTCCTATCTAAGTCGCTCACATCTCTAGGAAGCTTCCGTGCTTGTCTATTCGGATCCTCTTGATCCTAGACAGGTCTTTTTGCTTAGTTATCTGGATCCTCTTGATCCTAACTAAGGCTCCTTGCTTGACTATCTGAACCACATGTCCTAGTCAAGTCTTCTTACTCTAAACAAAGCTTCACTCAATTTGAAAGAGACTTCAACCTTTTACAATGCAAAATGATCTAAGTGATTCAAATGATGCAAATACAATCAAATAGAACAAGTAGATCACTCAAGCTCTATGAACATTTCATTTGGTAACTAGAATATGCTTTCAACAATTAATCACAAAAATATCTAGAAATCAAAGCATGTGAATCAATAAGAACTAGATTAGAGTATTCAATATCACAATCAATAATCCTAGTTCTTAGAAACATTAAACTAAATCTAGAAATCAACAATCAAACTCATCACAAAAAGCTTTTCTAGAAGCAATTTCATGTTAATCACATTTTGCTAAAAAGATGTTCAAATATGATCACAAAGCTAAAACTCAATAATCAATCGATCAAACAAACCTAGAACATGAATTAACATCATCCTTAACACTTTTCATCTATCAAATAAGAAGATTCAATAAGATGATCACAAGGGAAAGTGAGAAGAAGATGATCCACTTACAAATGATGATCCACGAATTGAAATTGGTTTACTGTAAAACATCATGACATCATTTTACTATGAAAATGCTTGGGGTTTGTTCCTCTCTTCAAGACCAACATTTTTGTCTTCTGAATCACTTGATTCGGAGTTGAAATGAGAGAGTTATGATCAAAACAAAAAATTGAAAACTTTCAGCTCTTTATTTTTCAATTTTTTCTTTACACATATTTGGAGGGAAGGATGATGATATTTAAAAGAGAGAGGGAAGAGGTTTCAGTGGCCAAACAGAAGAGGCCACATCACCCACCTCGTGAGAGGTGCGTGAGCCTTACGAGGCAGAGGGGTTACTGCCCCGTGAGGCTCACGCGCCCCTCACGAGATGCACCCCAAAACGGCCTTTGGCCATTTCATGCCTCCCTCGCACTTATCTCGAGTTCTTCAGTCTTATTCGGGCATCCAAACTCCGAATTCAAATCCGTTTTCAGATTACGAACCATGACTCCCTCACGCACAAGGACAACTATGAAACTTTGACAAAAATTTATAAATTTGACTCGATACACGATGACGAAGACAACACATTGTATAAAAATATAAAGTATCGTAACTTTCTAGTTTGGACATAAAACCTAATGAGTGAGTATCTGAAACGACTTGAACTCACTAAGGAAACATATGAAATCATGTTCAAATCTAAAATAAAAGAAACACAAATAAATAAACACAAAGTCACACAAGTATACCATTTCTTAGAGATAGTCCTAGAACATGCAATTTCACAATGTTCATCAAATTAAAACTAATACATGTACATACTTCAACAAGTGTGTGAATGTGTTATACCGAATGAGCACAACGATGCAGGAACACATATGAATGCAATGTATGTGTATGAGGTTTTCTCAACAATGCAAAGACACACGTGTATGAATTGTGTGTGTGCGTGCATGCGTTCTTACACCTTACAAGAGGAAAAAGTATTTTAATACCTTAGCATCCAAGAAAGCGTTTTTCCTCTTGAAGACGATATTTGTATGATAAATTGTTTTTCTCCTTTGAAGCACAAATCAACTAAGCTAACCATTACAAATAAAGAGAGTTTTGCAATGGAATCAAGCCGATATAAATCTATAACCTTATAACATTTTTAAAAATATATTATTTTTTTTTTAGATTTTTTTTTTTTAAAAAAAAAAATTCCATTCTCCACCATCCATCTCTAAGATAGATGGTGTAGGTCCATTTTAAAAAAAATTAAATTATTCAGATTTTTTAAAAATATATATATAACCTTTTTTAATTTTTTTTTAATAAAACATTTATTTTAAATTTTATTTAATCTCCACCATCCATTAGGATGGATGGGGTCAACGGTGGTGGAGATTTTTTTTTTTAATCTTTCAATCAATCTTTTTTTTATTTTTAATTTTTTAATATACAATTATTTTAAAGTGAGGGTAAATAGTACTTTCACGACATTTTTTTATGTTTGACCATTACATTTTTTGTTGTATTTCCAAAAAGATGAAAACTAAATACCCTAATACACATAAACCGAGTAAAAAAATAATGTTTCCTTAAAATATAAGGACCAAACTGTAATTCTTTTTTTTTTCAAATCTATCATTTTGAAGACTTTCATTAGAAATATTTAGTGTCCAATTACTAATAACTACTCATGTTTAGTAACATAATACAAATAAAATACATATATATATATAGTTACATACTAAAATTATATGAATAAGTTGAGATAGAAAATATGTGAATTTTTTTTGTTTTTTTTTTTTTCCATTATAGAATTCACTGAATAACCAATCTGGTAGTCGATTTATTGAATCAACACACTCTTAAATATTCATATTTTATCAAAATTCTTGTTTTTAAAAACAGGTTCATATCAATCACATTACAACAATATCGGCAAGGATTCAATATTGTATACATTATAAAATTCTAGAATTGTTAAGTTAACCAAAATTGGCGGAGTCAATCCACTGATTTGGACTATTACCTCAACCTAAATTTGAGAAAAGTACAGCGACCCATGAATCTCTAGAAGCTTTTGAACAATTTGACATATAAAATGGATTTGATTTGATCATCAATGAGAGGGACCAGTCTGGCCAAAAAGAACACTATTCTATAACATAATGATAAACATACAAGACTTCAAAAGATGTATGTATTTACAACAAATGATAGAAGCCAAAATAGGGAAATATAGATATATATGTTTGTATTTATATAGTAGTTTATGTCAACTCCAAGTATCCAACAATGTCAAATAAAAACAGCCATCAAAGTGTAGCTAGCAGACCAGTCATCATAAAAATGAAAGGATTATTTAAGAAACAGGATTGATTCAGTTGATAAACAGGCTCATTACTTCCACTTCTTGAACTTTCCTCCTCCGAACATTCCATGCTTCCCGTGCTTTCCATGCTTGAATTTCCCGTGCTTTCCATGCTTGAACTTCCCGTGATTCCCATGCATGACACCGCCATGGGGCATCCCAGGCATGTAGCCACCATGGGACATCCCTGGCATGTGGCCACCATGGGACATTCCGGGCATGTGGCCACCACCGTGACTTCCATGTGAAACGTGGTGAGCACCAAGGGCAGCTGCAGCAGCAGCAGCACCTCCGGCTAACAGTGCCCCTACGCCACCATGTCCTGAAGATACAAAACAATTTCAGCAAGAGCACCTAACAGATACACACAAGCTCCCCAATACAATATGCAGGGGCCCGCAGAATGGCACCCAAACAAAACCAATTCATTAATCACAGAACCTAATTGTTAGAGTGCTTGTTGGTTCATTTCCTATCAGATTAAGCTTTTAGTCTGATGGTTACTAACACTAATAAGTCATGAAAGGAACGACCAAATATGACCACCAAGCAAGTAGATTTTGAAATTGAGATTGATATTTGACAATGATTGGCCAATCAAATGTAAGATTTAAGTCTATGAACTCAAAACAGATAGATAACGTCATGCCTAAGACAATGTTACCGCCACATTATTTTTTTCCTTTTTCAGTAAATTCCATTATAGGATCCAGATCAATGCTATCACTCATATCATGCTCAATTGATAGTGCTAAAAGATAGATTTGTACCTCCAGGATGTGGAGCTGATGAGCCGGGATAGTGACCTGCTTGTGGGTATCCACCAGGTTGTGGGTACCCCCCTGGTGGCGGGTAGCCTTGTGGCGGATAACCGGCAGGAGGAGGATACCCTCCCTGTGCTGGTGGATACCCGCCCTGTGCTGGTGGGTAGCCTTGTGGCGGATACCCTCCCTGTGCAGGTGGATACTGTCCAGGAGGATATCCATAACCATGTTGACCATGTGAAAACAGCCCCTTATCAGACTCGTCGTTCTTGCCACCTCCCATGTTTTTTCTTCCTGATCAGCAAATAATTGGTTCTGCAATAAAATGAACATAAACACACCATTACATTCAATTAAAGAACAAATACAACTTCCAATCTTGATCAGAAAATAATTGGAATTTGTTCTACAACAATGATCATAAACATCATCATTACATTCAATTAGAGAACAAATACAACTTCCTATCTTAATCAGCAAATAATTGGAATTGGTTCTACAACAATGATCATAAACACCATTACAATCAATTACAGAACAAATACAACTTAAATCTTGAAATCATGTCTACCAACACAATTATCCAAATAAATTTTATCAAACCAATTACATGCGCATGCATCTGGATTTTACTCAATTTAGTAATTTACAATAGCTAGAGAGCGAAAATCACATCCACTTTTAAAGGCCATAAAAACATAAATCTTTTCAAACCCCATCACTGATAGACATAACAGAGTGAATCAAAAGAATCTAAAACTAGAAAAAACCCATAAAAGTAAACGATACCCAGGTCAAGATTTTCAATTTCAACCACAGTTCAATATAGCTATTTGTCAACAAAAAAAAAAAAAAAAAAAAACAGCTAACGATCATAGAAACAACATGGATCTAGCTAATTAAAGAGAAGGAAAAAGAGGCATACCCAGATAACGATTGACTTGATACAATAAAAAAATAACTAGAGATACAGAGTTAATAAAATATCGTTTTCGACCCAGGTCTATATATATAGATTGATACTGTGTTGAAAGCGTGTAGAGGTTTCAATAGAGTCCTAATTAATAAGCAAAAAAATTGGAAACGTTGGATATGATCCAATGGTGAATTTAGGCCTCGAATACCGCGTGAAGAAACAATCATATCCATAATTAATTACAAATTATTAATTAATCCGACTTTTAAGATGAAAGAATAGGATGGCGTGAGTCACGGTCCCCCATGTCTTTAATTTTTTTTGGTGTGTATAGGCGGCGTTAGAGGCCGACACGTCATAGATTACTTTAATAAAATAATATCAATGTTTTCTTAACGCGTCTGCAAACTCAAATCGAGAAAAACTTGAGGTCCCTTACTAAGTGACACGTGTTACTCTAGCTTTATTTTGGATTAATTATACTCATTTATCCTTACTTTTTAAGATCTAACAAAATTTAAATAAGATGCTCTAAATTAAATTAACATAAACACTAATTGATATCAAGTTAATCCGTTAATTTTAACGGTCGATTAACTTTAAGCTATGGAAAACCAAATATATATCTACCACATCATCCTAAATATAAAATATTTTGAATTAAAAATTAAAAATTAAAAAATTAAAAATAATAATAATAATAATATATTGGTCGTTTGTAAAAACATCCTCAATTCGCGGAGAAACCTCCTCTATGAACTGTATGTGATCGATAAGTAGGAGATCGTCAAAGATCTCTTGTTTCCTTTAGCGGTAGAGCTTCACAATGGTAGATTATCTTTCTTTTTTTAAAAGAAAATTTTGATATTTCAATTTTAGTTAAAAAATATTTTATGTTTGAAATAACGTGGCAATGGTATATTTGGTTTTCCAATGGTCAAAATTAGTCAACCGTTAAAGTTAACGGATTAACTTGATGTCAGAGGGTGATTCTGTTAATTTAGGGTATCTTTTTGAAATCTTACTAGATTTAATAAACTAAGGGTAAGATAATGCAATTAACCCTTTTATTTTCCACCACCTCATATTCTCTCTCCTTCTTCATTGTCTATCACGCACAGATTGGATCCTTCTCCGGCGTCGTTTGACTCCAGCGATAATCAAATCTGGAAGATCGGACGACGCTGAGTTAGTTAGTGCGATTGGTTTCGTTGAATTCCCGATAGATCAACGCATATCTGATGGCAACAGTTCGGGTTTGGATTTGTTTCTCTCTCCACACAACCCGAATCCAAAAACGGACACTTGAGTTACAATGGCTAGCACCCGACCAATGTTCTCTCGGTGGTTTTGTTAGTCAACTCACCGATGATGATGTCAGCGGTAGTAGTTTTGTCAAACTTCGAACGACGGTTTGACCACAAAGACAATTTCATTTGGCGATGACCCTATTGAGAGATCGGAAGTTCGTCACTTTTCGCACCTTCCGATGTGGGTGGTGTCGACTCACTTACTCCGGCGGTCGGCGATCGATGATTGACAGTGCTTATCGGCGGTCTGAAAATGAGAGAGTAGCATCTGATAGATGGAGAACGAAAGAAAAAAAAAATGAGGTGTAGGAAAAAATAAAATTTAGAGTGACACATGGTACTCATTGAGTGTATCTGATACTTTTCGACAACGATAGTCGGATCTGGAAGATTAAACGACGCTGAATTCGTTAATGCGATTGGTTTCGTCAAATTCTCGACGAATTGACACAGATTTGATGACAAAGGTTCAGCGACGGTTCGGGTTTGGATTTGTTTCTCTATCAACACAATCCAAATCCGAAAACGAACACTTGAGTTACAACGGCTGGCACCCGATGAACATTTCCCCGGTGGTTTTGTTAGTCAACTCACAGATGATGATGTCGGCGGTTATAGTATTGTCAAACTTCAAACGACGGTTTGACTACCAAGACGATTTCGTTTGGCGATGACCCTTTTGAAAGATCGAAAGTTCGTCACTTTTCGCACCATCCGATATGGGTGGTGTCGACTCACTTACTCCGGCGGTCGACAATCGGTGATCGACATCGCTTATCGGTGATATGAAAATAAGAGAGTAGCATCTGATAGATGGAGAACGAAAGCAAAAAAAAATGAGGTGTAGGAAAAAATAAAATTTAGAGTGACACATGAGACTGATTGAGTGTATTTGATACTTCCTGACGGCGATATTCAGATCTGGAAGATCGGACGATATTGAGTTCGTTAGTGGGATTGGTTTCATCGAATTCCCGACGAATTGACGTAGATTTGATGACGAAGGTTCAACGACGGTTCGGGTTTGGATTTGTTTCTCTCTCCACACAACCCGAATCTAAAAACGGACACTTGAGTTACAACGGCTGGCACCCGACGAACGTTTTCCCGGTGGTTTTGTTAGTCAACTCATCGATGATGATATCGACGACGGTAGTTTTGTCAAACTTCAAACGACGATTTGACCACCAAGACGATTTCGTTTGGCGATGACCCTTTTGAGAGATCGGAAGTTTGTCACTTTTCGCACCTTTCGATGTTGGTGGTCGGCAATCGGTGATCGGCAACGCTTATCGGCGGTCTGAAAATGAGAGAGTACCATTTGATAGATGGAGAACGAAAGGGAAAAAAAAAAGTGTAGAAATAAATAAAATTTAGAGTGATACACGGTACTCATCGAGTATATCCGATAAACCACCATCAGATTCTAGTACATCGGATGCACCCAAGTTTTTCTCTTGCAAATTGTATTATTATCTTCAAGTTTTTTTTATATACATATATCTTTTTAAATCTATCTAACAGGGTATTGCAAAGAACAAACAAAACGAATCACTACAAATGTTCGGATCAACCATTGGTCCATTACAAGCACATTTGAAAGATCTTTTAAAATAACATGTGAACATTTTGGAATATCTTTGGGTCTTAACAGCTGAACATTTGATGTTAACGGCATGTGAAGATTTTTGTAAATATTTTTTTCGTGATATGTGAAGATCTGTTGTTATCACTGCGTGAAGATTTTTGTTCTCGGTGTGATATAAAAAACTTTTGAAGGATTGTAGAGAATATCGATTTTGTGCCCTAAATATGCTGTGTCCAAATTGTAGAGAATAGGGAAAATAGAGATATACAAAATTACAAACTAATGATTGAGACAATAGTGGAAAAATATAAAGTATAGATATCTTTACTTAAAAGCAACCCCAATGTTAGATATCAAATAAATCGAATATGTAGATCAATATTAGTGTCATTTTAAAAATCTCAATAAGATTTTCTAACGATATAATTTTTAAAAATATTTATTATTTTAATTAAATATAAAAAAGTTAAATTATAAATTTTTAAAAAATAAATAAATGATAATTTGATTGATGTGACAGTTAAAAAAAAGTTTACATCCGTAAACAATAAAGCGTTGGCACTCTACTATTCATTATAGCAAAAAAAATATACATTTTGGGAATTATATATATTTTTTGGGGAAAATATGTTATGCACTATTATAAATCTCCGGTTGAAATTGGTCTAACGATACAGACAATATAGGAGAATATAAAGTATAAAATCCTAATGGAGGTATGGAAGAAGTCATATAGAGAGAGAAACACAAACAATTGAGTGAGAGAGAAGTAACTCAAAATTTTCCTAGATAGGTAACTTAGTCATTCCTCTCATTATGTTTAGGAATTTCTATCAAATCATGGACAAATGTTGACGAGAAACAAAAAATGGAAGACTCGAGCTTTGAATTATCAATAATTTGAGGGTCAAAGTAAGGGTTTTTTTTTTTTTTTTTGGGTGAACTATTATAATTAATTTGGCTTTCATTAATATTAATACTAGACAACCAAAAAATTTAGCTTAAAAATCAATCAAAATGATGTGGTTAGTACATATCACCTTTTAGTATAGATGATTGTGCACCTCCATTCCACATTGGTGGTCAGGGGTTCGAGTCATATGTATTGTCTGATATTGATAGGTCTCGGTAGACAACACATGTATGAGAAGTTTTCACCTGTAAAAGTGTGTATGATAAGTTTTCTCTTTATTTGTAGGAATAGATATCCGAGCAATACATGTATTGTCTGATATTGACGGGTCTAGACAAGCCTACTGTAATAGTTGTAATAAAAATAATGTGGCAAATGATTTTATTCATTCACTACACCATCTTATAATTTGTATGGTAACAACAACTCACTTACTATATTATTTGAGTTAAATTTTGGATTCAACTCATAACCTCAATAATATGGGTGTGAGAGGAATAGTACTGGATCAACCCCATCTCATCATATTATAGACGATGTGTATATGGTGTAATGATGTTGTAAATTTTAGGGGTTAATACACTGACCTCTCATGAATTTTGACATAAATATAGTTAGAAAGCAATTATGCATTTATCTACTCATACTTCCTCTGCTCTTAAAATTAAACTTACAAAAATAAATAAATAAATAAATGAAAAAAAAAAAAAAAAAGGCCCTTAGTTATTAAAATTTAAAATTGAAGATAATGTTTTTTGTTAAAAAAAAAACTAAATTAATTGAAGATAATCCATTCAATAAAATATAAACAAAAAATAATTTTAAAATGGAAAAATAAAAAACTATTTTTAAAATTATAAATTATCTTCATTTTTATAATATTTTTATACTATTTTCAAACTAAATAAAAAAAATGTTTTTTTAATTTATCTTAATTTTTAAATAAAAATTTTTGTTTGATGGTTTTAAAATATATAAAAAAAAAAATTGTAAAACAAAAAATAAAGTATTTTATGAGTTATTAAATTATTTTCATTTTTAATAGCTGACATCTGTCTAAAGGTTTTTCATCATATGATCACTTGTGATATTTTTTTCTCTTAGATCAATCCAATTTTATTAAAAAAAATTAATAGCTGACATTTAAAATTAATAAAAAAGGAAATTTATAAGTGAAGATAATTTCAAATTTTAAAAATAAATTTTTTTTATCCATTTTAAACTCATTTTATAATTTATATTCCATTAAAAGAATTATCTTCAATTAATTTAATTTAATTGTTTTTTATTAAAAAATTATCTTCATTTTTAATTTTAATAACTAAGGGCCATTTGATCTTTTTATTTGTTAATTTAAATAGTATGAGAGGTCTAAGTAGATAAATACATACTTGCTCTTTATCTGTATTTGTATTTATATCAAACTTCAAGGAAATCGGTGTATTTAAACAGTAAATTTTAATTGAACAAATAGTTCCAAAAAAAAAAAAAAAAATAGTACTATAATTAAGTCTTTTAGACTCGAAACTCTATTACTCTGCATCCACGGCTGCATAGGTAAAGAATTTTGGTGGGCTGAGGATGTGTTGCTTGCTTTTGAATATCCAATAGGTTCCGGCTTGGGTTTGGATTTTTTTTATTTCATGGCCATTGATACTTCGTACCCAATAGATTGTGTAGTTTACAAAATAATCACTTAGAACCCGTTTGGCATATGGGAATCGGATAGGATAGGTTTATTTTGAATCCCTTCCCCAGGTTTGGTTTAACGGTGGAATTGGACTAATTCATCCCATCTAATATTTTTATACCATTGACAGGGAATAAATTAGTCCCAACAAAAATGGTGGGATTCATTTTAATCCCATCAAGATCTTCCTTCTTCTTCATTACTTTTATTTTAATAAATTAGTCTTAGATGTATATTTCCAATCTAATGATTGCCTCAAATGTTCTTCGATCTTCATATTAGACATGAAAAAGCAAGTCTCTCTTCAATAATCGCAGCAACAACAATAAATAAGTTTCTAAGGTTTCTGGGGGCCGATTCTTTGTTGTTCTTACGGTTTTGTACTCTGTTTCACCTGTTGCTTTGCTTTTGCTGCTTTTTGACTTGTAGGGCTCTCACCTCCTCTGTTTTGCTTTTTCTTTAGCTATGAAATGTTCAAAAAAGACAACAATAAATAATTTATACTTGCGCTTAGAGACTTTTACTAGGTCATGGATGTGAATTTCATATTTGATTTTTCTCTTTCTTTTTGTCTTAAAACAGAGGTTGGGTCAACGGATTTAGGTGAGAAAAATACACATGAAGACTATATATTTATTGTCAAGATTCTTTTTTGTTTTTTTGATAGTATTTCCAAGAACAATCCTTCAATCTTAGATGTAGCCTCCATTGATGGAAGCTTGAAGAATTTCCAGATCTCGTCTACCTCTCTCTCTCTCTCTCTCTCTCTCTCTCTCTCTCTCTTTTTAATAATTTTGTTCTTCAAGCTTTTTTTTTTTTTTTTTTTTTTGAAGAACTTTCGTTTTTTTCCCTTAATTTTGTTTGAAGAGATATGTATTCTTAAAAAGATTTTAATTTTTTTTTTTTGTTTGAATAAATCTGGAAATTTCTCCATATTTGAATGAAAATGCTTTTCAATTTTTTTTAAAAGTTTTTTTTTTTTAATTTTATTTTGTTTGAAGAAGTCATCCATTTTTCTAGATTGCATAATTCCAAATATGAATCCTCCAATCCCAGGACATACCAAACACATTATAGTATTATTTGTAGTCCAATCTCATATTGCACCAAACACGAAAAACACTATAATTAATCTAATTTTATACTATCCAATCAAATCCTATCATATCCCATAAAAATAATCATATCTTATCCCGTACAATAAACGGGTCCGTATAATAAAATTATTTAGCTTTACATATAATTTTATAATACGCCGAATAAAATGGACATTACGATACAATGTATGGATTTGGTTCCATTAAATTATTTATTTTGATTTTTTAAATGGATACAGTGTTAAATATCTTCTTCTTTTTTTCAAATAAAAATGAATTTATAAAATAATATTATTTTTATTATCAAAATAAATTTATTAAAGATATGCGACCGACGAGATAAAATTGGTCTAATTGTATACCTTCATATCTACGACACGAGGATGTGGTCCTATTGGTTCAAATCTTCCCTATCCCTAAACTTTGAATTAATATGAAAAATAAAAAATAAAAAATGCAACCGCCAACAGCTGAAGTAGGACAAATTGTCCACCAGCGAGATCAATGTTGCCGAAGGGCAATCTATTGTCCTCTAGTAGTTGGAAGTATATAAGAACATAAATTGATTAAAATAAATAACTTGTATTATAAATCGTTGATTAAAAACTAAAAATTAAAGACCGTTCAATGTGGTAAAGAATACTCATTTAACTAAATAATATCATATATTCGAGTCGCTTCACCACATATGGTATATATGGATCTGGATCCTCTCCTCATATTTTCTTTCCTCACATTTTCTCTCATCATTGTAAAATGGTGAAATCAGAAGAAGAAAATAATTGTGAACTTGCTTATTTCATTCTCATTCACTTGAGTAGTCATAGATAAATTTACAAGATATCATAATTCAAAAAACTATAGAATAGTAGGAAACTACAATAAAATAAAACAACTCTGATAAAATAACAGAAGCCTAAGATATTGGAAACTATAATTCAAATTCAAAAGTATAACTTTGGTGGACTCGTGCATTGAATTTGTCCAATACTCCCCCTCAAGTTGGAGTTGGGATTGAAATGTCAATGACACCCAAATTGCGAAAAAGTCTACAATAAGCGTTACCTACAAGTGGCTTGGTAAAAAGATCTGCCAATTGGTCATTAGATCGTAGGTAAGAGAGAGCAATGAGACCAGTTTGAATCTACTCTCGAAAATAGATTTTAGCGATTGTAATTTTGAAGTGAGTGCGGCAAGTGAACGATAATCAGTTTCTATAGAAGAACGAGAAACTGTTAGTTGTTTCTTGGTTTTCCAAGAGATATGACTATAACCCAACACGGTGAAATAACCAGTGGTGGAGCGACGATTAGTTGGGCAATTGGCCCAATCAGAGTCGGCATAGCCAACTATTGTAAGAGGACTAGATGCAGAAAGGAATAAACCTTTACCAATAGAACCTTATATGTAACAAAGGACACAATTGGCAGCATCAATGCGGAGATTGCATGAATTGACTAAGAGTGTTTACAACATACTGAATATCAAGTCGTGTTACAATTAGATAGAGAAGACGACCTATGAGTCGACAATAGATTTTCGAATTTGGAAAAGGAGTGTCGTCTGTTGGGCGTAACCGAAGGTGTTGTTCCATAGGAAAATCAGATGGTCGTGAACCAGTCATACCAGAATTAGATAATATGTCAAGAGCATATTTTCATTGACAAAGAAAAACCCCTTGTTTAGAACACGATGCTTCAATACCCAGAAAATACTAAAGTTTGCTAAGATCTTTTAATGAGAAAGACTGAGCAAGAAAGTGTTTGAGGGCAGAGATGGCATCATCATTGTTTCCAGTGATGATAATGTCTTTTACATAAGTGAGAACAAAAACAGAAGCCTGAACACGGATATAAGTAAACAAACTATAGTCTGAAATAGATTGATGAAAACCTCGTTGAATGAGAGTGGTAGAAAATTTTGAGAACCATTGACGATAAGCCTGTTTAAAACTATAGAGATCTTTATTTAATTTGCATACATGAGTCTCCCCCTTACTAGAGAACTATGGCGGAAGTTTCATATAAACTTCTTCATCTAGATCACTTTGGAGAAAAGCATCGTTGACGTTAATTGGTGTAGGGACCAGTTTTTAACAACAATAATGGAGAGAATGAGACGAACGGTAACTAGTACGGCCACCTTGAGTATAACCCTTAGCAACCAAACGAGTTTTATATCGTTCAATATAACCATTTGAACAATATTTAATTTTATAAACCCATTTACATCTAATAGGTGACTTACCATTAGGAAGCGAGCATAATGACCAAGTGTTGTTGGATTCAAGGGCCTGAATTTCAACGACTCAAGAGAGATAAAGAAAAATGATTTGCAATTGGAAAATCAGTTAAGATTGATGTATGGTTGCAAACATAATCTGTTAGACGACTCGGAAGATTACAAATTCTCTGAGGTCGATTATTAGTGATAAGAGTAAGGATCGTTGGAGGAGAAACAGTGGAATGAGTGTCCACATAATGAGGTGGAGAATTAGCTAGACTATCAGACTGAAAAGTAGTTGGAGTAGTCACTAAAGAATTAGTATGATTATTATCTAAAGTATTAGAAGTAGAATCACCAAGAGAATTAATAGTGGGAACAACTGGTGGTGTAATTGAATAGTCAAACGTGTTGTCATCATTGATTGGAGTAATGGAAATTGTATTATCTAACAATGGAGAGGGAATATCATGATAAGGAAAAGTGGATTCATGAAATATGACATCACGAGAGAGATAAATTTTGTGTGTTTTGAAATCGTATATACAGTACCTTTTTTGACCATACAGATAGCTAACAAAGATATCGGGTTTGGTTCAATCATAAAATTTATGTTGAATATTCATATTTGTAGCGAACCATAAACACCTGAATACTCTAAGGGACAAGTATGACAAGATAGTACCAAGTAAAGCTTGATGAGGTGATTTATGTTGAAGGATCGGAATTGGAAATTTGCTGATAATGAAAGCAACTGTGAGAATGCATTCACCCCAAAATGAAATAGGCAAGTTGGATTGGAAACATAGTGCTTTGGCAACATCAAGTAGGTGTCGATGTTTACGCTCTATGACTCCTTTTTGTTGAGGTGTTGCAACGCAACTACGTTGGTGAATAATGTTATTGTCACAAAACCATGTTTGGATTGATTTAGAAAGAAATTCAGAACCAATGTCTGAACGAATGATTTGGAGTTGAGGGAGAAAAATATCTCCGGTTCCAAAATTGACACGAGTGATTTTCGTGCTAAATTGACAATTGCTTTGATTAAAAAAAATTAACATGTTAAAAGTTTCAGATTTATGTTTCATTAAATAAATCCATGTACACCTCTAATAAACATCAACTATAGTTATAAAAAAAAAATAATAAATAACTAAATAAATAAAAAACGTGATCCATTTCTAGATGGTATAGAGAAAGGACCCAAAATGCCAACGTGAATTAATTCAAAACAATGAAAAAAGCAAGATGTACTTCAAGGAAAAGAAAGATGTGGTTGTTTAGCACGCAGACAGAATATCACAAACAAAATCTTTATTTGTAATAATATTTTGAGAATTTTTAACAATGAAATCAAAATGAGCCTAAGAATGATGGCCAATGCGAGAATACCATAGATCAAACTTATTACAATGCTTGAAAGAAAAAGCAGAATTAAAATATAAGTCTGAATCCATATAAAAAAAAGATTGTTTCGAGCACTACCCCAACCAATCTTCTTCCTTGTTGAACAGTCTTGAAACACACATTCAAAAGATGAAAATGTAGCATCACAATTAGATGACTTTGTTAGTTGTGAGATAGATAACAAATTAAATTTGAATGATGGAATGTGGCAAACATTCGTGAGAGTGAGTGATAAGGAACAGTGAATGGTGCATATGTGTGTCACAGGTGCATGAGAACCATCAGGTAATTGAATAGATACGTTCTTATGAATGGTAGAAAATGAACTAAAATGTGAAAGGGATGTACATATATGAATAAGGGCGCCCAAATCAATAATCGATGAAGACGGTAAACAAGTAATGGCCATACCTACCAGATGAGCGGATGATCCATTAGATTCCTCTTTGGCAAGAATTGCGAGGAACTTGGTATACTGAGTAGGTGTTAGTTGAGTAGCGCAAGCAACGAAATGAGATGGTAGTGGAGCTGATGTCTTCACTTGCTTATTTCGGAACCCGTTGATCTGGACACACGTGGCAAGCATATGGCCATGCTTATTGTAATGTTCGCAAAAAGGGTGTTGACGCTTGCAGGAGGCTGGAATGGTGGTTTAGATGCCTGAAGAGATTCCGATTTGATGGTAGGAATTGATCGGACGTGAATCTCCTGTTGTTTCTCTTCTTGACATACTAAGTTATATATGCGCTGGATCGAAGGGAACGGCTCCATCAAGAGGATTTGGCTGTGAATGGTTGAAAAACGATCATGGAGTCCTTAAAGAAACTCCATGAAACGATCCTGATGTTGTTGATTGATGATGCTCTTGGCATTACCACAAATACATGGAGTGACCGAGACAATGGAATTGAGTTCGTTCTGTAGTGATTTGAGTTGTATAAAATATAGCGAAACAGATAAACCTCTCTGTTTGAGGGCATAAATTGATTGTTTCAATTGATAGATTTTCGGAGCGTTGGATTACAAAAAATGATCCTTTAGATCCATCCAAATCTGTGATGCAGTTTCAGCGTACAAAATACTTGGACTGATTTCAGACGAAATTGAGTTTAGGATCCAACTTCTAACTAAATCATTACATTGTTCCTAGTTGGAGATATTTTCCTTCTCCGTTAGGATTAGGAGTGAGTCATCAATGAAACCCAACTTGCTTTTTGCACGACGTGCCATTGTTACGGCACAGCTTCATGATCCATAGTTGTCTTTTAACAATCGTGGAGTAACAAGAATGGTGGAAGGGTTGTCTGAATGATGAGTGGTGTAAGCACAGGCTTTGACTATAGTTGATGATGGAGTGGTGATGATGTTGGCTTGGGTTGAATTTAATGGTGAAGTGGTGATGACAGGAGTTTCGTTAGATATGTTGAATGTTAGTTGTGAATAGGAAGCTGGAGAATTTTGGTTTGCTCTGATACCATGTAAAATGGTGAAACCAGAAGAAGAAAATAATTGTGAACTTGCTTATTTCATTCTCATTCGCTTGAGTAGTTATAGATAAATTTACAAGATAACATAATTCAAAAAACTACAGAATAGTAGGAAACTACAATTTAAAATAGTTTAAAAATATAACAACTATGATAAAATAACCGGTGTTCTAGTAATCGGAAAAATCGGCCAATTAATCGTTAGGCAGCCTTCCACCGTACCGAAAAGCCGAAAATCAGCCTTATTAGGTGGAGGGCGACTAACCAACAGCTTTGACTCTGACTAGTCTACCAGAGGCGACTAGTCGCCCTTGACACGGACTAGACAAAGCCCGATATTAAAAAAATAAAAAATAAATAAAATGGTGGCCGGCTTGCTAGAACTCGTCATCGAAACTTAGATACATTGGGAAGAAGATGAAGCAACCGGCAAAAAAAAAAGAGAAGAAGATGATTTTGAAGAAGAAGAAGAAGAAGATGAAGATGGAGTTTCAGAGAAAAAGATGGAATTTGAAGAGAGATAGAGAGAGAGAGTGTGTGTGTGTGTGTTAAAAACTTAAAATAAAAAACAAAACCAAGATCGGTGAAGGAGGTTGAAGAGAAAGAGAGAGAGAGCGAGAGACAGACAGAGTGTTGGAAATTTACAACACTCTGATATCATCAATCAAAAATGAAGAGAGATAAAGATGGAGAGATGGAAAGAGAGAGATCGGTGATGGAGTTGAGAAGAGAGAAATTGAGAGAGTTGAAATTTTGAAATAAAATAAAACATTGATCGAGACATTGATAAGATCGAAGTGTAAAAAACATATCTAGAGAAATGAATAATAATAATAATAATAAAGATAAAAAAAATTTAAAATATTAAATTACATGATATTAAGATGGTGAGTTACTTTCAAAAAAAAAAAAAATGGTGATTTGGGTTGGTAATAGCTTTATTGACAGAACATTTGTGGTGATTCAGGCATGTAGAGGTGGCCATGGTTTCGGTTAAACCGATGGTTTTGCCGCGGTTTAACTAAAACCGTACTTCCAAAAACCGCCCCAAAACCGAAACCGAAACCGAAACCGAAACCGAAACCGGAGGTTTCAAAACCGGTCGGAAACCAGTTGAACCGGTTACGGTTTCGGTTTGGGTACTTCCAAAAACCGCCAAAAACCGGCGGTTTTAACCGCGGTTAAACCGCCTGTTTTTTTATATAAAAAAAAAAATTAAAAAAATCGACTAATCAAAAGCTGACACGTGACATTTTTTTTGAATTTTTTTTTGAAAAACCGAAACCGAACCGAAACCGAACCCAAAACCGTCGGTTTTTAAACCGAAACCGAAACCGAAACCGTAAAACCGCCGGTTAGAAACCGTGTACCAAACCGGTTTTCCGGTTACGGTTTCGGTTTTGGGTGGCCACGGAACCGAAACCGCCGGTTTCAAACCGAAACTGAACCGTGGCCACCACTACAGGCATGTAATGCTTTCCAATGTCAATGATAATCGGTGGCGGACCTAGAAATTTTAATCAGATAAGGTACTTAAATAAATTAAAATCGCAATTATATAAAAAAACTACTGAAAAATTAAGATCATATTAAAATAGTTTTTTTTTTTTTTATATAGATAAAATAAAATAAATAGAACACTTACTCAGATAAATTAAATAATCTTACATTCAAAAAAAAATAAAAACAAGAAAAATATTAAAAAATAAATAATAACAAAAAAAAAAAACCAACGTAAATAATGAAAAAAAAAATTAAAAAAAAAATTACAATCTACATTTATAATAAGAAATTTTGTTTTGCATTTATAATGAATTCAATTTAAATTTATACAAAAATTATTTATTAATAACTATTACTAGACATGTTTTTAAATTTTTTATTCAAAATTATTGGTAAATTATTGATTTATTGATTTTAAATAAATTAAAACTATAAAATAAAGAAAAATACTAAGAATAAAATAAAATGAATAGTAGTATATAATAGATTGACTATTTTAATCCAATAAAGTAAAATATAAGATTTTAGGGTTTATTGATTGAACTTGTTAGTTAAGTCAAATTAAAACCATTGGAAATATTAAAAATTGAAAATAATAATATATAATTTAATATAAAATAAAATTGAATTAAGTAAACACAAAGTAATGGTAGTTAAGAAATTAACGACGGAGTAGAGAAAATAAATCGAAAAAGATGATAAATTAAATAAGACATAAAAAATTAAAAGATAAAATTGAATTAAAAAAATGCATATAAAAAATTTAGAACATATAAATGAAATTGAATTAAAGAAGTTAGCAGGATTCGAACCAGGCACCTTAAGTCAAAAACTGAGATCCATTACCCACAGTACTAACAACTTGTTAACAGTTCTTAATAAGTATGTATATATATATAGTATACACAGAATCAAAAATTTTTAAAAATAATTGAGGTAGGGCACGGGCCCCACCTGGTTTCTATGTGGGTCCGCCCGTGATGATAATCATCAATACATACAAGCAAAATCAGTACATACAAGAAACAAACAGAACACGAGAAAAAAAAAAAATTTCCGACTATACGGTCTAGGTACTAGGCGTCAGTCCACCGTACGACTAGTGCCTAGTGTCTATTAGAATACTGAAAATAACAAAAGCCTAATATTTTGAAAACTATAATTCAAATTCAAAAGTACAACAACTCTAGTGGACTCATGCGTTGAATTTGACCAATACTCATCTTTATAATCTATAGATACGTGTTTGATATATCAAATCAATGGTCTAGATTATTTCTATTAATTTTTATGTTTTATGCAACCAAAAGATAAAATTAATTCGGAACATTAATTTAGGTGAGAATAAGATGAGGTGAGGAGAGGAGATGATCTAAAGAGAAATGCTATTGGCAATCCATTAATTATCTATTTGCATTCTATTTTAATTTTTATTTTATTAATGACAATTTTAATTTGAATTAAAATTACTAAACAAAATAAGAAAGTTCTAAAGACATTCCAAACAAGTTTTTTTTCCATCTTTATTTTTTTTTCCTCTTTTGTGTTTTTTTTTTCTTGTTTAACAAACCCTAAAATATTTTCTTCTTTTTTTCAAAATAATTTTTTCTCACACACCATCAAACTCTCCATCATTATCATCATCAATTATATATATAAAGTTTTTCTATTTTCCGATTCAACCAAATTTGAAATCAATTTTTTTTTTTTTTCCTTCTCAAATACCACCCACGTTCAATCATCACATCACTAAAAAAAATAATAATAATATATAAATTCTTTTTTCTAGAAAAATTTATTTAAAATTATTTTTTACTCAATAGATTTTTTTTACTCAACTTAAAATCCAAAAGAGAAAAACAAATATTGTTTAACTATTTTCACAGTTTGATTTCCAAAACAGTTTTATTAGGCTGCGTCCGGTACCCTTTTCAAAGGGTGTTTTTGTTTTTGTTTTTGTTTTTCAAATCCAATTTTGAATACGGGTTCGTTTACATTTTTCATTTTGTTTTTCATTTTATTTTCAAAACAAAAACAAAAACAACATCAATGTTAAAAATGAAAAATTTCCAAAACAAGATTTTGATGTTTTCATTTTGTTTTACAATCTAAATAAAAAAAATATATATTTTTTCTTTTTTTCTTTTTCTTTTCCTCTTGGTCGACAGTCTTCTTCTCTTTTTTTTCTTTTTTTCCTTTTTTTTCTTCTTCTCGCCGGGATCTTCTTCTTCTTGCTGGATCTGCTGTCTTCGATTTGCTTTGTAAGTTGTAACCATAAATAGCTTTGGTTGTTGATTTTATTTGATTTATTTTCATCAAAAACTCCGGATCTCACTCAGTTATTTTATTCAATTTGAGTCAATTTTTTTTTGTTCAACTTCTCAAAAAATGGAAGACCAAAACGTGAATGAAAAAATCCCACTACAAAAAGATGACAAAGCCTCTGAGAATCTGGAAACTAAGAATGCACCGAAGCCGGTGAAAACCGGTGGTTGGGGAGGTTAGGGTTATTCTCCACTCGCCGGATCTTCTTCTTCGATCTGCTGTCTTCTTCTTCTTCTTCTTCTTCTCGCTAGATCTTCTTCTTCGATCTACTATTTTAATTATTTTTCATTTAAATTATATTTAAAAAAATCTGACCAAAATAAAAAATAAAAAATTCAACTCATTAATTTTGGCCCGTAA
This sequence comes from Acer negundo, assembly GCA_035582765.1. NCBI lineage: Eukaryota > Viridiplantae > Streptophyta > Magnoliopsida > Sapindales > Sapindaceae > Acer > Acer negundo. Next base: position 18,554,650 of record CM069237.1, on the reverse strand, counting down.
AATGATACCGGACGCATTTTTTACGTTTTCATATTCGGAATCCAGTTTTCAGGATATGCTACTAGACGCGTATTTAGATTTCGAAACTAAAACCAAAAACACTGTTATCATTCTCATTTTTATTTTCAAAAAACAAAAACACCTTTAAAAAACGTTACAAGACGCACCCTTATTGTTTCGATCTACTCACTTTTGTTCAGTTTTATTCTCCATTTTATTTTTATTTGATTACTTCGCATCTCTTTTCCATTTCTTATTTCAAATGTTTTAAAGAGAGGTATTTAAAATAGGTAATATTAAAATAAAATGGAGTGCTTTTATAATTTTTTTTTTTCTAAAATGGAATGTCTTTAGAATACGAGTGCAAAAAAATAAAAGAGTTGATTTTGGAAAAAGAAAGTGTTTTTAAAATTATTTTTATAATTTAAATTTTTAGAATAGAGCGTCCTTAAAAATGAAGTGTAAAAAAAAAAAACATTGAATTGTAAGGAGAAATTCTTGAATCCGAATTCGGTGTGTGTGTGTGTGTGTGTGTATATATATATATATATATATATATATATATAAGACAATTGTCTCCTCTCCGTTATTTCTTAACTTCAATTAAATTTAGTTTTTTTTTTTTTAAACCCAATAATTAAATTTAAAACTTGCTTTTTCTGAGTTTTTTCTTTTTCTTTTTTGAGTTTCTTTCTTTTTTTTTCTTTTTTTTTTTTTTTTTGATAAGAGAAATAGAACAAACAACCAGAAAACGGAAAGACAACCTAGACAGCTGGAACCTATATAGGTAAATCCAACTGGACTTCTCTTCTGATACAGGGAGGAAAATCATTCATCTAGAAAAGGTCATCATCTTTCATTAAGGTAAAATTAGCTAAACCATGAGTGACTTTGTTGGTCAACCTAAGCACATGACTAACAGAGATAACATTAAGCTAGAAAATAAGAGTAGAAATCCCGCCTAGTACAATACCACACACAGAGTTTAAATGACTACTCTCGTTAATCCAGTCAACCACAACATATGCATCCGATCCTAGCAGACATGGAGCCAACCCACACTCCCTGATGAAAACTAACCCTCTGCGAATAGCCATGATCTCGGCAATTTTCGCATCGAAATAACCAGTCATACTTAGATAGCAGGATGCTAAAGCGAAACCAGAGTGGCCTCTAATGACAATACCAAGACCAATAACGCCATCCGACTCCTTGACAGCAGCATCACAATTGATTTTAAAGCAATTCAGGTTCGGAGGTCTCCAAGAATTTCTATTACGATCAACCAACATAGGGGAAGGCATCCTAGAAACCTCAAAATTATGGAACTCTGAAAGCAAGCATTTACACCAATGCACCACCTTAAAAGGATCCTTCTTAGGAGAACCATAAACCACTAAATTCCTCATAAACCAAACTCTCCACATGACTGTGCACAATAGCCCCAATACCTCCAGATTATGCCGAGCATGACAGTCCAAAATCAAATCAAAAAAGTCAGAAATCTGCAACTTACCTGGACACCCAAGGGAAGCCACTCATTACGGGCAGCCATGAGTTTACTGCAACCCTACAGAGTATGGAAGATCATCTCCCCCAATTCGTTGCAAAGAGGGCAATGTTTCACCACCTATAGACCCCACCGAGCGAGATTGGACAAGGTCGGGATCTAATCGAAGCAGGCCTTCCACATAAAGATTTTGATTTTTAAAAGGAATAGCTAAATTCCATAATGATTTCCACTAGCCATCTAGGCGAGAGCAATTAAAGGAACTAGGCTTGAACTTCATAGATCTTCTAACCCAATAGCCACTATTTACCGAAAAAACCTCACTTTCTTTATAATGCCACAAAACCGAATCTTTTACTCTGTTGACACCAATGAGGATTTAGAGAATAGCCCTAAAATCTTCTATTGAGAATACTCTATTAATGAGCGAAACATCCCACCCTCTTGAAGGTGACATAAGCTGATCAACCTTGGCCTCCATACCTAATGCAAGAGGAGAAAGAATTTTGAAAGACAAAGGTCTCGACACCATCTGTCCTTATAGACACTAATACCATTGCCATACCCCACTCTCCACCTCAAACCATAATCCAGAAGATCTCTCCCCCAACACAAACTGGACCAAACAAACAATGCATTAGACTTTTTAGATGCTTCCAGGATGTTCCCATCAAGGATATAACAGCCTTTAAGTACTTTAGCTGCTAGTGAATTAGGATTCTTTAAAATCCTCCAGCATTGTTTCACCAATAAAGATATATTAAAGGTTTCCATATCACAAAACCCGAAACCCTTTTCCCTTTTAGAATTACAGAGGCGCCTCCAAGTACACAAGTGCATCTTCCTATTGTCACCATTATTTCCCCACCAAAACCGGGCACAAAGCAGTTGGATTTCATTAACTAATCCCTTCGGAAGTCGAAAGAGACTCATCGCATAAGTAGGGACTGACTAAATTACAGCTTTGATCAATATCTCTTTCCCACCAACAGACAAAAACTGCTTACCGCAACCTTTGATTCTATTCCACACCCAGTCAACTATATCAGAAAACAACTTCCTCTTGCTTCTCCTTGTAAAACAAGGCAAACCAAGGTATTTTTCATTGCAGCCCACTAGGCACACACCAACCCTTTTGGCCAGCCGATCTCCTTCCTCAGCTGACATAGACGGGCTCCACACAAAGCAAATTTATTGAAATTAACTACCTAACCTGAAGCCCTGTCATAAGAGTCCAAAATCCCCCTGATCGTCGCGCAGTTAATCTCATTCGCCTTAGCAAAAAGCAGACAATCGTCTACGAAGAATAAGTGTGAAATAACTAGGCTCCTTTTACTGCACTTAAAACCCTCCAGAACACCCTTGGCCTGTGCATTCTGAATGAGGCTAGAGAAGCCCTCCGTACAAATCAAAAAGAGGAAGGGAGACATTGGGTCTCTTTGTCTGAGCCCCCTAGTCGGCTTGAAGTTCCCACAAACCTCACCATTCAGTAAGAAGGAATACGAAACCAACTAAATACATCTCAATATCAGCTGCACCCATTTAACTGAGAACCCCATTCTGATCATCATATCCCTTATAAAATTCCACTCAACGCGGTCATACTCTTTTGACGTATCCAACTTAACCGCCATTGACACGAATTTCCTTTTCCTACACTTCAACCCATGGAGACATTCACAACCGACAATTGTGTTATCCAAAATCAACCGTCCCAGTATAACGGCACATTAAGGTTCCGAAATCACATTACCAAGCACATTCCTCAATCTATTAGTAATCACTTTGGCAATGATATTATAGATGACATTGCAAAAACTTATCGATCTATATTCAGTGATTGATTCTGGTGATTGGCACTTTGGAATCAAAGAAATAATGGTATTGTTAATACTATCCACTAGATCACCATCATTCAAGATTCCAAGGCAAGTAGAGACAACGGCCGACCCAATATTGCTCCAGACTTTTTGAAAAAATAATGCAGGTAAACCATTTTATCCTAGAGTTTTCATGGGATTCATATCGAAAAAAGCTCTCCTTACTTCCTCACCAACAAAATCTTTATCTAGCAGACTCACCTCATTTCTATCCAACTTAGCTTGAACTTCATCTGCAATCCCTCTGATATTTTCCTGATTCGCCTTGCTACTGATAAAAATCCTTACAAAATACTGCGTAATAACTCCTTCCAAATCTGCTTTCGACTCCACCCAAAAACCCATATCATTGTGGAGACCAACAATTCTGTTTCGAGCTTTCCTGGTTGACACCTTCAAGTGGAAAAACGTGTATTTTGATCTCCATTTCGAATCTATTCTATGCAGGCACGTTGTTTCCAGTATCTTTCCTGAGTACTCAACACCTCATCTAGTTGATGTTCCAGCTTGTTTATAAACCTCCAAGAGGCTGGTTTGTCAACTTTGCAAGCCTCCTTGAGTGCATCTCTTTTAGTTAAGAAATACTTCCTCATCTCCTTTCTTTTCTTAGCATTACAAGCCTCCAACAAACTACCACAGGCTCTGATATTATTTAGGACCGATGGAATTCTCCCATTCCCATGCTTCGGCTTCCACACTGACTCAACAATGACTTTACACTCCTCTTCATCAGCCCAGCATTCCTCAAAGAAAAAAAAACCTCCTTCTACTTTTAACCATATTACTATTACCATTCTTACTAATCTCAAGAATCAACAGACGGTGGTCCGATCCCTAGAACTCTAAATGATGAATAGAAAAATTAGGAAACAAGTTCTTCCACCTCTTGTTACATAAACCCATGTCAAGACACTCCACTATCATAGAATTTCCTTCACGCTTATTGCTTCATGTGAAAATTGGACCCCGGTAACCCATGTCTTCCAGTCCACTATCTGCCATTGCTTCACGGAAATCAGTCATAGCCTTCTAATTCTTCCTCACACCATCCGACTTTTCAAAATAAAATTGAATTTCATTGAAATCTCCCATGCAAACCCAGGGGAGATTCGACATACCTGCAAGTCGACGAAAGAGAGTCCAAGAATTACAGCGTTGAGACTTGTCTGGGTGACCATAGAAACCAGTGAACCTTCAAGTCGGACCACCATTATGCCGGATATTTACATCGATATGGCCTTGGGAAAAGGTCATCAAATCCATCGCAACACTTCTAATCCAAAATAAGCAAAGACCTCCAGAATTACCAACACTATTTACAACTAATTTCCCCTCAAAACCTAACTTAACTCTCAAATTCTCCAAATTATAGTGTTGACTCCTAGTTTCCATAAGAAAGACCAAATTCGATTTGCGTTCCTGCTTATAAGATTGTAGGATGTTGAATGTCCGAGGGTTTCCCAACCCCCGGGCATTCCAAACAAGAAGATTCATTGGGTGCAGTGGGCCGATGAGGATCGACCGGTCGATATCTCCTTCATTTCCTCTGTGTCTAAAACCCTAACCTGGGTAACGAGATCAACGGTTTGATCCTGAAGACAATTCTCATCCTCACCTCTGTGCTTACCCCTGCTCTATCTTGCACTTTTTGTATCTTTGAATCATGTTCTACACCTTTAGCCACAGATTCTCCACTACGCTTTCCCTTCTCAATCTCCGATTTTTCCCTAAATTTTCAATTACCAGCAGCTCTTATCTTCCTAACTCATTTCTTATTTTCGGTTTTAAATCTGAAGTTACCACTGGACCCTCCCAGCTTATCACTCTAACCCTTAGCTAACTTATTGCGGCCATCTCTTCCACCAGAAAAACCCACCATTAACCCCTTTAGGCCTTCAACCTCCACCTAATTACTGTTATTTGCCTTTTGGGCTTCTCCCTCAACTTTTCCACCTAAAATCCTAACCACTGTTTTTGTTGGGCCAGGCCCAAAATCGTCCCCCTCTTCAGACTCAATACTTACAAGTAATCGTCCCCCTCTTGTTGATTCGCAAGTAGGACACCTTTAATAGCCGTCTCTACCTTCTCTTCAAGAGACTTAATGACATTAATGGTATTGATGGCTTCAGCATTGATGGCATTAATGCCAGCTGAGTTTCCAGATTCCCAAGACACCACTGGCTTCACCACATCAGTCATTGAGGCCTCTTATATCACCACTTTTTTCATTATTTTATTCCTAAAAACATGCGCATCCTTCAACACTGCTATAACGTTCACCACCCTCCAACTTGTACCCATATTGCTGATGCTGCTTCTAGGATATTTCAAGTGTGACGGTGCTCCTTCCAACTCATGGAAATAGTTCTTTCGGAGTGAGCCAGAGGCTTCCATCTAGATTCCAAAAAGTGGCTTCTCCACACCATTGATCAGTGGAATCAGCTCCTCTGTCATACATTCATTGGTCATATGACCTATCCTACCACACTTAAAATATTTGTTTGGTAGCCTTTCATACCTGAGAAGTATGACTGTTTCCACCCCATCTCTCATAACATCCACCCGAAGGCATCGTCAGAGTGGTTTATCGATTTCAATATGCACTCTGACTCTCATGAACTTTCCCACACAATCCCCTACCATCCTTCCATCCATATCCACCACTTCTTCAATCATCTCCCCTAAAAAACAACCAATTTCTTTTGTCGCACAAAGAAGAGTTACTTGGTATATTTGAACCTAGAAATTAGAACGGTTGAATGCCAACGACTCTATAGATCCATTTTCTCCAGGTTCCTCCAAAACCAAAAGTGCATTATCGAAAGTCCATGGAACATCTGCCAGAACTTTACACCGATCCTCTATAACAGTAAAATGGAAGGAAAAAACATTTCCTGTTAGTGACTCAATCTCCACTCCTTTCTTCACTTGCCAAATCTTTCCAATAACTCTCAAAAAGGCTTCTCTATTCACATATTTCCTAGTCAGAATTTTCCTAACTAGACTAGAAGATAACCTTGATATGGTTGCCAACTTAAGATTCTTATTCAATTTCCTCACTGGGCTTTCCCGTTCAATGAGAGACAGAGATGCACACAACCCTATAATATCCTCCGAATCCATAACTCGAAAAGATGAAATGACCAATAAACAGATCGGAACAAACCAGCACTAAACACTCACTAAACATTCACACCTAATTGGGATCAAACACCCTAGCAGACTTAGTTAACTAAAAGATCCTAACTCCAAAAGACAACAACAACAGAAAACTATTTCCAAAGCCTGGAGGCGATGAAACAGTGTTCAACCAAACTACTCTCACTCACTTTTCAGAGAAAAAGAGGAAAGACTTTCTGGATTAATGCACAATTCCTTATAATTTAAAGCCAAAGATCCTAAGATTAATTAACTATGAATTACAGAAGATTGGGATATCTAGAGTTTAGTCATGTGTTGTCTAGCTTTATTATGTTTAACTAATTTTGTCCAGATTTGGATATCTAGAAACTCTCGGATCCAAATTCGGTAAATATATATATACTATTGTTAGTTCGTCATGATATAAAATATATAAGAACGAAGAATGTGGACCATTAGATTTACATACTTTGACTCAAAATATATGCACTTGTCAAAACTTCTCCATAATCTATAGTCCATATTCTTCCTCCAAATATATTTTATATCATGACGAACTGACAGTATAAAGACTATATATATAGTCTTTCTATTGTCAGTTCGAACTGATATAAGTATGTGGGACATTGGATTTAAAAGATGTTTTGACAAATGCATGCAGCCAAGTTAAAGCATTTAAATCCAATAGCTCGCATGCAAAGAACTGATATATCTTATATCAGTTCGAACTGACAATAGAAAAACTGATTTATATATATAATACTAATTTTTTATATTTTAAATAAGACAATTGCCTCCTCGATCTCTGTTATTTCTTAACTTTAATTAAATTTAGGTTTTTTTTTTTAAACCCATTAATTAAATTTAAAACTTGCTAAGTCTTGCTTTCTCTAAGTTTTTTTTTTTTTTTCCTCTTTTCTGAGTTTCAATTTCCACTTTTCCTTATAATTTAAGGGGAATGTTATCTACCTTTCCCATTTACCTTTTCCATTTGTCTTTCTCACTCATTGCTTGACACGTATACACTTTTTCATTTAATAAAAAACTCTCACTTTTTACTGCAAAGCTTGTTTACGTCTTTACCCTTGATGTCTACTTCTATCATTTAATTAATAAGGCATAAAGACGTAAACAAGCTTTGCAGCAAAAAGTGAGAGCTTTTTATTAAATAAAAAAAATGTATATGTGTTAAGTAATGAGTGAGAAAAGCAAATGAGAAAGATAGATAACATTCCCCATAATTTAAAGTCAAAGATCCTAACATTAATTAACCACTAAATTAATGTAAATTAATGTTAGGATAAGATTGGGATATCTAGACATGGGTTGTCAAATTTTATTATGTTTGCATTCGTAGCTGTTTATAATATTATTTTGGTAGCAATTCTCCATGCACATGCACGTGTGCATGTAGAATATGCATTAATCTATATTGGTATTTTTTTTTAATTATTTTTTAATTCATTAATATTATGGTGTTAAACTAGATATTTTATATTCTCAAATATAGGTAAATACACTTAGTATCCCTAAAGTTTAACATAACAATAGCTAGAGAGCAAATATGTCTTTATCTAATTAGACTTGCTTACTCCTAAAATTTAACTAATAAAAAGATCAATGCTCATATAGTTATTCAAATTTAAAAATGAAGATAATATTTTTGTAAAACAAAAAGTAAATTAATTGAAGACAATATTTGCAATGGAATATAAATTCTTAAATAATTTAAATTGGAAGATAAAATTTAATTTTTTACTATTTTAAAGTGAATATATATAGAATAAGTTTTTAAATTATCTTCATTTTAAAATTTTAAAATTTAAAATTTTAATTTTTTAGTAAAAAGTTGTTTATAAATTTAAATTATTCGTACTAGCATATACTGTTTTTTTTTTCTAATAAAAAAATTATCTTCATTTCAAAATTTTAATAATTATGAGCAATTTGGTCTTTTTATAAGTTCAATTGTAAAAGCATAATAAGTTTGAGTAGATAAATGCATACTTATGGGTAGTATGTTTTTGCACTTAACACTTAATGGCTGAATTTGACCTATTAGGTATTCTTTTTTTTTATAGTTTTTTTTATAGTTTTTTTATTGGGTTCGAAATTTAAATGTCACTATTTGGAGGGGTTTTTGTAAGAATAGCACCACTTTAATAATGTAAGTTTAAAAGACACCAATCTTGGTGACCAGACAAAAATACCCCCATTTTTGTCTGTTTGTGTGTTTTGAAACGTGAGAGAAAAAACTTGAGGGAGAGAGAGAACAGAAGAAAAGAGAAGTTATCGGCGCAAGAAATCCGGCCAAAAAAGCGACGGCGAATCACCGGCGGTGGTGCTACAGTACCCGATTCGACTCCAACTGCGTTCAGGGTGAGATGAACTTTCTCTCTCACGCGTTTTGTTGTTAATTTGATTTGCGTTTGATGTTTGGTGTTTGATTAGACATATAGATTAGGTTTGATTTATTGTTCATTAGGTTTGTTTGATTAGGGTTTAAAGTTGTGTAAAAATTTTGTTGAAGACGATGAATAGAACATTCTCCGAGCCTTTTAAACCTTCATCCGAGCCTTTTAAACCTTCGTTCGAGCCTTTTCCGATCCTTTTCAACCTTCATCCGAGCCTTTTAAGTAATGTGACTAGGTTTTCTGCAATTTTTCATTTCCGAGCCTTTTAAACCTTTCTCCGAGCCTTTTCCGAGCCTTTTAAACCTTCATCCGAGCCTTTTAATTAATGTGATTATGTTTTGTGCAATTTTTCATTTCCGAGCCTTTTAAAACTTTCTCCGAGCCTTTTCCGAGCCTTTTAAACCTTCGTTCGAGCCTTTTCCGATCCTTTTCAACCTTCATCCGAGCCTTTTAAGTAATGTGACTAGGTTTTCTGCAATTTTTCATTTCCGAGCCTTTTAAACCTTTCTCCGAGCCTTTTCCGAGCCTTTTAAACCTTCATCCGAGCCTTTTAATTAATGTGATTATGTTTTGTGCAATTTTTCATTTCCGAGCCTTTTAAAACTTTCTCCGAGCCTTTTCCGAGCCTTTTAAACCTTCATTCGAGCCTTTTAATTCTATGATGTAGGTTTTTGTAATTTGAATCTCCGAACCTTTTAATAAAGTCTCCGAGCCTTTTTATAAAGCCTCCGAGCCTTTTTATAAAGTCCCCGAGCCTTTTTATAAAGCCTCCGAGCCTTTGCATTAAGTCTCCGAGCCTTTGCATTAAAGTCTCCGTGACTTTTATTTTTGCAGTGTCCGAGCCTTTTCATGAAGTTATATATATTAATTTGTTTTATTTTTTTTTGTGTGAATATGCAGATGAGGAATCCATTGAAAGATCTTCTGAAAACTCCAACGGAAGAAAGGTACCCGGGGAAAATAACTCGGCATGACCATTTCGGTCACCTTAGAGATATCGAAAATGCACTTAACAGTGTACCTGAAGATCTTGCGGTCGAAGAACGACGTCGGTACACTGAGTCATGTTTTGGACATTTCCTTCGGATGCAGCACAACATGAAGTTTTCAGCTGGCATTGTCCATCGATTGCTTATTCGTGAGTTGCATCACGACGGGCCGGAAGATGAGATGAGATTTCTTTTAGGAAAGCATTCGGTCCGGTTCTCGAAGGTTGAGTTCTGTCTGATCACCGGATTGAAGTTTGGACAACTTCCCGACACGTCGACCTATGATGTGGTACAGAATGGCATACACCAGCGATACTTTGAGGGTCGAGATGAGGTCGAGTTTGGAGAGCTGAGAGCCGTTGTACGGACCGGTGGTTTTGCTGAGCAGTACGATGCGGTTAAGCTATGCTTACTGTATATGCTTAACTGGATACTAATGGGTTTGGACGAGAGAGAGAAAGTCCCATTATGGCAGTTTCGCCTAATCGAGAACTTGGACGCTTTTGATGCATTCCCGTGGGGTGCGCATGTGTATAGGCGATCTATTTCTGGCTTCAAGCATGCGTTGGATGGTCGTCGGGAACGGTTCGAAAAAAGACAGCGAGAAAAGGGCGTTGAAGTGCACAAGGTGGAGACGTACAACATATATGGTTGTACTTATGCACTATTGGTAAGAATTTAGAATTTGATTCCATACTTTAATTGTATTTTTTATTTTCATATGATTGATGTGTTTGATTATTATCGTACTTATCTATTACGCAGATATTTGCTTTTGAGGTTATCCCCGATCTTGCCATCGAAGATTGTGGGACCCGCAGGGAAATCGAGCTATCCCCCCGTATTCTAAAATGGGAGTTGAGTCAGCGACCGAGGGGGGATAAGTTGGATTCCATTTTCATTGAACGGGTAAGTATCTGTTATGTTAACGTTAATAGTTAATAGTATGTATGCGATTACAAATGGTCTAACATTGATTTCAGATGTTTGCGAGGGTGAAATTGGTGCCGACACCGGTAGAGCTGGCTGAACGGTACTATGAGGGCATTGAGGAGGGAGGCAGTCTGTATGATGCGGATGCCGATGTCGAACACCGTACGACTGTCGAACCCAATGATACTGAGGGTCCGTATTCGAGACCAAGTGATACCGAGTATCCACATTCGGGACCTAGTGATACAGATGGTTCTGACGTGGAGGGTCGCAGTAGGAGTCCCGTGAGGCATAGGCGGGTTCGATTTGTGTTCCCCACAGAGCCTCGACCTGAAGGTCACTCACGACGAGGCGTCGGAGGGCAACCAGAGGTACGTAAAAGTAGTTGCACCGCAGTATTGAATTTGAAAGCAGTTGGAAACTTTTAGTACTCACAACGTGTTTATTTTTGTTTCATTTCAGGACCGTAGGTATACTGAACTGCTGGATGCGTTTCGAGAGTTACGGGACGAAGTGCAAAGGAATGAAAAAAAGCGAGATCAACAGCATCAGGAGTTGCTGGATTTGATTCGGGGTCTTCAGGGTTCGACGGCGCAGACACCTACTGAAGGCAGACGGTCCGATGACCCACCATTTGATGACCCGTCGATTGATGACCAAGACCGACACTTCAGTGACAGAGACTGGACTGGTAGTCATCAGGACGGAGCAGACTTACAGAGTGGGCGTCAGCTGCACCCTAGTACCCAGACAGTGTCTGATCAGCAGGGGCTAGGTGTGACACCAAGAGAGGAGGTTACTGGTGGTACTGATGACATTGAGACAGCACATATGGAGATAGAGCAGGTACCGCATAAGGTATTACCAGACCCTGTTCTTCATCCCCAGGACTTGGGACAGAGTGCCTCCATACTGCGCACCCCTCTGGATGATCCTAGTGCAGCACATCCCTCCATTCATTCCACGGGGATAGAGTCCCTCCGTCCTACTGCACCCATCGGGTCTATCCCAGCAGGGCTTGCAGGCGATCCACGATTCCAGAGTCCCTCCATACAGAGCACCCCTGCTGGGAGCAAACGGGGACGGAGTCCTTCTATACAGAGCAGACGTTCGGTGGATCCCCATGGTTTGGATCGGAGTCCCCCACCCCTTCAGCGTCAGGATCGGATTCGCAGACCAGGTTGGCAGGAGCGGAGCCCATACACTGACCCATGTCGGCCGAAGAGGGCAAGGACTATGCCACAGCCACCACATGTATGGGCGCCCCACGAACTGATAGATCCTGATCACCTAGCGGCGTACCAAGCGTACAAGAGGAACTCGACGGGGGAATTGTAAGTATAATCGTAGATATTACAATCTCTGTATTTTTTTTGAAACAGCTTAGTAAAACTGACTTGACTTGGTTATCTAACTTCTTCAACAATAATGCAGGCGTGATGTGGATCTACAGTTGCCAGTAGATGTCCTTTGGTTCCACCGGTTTCAAAGCAACTTTATGGAGTTGGAGGATACGGTATGTTCATAACTGTAATATATGTATATGTTGTTACAAAAATTGTACAATCCTAACAAATGAAAATGTTCAAACTTTCAGCACATTGACGCATACTTGAAGATTCTGCGGAAGCGTCAGCGAGCATTTCCCACTGTCTACGGTCCGAGGATCAACATACTAGATTCACAGTTTTATGTAAGTGTTTAAATTGTACGGTATTTGCTTGTGCATTGATGTGTTTCATACATCTATAACCTAACGTTTTTGTACAGTCATGGTTATGTAACTACTGGGACAGGAAGATGGGAAATGGGTCTAATAGACCCCGTACAGGTTGGTCTTCACATAAGCAGAATTGGTCCGACGAAGACCTTATGGTGGTACGTGGGCAGCTCCCGCTAGGAAACTTACCATGGCACAATGTTGACTCCGTGAGTGTTTATTTTACATGTTTTCCATTAAAGTTATGAAAAATAAATGTCACACTGATCGCACATTGTTGAAACACCTGCAGGTTCTGATTCCGTGCAACCTTAGACGTACGCATTGGGCCCTGGCCAGCATCGACCTCACAGCAGGGAATATCTACCTTTTTGACCCGTACAGACAGGAGGTGCCATTCAGCCACAGGAAAATGCAGCTCGCGTGCTTACGGTATTTTGTACCATCGATGCTGCATGCGGTGAACTTTCACAATCACAGACGGAGGGGCGATCGGACGTACTCAAAGACTACTAGGGCATTCACTTTTTATTATGTGTCTGCAGACCGTGTGCCACAACAGGCCACAGGGTATGACTGTTTCAAGATCTGATTTTATCCAAATCCGTTTTCATATAATTCCATTCTAACGGTTGTTCATGTGGTGAATTGTAGGGGTAACTGTGGTCCTCATACTTTAAAATTGACAGAGTATCTGGCGGCGAACAGGGATACTTTTGACTGGTCGGAAAATGATATGACCACCATTCGAGAGAAGATGGCTGTGGAGGTTTTTTGCAACTCGAAGGACTGGTCTTCGAGATTGTGATTTAGTTTATGTACATAACATTTCAGTAATGAAATTTTTTTTTGTTTCTTTTTAAGTGTTTGCAATTAACAAAGGATCAAGTATGACATTACACAACACAAACAACTAAATTCAAATCAATTTCAGAAAAAAAAAAAAACAAAAGTATTCAACATAAAACCATAACACAACTGCATCGACCATGGTTCCCTGCAGTCTAAACGATGTTGGAACACATTAGCAATCGCAAGCTTTTCTCCAACATAAAATCAATCATATTACTTATACATAAAAGCATAAGAACCAAGGGTCTCATAAAACAATTGTATCGATCATGTTTCCCAAAATCTGAACGATGTTGGAAGACATCATGTTGGAGACATGTTTCTCAATCACAAGCTTTTCTGGTGGCAATTCGTCTTCCTCTTGTACTGCCTTGTTATGTTTGATCGTCTTCCTCTTGTACGGCTCCTTTCATTCCATTGGCGTGTCCTTCTGAGGGCATGTTTGTTTGTTGTGTCCTATTGTGTGACAGATGCTACACTTGCGACGGTAATCATCGGGGACAATTGTCCTGGGACCTTCATTAACCATAGGCGGATTCGAACACCGCCTGCTATTATGTCCTAGTTGTCCACATCTTCTACACGACTGTGTGGTTGTCCTCTCTGAAGACGATACGTGTCGACCCTCCATGGGGCGACCTGATTGTCTCTTCGTCTTTGGATTTAAAACCACTCACGCTGCGATATCGGATGTAACCACCCATGAAGAAGGATGGCCAACAGGCATAATAGGAACCGAGTATGCATCAATAAGTGTCTCCCTCTTGTAGTAGTCAGTACACAGAGATGTGAAATCCAAGTTCCGCTCCCTGCAACAATGAAAACAGTGAGACTCACGTTTAGTTATAGAAAAACGTTAAATGTAACTTGTCATGTACCTTGCCTCTGCGAGTGCATGTGAACAAGGTAAAAAGTCCATTTGGAATTTGTTGCACGTGCAAGTCTTCCAAGCTAAGTTAACCGTCCACTGTTTTCCCTTGTGTTTAACGGAGAATATGTTCCAGTCAACTGCATTTATGGTCATATAATTGCATTTCTCGACTCGTTTCTGGATCACCCCATGTGCTGCGTCGGTCAATCGATGACGCATGGACTGTGCAGCTGTATGACGATCGTGAAACCACTTCTGTAGCATATTCCTAATGAACTCTGCCAGTGTCATTAGTGGCAGTTACCGTGCGAATTTTAAGCATGAGTTTATGCACTCTGCAACATTTGTGGTCATCAACCTGTACCTTCTTTGGGGACAGTGAACGCGGGACCACTTGTGTGGACCGGCATCAATGGCATAATCATATGCACCCTTGTGCAGCTTACGTAACTCCTCCATGTGGCGATCTTATTGGATTTCACCGTACGACCTAGCAGCACTATCCATTATGTCGGCAACATCCTTTCTGTGGAATCGCTTCTTCATATTTTCACCAAAATGCCAGCAACATATGGTATGGGTTGCATAAGGGAACACTTTAGAAATCCCCGCTTCAATGCTTGCATGGCGATCGGAAATGAAAACCGGATCATCTATATGACCAAGGGCCCCCTTAAGCATTCCAAAAACCACTCCCATGAATTGTTGTTTTCTGAGTCACCATACCCAAAAGCAATTGGATACACCTGTTCGTTTCCATCTTGTGCAGTTGCAACAAACATTGTACCCCCGAATCTTCCCTTCAAATGTGTACCATCAACTGCAATCACAGGACGCATACACCTCCGAAAACCTCTAATTGAGGACCATAACGACATGAAAAAGTAAAGGAATTTACCATCGTCTGCGCACTGTAAGTCCGTGATTGTGCCAGGATTTTGCTGTTCGAGAATGTATGCAAAAGATGGCAGCAGTTGGAAAGTTTCTTCATGCGTTCCATAGCTCAATGACAATGCATATTGCAGGGCATAATGTGCTTTACTGTACATGATTTGGATGCCATATATTGTTTTCATATCGGCAATTATGTCCTTGGGACGCATGAGACGTCCATCATGTTGCTGAAGTCTAGGGGCAACGACTTCTCCGATTGTGACTGCACTAGCTTGTCGGTGCCGACGGTGAATCTCCTCCAACGGACAACTGTGTTCGTTGACAAAACTTCTGACTTGAAAGTAAGTCCCTTCATCTCTCCTCACCGCTCTTAATTTCCACGTACATTCGTCAATGATGCAGACCAGATGTAAAGTTGTTTTATTCGACCTTTTCACCTTCCATTCAAAGTTCTGCCGCATTGAAAAATGGCTAACTAGCCTTTTCAAATCCTTTTTACTCGGAAAAAATTGACCTTTATAAATCATGGTTCTAGGTTCTTGCGCTGCGAAGGTGTTGCTTGTACAAGTACCAAACGAGTATGCATCTGCTCCGGAATAACCCACGTTGTCACATTATCAGAATCAGATGCTGTTATGTTATACCGGACCTCGGAAGTCCCAGCCATATCTGGTGCAGTGTAACTAACTCCTTGTACACGTCTACCATGTGGTTGAATTTGTTCAGGCTCTTCATCCACATTTTGCATATCATCAACCTGTTCATTATTTGCATCATTATCCACGTCATGGTTCGGGTGATTGTTCTGCTCATTGTAATGCTCATTGTACTGCTCAATTCGACACCCAAACACATCAACAATTTGAGGTTCAACTAGATCTGTATGATTGACCGTTACCGGTGGGACACCGCACATGTTTTCCCCACCTTCGGTGGCACTCCTTTGGGTGAACCCTTGGTTGCTACCGCTAAAGGATCCAAACTGTTGGGTATTTTCAGGACGAGGAATATCATTCCCTATCATATCTCCAACTGTCCTCTCAGTTACACTGACACATACTTGAGGGATCACTCGATCTTCCCCCAGCATAAACTGGACATCGTCATCATTCCTTATAAATGTGCGACATGTACTGCCAGGAACGATTGATACTGATGACAAATCAACAGTGAATTTGTTTTCATCGTATTTCACAATGGTATTCACGATCGCCAACAATTCTTCGTAAGTCATATTCTTTGACACATACATTCCCCGGTTATCGGATCCAATAAACCTCTGACTTCCGTCGGGAAACTGCTCCCATCGACCGTTGTAAGATATTACAATCCTAACCCGATTCATGATGCTGTCAAATTATTCATCACTAACAATTAATAAAAACACAGGACTAAAAAATATTTTCACATCTTATATTTTTATAAAGGCTCGGGTGAGGATATTGAAAAGGCTCGGAGAAGACTTCAAAAGTCTCGAACATTTCTCTAAAAGGCTCGGTCAAGGCCAAAAAAGGCTCGGAAAAGGCTCGGAAATTTGTAGACAAGGCTCCATACTTATTCATTTCAAAAAAAGGAAAAGGCTCGATGAAGGCAAGAAAAGGCTTGGAAAAGGCTCGGTCAAGGCAATAAAAGGCTCGGAAATTTGTAGACAAGGCTCCATACTTCTTCATTTCAAAAAAAGGAAAAGGCTCGATGAAGGCAAGAAAAGGCTCGGAAAAGGCTCGGTCAAGGCAATAAAAGGCTCGGAAATTTGTAGACAAGGCTCCATACTTCTTCATTTCAAAAAAAGGAAAAGGCTCGATGAAGGCAAGAAAAGGCTCGGAAATTTGTAGACAAGGCTCCATACTTCTTCATTTCAAAAAAAGGAAAAGGCTCGATGAAGGCAAGAAAAGGCTCGGAAAAGGCTCGGTCAAGGCAATAAAAGGCTCGGAAATTTGTAGACAAGGCTCCATACTTCTTCATTTCAAAAAAAGGAAAAGGCTCGATGAAGGCAAGAAAAGGCTCGGAAAAGGCTCGGTCAAGGCAAGAAAAGGCTCGGAAATTTGTACAAAAGGCTCCATACTTATTCATTTCAAAAAAAGGAAAAGGCTCGATGAAGGCAAGACAAGGCTCGAAAAAGGCTCGGTCAAGGCATTAAAAGGCTCGGTCAAGGCAACAAAAGTCTCGGAGATCCAACAAAAGATATTACAGTTTTCTATATAAACAAATGAAAATGTGAACAAATTAACAGAAGTATTTGCCATAAATATTACCTTCTTGTACTGAAGCAAGTCCAAATGTTTTATAAGTTGAAGAAGAAAGTCGATCGAACCTTGAATTTTTATTTCGATAAACAAAGAGAGTTGATGTGGAGAGAGAAAGTGGAGAGAGAAAGTCTCGTTTTTTTGGAAGTGTGGAGAGAGAAAAGTATAAACAGAATAACATAAATGAAGAACTAAGGGCAATTTTGGTAGTTCACCATAATTGGTGCCTTTTAAACTTAACTTATTAAAGTACTAACAAAGTCACCAAATGAGTTCAAAAGAGTGACATTTCCCACCATTTCCACTTTTTTATTTAGTGGTCAAACTACTTAAAATACCCAAAAACAACTGAAAATAAAAAGTATAATATCATGATTTTTCACTTAATACGAAATCACAGACTTGCATTTAATATATCTTCTTCCAAAAATATTTTACAACGATAACATATTTCCAAAAATATCAAATGAAAAAACATAACAATTAATAGTAAATATGATATAAATATCAAAGTAATTGTTTTCAACATACAAATTGACACTATATTTAGAGGTGAGAAAAATAAAAAACAAACATGTCATTCAAGTTTTAGTCCCTATTAAATATTCAGTATAATTCATGAAAAACATGTTGTTTTTAAAGTAGTTTTTTCTTTCTTTTTTTTTTTTTTTTTTTTTTTTTTTTTGAGTTGCAAAATCGTGAGAACTTGTTCGGTAAATGTTTTTCACACAAAAAAATCAAAATGCTGAAAAAAAAAATAATTTTATTACATTTAAAGCGTTAAAATTAGGCGTTAACATTGGGCGGAGGGAAAACGAGAAAGGATTGTTTTCAACTTTTTGCTTTTCAATATTTATAGATCCCACCTATTTAATCATTTTGTTGTTATATAATACATTTGTTTAATTTTTTTTTTCCATATTATATTTATTTAATCATTGATAACTTATAGTAAATATATTTATATTTGTAATTATTATATTTTACTACATCACAAAATAATTAAAGACAATTATATATAATAGTTCATTATTAATAATTATACACTTTATTTTATATCATTTGTTGATGAAAAAATTATATATAAAAAAATCAATTTTAAATCAATTTAAATGTCTTTGGCATATATATAGGGATCATGATCTTTTCCTTGTCCTTGTTTTTTCCTTGGCATTTTTCAAGTGTAATTAAAACATCAAGTTGCATGAGAGAAAAAAAAAAGTGATCAAATCTTGATCATACATTTTTTTTATTTTGCTTAAGTGTCATTAGATTATGAAAAGTCAAGGAAAAACAAGACAAGAAAAGGATCTTGATCCTATATATATATACATATATATTGTGTGAAACAATATAGACGAGCCATCAAATTAATAATGAAACACACATTTCATATGACAAAGTTATTTACCCCTTGGATGAGATAATGTGGAAGAAAAAGTTCTAATTATTGCAATATACATAGAGGCATAGTCCAAAGTGATGCTCTAATTTTTTTTCTTCTTCTTGAATATGCATTTTTAAAAACATCCATCATTATTTGAAAAATGTTGATTGCAGTATGATGAAATGTAATTCAACGAAATGCAATTATTATTTTTTGTAAAATCCAGTTATCGTCAATGAAGCGAGCCGTAACACAAATGTAATTAGCTTGATTTCAACTGATCCAAAGAATAGACGCAATAGAAACAACACATTTGAACACATTAAAAATATGAATTAATTATTGTTTTGATCAATTAAATAATTTCAAAATATCTGATCTATAAGTATTCCTACTAACACGTTCAAATGAACGTTGAACATGGATCAGGATCCTCTCCTTGGTCCTTGTTTTTCCTAAGTATTTTTCAAGTGTAATTAAAACATCAAGTTGCATAAAAGAGAAAAAAGTTATCAAATCTTGACAATGTATTTTTTATTTTGTTTAATTGTCATTCGATTATGAAAAGTCAAGGAAAAACAATACAATTAGAGGATCTTGATCAGTTGAACATACCTTTAGATAAACTTGATAAAATGTTAACATTTTGCATTTTTGAGTGACAGTTCAACTGAGGCAATGTATAATGTTAATCTCTCTCGCATTCGATTTTGTGAATATTTAAAAGTGGAGATCTCACCTCTTTCATTTTTTCCCAACCGTGTCTGTTTTGGACATTTCAGTCCATGTAATCGTGCACACTTCTCACCATATTTTTTTTAAGAGACTCGAATCCCTTTTTACCATCGTTCGATAATTTTGCTTTACAAAATTAGATGTACATGTTGATTACTACTTATACCACCATCTAATTCATCTATATAATCATTATCATCGTAACAAAAATTAAAGATTGTACATTTAAGATTACTTACACTACAAGAAAATTGGGCTATAGGGACAAATAAAATTCTCAAACGAATAAAATTCGTCCCAATAGAACGTCTATTGGGATACAATAACATATTCGTCCCTAAAAATTGCAAACCTGAAGGAACCTTTAGGGAGGAAAATATTTCTCCCAATAATAACATTTATTAGGACGAAACAAACTTTTGGGACAAAAAATACTTGTCCCAATAGAATGTCTATTGGAACGAAAATAATTATTTGTCCTTAAAAAGTGCAAAAATGATGAGACTTTTAGGGACCAAATTTTTTTGTCTATTAATAATTATTTGTCCTTAAAAAGTGTAAAAATGACGAGACTTTTAGGGACGAAATTTTTTTGTCCCAATAGAATGTGTATTGGGATGAAATAAATTATTCGTCCCAACAGGATGTCTATTAGGACAAAATAAATTATTCGCCCCTAAAAAGTTTGAGACTTTTTTTATAAAAAAAAAAAAAAAAAAAAAAAAGAAAAGAAAATAAAAAAAGTTTGAGATTTAGGGACTTAGTAGGACAAAATAATATTTGTTGCTTATGATGATTTATTGGGACTTTTTTTTTACCCTTTTTATCTTAATTAAATTTTATTCACTTTTTATATTAATTATTATAGATTAATTTAAAAAATTATGAAAAATATATTATTTATAATTATAATTAGAAGAATCTAAAATGCAAAGACACTTTTTAGAAAAGTCATTGTACATTACCCTTTCCTTTTTGTGATAGAGATTCAACTCTTACATTTATCTATTAAATTATAAAATGTAGAGAAACATCTTTATATTCTGAGTACGATTAATGATATACCATTTGATTCGATAATATATAATTTTTTTTTAAATAGTTTAATTTAATGCTAAAATAAACGTTAATTTATCTATCATATAAAATAAAATTTATATATTATTGAAATTAATCTACAAATAAAATTTTGATTTAAAAATAATTAATAAAAATTTAATAAGATATATATTTTATATCTAAACATTATGTAATTATTAACAAATTCATAGTAGCAGCAAACTGGTTAAGGCTTTGTTTGTACATCCTATGCCTAAGGTTCAACTCCCAGTGTGAACAAAATGAAATATATAGTTGTGAGATTTATTTATTTATTTATTTATTTTGTATTTTTTTTTTAAATTGCTGAGACAAAATATTTCGTCCCTAAAGGTTGTCAAAAGGGTCGAAAAATTTCGTCCCAATATATTATCAAAGGAAACGAAACAAATATCATCTTTATATTATTTCGATTCTATAGGTAGTCTTTGGGGACGGATTTCAATTTTCATCCTAAAAAATTTATTGCGATCCACCTAAAGCGACATAATTTGGGATGAAAAAAATTCGTCCCAATAGCCACTTTTTTTTTTTTTTCTTTTTTGTTGTGTTAGAATAGGTTCAATTATGAATTAAAAAATGGGGCTGATAGTGTGACATAATTTAGGAATTAGGACTTAGATTTGTAAGATTGAGAGTTTCATGAACTTGAGAGAAGATAGTTCAGATCAGATTGTGTGAGTAGTTAGAGAGGGAAGAAAATAGAGCTTTTACATTGAAAGCATAAGGTTGTGATAATTGTTGGAGATGAAATGAAATATTTTCAGACCTATGGTCGTTGAAGCTTTTAAGGAACCAATGATGAATGAAAATTGAAATGAATTTCAGACTTTAGTGACAATTTTTAGGAATTATAATTCTTTCTTAGGTATTGTTCATTATACATTTGAATTGATATGGCATTACTTTCATGATCTGAGTATAAGGATGATTGCTATTGACTTGAGCATGATAGCACTCGTCAAAGATCAGAAGAGCAATTAAATCCATCTATGGTGGTATAAGCTCCGAAGTAGTATCTCAGGGATCATGACAAGTAGCTGCACACTCAGTCAGTACAGACTAGAACAAATTTAAGGAAAATGTAGTTTCCCTGATGTGATTGCTATTGACCAAAAGAGAAATAATCGGTAGTAAAAAGCCGAAGAAGAAGAGTGTGTAAACCACAACTTTACTCGATTAAAGATAGGGAAAAAATGTTGAATTTCATTAAGCCCAAGCAAAAAAACAAAATTAAGAAAAAGAGGACGGAGAGGAGGAAGAAGAAGAAGAAGAAAAGGCTCTGGTTCAAGAAAATCAAGCTCATGAGCTGTCTGAGACACAAACTTCTATTGCTTTAACAGAGTCATCGACCAGCATGTCTGAAACACAAACTTCTGTTGCTTTAACGGAGTCATCGACCAGCATGTCTCAATCCACCCCGACAACACAATTTGATTGGGTTGATGCAGCAGATGATGATGGCTGGGACGAGTTCCTGAATACTATGACATGGCCTGATCTTGACATCATCGATTTTTGTAGTTTGGATTATGTTTGAATTTTGATATATGAGTCTTTTACTGCAAATGTAGTTGTTTTGTCATGGTTTCAATGACAACAAAACAATTTTGTTTTAGTAAATTTTCAAAATATATAGTTTCATTTTGATACTTTATTTAAATCTCTCTTCTTTTGATAATCTGATTGGGTGTTGCTTTATATTTTTATGTCAAAGTTTCTTCGTTAATGATCAAACATTCAAATTACAACTAGAGCATTATGTTGTTTTGATATCATTATTATTGTTTTTAAATTACATACATTGCATGGCTAGTTGTTGCTTTACTCAAATTATGCTGTAATATGAAAATAATTGACTTGAATCAACAGTTAATACATTACAATATATATATATATATATATATATATATATATTTATATATATGGGAAACTTGCCGTTTTCAGTACAAAGTGGAATGCAGTAAACTTGCTACAATACAATCATGAATTGATGTTGATATAGCGACTCGAATCCAATACATTGTCGAGCTCTATTTACCATTAAGTCAGGTGGTGGTTGATATAATGAAGAAATTACCCACATATTCAACTTATCCAATCCTCTTTCTTTCCCTTTAACTTGCAATTCTCTTGCTGGGCTAATATCAACTTATGTCCTTTTGTTTTCATTTTATTACAAAACTATGAAGGTTCATCATTTTTCATTTTATTACATACTGTTTTTTAAAATATTGTAGGAATACGGTTAGAAACCCGAACTTTATATCTTATGTTTTGAATTTCAAGTGAAATTTTTATTTGAAGCACATATTTTAAGAGAATGAAGGTAGTAATAAGTAACTAAAAACATCTGAGGGCAAGGTCAATTTATTTTATTTTATTTTATACGGTCCATATAAGCTTTGTAGTATAACTATGAAATCATTCATATTAAATAAGAAATGATACAAAGTTAGAAGTTGGCAGAATGGCAATTGTGGTTTTAATCTCTAAGGTCAAGCCCCAGTTAGAATTAATAAGTATATAGTGCATAGCTTATGTGAATGTTCTGTAAATTACTTCCCAAAGTTTTAGCTAATTGGTTAAAGCTCATTCTTAACGATTGTATTCTCTATAAATCAAAGTGTCTTTGTACCCCGAGTATCCTATTACTAACAATGTAGGTTTTTTATTATTATTATTATTATTATTATTTATTTTGACTACCATGAGTAGACCTGAAACATCAGGGGCATGCGACATCCCTACTATATAGGCACCTCGCTCAAACCCTATCCCATGAATGTTTGCCTATCCAAGTTAATATTATTAAAAAATGAGAAAAATATACAAAAAAGTAAAAAGGTACAAGGGCAAGAAGACCCAATTATAAAAAGAAAAACAAAAGCAACAAGCTCAAATAAAGCCAAAAGAATAGATAAACTAATCCTCATGTTGACTGCCATGGGATATGTTTAAGAAGCCACCTCATTAAAACCTTGATAGTAAAACCCGATAGGAAACCTATCAAAGGAAAAAGAGTGCAACTTTCGACCCCAAAGTAAACTCCAAACAGGAAAGTGTAGTCCATAGAAACGCAGTTTCTCATGCTAGAACTCAGCCACGATGATAAAAGACTATAAATGCATACAGATATCATGTGAAGGAAAAGAACCTTAAGAACTAAATTTGAAATGAGGCCACCCATTCATATCTTTATCAATATGACACAGACAAAAACTAGGGGTCATATCCCACCAAATATCTCCTTAATTACTAACACCAAAGGAAGCTAAAGAATCGACCACCATATTACCCTCCCTACATATGTTAGAAACACGAATTCTCTTCTGACTAAGAAAATGAAGAGTTTGAAGCCAAGCAGATTTAAGATGCCACGGGATTTTAGATGAATAGGAAGTAATAAGTTTGACCACATATATCGAAT
This sequence comes from Acer negundo, assembly GCA_035582765.1. Taxonomy (NCBI): domain Eukaryota; kingdom Viridiplantae; phylum Streptophyta; class Magnoliopsida; order Sapindales; family Sapindaceae; genus Acer; species Acer negundo. Next base: position 18,530,553 of record CM069237.1, on the reverse strand, counting down.
CACTCTCATTCCAAAGCAAGTGCCAATGTTTGTCATAAGCATATGAGACCGCTTTGATGACTGCATTTAACTCAACTTCAAAAGCATAAGCTGAATCAATGTGGAAAGCAAAACACCCTTGAACAATCACTCTACGATCGCGGAAAACTCCTCTCGCACCAACCAGACCAGGGGTACCACGAGCAGCACTACAGAATTAATTTTGATCAACGAAATAGGAGGAGTATACCGCCACACCTCACGAATAATAGGAGTGTTACCCAACTTATTAGGCAATTGAAAATTGTGCAAAATAATCAACTCTGCCTGAGAATTAAACATTAAACCCACCTCAAAATGCTTAATTTCTTTCAGAGCCACCATAATACTACATATAACCCCAGTAACTGACATGAAATCATCTTGAAAACTCGACAATTGCGTTCAAACCATATCTTGCTAAAAATGATGACAATTAATTTGATTCATATGGCACATATATAAGTGCTAAAATTAGTAACAGCAAATGGATTAATGAAAGATATGATATTCCCATTTAATGAGTTATTAATACCAAATTTTCCTATAAAAAACTCTCAAATCAATTTAGCAAACTGACAATGGAAGAAAAGAAGAGAAACATCTTCCTTGACTGCATTGCACATGGAACACCGAGAAGGAAAGAACAAACCAACAGTTTTTAATTTGTCATCAGTCGGAAGACGATTTAGAATAACACGCCAAAGAAGCATAGATTGGGCGGGCTGAATATAAGATTGTCATATTAAACTTCCCTAAAGCACTCTAGACCTTTTATTTCAAATTGAAGCATAAGCGTACTTAGATGTTAAATCACCATTTTTTTTGTAAACGGCCAAACAAAAGAATCCTTGCTAGATTCAACCAAAATAGTCTTTCTAATAGTGTCTCTAATATTAAGAGGGAGCTGAAGAGGTATGTGCCAGAAACCATCAATATAAAAACCAGAATGAGCTGATTTGTCGGAGTGAGAGAACTCGCAAGCTGATATAAAGGCTACCCCATCCAATTATCATACAAGAATTTGAGTCGAGAATTCCAGCCTGGGATCCAACGAATATCTCCTAAAAGAGAAAAAATGTGGGTCTTTATGGTAGACCAAACAGAAGAAGAAATATATTGCAAACCGGGGATGCTAAGCTTTTGAGATAAGTTCGCATATACTGTAAAGCAAAAGTCTCAGAAGAAAGGAACTTCTAAGTGAAACGCTTCAAGAAGCCCATATTAAGGGTGATGATGCTTTTAATCCCTAAACCACCTTCCTTATAAGGTAAACAACACTACTTCCAAGAGAAAGTTATAAGCTTCCTCTTCTTAACATTACCGGTCCAAAGAAAATTTCTCATACTCTTCTTCAAGTCCTTTAAAAGATCAATCAGCCATTTATAAACTACAAAGGAATGTGTAAGAGAGCTAGTAATAACCGAATTCAAAAGAGTCGTTCGCCCAGCCATAGAAAGCATAGCACCCTTCCAAGTTGAGAATTTAGCCTTGATCTTGTCTGCTATGGCTCTTAAGGCATGTTTCTTAGGTGTACCCTTGAATAAAGGAACCCCTAAGTAAGTGAAGGGAAAAGCCTCAATACGAAAACCACTATGCTCAACAAGAAGTTTAGTTCTACGAGGAGTAACATGCTTGCCCAAATACAGTTTGTTTTTCATCTTGTTTATGCATTGACTAGACATCTCACCATAAGTTTCTAGGAGACGATGGATGGCAATAATGTTTGATTTAGTCCCTCTACAAAAAGGAAGCACATCATCAGCAAATAAAAGATGGGAAGGGATTACACATCCTCTATGTGAAAAAATCGTGGTGATTTCCCCCTAAAGCACAGCCTTCTAAATGCAACAAATTAGAAAATCATCATCAATGCAAAAAAAAGAATTGGAGAGAGGGGATCACCCTAGCGCACCCCTCTACTACAACTAAAGAAGCAGTGAGGAGACCATTGTTCAAAACCAAAAGGCGAGCCGAGTAGAATATTTGATGCACACAATTAACAAATATAGGGGAAAACCCAAAATTGCTCAGCACCTCATAAATGAAGTTTCATCGCATTGTATCAAAAGCTTTACAAATGTCAATTTTGATTCCAATGTTATCGCCATAGCTCTTTTTATCAAGAACATTAACACATTCAGAAGCTAGGGTGATACACTCATGAATTTGCCGACTTTGAATAAACCCAAACTGATTTGGAGTAATAATACGAGCCGTAATCGTACAAAGCCTACTAGCCACTGTATGTTCTTGAAGTTGGACTCAATCATGAGTAATCTCCTTGTCAATGTTTAGGACTGAAAGGCCATAATTATGTTTTCTAAGTTTCAACATTTGATGATAGAAACTCGTGTTACGATCCCCATCCGTAAGCCATTTAACTCTACACCTTTCACAAAGATAAGAGTGCTCCTTATGTTGGAGATCCTCTATAATGGACCGAATGTGTAACTATTGAGTAAATTTTTCATCAGTGAACCCGTTATCGGAGGTATCCGTTTGGATTTGCTCAAGGTTCACATAGGCTTTAGAGACTTAGTGAAAATATTTTCAAAAACGTTTAGGTTCCAGTCTTTGAGAGTGTATTTCAACCGTTTCAACTTTTTGATAAACAAGTCCATAGGAGATTTACTGAAACAAGGTCTAGTCAAACACTTGGCAACCGTATCCATAAAAGAGTTGTGACCCAGCCACATCTTCTGAAACCTAAACGGTTTGGGACCCTAAGGTCTGATGCTTGAAAATCACAAGCGGGTTATGATCGGAATGAACCTTTGGAAGAGTGTATATCTCAGAAGAGACCCAAGAATCTAATCAGCTATCAAAACACAAAGCCCTATCCAAATGCTGCTCCACTCATTTCAAATACCCGAATTATCACGCCCATTATGCCAGGTGTAAAGAGGACTGCAAGTATTCAAACAATGCAACTGACAATCCAAAATCATCTCACTAAAATTTTGACAAGAAATTCTAGGAGGTTTACCGGTCTTTTCGTGCACTCCTAGAATGGCATTAAAATCACCAACACCAATCAAGAGTCAGGATTTCTTTCCATTAGGGTAGCAATCTGGAAATATGCAAAGAATTGAAAATATTAGGGTGGATTTCTTTCCATCGAGTTTGGCAACCAAACCCAAAAAAAAAAACCCATTTGAACCCGCAACGGTCTTCAAGTCAAGCTTTGCAACTCCAAATTTTACTAGCAATTTTATGGGATGCAAATTCTGGATATTCCAGATAGGCAGCATAGGAAACAAGAAGAGAAACATATGAAAGAATTGAGGAAATTATCAGCAAAACAGATGATATAAGCTACAAGAAACTATATTATATAAGATTTGTTCATTTCTTTGGCCTACATAATATATACTGTTTAATACATGTCAACAACAAAAAATATATATCTTGTTTCATAAATTATATCAGTTCTTTCCTCCTTGCTTGACATTTCCAGTTACTCTTCAGATCAGCAACTACGCAGCCAACCCGAAATAGATTGTCATGGAACAGGATTTCGTCCCACAATCTCATTGGAAAGTAGTTCTTCTCTAATTCAGTTTCTGTCGTACTTCGGAGTCTGATTTGTTGGAGACATTTCATAATCCATGATTATCCAACAAGGTTATTTGCAAGATAACTATTTACATTTGATGCCTTTCCAGATATTTAACTGAGTAAATGTTACCATATCGATTCTAGAATTTCAGAAATCTGCATAATCTGGTCCATAATCCAATTGGCTGCGCAGATGCTGCGGCTGTTAGCTCAACAGGATCACTAAAATTTGCTTTCTCACTCAACTCTTCAAAGGAGTTAACAACATTTTGCAGCCTGGCAACAAATTCAATCAGAATAGATGTGAAAGTTGCTAAAGACAATGCACTCGCACTTTCATATGTCTTTGATTTTTCTAGCTGCGGTACTGCATCAGCATCGAATGAGATACGATTAGGCCATGATATCTGTTTCTTTAATTCAGGTGTAACATTTCGAGTCAAGCCAGACTGTGCACCCATGTTAGGGCTCCGGGGATTCCAGTTTGATGGTATTGTAATCGATCTGAGATCAAGCACAGCTTCACTACGGGATTTAAATTCTAGGATTTTCTTTTCGTCATCATCCAAGCTTAGCAATTCCTGGGGCTCTCCCCGGTTTCCAATTTCCCAGCTCTCTGCATTGACAAGAAGGTATGATTTTCGGTCAACCTTGTTTTGCAATTCTTCTGCTGCTTCGTGCACTTCATCGAGTATGTCTACTGGACCTAATTTCTCCATATTTTTAACTTTGTTCCCTAGTTCACGTAACACTTTAGCACCTGCAGAGCCCACCCTCTGGAGCTCATCACGAAAGACCTGTCTCCGCTCTTCTGAAGCCTATAAATACAAATATCTTAATTTTAGTAAATATTCAGATAGTTCCAGTCAAGTAAATAGGTGTATAGACATGGAGAAGATAAACAACAATTTTGGACAGGATTAAGTGGCATGTATCAAAATGTTTGACAAACCATAGGCACTTCATTGTCTAGTACAGGAAACCATTGTTTTAATATGTGATTTGTTTGTCCCATGTTATTGCAATAATAAATATGCACAATGTACTGTTGAATACTTTATAAAAAGAAAAAAGAAAAAAGAAAAAAGGTATAAAAAAAAAAAAAGGATGTCAAGGTGGCAGAGTAAATTTGTGAACTGCAAAAAATCACATTCAGACGGATGGTCATAATGAAAAATATCTGATTTGGACATTTGGTGATAATTTGGAAGTGAGAGAAGGAGTCAGATCTCATTATATAAAAAAAACAGGATTCCCCATCTAACAGAAAATCATGACAAAGGATTGACATGAAATAATTAAGACCAGAGGTTCTTGATATGTTGAAATAAATCATTAACAGGGTTGCACAGTTCTAGATCATTAAACAAACACAATATTTATCATTTGCACCATAAGATGAATAGCGAAAAAGGAAATTAACTGTTAATTCTTTCATGAAGAACCACAAAATACAAATTACAGGACTTACATCCACCATTCAACATATTATACTAGTGTACCAAAGACCCAGTTTCAGCATTTCTGTTGATAAAACTAGAGTATTTTCAAACATAAAAGATAGAATTTAAAATATTATTTCCATAGCCAATGCCTCCAAAAGATCATTACCTGAATTTCTGAAAGTATACACCCATGCAGTGCCATAACCATAAATGCACAATGCCTCAGTGCACCACTTACTTTGACATAATTCTTCCATGGATATTTAAGCGATCTGTACGGACCGTGAGGTGGCTCCCAAATGGCAAATCCCATCTTCACATTAGAAGAAGGAAAAATTAAATAAAATAAAAAGAGGAGTTGAGACAATAATTGAATCATTCCATTACACATAATGAGTTGCAGATTGCAATTAATAATACCAGAGCATCCTCTTGGCTTTTAGATTCCACAGCTGATCTGTAGCCACTGTAAACCAGATCGTCAGATTTTGCTTGGTAAGTAAGAATCTTGGAAGGGATCCTCTCATATTCAAGACAACTAAGGTACCCGTTAACACAACCTAAAGAGAAGCTCAAGGAAATTAGTCATTCATGAGAAGTATGCTGGGAAGAACAAAAAAGAAATTTCAATAACTGAATCATTTCCATCATTTAACATATAGATAATTAAGGGAAAAAGTGATGCAAAATAACCTTCCAAAGAAGTTGCCACGCTCATGAAATTTTTCACCACCAATCTATGTAGATCTTCGCCAGCCCAGATTGGATAAATGCATATATTTACCACCAAACAAACACCAGCACCCAATGCAATAAGAAAGAATCGTGTTACAGCTGTATGGATAAATTCCCTTGTCCTATACCCAGATACCATTATGAAACAATATGTTATCAAGAACACTCGAAACCCATATTCATAAGCCTTCATTGTTGGGTATAGTTTTGCATAAGTCATGATAAAACCTGGCAACCAAAAACATATCAGAAAGAGCAAAACTTACAGCAAATATTTGGAGACAAAATCAATAGAAACTCTTACAACATAGCATAGATTGCAAAAACCAACCTACGACAAATATACTAAGAATAATAACAACTTCTTCCCACTCTCCAGCCAACTGTGAAAGCTCTGCCATACCCAAAGCAAGCCCTCCAGCTGACAATGTCCCCAATCCACGGTTAAATCCTTTGCTAAGGGTTGCTCCTGCACAAAAAGACAACCACTAATAATAAACGCCTTTTATCTTTTGAACATTAGGTAACCATAAAATGCAAATAATTGTAACCAGGACTGTTCATAAATAAGAAAAGAACTTGTTAAGCTGAAAAGGGGAAAAAAAAAGAAAGAAGAAAACATATTTGTTAAATGCTACAAGTAGAAAAAGATAGAAATTTGGGAAGCTGGATTGGTCATGTGCAATTAATATCAAAAATCAACAGAAGAGCACAAGAATTTCGTTCAATTAAGTAGAAGAAAAACCTACAAATTTGTCATATTTACCTAAACTAATGGCCAAAACTCGTAAGAAAGCTGAATGTATATGAATACGATATAAAATTGATAATTTGCCTCTGTGGAAACTTGTTCCATCATATCAATCAAAGTACTTCCTAGCTTATTGACTCAATCCAGTGACGCAGCACAAATCCTTTCCAATTGACTATACAAATGAATCTCAGATACATAACACCATAAATTGGCCACCTCCAACAAAGTTTTCTTTAATATTTATGCGATAATATAACTCACAAGATCGAAACTTGGTAGCAATGGAATTCTAGAGCACAAAACAAACATTTAGTGATTACCCACAATGAAAAACCAGAACATAAACAAGAAACAAATTGAATATCAGCAAAAACAATTGTACACCCATATCAGAGTAAAAAAAGACAAATGCACACTTTCTTCATTTCGTTTTAGCTAGCAAGACATACACGCGAAGTTGCACACAACAATACATACAAAAAATAAATAAATAAATAAAAAATAAAAAAATAAAAAAATAAAAAAAATAAAAAAATCACACGAATACAATACCCACATAGCTCCAATGAACAAAATGACAAAATGCATACCTATGCTGAACTCAAAGACAACGACAACAGTAAGTATAGCCCAAACGGAGTAGCGACTGAGCTCTTTGATAGGCTCTTTCAAGAAAATGAGAAGCGAGATTAGCATCAGAGCAAGACCCATCTTAGCCGAGAAAACAATTTTCCTGGGATCAGACTTGCCCATTTGAATAGCATCAGCGACAACATCTTGCAAATTCCTCACAAAGCTCGTCACTTTGTCCCTGATGGATCTGTACGAGCAACAACTGCCTCGTTCCACATCGCCGGAGTCTATGGAAGTCAGGCCAATCTCCGAGCCACCTTTCACAGAGAGAAGTTTCTCTCTCAACGACCCGATTCTCGCCGACATTGATGTTCGAGAATCGAGAACCATGTCTGAATTTTTGTTGCGGTAACTGAATTCAAATCTTGGTTTATACTTTCTACACACGTGAAGAAGTGAAATTTTGCTTTTTAGTGGTGAGAACGGAGTCACTGAGAAGGTATCAAAGAATCACTGAATTCGAGAGATCCGGTAGGGAATATCTGTTTAGACTGAAAACGACGTCGTGCTAGAGGGAGTTTACGTATTGTGATTTCTGGGATATTAACATTTTAGGGTGAAAATCCAAACACGTCTCTATGGTTTGACAAAAGACCACTTTTTTAATTGTTTGCAAAGTTTTCCAAAATTAGTCCATCAAATCAAACTTATGTTAGTCAACTTAACATTGCGTAAGTGTAAGGGGTTTATCACTTTACTAACCTATTTTGTCCTATTCGTTCTACTCAGCGCTCTAATTGCATCTCAATGAAATTTTATTGTATATTTTTTTGAAAATTACGAATGATCCAAGTTTTTTCTATTTGTGTTATATTTTTCTCAAATTAAGACCTTATAAAAAGAAACAAATGAGAAAGAACATGCAACCTTTCTTTCACCAAATATAACAAATCTTTTGACCTCAAATTACAGGGATGTCTGTAATTTTATTCTTTGAACTTCAACATGGTGCAAGCTCACTTCCCAAAATTAAACCGAAATGAACTGAGTGGAAATCTTTTAGGATGAAAAAAATATATATAAAAAATTCTTCAAGTGCAATTAGACAAAGAAACCGAACGAGATGAGGTTTGTTTGGTAGTAAATCTCTCACACTTACGTCACGAAGTTGTAGGTTCGAGTCCTCCCCTTCTCAAAAAAAAAAAAAAAAACCCAAAATGCTAGAAGGGAGAAGGTCAAATTGTTTTCAGATTCTTCTTTGCACTTGTTATAGTACTGTTGATATACTTCAGCTTGACAGTTGTGTAGGAATTTCTATAAACCTGATACCACAAAAGTTCCCCCTATATATACATTGTAATGCAATGTGTTCAATGTTGAAAAATTGATACGCAGAATCATGTTGGTGATATATATGCTGTTTAGCATGCTTACATATCATTGTCAATAGAGCTTCGAGTTCAATTCATCATGTTGGTGTGAGGGATAGAGTGGAACCCCTTATATTGTTGAATGTATTTTGACTTGTACGTGCTTACCTCATTGAAACAATAACATATGAACAAACAACTTCTCTGTGTCTGTGTGTGCATATACATGCATTATTGGAAGCTCCAGTCTAAACAAACAGTTTAGTTTAAGATTATTTTTAAACTTAATTGTTTGTTTGATCAAATCTTAAACAACAATGAGTAATTGTCTGGTAGACTTTGGTTCGATTCCTTCATCGGCTGAATGGCTAATTGGACTAACTTATCTTACTCATTGTTGCTTTCTGAATCCAAACAAGAAAAATAAGAAATTGTTTTCAGAAGAATCACTTGATAAATTCAAGTTGTTTTCATATTCTTCTTTGCACTTGTTATACTACTGTTGATATAGTTGTTCATCTTGACAATTGTGTAGGATTTCGATTTCTATAAACCTGATACCACAAAAGTTCCCAGTATATTTGGCATGACTGCCTCTCCAGTGGTGGGGAAAGGTATCACAGCTCCGCTTTTTCTTCAAAATTTTTGATTTCTAAACTGTTTAAAAGTGTGGCATCCAAGTTCAATGACGCTGACATCTTGTATGAGGAACCCTTCGCCAAGGTGAAGCAGGCAATTCAAAGAATTAAACACATACACTTCCTGTGAGTTTTTCTATACATTTATGATTTCATTTAAAGGATTTTGTCTCTGCCGGTAGTTGAACTTGTTATGTATATAGATTGTTTTACTTGATTGAATATTGTAATTTGGTGGAGTATTCACAAGTGTTGTTTTTAATGTTTTCGTATATAACGTTTAGCTTTAGCATGTAATTGACTTCAAATGTTATCTTGATTAAATAATGTAACTTGGTGGGGTATTCAGAAGTGTTGTTTATGTTCATTTTTTTATTTTTTATTTTATGAGTATTACATAAATTCGAAGGCTTTTTTTTTTTTGGAAATGGAATGACTCGAACCCATAACTTTTTAGTATATGTGTGAGAAGTATACCACCAAACCATCCACATCTCGCCACCATCAAACCTATTAGCTAAAACTTTGAGAATCAATTTACAAATCACTTGGATAAGTTAATAGGCTAGGCTCCTACGCCTATATACTTAATAATTCTAAGTGGGGTTTGACCTTAAAGACCAGAGACGGACATACGAGATGGCTGCCCTGAGCTTCTAGAATATATATATATATATATATATATATATGGCTAATAACATAAAAGTGGAAATGGTGCGAAATGTCACCATTTCAAACTCATTTGGTGATATTGTCAGTGGTTTAATAAGTTAAGTTTAAAAGGCACGTATTATGGTGAACTACCAAAATTGCCCTTAGATAATCAGTTATGTTATTCTCTTTGTACTTTTATTTCTCCACACTTCCAAAAAAAACGACTCTCTCTCTCTCTCTGATTTTTTCTTTCTCTCTCTCTCTCTCTCTCTCTCTCTCTCTCTCTCTCTCTCTCTCTCTCTCTCTCTCTATCTACAAATAAAAGTTAAAGATTTGTGGTTTCCTCGAGTTTCATCTTCAACTTATAAAATAAGGTAATATTTCTTGAACTTTCTTCTTATAATTTGTTCACATTTTGTAAACCAGCCATTGTGAGAATTTTTAGATCTCCGAGCCTTTTCATGTGTTACCCGAGACTTTTCATCTGTTCACTATCCAAGCATTTTCATGTGTTTCCCGTGCCTTTTCATGTGTTCACTATCCGAGCTTTTTCATGTGTTTCCCGAGCCTTTTCATGTGATTCCCGTGCCTTTTCATGTGTTTCCCGTGACTTTTCATGTGATTCCCGTGCCTTTTCATGTGTTTCCCGTGCCTTTTCATGTGATTCCCATGCCTTTTCATGTGTTTCCCGTGCCTTTTCATATGTTTCTCGTGCCTTTTCACGTGTTTCCATGCCTTTTCACGTGTTTCCCGTGCCTTTTCATGTGTTCACTATCCGAGCCTTTCATGTGATTCCCGTGCCTTTTCATGTGTTTCCCGTGCCTTTTCACGTGTTCTAGTGCCTTTTCACGTGTTTCCCGTGCCTTTTCATGTGTTTCCCGTGCCTTTTCATGTGTTCCCGTGCCTTTTCATGTGTTTCCCGTGCCTTTTCATGTGTTCACTATCCGAGCCTTTCATGTGATTCCCGTGCCTTTTCATGTGTTTCCCGTGCCTTTTCATGTGTTTCCCGTGCCTTTTCATGTGATTCCCGTGCCTTTTCATGTGTTTCCCCGTGACTTTTCATGTGTTTCCCTTTTCATGCCTTTTCCCGTCCCGTGCCTTTTCATGTGATTCCCGTGCCTTTTCATTCACTATTCGAGCCTTTTGAAGAAATTTTTGAGCATTTTCATGTGATTTAATCGAGCCTTTTAAAGAATTCTATGAGCCTTTTCATGTCTTCTCTGAGACTTTTAAATATCCTTAACATAGCCTTTGTAAATGTAATATTTGAAAAAAGTTTGTAGTCCTGAATTTTCATTAATGCTTTGTGATGATTAATTTGACAGCATCATGAATCGGGTTAGAATAGTAATATCTTACAACGGTCGATGGGAGCAGTTACCCGACGGAAGTCAAAGGTTTGTTGGATCGGATAACCAGGGAATGTATGTGTCAAAGGATATGACTTACGAAGAATTGGTGGCGATCGTGCATACCATTGTGAATTATGATGTAAACAAATTCAATATTGATCTGTCATCAATATCAATTGTTCCGGGCAGTACATGTCGCACATTTATAAGAAATGACAACGATGTGCAGTTTATGCTAGGGGAAGATCGAGTTATCCCTCAAGTATGTGTCAGTGTAACTGAGAGGACAGCTGGAAATGTGATCGGGAATGATATTCCTCCTTTTGAAAATACCCAACAATTAGAATCCTTTAGCGGTAGCAACCAAGTGTTCACCCAAAGAAGTGCCACTGAAGGTGGGGGAAACATGTGTGGTGTCCCACCGGTAGCGGTCGACCATGAAGATTTAGTTGAACCTCAATTTGGCGATGTGTTTGGTTGTCGAAATGAGCAGTACAATGAGCAAAACAATTACCCGAACCCTGAGGTGGATAATGAGGCAAATAATGAACAGGTTAATGATCGGGTTGATGATCTACAAAATGTGGATGAAGACCCTGCACAAATTGAAACACGAGGTAGACATGTACAAGGAGTTAGTTGCACTCCACTTGATATGCCTGGGCCTTCCGAGGTCCGGTATAATGTAACAGCATCTGCAACGTGGGTTATTCCCGGAGCAGATTCATACTCGTTTGGTATTGATACAACTAGCACCTTGGCAACGCCAGAACCTAGAACCATGATTTATAAAGGTCAATTTTTTCCGAGTAAAAAGGATTTGAAGAGGCTAGTTGGCCATTTTGCAATGCATCATAACTTTGAATGGAAGGTGAAAAGGTCCAATAAGACAACTTTACATCTGGTTTGCATCATTGACGACTGTACATGGAAATTAAGAGCGGTGAGGAGAGATGAAGGGACATACTTTCAAGTGAGAAGTTTTGTCAACGAACACAGTTGTCCCTTGGAGGAGATTCACCGTCGCCACCGACAAGCTAGTGCAGTCATAATCGGAGAAGTCGTTGCACCTAGACTTCAACAACATGATGGTCGTCTCATGCGTCCCAAGGACGTCATCGCCATATGAAAACAATGTATGGCATACAAATCATGTACAGTAAGGCACACGATGCCCTTCAATATGCATTATCATTGACCTACGGAACGCATGAAGAAGCTTTCCAACTCTTGCCATCTTTTGCATACGTTCTGGAACAGGCAAAATCCTGGCACAATCACCGACTTACAATGCACTGACGATGATAAATTCCTCTACTTTTTCATGTCGTTAGGGTCCTCAATTAGAGGTTTTCGGAGGTGTATACGTCATGTGATTGCAGTTGATGGTACCCATTTGAAGGGAAGATTCGGCGGTACAATGTTTGTGGCAACTGCACAAGATGGAAACGAACAGGTGTATCCAATTGCTTTTGGGTATGGTGACTCAGAAAATAATCTTTCATGGGAGTGGTTTTTGGAATGCTTGAGGGGTGCCCTTGGTAATATAGATGATCTGGTTTTCATTTCCGATCGTCATCCAAGCATTGAAGCAGGGATATCTAAAGTGTTCCCTTATGCAACCCATACCATATGTTGCTGGCATTTTGGGGAAAATATGAAGAAGCGATTCCATAGAAAGGATGTTGCTGACATAATGAATGATGCAGCTAGGTCGTACAGTGAATTAAAGTATAATCGTCACATGGAGGAGTTACGTAAGCTGCACAAGGCTGCATTCGATTATGCTATTGCTGCCGGTCCTCACAAATGGTCCCGCGTACACTGTCCCCAAAGAAGGTACAGGGTGATGACCACAAATGTTGCAGAGTGCATAAACTCATGCCTAAAATTCGCACGGCAACTGCCATTGATGACGCTGGCAGAGTTCATTAGGAATATGCTACAAAAGTGGTTTCACGATCGTCATGCAGCTGCACGGTCCATGCGTCATCGATTGACCGACGCAGCACATCTTGTGATCCTGAAACGGGTCGAGAAGTGCGGTTTTATGACCGTAAATCCAGTTGACTGGAACATATTCTCCGTCAGACACAAGGGAAAACAATGGACGGTTGACTTAGCCCGCAAGACTTGCACATGCAACAAATTCCAAATGGACTTTTTTCCATGTTCACATGCACTCGCAGCGGCAAGGTACTTGACAAGTTACAGTTAACACATTATATTACCCAAACGTGAATCTCACTATTTTCATTGTTGCAGGGAGCGAAACTTGGATTTCACATCTCTGTGTGCAGACTACTACAAAAGGGAGACACTTATTGATGCATACTCGGTCCCTATTATGCCTGTTGGCCATCCTTCTTCATGGGTTGTGCCATCTGACATCGCAGCGCGGGTGGTTTTAAATCCAAAGACAAAGAGACAATCAGGTCGGCCGATGGAGGGTCGACATGCCTCGTCTTCAGAGAGGACAACCACACAATCGTGTAGAAGATGTGGACAACCTGGACATAATAGCAGGAGGTGTTCCAACCCGCCTATGGTTAATGAAGGTCCCAGTAGAATTGTCCCCGAGGAATATCGTCGCAAGTGCAGCATCTGTCATTCAATTGGACACAACAAACAAACGTGCCCTATAAGGAAGGCAATCAAACATAACAAGGCAGTACAAGATGAAGACGAATTGCCACCAGAAGCACCTTGAGGAACATGTCTCCAAGTTGATGTCTTCAAACATCGTTCAGACTTTGGGAACCATGCTCGATACAGTTATGTTGTTTAAATCGGTAAAGGTTTAGTTGTTCATTTTCATTGTATTATTTAATTCGTGATGCAACGCACTAAATTGTTCACGCGCGGGTTGGAAAGTGAAAAAAATTAATTAATTAATGAAAATAATATATGAATCTGTTATGTACATCAATTACAACTCAGGGAACAACCCATATATAAATCATCTATACAACAGTGTTGTGGAGCGAGTTACAATAAACCTCCACAGCCATCTTCTCCCGGATGGTGCCCATATCCTCTTCTTTCCAATCGAACTCCTTCTTGTTTGCCAACAAGTACTCTGCCAATCTCAAAGTATGGGCACCACAGTTACCGCTGCAAATCACCATATGAACAACCATTAGAATGGAATTTAATTAAAACCAAGTGAGGTATAATAAAATGTTGAAACAGTCATACCCCTGATGCTGTTGGGGCACCCCACGGGATCCGTCCATGATGCTCATCCGGAAGGCCTTCTTCGATAAACTGTATGTCACATCATCCTTCGTTCGGTTTGAGTGAAACTCGACCTGATGCAACATCGAGGGTATAAACCAACGTAGGCACGCAACCTGCTTATTCCTGTACTCCCATGTGACCTCCTGTCTGAACGGGTCTAACAGGTAGATCTTCCCTTGGGTGAGGTCGACGCTGGCCAGTACCCAATGGTTGCGTCCAAGGTTGCAAGGTATCATAACCTGTTAGTGTTTCAACATAGTGTTATGTGCCTGAAATCTAAACATAGTATTAAACACATTGAAACCTTGTAATTTAAACACTCACCCAATCAACCGCGTGCCATGACCGGTTTCCTGACGGGAGTAATCCTCGGACCGTCTTCAAGTCATCATCGTGCCACTTGTGTTTCAGCATAGACCACTCCTTAGGGGGTGCAGCCACCCCACTGCCGAACATCCGCTCCCACTGAATATCTAACCATGACTGTATATAGAAAATTAACCACAATGTTAGGTAATAGATCTAGTAAACACATCAATTAAAAAATGAAAATCGTACTGTACAAGAACTTACATAGAACTGGGAATCCAGTACGTTAACCCTCTGAGCGTAGACAGTGGGGTATGCTCGTTGACGCTTCCGTAAAATCAACAAGTACGCATCGATGTGCTGACAATGTAAACATTTTATATTGTTAGGATTCTACCATTACTGATA
Source organism: Acer negundo (assembly GCA_035582765.1). Taxonomy (NCBI): domain Eukaryota; kingdom Viridiplantae; phylum Streptophyta; class Magnoliopsida; order Sapindales; family Sapindaceae; genus Acer; species Acer negundo. The sequence continues at coordinate 18,515,496 of CM069237.1, read as the reverse complement.
AAAACTTATACAAACAGTTAAAGTAAGGAACGTACCGTATCCTCCAACTCCATGAAGTTGGTTTGGAACCGTTGGAACCAAGTGACACCAACTGGTATATGTATATCCACATCACGTCTGCATAATTGCTGAAGAAGTTAGATGACCAAGTAATATTAATTAAAAGATTGTGTAATGAACGATTATACGTACAATTCCCCGTGGTGTTCCTCTTGTAGGCTTGGTACGCAGTAACGTGGTCAGGATCTAACAAATCATAGGGCTTGAATGCATGCACTGATGACGCTGGCCTGGTCCTTGGCTTCTTCGGCCTACATGGTTCAGTGTATGGGGTCATCAGCTGCCAACCTGGCCTGCGAACCCGCAGCTGACGCTGAATCTGAGGCGGACTACAGGCTTCAGAACTAGACTCCTGTAGGGAAAAATAAACAAATAAAAGTGTTACACGCAGCGGAAGCGATACTAAAGACGATTTAGTGACTTTTAAAAATTTTCCTTTATGAACCTTAAACCCTTTTAATCAATAAACATGCATATATATCAACAAAAGTAAATTACCTCTTGTCGCGTGATCCGATTGACTTACGTCGATGGTAATCCGCAAGACCTTCAATCCGAGCACGAACGTGGATCACCTAGGAGCGTGGTCTCCCTTTCCTTTGAATTGCAAACCTGTGAATGGACCAAACAAATACTTTCTTTTCTTTGTTAGTCACAAAACAATCAAAAGAATGTCAAAATTATTCCGGTCACTTTTGAGTTCACAATCTTATGATCGAAACTCGCGTGAACCTAGATCGATATCGTATACACAAGCTTATTGATGTTTAAGCAATTGTATACTATCAAAGAATAATTTTTCACTCCTTTTTGTCTCTCCAGAATAAAAACTCTCTTAGAATTAAGAAGAAGAAGAAAGAAAATAAAAACTCAAGCACCAATTAATCGATGTGGCCGAACCCTATAAGAACATATATATAGGTTGGCCGAATTTTTCTTCTTTTTCCTTTAGGGTTGCCGAATTCTATGTAGTATCTAATTAGGGTTGGCCGAATTTCATCATGTCACTTATATAGCGTGACTGAAATTCAACCCTAATTCTTTTTAACTTTATAGACTTCAAACCCTAATCCAACTCTTTTATTTTTATTCTTTTATTTGACTAAATAAAAAAAAAGACTCCTTATTCGATTAAATAAATAATACTAATTTATTTATTTACTTATCAAACAAGTCTTTTACTTTTAGGAAAGATTTGTTTCTTTAATTAAACAATTAATCAATAAATCAATTAATTCTTATTTAATTAAAAACAAATGAAACAAAATAATATTTTTAGGTCAAAACCTTAACCTAGCCGCCCCACTTATATATAAGATGGGCCTAATATTATTTTCCTATTTCATTTAATCCATTGGATTTTAAATAAAAAAAAGCCCACATGTGAACCAGACCCATTCTTACTAAAAGAAACAAGCCCACACGTCTTTCATTAATATATTAATATAATTGAGCAGCCCATTACTTAAATAATGTCCAAATTATATTCTTAATATATTAAATGCAATTCTAGATGGACCCTTAAATTGGTCCGGTAGAATATATCAAGTGATCCATGCAAGTCCGTGTGGATCGGGGATCTTGGCGGGCCATCTAAATTTAAGCTTCAATAGACATAACCTAATCACAATCAACAAATGATTCACTTATGTCCGATCCATTAATTTTAACTCATTCCACTAAAGAGCTAAAACTGAACTCTTAAATAAAGATAGAAAAGGAAGATGCTCCTAATTCATACCCTAGACAATCATATTGGAGATAGTGTATCCTCGTGATTAATATCAGTAATCGCCAAGAGTTCATAGACCGCCTATAACTCTCCAAGTTACTATATTTACTCATATGACCACGTTTTGAACTTGGATATTTTGACTTGTCCAGAAGCCATGTTTTCAATAGACACTATCGAAAACTCAACGTTGAGATTTAATATCCAATTACCTCAAAACATCCATACGATGATATTATACTCTCATTTAATTAAATGGAGCCACGATGTCCATATCTATAAATGAAGTCCTCTATCGATTAACAAATGAATATCACCAAACTATCGAGGATAGACTATGCGATATAATCGTACTCATTGATAACTCAAATGATATCACTTGCAACCATAAGTCCATCATTTATCTCAGGATTAAGATAGACTCTCCGATTGTCCTGATAATGAAAAGACTATTATCTATTGACGGTTCTAGATAAAGCTTTTCATTGTGATCCAGTTCAATGCACCCAGTGCACTAGATCCTTTTGCTCGAAGACACTCCGATGATTTTAGACTCATCATATCTCATTTGATCCCACTCAAATGCTAGCAAAAGAATTCTACAACTTTAAGGTGCCCAACCTTTAACTTAAGTTGTGAACAATATTCAAGACTAACTAAAGAATTGTGTCTACCACATACATATCCAGATGTACGAACAATTCTTCTTTTCCTATAGTCTTTAGACCTTATGATTATTTACTTTGACAATTATAATACAAACTATAAATGTTATACGATTTGTTAAACCAGAAATCACTTTATTAATATGAAAAAAATTGTTAATTACAACATTACACTCTTGCTATTGAGCATAATCCTAACAACTCCACCGGAGGTGTGCGCAGTGAGGAGGATCTCTGCCACTGTGGACTACTGTGAAGAGGGCTGCGCTGTGAGGACGACCTGTGCCTCCGTGTATCTCTATGAGGATTGCTGTGATGTGAGGAGGATATCTCCCGTCGTGTATCTCTCCGAGAAGGGCTACGCTCTGAAGAGGATCTATCCCTCCGTGTATCGCTCTCTCTCCCTGTATCGCGCTGATGAGTGGGGGAGTTACGCCTGGATTGCTTCAAGGGTCGCACTGCGCTGGGATCTACTGGAGGTGGTGTGCGCTATGAGGATGAACCATGTGCCAGGTCATGTGGAAGAACATATGGCACAGATCCACCAGGTAGCTCCGGTACTAGAAGTCCTATCTCTATACCAGCACTGTCGTCGGGTAAAATTGGAGAAGGCACCTACTCTAATAGTGATATCTCTGTACCACCGGGAATCTCTGTTCGTTCTGTCATAACATGACCCGGGTGATCAGATACTGTGTCTGCAGTATGTGCCTCCGTAGTAGGTGCCTGCTCATGTGTGATCTGTGGGTCTATCCCATGCTGATGTGTACCTGTCCTGCCTGTGGGACTAAAGTCTCTGTGATGGTCATCGAATGGTGGACCATCCATACGGGACTGCGATGTCTGACCTTGACCCTGACCCTGACCCTGACCCTGAAGCGCCCGGATCATATCCAACAACTCTTGATGCTGCTGATCTCGTTTCTCATCACTCTTTCGGATAGCCTCCATCACATCAACCCGTAGAGATTGGACAACATCCATCACTTCAGCGAATTTACCATCCCAGCCCTGAAACGATTTGAAGTTTTGTCAGCACTTAAACTGTTCACTCAATTGAAATTAAATAATGTGGTTCTAATATCTTTTACATACATGTGGATGCCCGCCAACGCCTCCTCGAGAATCACCTCCAGGTCGAGACTGTCTGGGCATAGTGAATCGTACCCGTCTATGCCTTTCAGGACTCTTATCGCGACCCTCCAAAACTGAATCACCCCTAGGTCGAGGCTGTCTGGGCAAAGTGAAACGTACCGGCTGATGCCTCACGGGACTCCAACTCCCACCCTCCTGGTATGAACCCTCTGTATCATTGGATATGCACTATCCCTATCACTGGGTCCGGAATAAGGACCTTCCCTGTCACTGGGTCCTGAATACGCACCCTCTGTATCACTAGGTCCGGAATACGCACCCTCCATATCAATGGGTCCAGCACTCCTACGTCGTTCGTGCTCAGGGACGTGACTAGGTATATCAGAAACATCGGTATCATACAGACTGCCTCCCAGGTATATGCCTTCGTAGTAAGGTTGAGCCATCTCAACACTCGTTGGCACCAATTCACGCCGCGCAAACATCTGAAATCGGAGTTAGATCATTGTAATTGTATACATACTAAAAACTATGAAAATTAACAACAATACTTACCCTTTCAGTGAAAATGCCATCCAGTTTTCTCCCCCACGGTCGCTGACTCAACTCCCATTTCAAAATACGTGGGGGTGGTAGCTCGGAGATTGCCCTACGGATCCCACATTTTTTATTCCCAAGCTCGGGGATAACCTCAAAAGCAAATATATGTATAATATATAAGTACGATAAGAAGTAAATACATTAGTCATAAAAAAAAAACTATAATTAAAATACAGATTCAAATTTTAAATTCTCACCAATAGTGCGTGTGGTAGTCCATATATGTTGTACGTCTCAGTTATGTGTACGTCAGCACCCCTTTCTTGCTGTCGTTGTTCAAACCGCTCCCGTCGACCATCCAACGCATGCTTGAAACATTAAATTGACCGCCTATACACGTGTGTGCCCCACGGGAACGCATCAAAAGAGTCCAAGTCCTCCACTAGCCTCCACTGCCATACTGGAACTTTATCTCGCTCGTCTACCCCCATTAGTATCCAGTTGAGCATAAACAATAAGCATAGCTTTACCGCATCGTACTGCTCCACAAAAATACCAATCCGCAGCACTGCTCTCAACTCTTCAAACTCGATGTCTCTACCCTGGAAGTACCGCTCGTGTATGCCATTCTCTACCATATCATACCTTGCCGTGTCGGGAATGACTCCGAACTTCAACCCAGTGAGTAGACAAAACTCAACATTCGAGAACCGGACCGAATGCTTACCTAACAAAAATCTCATCTCATCTTCCGGCCCATCGTGATGCAACTCGCGCAAAAGCAGCCGATGGACAATCCCAGCCGAAAAATGAATCTCACGATGCATCATTAGAAAATGACCAAAACACGACTCAGTATACCGACGTCGGTCTTCGATCCTCAGATGTTCAGGTACACTATTAAGTGCGTTGTCGATATCAACCAGGTCATGGAAATGGTCATGCCGTATAATTTTTCCCTTGAACCATTCTCTTACTGGGGTTTTAAGCGACTCCTTTAGCTGATACCTCATCTGCATTCACAGAAAAAAAAACATATGAGTTCATGAAAAGGCTCGAACAAAAAGGCTCGGGCAAGCAGTATGAAAATGCTCGGGTAATGTATCAAAAGGCTCGAACACTTCAGTAAAAGGCTCGAGTGGTGTATCAAATGGCTCGGGTAGTTTGTGAAAAGGCACGAACACTTCATTAAAAGGCTCGGGTAGTGTATCAAAAGGCTCGAACACTTCAGTAAAAGGCTCGGGTAGTTTGTGAAAAGGCACGAACACTTCATTAAAAGGCTCGGGTAGTGTATCAAAAGGCTCGAACACTTCAGTAAAAGGCTCGGGTAGTGTATCAAAAGGCTCGGGTAATTTGTCAAAAGGCACGAACACTTCATTAAAAGGCTCGGGTAGTGTATCAAAGGGCTCGGACACTTCAGTAAAAGGCTCGGGTAGTGTATCAAAAGGCTCGGGTAGTTTGTGAAAAGGCACGAACACTTCATTAAAAGGCTCGGGTAACGTTTGAAAAGGCTCGAACAAAAAGGCTCGAATAACAGTTCAAAAAGACTCGATTAAGTTCAAAAAGGCTCGAAATAAAAGGTTGAAAAAGGCTCGATAACAGTCCAAAAAGGCACGATAACAGTACAAAAAGGCACGATAACAGTACAAAAAGGCTCGATAACAGTACAAAAAGGCTCGATAACAGTTACAAAAGGCACGATAACATTACAAAAAGGCTCGAAATCACTTCAAAAAGGCTCGATAACAGTTACAAAAGGCACGATAACAGTACAAAAAGGCTCGAAATCACTTCAAAAAGGCTCGATAACAGTTAAAAAAGGCACGGTAACAGTACAAAAAGGCTCGAAATCACTTCAAAAAGGCTCGATAAAGATTCAAAAACACTCACTAATCTAGATCTTCATCGTCTTCAGAAGAAATTTTTTTCTTAAACTAAAACACTAACCTAATCTCATCAAACAAACATAATGAACAACAAATCAAATCAAACCTAATCTACATCAAATACACAAAACTTATCTAGAACAAAAATGCGTGAGAAACAAAAACTTACCGGTCTCGTTTTTCTTCGCCCTTCAGTTCTATTCGACATCGGTACTGTAGCGCCGTCGCCGGTGGTTCTTCGTCAGATTTTGGTCCTCTGTAGCACTGTTGCGCCGTCGGGGTTTCTCTCTCTGATTTTTTCTTTCAACGTTTCAAAACCAGACAAATCGACAAAAAAAGGGTAATTTTGTCTGGTCACATAAAATGGTGCCTTTTAAACTTAGATTAGTAACTTGGTGCCTGTTCCCTAAAAAGCGCCCCAAATGGTGACATTTAAATTTCGAGCTCAAACAAAAAACAAAAAAAATCTTTTTTTGTTTACAATCGCATGTTATATATAGAGCACAATAAACACCATAGAATTTATAATATAACGAAACAACCCATAAAAAAAAACGAAACAAGAAGCAAAGAGCAAGTATTTGTTTTGGTTATTATCATCATTTCACTTTCAGATTCTAAAAGAGTAATAAGATTAAATAATAATCAATATATCACCTATCTAATGCGCCCCAAGTGTTTGATTTATTGTTTAAATAAGATCTAATACAAGTATTTTTAGGGTTTAAGAATTCTGGAAAAAAAAAATATTTCAAGAAAAGGATTAAAGGAACAATTTTTTTAAGGAATGTGGAGTTTTATTAGATTTACTTTATATAATATTTTTTTTCTTAAATTACATGTCTCTTTTAGTAATTTTAATAAAGGAAAAAAATAATACTAAATAATTAAAAAAGTGAGGCATAAATAGATCAGTAGGGGGTGTGCCAATAGCACCACTCTATTTTTATTGCATTTCATTTTCATTTATGAGGTAGTTGTATACTTGCATTATTGGACTATTCACTTATTTAGGCTTGCTCAACGAGAATCAATTAATCATATGGGAAGGCTTATATGATAAAATTTCGAATAATGCTATATAATCTAAATAATTAACCCAAATGATGTGGCAAGTGAGTTGTCATCATTACATATAATATGTGATGATGTGGTTAATGAAAAAACCACTTGCCACATCATTTGGGTTGAAATTTAGATTAAATTATTCGGTTGTCTAACATTAGTGTAATATTCCATGGGTCGTTAAAAAATTGCTTTGAAGGAATTATTGGTAGGGAATGTCACCTCACTGATAATAATTTTAATAATCTGAATCAAAAGGGACTCAATGGTATATTATGCTATGTTTGGTGGGAGGGAGGGAAAATATGAGAGATGGATAAATTAAGAGGGAGAGAGAGTAGGAGGGATGGAGATGATAACATCTATCCTTCATGTTGTTTGGTATTGAATGGATGGATTTATAAAATTACTATGTTACCTTTAAAAAAATTGGAGTGTATTATAAAATTGGAGGGCATTTTGGTATTTGCCCCCCATCACTCTCCTTCCTTTGTGATCCATCCATCATTGGGTGGATCCGAAATGGTAGGCCCGGGAGGATTTTCTCTCCCTCCCTCCCCTCCCTCCCTCCCTCCCTCCCTCCCTCCAACCAAACTAGGGATTGTGACTCTCCTTCCAACCCTCTCGTTCCTTCCATTTGTCCCTCTTACCAAACACAACATTAGTGTAATATTCCATGGGTCGTTAAAAAATTGCTTTGAAGGAATTATTGGCAAGGAATGTCACCTCACTGATAATAATTTTAATAATCTGAATCAAAAGGGACTCAATGGTATATCTTTTTTTTGTTGGGTGGGGGGTGTTTGGGGTTATACAAACATACCGTGTATTTATTTAATAAAACAAATTTTCAAACAAATGCCCTATTTAAACACAAACATCTCAATTGGAATATGTTTAGGGTATGGAAAGTCAATAATGCCCTTAGGTAAAAGGGTGAGATTATTTTGGTAGGTAGATTTCACAAACAACTCTGAATTTATGTGTAATTGTATAAATATTCATTTTTTCTAATAATTATATAAATATACCTTATCTTCATTTGACTTTTATTAACTTTAACCTTTAACCACATTTGTATCCCGAAATGACTAAACTAGCCTTGAAAACTTATTTATCTTTTATTTTATTATTTAAAAATATTTACTTAAAAATTTGAAAAAAAAAACAGTACATTTTTTTTATGTTGATTTTATTATTTTTTTCTTTCTATCATTTTTTTTAAAACATTTTTCATGTCTCCAAACACTAAATTTTTAGATTTCAAAAACCAACATTGCCACCAAAATATTCAATTTCATACTACAAATTTTGTATAGATATTGAATTAGATTTATATTTTAATAGAAGGGTTGGTGGATGGAGATGGGGTGGGGGAACCCTCCCCGTCCCATTGGGCCCCACGCCCCTACATCTGTCCAGCCAAAACAAGACCTAAAACAACGGCCTCAAAAACTGCGGAAGATGGTATTATGGATGAGTTTCTTCTTGTTACGTAATGTGAAAAGAGTCTTGGGATATTTTAGAGACAGCAAGTGACGTAATGAGGGCATTCATTTTAGATTTTGATGTTACTGACAATGATATAGAAAGCAAGTTTGATTTAGAAATTTTTCGTATGTAATTGTTATTTTCTCAATCATAATATGAAATTTAAATGACTACAACCATATTAATAATAAATTGAGATCAATCAAAACCTTATTTCAGTGCCTCTGGATCTGGAAACTGAAGCAAAGTTTATAATGAAACCTTTTTTGAATCCATCAATCCAATCTAATCCAATCCAATAAATTTATATTGGAATACAAGTAAAAATTTAGATTTTCGTTAATTTTTGAAAGTAAAGCTGGTGAACAAATCACATTAATATAGTGGATTGAATGATAATTTCCCGAAAAATAAATGAAATTATGACTAAAATGTAAATTAGTTTATGATGGGAAAACAGAAACAAAACAAAATAGAAAATGGTAATTAAACACAAACATTATACAAAAAGCAAGCAACGATTGATATTTTCATAGCTAGGTAGAGAAACATATACCACGTACACAGTCAGATAAAGATAAAATTAACAATCATTAAGTAGACGAGATGATGCGAATCCGTCACTCTCCAGAGTAAACCCCTGGTACCTACATTTAAGAGGGTGTGCTTTCTACTTTCTAGTCATGTCCTTTCCCGCAATCTCGAAATATTATAAATAGTGGGCTTGATGAGACTTCAACATTAATTAATTTTGAACGGAGGGAGGACTGCACGAAACGGAAGAAGACGAAATTCCCATCACCATGCGGATAATCTGCCCACGTGGCGGCGGAAGATTGCTGAAGAAAGGGGCCGGGGCCGGAGCCGGAGCCGGAGCCGGAGCCGGAGGACGAGGTGGAGCCTCTCCGGAGCTTCTTCTTCTGTCGTCACTCATTCTACCGTTCACTTTAAGAAGGTAAAGTTTATTAGTCAGTTTTTCAACTCTCAACTCTTCAATTTATTTGCATATTATCCTTTGATATCTTACGTCATTGACCGACGTTTATTAGTTATTGGGTGCCAACTTGCTTGCATTGCCCATCCTTATCTGATATCTGTTATTAATTATCAATTTGGTCCCTAATGTAATTGAAAATGTCACCTTTTTTTTTTCTTTAGCTCTTATGGTCTTTTAACTTTTTGAAAATACTTTAATTTTGTTATTCAGTCAATCAATTGCTAGTCAAATTTAACGATTTCATGGTTATTTTCGTCTTGTATTCCATCATATTATCAATAATGTCATTTGAGATATATTTTAGTGCTGGCTTGATTTCATTGATAAAAACACTAGGAACGTATCCTTTTGATAAAGAGAGTTTTCATGTTACATACATGATATTTGATCTTATTGGGTTCAAATATATTCTTAATATCATGTTATATATTTTGATGAAAACACACTCTCATTGATACATCTTTTTATTGATTTTAATCACCGATACTTATTGTTTCTCTCTTTGTGTTGGAAGTTATCTCTAACTCTTTGGCCTCGTTTGGTACATTGGATAAGATATGATTAATTTTTTGGGATATGAGAGGATATTATTAGATGGGATTAATTTTAACATTATTATGTGTTTGTTGCAACATAGGATATGATTAAAAATAGAGTAGTTTTGTGTTATGTGCAATATAGGATAGGGTTAAAAATAGAAAGATAATTACCAATTAAGTTCGATACATTTTTTTTTATATAAATATTTTAATTTCAAGTAGTTTGCAACCTTTACAAAAGTGACCAAATTGATTCTCACTGGGCGCGGGTTGTTATGAGCCGGATTTCAGTCGAAATCATCCATGACTCATTTATACTTGGTTTTAATTTCTTAGAATCGGATTGACTTGTCAAAACAACGTGACTCGACTTGACTTGAACCTACTTTTTCTGGTTCGAGTCAGTTTGGTTTAATACGATTATAGGTCTGATGGGCTTGATGGGCCTCTTAGACCATGAAATTTTTACCTACATGTTTAATAGTATCAGCTTTTTGGACCATAATTCAACATGTATTAAAAAAATATATATGTAGCTTCATAATATAAACGGAAGTTTAGATAATCCATAATACATTCATCATAATTCATAATATAATTGTTAGGATTTTGTACGACTACAAAACCCCAATTGCCTTCTTTTTCACCAAACCTACAAGAAACATTTGCAAACAAAAAGAATAAAGCTATCCAAACTAACGGTAGATATAGATCAAATGATATTGAACATATAGATTCAATATGAAAGCAATAAAAGCAGAATATAAAGAACATGAAGGATTTATCGTGGTTTGGCCAAGAATGGGGCCTACATCCACGTTGAGCCTCTTCAGAGAGACTCTATCACTATATAGTATTCTTACAACCTTGATCTACCCAGAATAATACACAAGAAAGCCCTCAAAAGGAGCCCAGATCCCAGACCTACAAACCACTCAACCAATTGACCTAATTACACAAACTTAACCTGAGATTACAACCCAGAATGAAACAAAAGCAGTATCAATAGATGCACAACACTATGCTCTCTCTTTTATCTTTCTACCTCCCACTTAGATTCACTATAGAGAAATTTGATATTCAAGTTGAATACCGAGAATACCAAGAAGACATTACAAAGAGAAAGCTTCAGAGAATATCAACGAAACCCTATAAATTAGAAAAGTGATTTCTTTCTCCTTCGCTTCCTCTTTTATACTCTTTATCAGATAAGGTGTAGCTCACACAAGAGAAAGCAATCATTTGCTTCCAAATCAGCACGAAATCTTGACTCAGCATTATCACTTTAGATATCTAAGAAACGATGTCATGTAGAGTAAGTAATGGGCATGGTTGGGAGCATTTGGATCTCGGGTTCTACTAGCTTCAACTATCTTATCATTGGGCTTCATATTGGGCTTCATATTGGGCTTCAGAAGTTAGACTATAAACAACAAATTCCACCTAGTCCATCTTCACAACAAAAGAAATTTCAAGACTGCATTGTTCACTCATATAGCAACGGAGATCTCTCCAAAGCATATCTGGCTCAAAAAACACACAGAAAACAGTTAACCATAATCTCATATCTTTAGCAAATTCAACTAGTGCTTTAACTTGCTATAAGGTACTATTTTTGTTCTCATGTCAACTAGATTGTCTTTAATGGAAATCTTTTCCACTTCCACCACTCCATTAGAGATATGATCTCTAATGAAATGATATTTCACCTCAATGTGTTTAGTCCTCTCATGAAAAACAGGGTTTTTACTTAGGTGCAGAGCACTTTGACTATCTGTGTATATTACAGCTCTATCTTTGAACAAATTTATCTCACTTAGAAGGCCTTGAAGCCAAATGGCTTCTTTTATGGCCTCTATAACAGTTATATACTCAGCTTTAGTTGTGGACAAAGCCACAACAGATTGTAATTGACTCTTCCAAATGACACAATATCTAGCTATAGTGAAGAAATAAGAAGAAGCGGACCTCCTTTTATCTCTATCCCTAGCATAATTAGAGTCTACATATCCTATCAGTTCTTACTCACTGTTCGAACACTCATAAATCAGTCCTACAGAAATGGTGGAACTGATATACCTTAATAACCACTTCATCGCATTCCAATGTCCTTTTCCATGATTAGCTATGTATCTAAACAGTACACTTATTGCTTGAGCCAAATTTGGTCTTGTACTTATCATAGAGTACATCATTGAACCTATTGCACTAGAATAGGGGATAGTCTCCATATATATACTTTCCTTTAAAGACCTAGGAGACAGAGTAGTAGATAATACAAAATTAGAGGATAAAGGAACATTGGCAGGCTTGCAATTTTTCATTGCAAATATGTCCACTAACTTTGATAGATATTTAGTTTGATTAAGACACAACCTTGATTCTTCTCTAGCCCTCAAAATTTCTATACTTAGAATTCTCTTAGCATTTCTTAAGTCTTTCATTTCAAACTCAGATTTTAACTTCTTCTTTAAATCCCTAATCCTGCTTATATCTTAACTAGTAATAAGCATGTCATCAACATATAAGAGTAAATAAACAGTAGTTTCAATATTTTCACAACTAAAGTAGAAACATGCATCATATCCTCTCTTGTTGAAACCTAAATTGGTAATGAGAGAGTCAAATCTCTTATACCATTGTCTAAGGGCCTATTTCAGCCCATATATGGATTTCTTAAGCAGACAAACATGTGAGGGTTTGGTTTTAGAAACAAAACCCTTAGGTTGAGACATGTAAATAGTTTTATCAAGATCACCATACAATAAAGTAGTTTTTACATTTAACTGCTCTAGTTCAAGATTGTAGAAACTGACTAAGGCTAGAATGATTCTAATGGTTTTATATTTGACTACTGGTGAGAAGAGCTCATTATAGTCAATTCCCTCCATTTGGGTGAAACCCTTAGCCACCAATCTAGCCTTATACCTAGTTGGTTCATGCTGCCCATTACCATCTTTGATCTTAAAAATCCATATACATGCTACAACCTTCTGTTTCTTTGGTTTGCTAACTAAAATCCAAGTTTTGTTCTTATCTAGAGACTCTATCTCTTCTACCACAGCTTCAAACCATTTGGACTTATCTATAGAGTACATATCTTCTTGATAAGTCCTCGACTTAGCATTTTCCAACTCTTGGCCAGTGCACAATGCAAAATTGATAACATTTGCATCGGTATACTTACTGTTAGGTTTTACAATTCTTTTAACCCTATCCCTAACCAGCTTATAATCAGTTAAAGACCCACTGATCTCTGCTTAATTCTAACTCATTTCCACCTGATGAGAACCATCAGAATGGGCAATCTCAGCCTCTTCATCTAATTCAGATTGAACCGAGGCATGACTGGTGGATGGGCTACCATTATCTACCTAAACCTAGCTTTCATCATCCTTTAAAGGATCTAAAATAGATTGAGGTACAACACCCTTTTTCAAACAGGGTATACTAGACTCATCAAAGACAACATCTTTGCTTATTATTACCTTAAAAACCCTTTTGGTCCCTAAGCCAAATTCTATACCTTTTTGCTCATAAAGGATAACCTAGAAATACACCTTTTAAAGACCTAGGCTTAAGTTTCCTTTTAGATTGGTGTGCATAAGTAGCATAACCAAATACTCTAAGGTGTTTGAGACTGGGAGGCCTTCCAGTCCATATTTCTTCAGGTGTTTTAAAGCCTAAAACAGTGGAGAGAGACCTATTGATCAGATAGGCGGTAGTAGCAGTAGCTTTCCCTTATAAATTCTGGCTGATGCCAGATCCTATAAGCAGACATCTCACTTTGTCTAAGATAGTCCTATTCATCCTTTATGCCACTCTATTCTATTGAGCTGTATACCTGACAGTTCTGTGTCTTTTAATAGCCTCATCACTACAGAATTTATTAATGCAAAATTCTAGACCATTATCAGTCTTAAGAGTTTTAATCTTCCTAGAGGTTTGGTTTTCAACCAACCTTTTCCAAGCTTTGAAATTGTCAAAGGCTTGATCTTTAGATTTTAAGAGGTAAATCCAAACTTTTCTAGAGTGGTCATCTATTAAGGATAATAAGTAATTGTTTCTACCATAAGTGGGAACCTTGGCAGGTCCCCAAAGGTTTGAGTGAATGTACTCAAGGACCCCTTTAGTGGTGTGTTGGGCAGTGCTAAAACTTAGCCTATGCTGTTTACCTAGCACACAGTTCTCACAGAATTCAAGTTTGACAACTTGATCTCCATCAAGGAGATTCTGTCTGCTCAACTCACCTAGACCTTTCTCACTCATGTGACCAAGTCTCTTATGCCAAAGAGACCCTATGCCACTGACTTTAGAAGCCACTAAAACAGCTTCATCAGTCGTTGTGACTCCTCTCAGCACATATAGACCATTTCTCTTATCTCATTTCAAGATAACAAGAGATCCCTTAGAGGATTTAAGAACCCCTTTCCCAGCTTTGTATGAGTACCCTTCCTCATCTAAGGTGCCTAGAGAAATCAAGTTTCTCTTTAGGTCAAAGATATACCTAACACTAGTAAGGTTTCTAAGCATGCCATCATACATTCTAATAGCCACAATACCTATTCCTTCTATCTAACAGTGTTGGTTGTTACCCATCAACACAGTTCCACCATTGAGTTCTTTGAACTCACTGAACTAGTCTTTCCTAAGACATATACGGAAGGAATATCATGAATCTAAGATCCACTCAAATTTAGTGTCACCATTGCTAACTATTAAAACCTCACTAAGCTCATAAGACTTTATGCTATAGCAGCATCACCATCTACATTGGTTCTGTCTTGACACTTCTTCTTATACTCAAAACATTGTTTCTTAAAATGTCCCTCTTTGCCATAAAAGTAATATTTCTTGGAACCAAATCTACCTCTAGACTGAGACTTATTGTTGGAAGTTTTACTTCTGGTTTTATTCTTGTTGTTTGGGTTACTATTCTTAACAGAGGGTCTGCCTCTAGCAAATAGGTTCTCACCATGATCTTTCTTCTCAATCTTAAGCTCAAAATTCTTAGATTTGAGAGTTGAGATGCACTTTTCCAAAAAAAGAGAAGATCTGCCATATTTAATGGCAGCTTTAACATCCCTAAATGAATCTGGAAGTGAGTTGAGGAGAATGATTGTCTCATTCTCATCACTCAACTTCTTTTTTTCCCCTACATTGGCTAATTCTATAGTCATCCTTTTAAATTCATCTAAGTTCCTTTACTAGGGTCCATCTTAAAGCTAAATAGGCGTTATTTAAGATAAATTTTATTTGTTAAAGATTTTGTGAGATATAAGCTTTCAAGCTTTTTCCAAACATCAAAAGTAGTAGGTTCATCATTTACTTCTCTTAACACATTATCAGATAGTTTAAGAATGATTGTCCCTAAGGCCATTTTTAGCATATCATCTTTTTGTTCATCAGTTAAAACATCTGGTAACTTATCAGGTCCTTCAATGGCTTTCAGAATTTTTTGTTGAGAAAGTAAGGCTTTCACCTTTCTTCTCCAAATCCCAAAGTCACCAGTACCATCAAATTTATCTATATTAAACTTTAAAGACATTATAGGTGAAAAGAAGTTACCACCGTTTTACATATTTACTTGTTCCTGGTTACTGGTTGCTTCGCTGGTGTTCACTTCTTCTCCAATTGGATTTTTAGCGCCTGAAGACTCCAAAACTAGAGGTTCCTGTTCTGGTTCATTCGTCGTTGGTACTGTTTGGGTGGCTCTGATACCACTGTTAGGATTTTGTACAACTACAAAACCCTAATCGCCTTTTTTTTTTTGCGAAACTTGCAAGAACCATTTACAAACAAAAAGAATAAAGCTATCCAAACTAAAAGCAGATATATATCAAATGATATTAAACGTACGGATTCAGTATGAAAGCAATAAAAGCAAAATATAAAGAACACGATGGATTTATCATGATTCATCCAAGAATGGCGCCTACATCCACGTTAAGCCTCTTCAGAGAGACTCTATCACTATATTGTATTCTTACAGTCTTGATCTACCTAGAATATTTCATAAGAAAGCCCTCAAAAGGAGCCTAGAACCCAGACCTACAAACCACTCAACCAACTGACCTAATTACACAAACTCAACTTGAGATTACAACCCAAAATGAAACAAAAGCAGTATCAATAGATGCACAACACTCTGCTCTCTCTTTTATCTTTCTACCTCTCACTTAGATTCACTATAGAAAAGCCTGATATTCAAGTTGAATACCAAGAACACCGAGAAGAAAATACAGAGCGAAAGCTTTAGAGAATATCAACGAAACCCTATAAATCAGAAAAGTGATTTCTCTCTCATTCGCTTCCACTTTTATACTCTTTATCAGATAAGGTCCAGCTCACACAAGAGTAACCAATCATTTGCTTCCAAATCAGCACGAAATCCTGACTCAGCATTATCACTTCAGATATCCAAGAAACGACATTGTGTAGAGTAAGTAATGAGCATGGTTAAGAGCACTTGGATCTCAGGTTCTACTGGCTTCAACCCATCTTATCATTGGGCTTCATAAGTTGGACTATAAACAGCAATAATCTATAATAATAATAGCAGTCACGATTGAATATTAATAGCATAATCCAAATTAAAGATAAGTTCTGGATCTTCCATCTCCAAAACAAAAATAAAAATCATCCATGCACTTAAACAACCTAAAATGAAACAAGTTTTCCACAGCAAAATGAAATAAATCTTCAATACAATGTATAAAGTGAAGTAATTCTCCCTTTTCAAGTCTTCAACAACAAAATGAAACAAGTTTTCAATAACAAAATTAAACTAGAGGGAAAAAAACAAGCAAATGTTAGACTTAAAAAAGAGGACATAATAACAAGCCTTGAATGCTTACCTTAATGCCTCACTCATCATTTTCATCTAATAATACACTTGTCAATCTACTTTCTAACTCTACATAAAATAACAAGGGCTTGAATCCTACCAATGGTGAAAATTTTCAGAAAAATACCTGCTCCCGAATTAATAGATATTATCAACAACAAAAAAAAAACCTCAACATAAGATAACAATTATTAATTTACTAACTTACATAATGAGTATGTGTAATTACTTAAAATAAATCTGATTGACTTATCTCAATAAGGTGACTTAACTTGGACACATATTTTCGGTTCGGTTAACCATGGATAGTAAAAATGTGCCCGCCCCGAATTACCAATTAGATCCTGGATTAAAAAAAAAAAAAAATTTCAAGTAGTTTGCAACATTTACAAAAGTGAGCAGATTGGTCTTCATGTTTTTCCCAAGTGCCAAATTAATCTCCAATATTTCAGAAATACCAAATTACTCCTTGTTAACAGTTACTTTAGACTGATTTTGACAAATAATAGGAAATTACTTCAATACCTCTATTTAAATTTGGTAAATTAATTAAAAATATAAAAAAAATTATGCAAAAATTGTACGAAAATAATAATTAACAAAAAGAGGTGAGTGATGAAACAATACTAGTTTCTTGCAATCAAATTGTATTTCAGCAAGGAAAAAAAAAAAAAAAAACTAATACCAAACACAATTTTTAATTCCCTAAATACAAAAAACCTTAAGCGGAAACCAAAATGTTATCATCAAATGTTTATCATAAACAAAGCTAGAGTTATGTCAGCTTCATTTTTGTGTTTCTATTTTTTATTTTCTTTTAATATACACATGTAATTAAATCCATGATAATGAAAATCTGGAAAACCTAGATCACGATTTGGGTTCAAATTTGGAAAAACTAGATCATCACCCTTGACTAACCCGTTGTACCTGGATCATTGTATTCATAGAAATTTGTTGTAGCAAGTTGAAAATCTTGAAAATTTTACTGTCAAGGACTCAATAGCATCTCAAAACCTTTAGGATGAGACAGATCTAGGAAAAAGAAAGTCAAAGTCCTTATTAATAGAGAGTAGAGATGATTACAAACATAGCCAACACTAGTTTGAAGAAGTTAGGAAAATGGAAAATGGATGAGATTTTTTTTTTTTTTTTGATTTTTAAGAGCAAATCGATGATGAAGAAGTCAATGTGTGTGTGTGTCCTTTTTATTTTATTTTATTTGAAGAAGTAACCGATCAGATGAAAAAGAAGTCGATTTGAAGAAGAAGAAGAAGAAGACAATGAGGGTTTGTGTAATTAAGACAATGGGAAACAAATTAATCCCATGCATTTGGTCTACATTAATTTATTTCATTGCAATAGTATAAAAAAGGTAGATGAGATTATTTTATCCTATCCGGTCAGCGAACCAAACATGGGAAATGACTTAAAATAAGCCAATTTCATCTTATCCAATAAAAAAAACGAGTCCTTTGAGTCTTCTAAATAATGACAATAAAGGTTTTTGATCATGATAATTCAATGCCATTCTTTCGTTGTAATATGAGTTTGAGAGAAAGTGTTTGCATGTTAAATATTTGATGTTTTTTCATGATAGTAAAGGGGAAGATAAGTAATGGTCATGATGATTCAAACCTAAGCAACTAATAAAAATATAAGAAAAAAAAAATATTTTGTTGAACGAAACCAAGCCAACACTAAAACGTAGAAAACGAGAGGCTTTGGCCTCCCAAACCACAAAGACTAGGAGGCTAGAGCCTTCCCATCATGAGAAAACAAAAGGAGGCTTTAGCCTCCCTGCCGGCTACTGTCATAAAAATAGATGAACATAAGCGATGAGGTGGGGAAGGCCGGTTCTTAATTATTATTATTATTATTATTATTATTGAATAATTTAATATTTATTATATAAATAATACACTTTATCGCTTATCATTTTTCAATACATTAAACAATTATAAAATGTTGACATAAAATGGGAATTGATCATTTTACCTTTCCTTCATCAACTATTTACGGTCATTCACTAACTACAACAGAAGAGAAATGTTTATGCAATAAAGAGTAAAACTTGCATATGTGCAATCGTGAGTTTCGAAATCGTTCAAGAATCTTCTTAATGTAAGTCTCTTGAGACAAACCGAGAAATTTCCTTGAATGATCTCTCAAGATCTTATCTCCGAGCATAAAACTTGCTTCACCCATGTCCTTCATTTCAAAGTTTGAGGACAACCAGCCTTTTGTGGCGACAATCATTTCCTTATTATTTCTAGCTAGTAGTACGTCATCTACATACAAATATGGAATTAGAAAACTTTCCTTGGACCGCTTAACATACATGCAATGGTCTTCTTCAATCATTGTAAACCCTTTCTCAATGATGCCCTAATGAAATTTGAAGTACCATTATCTAGATGATTGCTTCAAACCATAAATAGATCGGTGGAGCTTGCAAACTTTGCGCTCTTGCTTGCTCCTTACAAAGCCAATGGTTGATCCATGTAAATTTCTTCATTCAGTTCTCCGTTGAGAAATGCAACTTTTGGTAAAGTTCCCAATCCAAATTATCAACAATGGATAGAATGAGGCGAATAGAGGCAAACCTCACTACCGGTGAGAAGGTTTTCTCGTGGTCAACACCCACTTTTTGCGTGTAATTACTGATGTGTAAAATCATGTTATAAAAACCTAACTCGCAAGTGCACGAATCGTGAGATAAGTACATCAACAAGTAGGGATCATTCCCACGAGGAAAAGTGATTTATCAATTATAACTAATCCTAATTAAAGCTAAGCAATTAAAAGTAACCAAGAGATTTTGAGATTGATTGATTGATTGATTTAGAACTAAATGAAGCTAAGAAAGCAATTTAACAAGAATATGTGAATGTGATCAAGAGATGGAAAACTAGGTAACCGATGCTCCCCATATGCAATACTCAATGTTCATCAACTAATTCCATTAAATAGGTTCAATCCAGATTCAGAGTTCATTCTCATCTTAATTATGGTATTACATTAATTCCTCGGGATTTAACATGTGTTCTCAATCACAACTCACCCTCGTCAAAGGTGCAAGCTATCACCAAGAACCTATTACGTGCAAGAATTATTGAACCAAAATTGTCTTGAAAAGTAATTAAGACAATCTAAATTCCTCTAGCGCAATCTCAATTTATAAATTATCGAAACCCTAGACAAGTATCAATTAATTTCCATTAAATTAATGCAAGTCAAGAGTAAGACATATAATGAATTGAACAAATCTAAATCCGAATTGATTAATAAAGATATGTAGTTTGAATTATAACATGAGCATTACATAGGTTTATATCGATCTCCTAGTATGGAGTTAGTTACATATACTAGAATTTAAAAGACAAGAGATAGAAGAGATAAAACTCATTGAGGCCTTCAATGAATTCTTCAAATCTTTGATGTTGAAATCTCCTTCGTCTTTGAATCTTTTCTGTGTAAAGATGGATGGTAGAGTTGAGTAAGGGTTTTTGTGTTCAAAAGGCCGTCCTTAAAGTCTGATGTTTGCGTCTTTAAATATGCTTCTTAAAAAAATAGGTCAATAAGAGTCCTGAAAGAAATAGGTTTGGGTACGACCGCCCCTTGGACCGCTCCCTGGGCAAGGTGCATGAGCAGCGGCCCAACAATTGAAGCACGACTGGGTGTGAACGCCGGCTAGACTGCTTGGGAGGCATGTGCCTAGCCGGCGGAAATTATTGTATCTTCCTCTGCAATTGACTGCTGGCTGGACCGCTTGGGAGGCACTGCATGGCCGGCGGAAGTTCTAGGATCTTTCTCTACTGCTGACCGATGGCTGAACCACATGGGAAGCAAGTGTCTAGGCAGCGGCCTAGACTACAGCAAAAGACAATTTTGCCCATTTTTTACGTTTTTTTGACTCCAATTCATCCGCAAATGGATTTCTCTGCATTGCTAAGGAAAACATCCTACATAGGCTCAACAAATACATCAAACCACCAAAAATGATTTAAAGGACATGCATAATACATAGGACAAATGGCGAAATATAAGCATAGAATTAAAATGATCAATTACATCAAATGTTAGGGAAGCTAATTATTAATTTTTTTAATAGAATGTTGTTAATTACCCTTTTAATAAACACTATAACCACAAATTAAGAATTAAATTCATTTTAGTTTGTTAGGATTATCTATTTAGTAAATGTGCTATAAATACAAAATTTGAGGGTTACTATTGAAAAATAGTTAAAAAGCAGGGAGGTTTCGCAATTGACAATTTTAAAAAAAAAAGAACGAAACATTTTTGAGTGGGGCTGTTGCATATTGGCACACTCTAGTGACCTAATGATACCCAATTTTCAATAGTTTTGGACTTTTGATTTAATTTAAGGGTGATTACCAAATTAATCTTGGACTTTTAAAAAAAATTGCAACTAGTTTGCGACTTTTACAAAAGTGACCAAATTGGTCTATGACTTATCAAAATTGTGCCATTTCCATCCTCCAACCGAAGAAATGTTTGTCAACCCTAACAGTCAAAGGATATTTTCGTCTTTAACCTTATAAAAATTAAATAAATGTTAAGACTAAATAGAGAATTAAAAAAATTTAGATATTTATATAACTAAAATAAAAACAAAAACATAATAACATTGATAGTTTCAAAAATTATGGTTAAAAAATTAATAAGAAAAAAATAGTTTTCGTTAAAACCAAACAGAAAAAACTAAAGAAAAAAAGTTAATAAAATATTTAAAAATTTCAAAAAAAAAATAAAAATGGGGGCCTCCACCGCCAGTGGAAGTTGCCTCTAGCGATTCGTTCCACAAGGGGAGGAGATCGAACGCCTACTGCCAGAGGAGATCGTTGTTTGATCTCCTCCCACTACGGATGGAAACCAACATTGATTTCCTCTTGCTGCAGAAGGATATTGAATCATCGTTCTTTCTCCTCCTATTGAGGGAGGAGACTGACATCGATCTCTTCCGGCTGTGGGAAGAAATTGAATCGTCGTTCCTTCGCCTCTCGCATATGGAGGAGATTGACGTCGATTTCTTCCCTCAATGCGAGGTTATCTACACCGGGAGGAGATCCATATATCCTAATAGCTGGAAACAGGGGATAGCTCCCCCGCTGGATGATGAGGAGTCCGGTGGTGGCACCATTTTGTTTTTGAATTTTAAATTTTTTTTATTTAATAATTACTTTTTATTTTAATTAATATTTCATTCTAAAGGGTATTTTTGTACTTTTGTATGAAACAACTATTGACTGTGAGGGTTAGCTAATTGAAATTTGGTTGGAAGATGAAAATGGTACAATTTTGAAAAATCAGGGACCAATTTGGTCATATTTATAAAGGTTGCAAACTAATTGGAATTAAAAAAAGAGAGTTTCTTTTGACAATCCAATTTTTTCTTTTTACACTTCTTTTCTAAAAACACTCCATTCTCAAAATTTAAATTTTAAAAAATTCTAAAGATACTTTATTTTGTTACAAGATTATCCTTTTTATCTTTTTTGAATTAAATTATTAAAAAAAGAAATTATCTCTCTTAAATCATTATATTAATCATTACATGTTAAATAGTCTCTCCTAAATTTTTAATTACCATATTAAACTCTCTCTTCCAATAAATATCTCAAATTTTCTATCCCCATTCTTTCTCAAGCAAGACTAACATATAAGGAAAAAAAAAAAAATTACTAATAAACTTGATTTTTAGGAACCATATGTATGTATATATTAAAAAAAAAAAAATGAAATTTTTTTTTTATATAAAAAAATCGAAATATGAAAATTTTTTTGTTACTCTTGTAGATATGTGATTGCCTAGAGAACTTTAATTCTTTTATTAGTCTTAGAAATTTTGAGTTTAATTGAATCTAGTTGAAACAATTCAAGTTTTCATATATCTTTTAAAACTGATTTTTTAATATATATATATATATATATATATATATATTACTGTTAGTAAAAAACTAAAATATTCATAAGTTTTTTTTTTCTTCAAACTATTAATCAGAGATTGATAGAGAAAGTATGGAAATATGATATATATTTTTTAAATGGAAAAGGATTAATCAGGAGAGAGTGTTTAATATGGTAATAACATATTTATGGAAGATACTTAAAAAAAAAACATATTTATGGAAAAGAGTTTAATACATAATATTTAATCTAATGATTTAGGAGAGAGATTTTTTTTTTTAAATTTTTTTTAATTTAATTGGTTTGGAGTGTCTTTAAATTTTTTTATCCTGTTTAGTAATTTTAGTTTAGGTTAAAATTGTCATTAATAAAAAAATTTAATTTGGAGTGTGAATTGATAATGAGAGCTTCTCCTTACAATCCACAAATTATCTATTCATATTCCAATTTAATTTTTTTTATTAACGACAATTTTAACCTAAATTAAAATTACTAAACAAGACAAAAAAATTTAAAGACAATCCAAACTGATTAAATGGTTAAAAAAAAAAAAAACTCTCTCTTAAATCTGTTATTACCATATTAAACACTTTCTCCAAATTAATCTCTCTCCATTTTTCAAAAAAATAAATAAATCATATTTCCATATTAATTGTTAAAGAAAAAAAACCTATGAAAAACTGTATAAATATATATATATATATATTAAAAAGTCAATTTTCAAAAAAAAAAAAAAAAAAAAAAAGATATATGAAAGCTTGAATTATTTCAACTAGATTCGATTAAATTTAAAATTTCTAAGACTAATGAAAGAATTAAAGTTCTCTAGACAAATCACATACAAGAGTGATAAAAAGCATTTTTATATTTCGATTTAAAAAAAAAAAAAAAACAAGGTACTTTTTTTTTTTGAGTTTTTTTTTTATTTTTTTTATTTTTTTTATTTTTTATTTTTTTAATATATATATATATATATACACATATGGTTCTTAAAAATCAAACTTATTAGTAAGTTTTTTTTTTCCTTAATTGTTAGTCTTGCTTGAAAAATAATGGAGATAGAAAATTGGAAATATGTATTGGAGGAGAGAGAGTTTAATAAGGTAATTAAAATTTTAGGAGAAAGTATTTAATATGTAATAATTGATCTAATGATTTAGGACAAATAATTTTTTTTTTTTAATAATTTAATTCAAAAAAAAATAAAAAGGATAATCTTGTAACAAAATGAAGTGTCTTTAGAATTTTTTTAAATTTAAATTTTGAGAATGAAGTGTTTTTAGGAAAGAAATGTGAAAATAAAAAATTAGATTGTCAAAAAAAGCTCTCATAGATAATTTGTGGATTGTAAGGAGAAGCTCTCTTAAAAAAAAAAAAAAAGTTCAAGACGATAATCACCCTTAATTTAATTTAATTTATTTATTTACAAAATTGCCTTTATTTCTTTATCAAACATTAATGCACTTACACAGTTATAAGTAGTGTGCTTGCTGCTCTTAACTTATATTTTACTCTCTAATGCACCCGATCATAACCCTTTTCTTCTTTATTTTGATTATATCTTATCATGAAAAAGAAAAAATCTCTCTTTTTATATAAGGTTCAACTTTAAAAAATAATAATAATGCAAAAAGTAACTTTAAAGCATGCATTATGTCGTTCTTAATTGCTTTCATAATAGATAACATGACTTGATCCATTAATATGTCATTCGCACTCGCATCAGAAGGTGGTGGGTTCGAGTCTCTTTCCTTCCCTAAAACCTAGTTTATTGTAATATATTTTTTTTAAAAAGAAAAATTGCGTTCATAATATGAGTATTTGGGCAAGAAACATATATTATTATTATTATTATCATTATTATTATTATTTGTAAAGTAAACACATTATATGTAAAACCCACTTTATAAACAAAAGTTAGGCTAATTGGCACTAATACCCTGAACTATGCCCGAATTTGTACCTTACCCCCTATACTTTTTTTTTTTCACCATTAAACCCCCCGAATTTTCATAAATTGACAATATGTGATGGAATTGTAACGGAAGTGAGATTCCATTTGTTTTAAAGCCACGTGCGTCTCACGTGCTGTTGTATGAAGGGCATTTCGGTATTTTCCTTTTGTAAATAAGAAGGGCAACATGCAATTTGTTAACATTTGTAAGTTTTTTTCCCAAATCTCCCAAAAGCTAGGGCTTGTCGAATCCCTAATTTCTCTCGATTACTTCGTTCCAAAAGCTACAGTTTGTCGATCTAACCTAGAAATTGTCTCAATCAAGCTTTGTTTCGTGTAGTTTCGATTACAGAAAATTAAAGTGAGGTTAGGGTTTAGAGAAGCAAGGTAATGCCGGTGGAAAAATCACTAAACTAAGGAAACCCGATGACGAACAACCACAATATGTTAAGGCTCTCCTGATTTTATTTCTAGGATATGGTTGTTGTGTTGTTTGTTATTTTTTGTATGAGTAAAGCTTTAAAATATAGAAAAGGTAATTGATTGGTTCAGTCTACAACACAACAATTCATAATAGAACATAATCTGACATAGATGTATACCCCACTTGTAATATAATAGAATCTTAGAATTAGACCCAAACGCATGTTGAATTCGTTTTTTTTTTTTTTTTGGTATGACACTGTGGGTGGATTTTGTCTTCACTTTTTTTGTACAAATTGAATGGCTCATTTGTTTTGATTAAGTCCTTACAGTTATTGTATAAATTATGGGTCAATGTTTACTTACCAAATTTAATGGCTCACTGATTGTCTACAAATTGATTGGGTCAATGTTTGCTTACGAAACTGAATGCCTCATTGTTTGAACACAAATTAAATGCCTCACTGTTTGTTCACAAATTTATTGCCTCACTGCTTGTGTACAAATTTATTACCTCAATGTTTTCGCTTTTTTCTTTTTTGATTCACTTTGTAAATCCTCATGAGTTAGACAATATTTTCAGCTTTAGGGTCCATCATAGTGAGGAGTTTGATGGAAGTATGGTTAACTATATTTGAGGATCTGAAAGTTTATTTATTTATTTATTTGACTATGTCAGTCTAGATGAATTGTATATGTTAGACATTGAAGACATTGTCATAGAACTGGGGTAAAACATGCTTATGGGTTTTTGGATTGAGGTGGTATGGTATGGAAAGCCTTTTATCATAGCTTGTTATAAAGATTTGTTGTGATTTCAAGATAGGATTCCTGAGAATAGGTTGCATATTTGTATCTTCAGCCTATACATGCTTTACAAGTTGTCATAGGCAAAGAATTGATTCCATCTCATAAAGGAGAGACCGGCGATCAATGGTATGAGGCTAGTGATGGGACTATGTTGAGACCGATAGAAAATCTAAAAGAATTATAGAACGACAGTCAGGAATGGCGGTCCAGACCGTAGATTGATGGTAGCAGTTTAGTGACGAGAGGCACAATTTGGGTTCCTGAATTATAAGGAAATTGATACTGTTTTGGAAAAGGACTTTAGACTATTTCTTTTATTTTTATTTTAGTTATATTGTTTTATTTATGATTTAGACTATTTTCCTATTTTAGACTAATTCTGTCATAGTCAGGATAGAAGATTAATTCTAGTATAAATTGCACTTATTTTTTAGGGTTGTTATCTTTTGAATGTTTAATCAATAAAATTGACCCAGTTAGGGTTCATCTTGTTTCTTTTGAATTCAGCTTTTCTCAGTTAATTGCTTAGAATAGCTTGGGCTAGGGTTAGGTAAATTCAATTATCTGATTATAGAGAATCGATCTCTCAATTCTGTGAGTGGTTTAATTCAAATCTATCTAACTTTGGGTACAAGTTAGGGCTTGTTGTTGGATCCTAATCAAGGTCCTCAACAATTTGGTGCTTTCATTGAGAGATTTCGACGGTCTACAGGAAACGAAAAAAAAAAAAAGCCTATAGGAAACAAAAAAAAAAGACCATGGGATCTGGGGAGGATTCTATTATTTAAGGGAGTGGATCGAAGACTAACAAGTAGCGGTTTGAAGCCTTGGAGGAGAATCAAGATCGGATTTTCAAGTCCCTATCAGAACTGACGACATCCATAGCACATCTAACTAGGTCAAACAATGATGCAATCGAGAGACTTGAACCACAGTTGGCTGAAAACAAGGAAAAGGAAACGATAGGCAGACAGACTCAAGGGGATGGACGGAGATCACGTAGTTTATGGTGTGAGGCAGAATTCTCGTCAGGTGAGGTAGACGAGCCCAAACCGATCGGAAATCATGAAGGGTTTAAGCGAGGAGGACGTGTGGAACGTGGACCATTAATGGTGGAGCGCTTGTTGCATGACGAGGTTTCTGAAGGAGAGATTGACGATGGAACTGAGGAAGATGCGAGATTGGATAGGAGACCTCGAGTCCGAAGGCCAATTCATAGGCAGCGAAGGGAACCGTGGAGAGATGCTGTAGAATATGAAGGTGATAGGCGAAGAGAAAGACACCATAGTCGGGGCCCTAGAAAGCCGAAGGTCGATTTTCTGTATTTTAATGGTGGAGATCCACATGAGTGGTTGGACAAGGTGGATCACTACTTTCAGGTATACGAAGTGGTAAGGGCCAATCGGGTTTCTATTGTATACATTTACCTTGATGGAAAGGCTAATAGCTGGTGGAGATGGATTAAAGCTCAATATGAGCAAGATGGTAGACAAATAGGGTGGACGACTTTCGAGCGGGAATTTTTGACTCAATGGGGTCCATCACCGGTTGTCAATCATCATGGGCAGTTGGCCAAGCTTAAACAGGAAGGAAAGGTTTCGGTATATATTGAGGAGTTTCGCCGATTACAAATTCTAGTAAGGGGATGGTCAGAGGATTCGTTATTGAGGACATTTATTAAAGGGTTGAAGCCGTGGTTAGCGAGAGAGATGAAACTGAAACAACCTCAAAGATTGACCGAAGCAATGAAGATGGCGGAGATTTTAAAGGATAGTTACTACAGTGACAAGAAGCCGTTTAAGGAGAGTTCTGGGAGTAAAAATTTTAAATTAGAGTCAAACAAAGATTCTTGGAAGGGAAAAGGAGCTATTGAGGATAGTTCCAAGAAAGAAAGCAAAAACGTAAAAAAACTGACAAAAGAAGAGGTTCAAGGGAGAATCAAAAAGGGTCTGTGCTTCAAATGCAGGGAGAAATGGAACAAAGACCATCGGTGCCGAACTGGGAAGGTATTTATGATCATTGACTCAAGTGATTCAGATAATGACGTTATCAGTAATGAGGAAGCCACTAGTGATGAGGGAGAGTTGAGGGTGGCTGAATTGGGAGAAAATAATTGTGAAGCTGATTTGTCTTTAAATGCCTTGTTTGGGGTTTCAAAACCATCCACTATGAGGTTCATGGCATGGGTTGGTAAGTTTGAGGTTTCAATGCTGGTAGATTCTGGTTCCTCTCACAATTTTATCAACGCGAATATCGTAAGGAAGATTGGACTGCGATGGGTTGCCATAGAACCGTTTGATGTGAATGTGGCTAATGGGGAAAAACTTAAGTGTGAGGAAGTGGTTCACGAGGTAAAGATGAACGTGCAAGGAGTCAGGATTGCTACTGATTTGTATGTGTTATCGCTAGTGGGAGTAGATGTGGTGTTAGGTAACGCTTGGTTGAAGAGTATCGGTAAGGTGGTTACAGATTTTGATGCCATGACAATGGAATTCAAATTGGGTGGAAGAAAAAGAACATGAGCTGCTTTGCCTCTTAAAGAAATTAAACAATGTGAAGATCAAATGATAGAGAGGCTTTGCAAAGGGGGCGCCCAATGCTTTGCAGTGGTGAATGATGGAGATCAACAAAAAAGGAAAAGCAAGAAAAAGAATACAAATGAGCTGCAAGACGAATTACAGCGACTACCCGAGAAGGTACGTAAGGTAGTGGCAAATCATCGACAAGTTTTGGAGGTGCCAACTAGCTTACCATCCCCCCGTCATTGTGATCACCGCATTACTTTGAAAGATGAAGCAAAACCGGTCAATGTGCCTCCATATAGGTATGCCCATTTCTAGAAAGATGAGATTGAGAGACAAGCAGAGAAGATGTTAAAGAATGGAATGATCAGGCAGAGTCAAAGTTTGTTTTCGTCTCTGGTGTTATTGGTAAGGAAAAAAGATGGGACTTGGAGGTTTTGTACCGACTATCGGGCTTTAAATGAGGCAACTATGAAGGACCGATTTCCAATCCCGACGGTTGATGAGATGTTAGATGAGTTACATGGGGCGTGTGTGTTCACCAAGCTAGATTTACAAGCCGGGTTCCACCAAATTCGGATGAAGGAGGAGGATGTGCACAAAACAGCCTTTCAGACTCATTCAGGGTTATATGAGTATCGGGTGATGCCATTTGGGCTGTGCAACGCACCTTCTACATTCTAGGTAGCCATGAATTCTATTTTTAGACCTTACCTAAGAAAGTTTGTGCTAGTGTTCTTTGATGATATATTGATTTATTCAAAATCAATGGAGGAGCATTTAGAGCAATTGGAGTTGGTATTGGGGATACTAGAGCAGCATAATTTTTTTTTATAATTAAAATGTCAAAATGTGATTTTGTGCAAGAGGAACTGCAGTATCTTGGTCACATAATTTCATGTGCAGGAGTGAAGGTTGACCCAAGAAAGATTGAGGCTATGGTGGTCTGGCCATTGCCAAAAGATGTGTCGACTCTGAGAGGGTTTCTGGGGTTAACAGGTTACTACCGGAGGTTTGTGAAGAATTATGGGCTAATTGCAAAACCCTTGTCGATTATATTGAAGAAAGACAGTTTTGAGTGGACGGAAGAAGCAAAGAAAGCTTTCAAAGATTTGAAGATGGCCATGATATAAACCCCTGTGTTAGCTTTGCTCGATTTTGAAAAGCCATTCGAGGTCTATACCGATGCGAGTGGAGAAGGGATTGGGGCAGTCTTGGTACAAGAGAAGAGGCCTTTAGCTTTTGTTTCTAAGGCTTTAGGGCCAATGAAGAAGTCTTGGAGTACTTATGCTAGGGAGATGTTAGCAGTGGAGCACGCGATAAAGGTGTGGAGACCTTATTTATTGGGCAGGAAATTCACCATTATCATCGATCAACAAGCTTTGAGGCACTTGTTAGAGCAAAAAATTGTGACCCCGGCGCAGCAGAAGTTTTTAGTTAAGCTTTTTGGGTTTGAGTACGATATTGTCTACCAACCTGGTAGGGAAAACAAAGTAGCCGATGCTTTATCCAAAAAAAAGGGCAGTTCAATATCGTGGTCTGTGTATGCGGACGATGAGGCAGGATTGTTAGCACTTAGTAGGGCCGAATGGCGTGTTTGGGATTGAATTAAGGAGGCCATGCAATTTGATGCTTGAACAGTGGAGATTCGTAAGAAGTTGGAGGACGACGAGGGTGGTGTAGAGAGATTTAGCTATAAAAATGGGCTATTGTACTACAAAAACTATGTATATATACCGGGGGTACTAGGTTTGAGAGAGGAGATTTTAGCTCATTTTCACAATAGCAAAGAAGGAGGTCATTCAGGGTGGTTGCGCACTTATGTAAGGATCAAACACTTTTTCTATTGGGAGGGCCTTAAAAATGAAGTGAAGAAATTGGTGGCCGAGTGTAATATCTGTTAGAAGGTGAAGTATGATCAGAGGCGTCCTATGGGGTTGTTGCAACCATTATCAATACCAGAGAAAATTTGGGAGGACTTGATCATGGACTTTGTAGAGGGGCTGCCTAGTAGTGGTGGTTACGAGTCAATTCTTGTCGTGGTGGATAGGTTGAGCAAGGGTGCCCATTTTATTCCGTTTAGACATCCTTTCATTGCTAGTAGTGTGGCTAAGGCGTTTGTAGATAATGTGGTGAAATTGCATAGGATTCCGAGGAGTATCATGACTGATTGAGGGAAATTATTTATAAGTTCTTTTTGGCAGGAATTATTTACTTTGCAGGGTAGCAAGTTGAAGGCAAGTTCCTCCTACTATCCGTAGACTGACGAACAAACATAGGTGGTAAATCGGACTCTTGAACAGTACATAAGGTGCTACTGTCACGAGGAGCAAAAGAGATGGAAAGAGTACATTTCATGGGCTGAGTACTGGTACAACACGTCACATCATGCTTCAATTAACATGAGTCCATTTGAAGTAATGTATAGGCGACCGCCACCGATGCTAAGCACTTATGAGAAAGGAACAGCTCGAAATGAAGAAGTCGAGAGAGAGTTGATAGCTAGAGACGAGGTTGTAGCTAAGGTGAAGAAGGAGCTTGAGAAGGCTCATGGGAGAATGAAGAAGTATTATGACTAAGGCAGAAGAGACGTATCTTTTGAACTCAGAGATTTCGTGTATCTCAAACTTCAACCGTACCGGCAGAAATCTCTAAAGAAAAAGTTCAATGTGAAATTGTCGTAACGCTATTATGGGCCTTTTAAGGTGTTAGAGCGGATAGGTGAGGTGGCTTATAAGTTGGAGTGCCGTCTACTTCTAGATTGCATCCAGTGTTCCATGTTACCGTGTTGAAAAAGAGAGTGGGAAACCCGAGTCTCATTTCAAGTGATTTACCAGCGTTTGATACAGAGGGTAACTTGCTGATACGACCTATAATAGCTCTTTGACATCGCAATTGGAAGAAAGGACGTGGTATGACAAAGGTGTGGCAGGTTCTGGTTCAATGGCAAGGGGTCCCTACAGAAGAGGCTACTTGGGAAGACTATGACGAGATGGTAGAACGTTTTCCAAATTTTTCCCTTGAGGACAAGAGCATTCTTAAAGAGCAGGGGAATGTTGAGACTGTTAGAAAATCTAAAAGAATTATGGAACGGTGGTCAGGAACGACGATCCAGACCGCAGAGAGATGGTAGCAGTTTAGTCACGAGAGGCACAATTTGGGTTCCTGAATTATAAGGAAATTGATACTGTTTTGGAAAAGGACTTTAGACTATTTCTTTTATTTTTATTTTAGTTATATTGTTTTATTTATGATTTAGACTATTTTCCTATTTTAGACTAATTATGTCATAGTCAGGATAGAAGATTAATTCTAGTATAAATAGAACTATATTTTTTAGGGTTGTTATCTTTTGAATGTTTAATCAATAAAATTGACCCAGTTAGGGTTCATCTTGTTTCTTTTGAATTCAACTTTTCTCAGTTAATTGCTTATAATAGCTTGGGCTAGGGTTAGGTAAATTCCGTTATCTGATTCTAGAGAATCAATCACTCAATTATATGAGTGGTTTGATTCAAATATATCTAACTTTGGGTACAAGTTAGGGCTTGTTGTTGGATCCTAATCAAGATCCTCAACAGACTACTGGTGTAAGTGAATGGCCTACTGAGGGTGTTGGTGATATGCCTCGTGAATGTGTAGGTGATGGGCCTACTAAAGGTGTTGGCGATGTGCCTCATTAAGGTGTTGGTAATGTGCCTATAAAAGGCTTTTGTTGATGGGCATGATGAGGATAGAAATGGGACAAGTAGGGTTAATGAAAAGTATGATAAAGCATAGAATAGGGAATCTGTTGAGAAAGCTGTTAAGAGGAGAAAAAAAGGTAAACAGATAGTAGAAGAAGACATATTAGCTGACGGTGAGGAGAATGATGAACTAGTGGAGATTGATTACAAGCAAAAGGAAGAAGACATAACAACTGAAACCTGTGTAGATCTTACTAGGGAATGGGATTCTCTATAAATTCTAGATATACCAAGAGAAGAATATGGATCTAGTTCTGAAATTGACTGTGGATCATATGATTTAAGGAGTTTGGATGAATTTAATTGTGATGAGGGTGAGGGGGATGAATGAAGAATATCGAGGAAATTTATCAAGACAAGGTACCATGAATTTGATCTTGGATGTGACATTGAAAATCCTATATTTATAATTGGTATGGAGTTTGTCATTGGTGATGTTTTTAAGAAAGCCATAAAGGCACATGTTGTGAAATATAAGTGGAGTGTAAAGTTTAAGAGATATGATAAAAATAGAATTAAGGCAGTTTGCAATGATTAAGGTTGCAAGTGGTTTGCATTTGGTTCATGGCTAGCTGATCATATGACCTTTAAGCTAATATCTCTATTAGATGAGCACATTTGTGCTATGTGTTTTAAAAATAGGTTTGTTAATACAAAGATGATATCTGTGAAGTACGTATGTTGGTGGAGGGAAAACCCTGAGTGGAATTTTACTGGAATGTCTTAGCAACTCAGGACTGATACCAATGTTGATGTTTCAATATGACAGTATTACCGTACTATGACTGCTACGAAAGAACTGATGCAAGGATCTATTGAGGACCAATACTCCAAACTTTTAAAGTATTGTGCAGAGGTTAGGAGGATGAACTTAAGAATTTCAATGATAATGAAGTGTTCATCGGAGCCTAAAGATGAAAATCCTAAGTTTGAGAGGCTATACGTTTGCTTCATGCTTTGAAGAAAGGATGGAAGGAAGGATGTTGGCTTATTATTGGATTAGATGGTTGTTTCATAAAAGGATACCATATTGGTCAGCTGCTTCCAACCATTGGGGTGGATCCAAATAATCAAGTGTACCCAATAGCCAATGCACCGGTGGGTCTGAATGTAGAGATACTCGAGATTGGTTTCTAGAGCTATTGAGTAAGGATTTGGAGATCAACAACTCCCATGTCATTGTCTAGATAACTGACAAATAAAAAGGGTTGATAGATTCCATTATTGAAATGTTTCCAAATTTTGAACATAGGTTTTGTGTGAAGCATCTGTACAACAACTTCAAAAGTGAAACAAGGGATTGCTTTTCAAACAAATCTTATGGAGTGTAGCCAAGTTAACAACTGAATAATGGTATGCTTAATGTTAGAAAAAGCTTGGTTTAATCTTACAGCATGCTTAATGTTAGAATTTTTTTTGTTTACAATCTATTATGTTTGATTGAACAGATTTGCATAGAGCATGAATAGGATGAGGAGTGAAAGTGTGGCTGAATATGAATGGTTAGCTGACAAAGATCCGTACCATTGGTTAATGGCTTATTTCAAAGACATTACGGTATGTGACATGTTATGCAACAACATGTGTGAAACATTTAAGAAGGCAATTCTACAAGCTCATGACAAGCCAGTGATCACTCTCATGGAGATGATCAAAAACTACTTAATGAAAAGGTTGGTCAGGAAGATGGTTGAACCGGAGAAGTGGAAGCATGATATAGGGCTAGATGTTTTCAAGGTTATTAAGAATCTTAAGATGGAGATTAACATATGCCACCCTAAATACAATGAGAACTTCAAATATCAAGTGAATGGGTGTCTTGGAAATTAGCAGTACGTGGTTGACATAGATACCAAGATTTGTGTTTACAACATGTGGTAGCTCATTGGGATTCCATGCCTTCATGGAATCTTAGGCCTTTTAAGTTCAAACCGTGACCCCATGGATTACATAGACTGCAGGTACAAGAATGAAAGCTTTATAAAGGCTTATGCATTAGTACTATATGGCATCTTTAGGCCAAGGATGTGGCAAAAAACAAATGATAAGCCTGTGTAATGCCTACAATTGAAGAAACAGAAGGGCATGCCAAAGAGTCATGGAACCTCCAATCTGATGAAGTTAGGGTAGGAGGGAAAACAAAGTTTAAGAGGAATTATGTAATGGTTAGGTGCAGCAAGTGTAAGAAGAAAGGGCATAACAAGAGCACTTGTGATAGAAGGGCTGGAAGAAATTTGAATGGCTCTAAAACAAGACAAACAAGCATTTAGATTGAAGGTCTTTAACCCAATCAAGGAAGCAAACACACTCAAGGTCTTCAACCAACTCAAGGAAGCAATCAGCCTCAAAGTCTTCAACCAACTCAAGGAAGCAATTTGACTGAAAAAACACCAATAGCTAGCAATCCAAAGAGGAGGAAGAGGAAAAACAGTAATGCTTAGTTTGGATGACTGTTATGATTTTCATGTTAAGGATGATTGTTATGTTTGCTATGATTTTTTGAGCAGTATGCCTACTTTTGTTATTTACTGTTATGTACTCTTTATTTACTGGTATGCCTATTATGAATTTAGTTTTGGAATGAAAATAGTTCTTAGACCATTTCCAACCCTTAACAGTTATTTTTGAACTCTTCATGTATATAGATTTTGTGAAATGTTTATGTGAATGATCTGTTCAAGTTGTTGGAATTAGACAAATTTGGTTTTGTTATCTTATTATACACAGGTTGTGTGTTAGTTGCTTTTGTAACCTTATCACATGTGTTTGATGATAACAGATCAATATGTTTGGTAATTACATGTCAATGTGATTTTATGATGTTTTTAGTGCGAGGAGTGCTATAATTATTCTCTCAATCCACTCTCTCAACTCACTATCTCTTTTATAATGAGACATGTGGATAATATTTATTTCTTTCTCTACATCAAATTTGAAACCATTATAAATGACTTGTTTTTTTCTATTTATTTACAAATCAAACCACCAACTAACTTCATAAATTACCCATTGTTTATTTTACCAAATTGTCATTTAATATTATATCAAGTTTTTTTTTTTTTATTATTATTATTTTATTTATTTTTATTTTTTTTAATAGCAGTTCTGTCCCATTTTACAACTTTTTTTTCTTATACTATTCCCAAATTATCAATTCTGGTTAATCATTGAACTTTTTTTTTTCTTCTGAATTTCACTCCAACTCTCATCAATTGTTACATGTAATTTTTTTAATAGTTTTTTTTTTATTAAATAATTTTATTGTGTTATATTAAATTTATACATTGAATTTTATTTCCTCATATCACTATGTAGATGAAAAACTAAATTCCTTAGTTATTTTCTTTAAAAGAAATTGTCTTTGTTATTATTATATATATTTCCTTTTGTAAAAAAAAAAAAAATGGTTATAAAGGGTAATTTAGGAAGTTAGTGATTAATTTGATTTATCAATAAATATAAAAAACATGTCATTTATAATGGCTTCAAATTTGATGTAGAGAAATAAATGTTGTCCACATATCACATTATAAAGAGAGAGTGAGTTGAAAGAGTGGGTTGAGATGGTGATTCTAACACTCCTCTTTTAGTGATAACATGTTAGTATGCTTGGTGGGTAATAGGTATTTTGTAACCAATCTGATGATGTACTCCTAAGCCATTCAACATTCAATAAGGAATTCTTTGATACAATAATAGAAAGAGTTAATCAGACTGCTTACATTACAGTTTCACATTTGACATTTACTTAGATGTCACAAATTGTCATTACATAAACCTACAACCTACAATGCCCTTGATCGGTCCACTTTACACACGGTGAGACTCTCGTAAGTGTACGAGGTCGGAGTGTATTATAATGATCGAGTAGGTATCGTTTCCACGAGGACTGAAGGATTGATTACTGACTTTTATTGGTTTATATACTATTTGGACAATTGAAAATAAAAGTTTCCAGTTTTCTAACACTAAAGCAATTAATTCTAAGGCAATATAAAATACAATCACACTAAGAACGGATGTGAATATAAGATGAAAAATGTACTAGAACTCGAATCCACCTCACCCTTCTAATTAACACTTGACTCACTTAACCTCTCAATTGTGCAAGTATAGATTATAGGTTCATGTTTCCTAAATTAATCTCTAATCTCTAATCTCTCTCGATGTCTTAGAGATTTCATCCATACATACAAAATATGCATGAATTCATTAAGAATTGTGGAACACACACATAAACCTTATATGCTAATCTAATGTATCTCTAACTTTCTAGTCATATATAGTGAATATTTTGTCTATTAAGAGATCATTCATACAAAATGGCCAATCAAGATAAAAGCATTAAGCATACAAAACATTCATATAACTACACAAGCACATGTAGAGATAAAGAAGTCAATAACAATAGATTGAGGGTTTAGTTTAATCTTTGCTCTAGCACAAAAGAGTTTAGTTCATATTACACAAATAAACCATACAAGATCTCAAATAAATACAGGCCATAACAAATACAAGAAGGTAAAAGATAGAGTTTAAAGAGATGAACTAAGATGATGATCTCTTTCTTGAAAAGTTTGGGCTCTAATGGCTTCCTTCTTCCTAGAATCCAACTCCTAGATGCTCCAAAATTGATTGATGATCCACCAAAATCAGAGAAAGAAGTTTTTTGCTGAGAGAGTTTTTTTTTGTCTTTAATTGTGATCTTAAAAGTGTGTGAATAGTGCCCCTAAAAGACCTACTAAAAACTCTCCAAAAGACAATCATCTACATACTCATTTAAGGAAGTGGAGACCACAAAGATCTTAAAAAAGGGACCTCCCTTATCTCATTTAGGAAAAATCCAAGATTTTTTTAGCCTGAAATTAAGGGGAACAAAAATTCCAAAATAAAAGTTAAAAATGACAGCCTCGGGCAAATTCGGAACCCTTGAACGACACAATGTTCGGCGCCCTTGGGCGCAAAAATGAAAAATGGTGGTCTTTTATGAAGAATTCAGCGCTCTGATTTAGCAGTCAATAACCACCAATACTAAAGGGTGCAAAATAAGTTTCCCAAATTGCATACTTACCCTAGAATTTCCACATTTTCGCATACTAGTCCTTTTGTCGTAAGCAATCCCCGAAACACTCATTTGAGCCGTTAAAAGTATGGTTTTACCCGGGAAAAGAGCATAAAATATACAAATAAGGGGGCTACACTTCGTGTAGAAATAAAAGTTATCAATCCTTCTGCACCATTACTTTCCCTCAATCTACATTACATAAACCTACAATGCTTACATTACATAAACCTACAACCTACAATGGTTACACACTCACATATTGTTAACAAACTTTTTCTCAAAAAACGAACAACATAACTATTGCCGACACCTACCCACGAAACCAATATCTTCTTATACCAATATGAGTGTTTCTTCTCATTCCAGCTGCTGAACTAGCTTCTTCATCAATGCCTTTTACACAATTACTATCCCCTAATCTCATCTCAAGCTCTCTAATTCTTCTAAACAATTCAGGAATAATTTGTTTCAACCTTACACAAATCGGAGGATCATACCATCAAAAGAACCCACAATTTAGATCCCCCTATTAAGAAAAATCCAATTACAAATAATTCAAATGTAACAATAATTTTCAAAAGAAAAATTAATATCACACAAATCCAAAAATTAGTGCAACCCCAAAAACGCCTTCCTGGGTTCAAATTAGTCCAAGAAGTGTAAAACCAAGCTTTTCTTTCACACAAACAGACTAGGTATAAATCCTTAAGATCAAAGCCTTGATTTGTGTTTGCTGAAGAAGAAGAAGAAGTTAGAGAAAAAGAGATTTGAGAAGAAAATGTGTCAAAGAAGAAGAACAATATGTGCAATTTGCTTTATATTAGGGGATTTATGATCTGGGATGCCAACTTTGCCCTTTCTTAAGATAGCACGTGAGGCGCATGCGGCTTTAAAACAGATGGAATCTCACTTCCATTACAATTCCGTTACTTATTGCCAATTTATAAAAGTTCAGGGGGTTTAATGGCGAAAAAAATATAAGGGCTAAGGTGCAAATTCGAACATAGTTCAAAGGGCATCGGTGCCAATTAGCCTAAGAGCCATTTTGGTATTGTTGTAACTTTTATCATAATTATTGTTAGTTATGCTGAAGGAATAATCAGAAAATGATTGTTTAATTGTACTTTTAAAGCTACTGTATAGCTCAAAAGCTGTATACATATGCTTGGTAATTTTATTGTAAAAATGTTGAGATTAATTACAATGACCAAAATAGATATAATTTTAGAACTTTCCTTATATATATTAAATCAATATTTAAGTATAATTTTTAAATTAGAAAATAATTTCCATAAGAATAATAAAAATATTTTTAAAAGATTTTATAAATCAAATCCATATTTAAAGAGAATATTTAATTTTATGATGAGATAATATATATAAATGATTTTAACTTGATTTTATAAAGATAATAATGATATTTTAAAATATTTATTAAATGCTGAAATAGATTATTTCATAATTACTTTCAAAAAGTAACCTCCCTATATTTCTCAAAACTTGCCAGATTATTAATTAATCACTTTTGAAAGTTTTACCAAATATCATTTCTTATCAAAATTATAAAATAAGTTGATTTTAACTTTTTAAAAACAATACCAAGGTATCAAGTTATTATTGAATTTTATATTTTTGTAAGTAATTTTACAAAAGATGCAAATGTAATTTAATATTAAAAATGGGCATAATTGGTTCAAAAACACCGCTCAATATTTTTAGCTATCATTGTCCTCTGTTTGCCTGAAGCACACTCTCTCCGCTAATGTTCAGCGCGGCCGTCGACTGCCGTCACCGTAAGTCTCCTTCCGTCTCTCTTTCAATAAATTTCACACAACTTCTGTTTTCCTCTTTGAAGATAACATCGATTGAAAGGTTTTATTGTCTATCTTGAAAGGTTTTATTGTCTATCTCATTTCTGCTTCTAATCGTTATAATGTATGATTTAGGTGTTTTTTTTTTATTTTTTTTATTTTCATTTGTATAAGATTATGAAGGCTATGTGTTTGATGAAATATCTGAGAGAAGTAGGAAGTTGGTGAGTCTAATGAAGTCTATGATTGGCTTTACATGAATCAATTGCTGTCATGTGTACCTGATAAACCTGCTGAAACAATTGTTTTTGACGATCGAGTGTACACTTAATTTTTATCTAGTAGCAAGACTAGGAATTGTTTACTAATTAGGCAAAATATGATATCTTTTCAGCAGTTAGGCACCAATTGTTAATTGAATTTAATGGTAAAATTTCTCTCATAATACTCAAGTTTTGTTATGATTTCGTTTCCAAATTTTATTGCTGTCCATGATGAGATGATAAGCTTTTGTTGCACTTCTATTTTTACTTAGACAAATAAAAAATTTGTATTTCTATTCTTTGACCCAGAATTTAAGAAACAACGAAAAATTACAAGAATCTTTCCATCAAACCATAAAGCTTATATGCAGTTCGTTGTGGGGGTTGTTAAGTAAAAGCATTCTGTTGTAGAGTACATGGCACGGATTTGTAAACTTACCGGCCTTGCATGTCTGTGATGAAAATAATCCATGTGGAAAAAGAATCCACATGGAAATGGAATCCTTGTAGGAAATGGATGAACAAGAAGATGCCTATATTTGAGTGTTACATGTTCTCAACTATTGTAAATGGGAAAGAAGATAGGGGCATAAGATATTAGAATTATTAAATGTACCTGGGTAAGCACCATCTCTATATGATGTTTTCATATCATAAGAAAGCAAATAAAAGAAAATAGATAATAAAGAAAAATTATGTGAAATCACAAGATCTACAATCGGTACTAAATAACTTTTCTACTTGTGGAGGAAGCCAGGAACAAATAAAGAAAAAGAAAATGTATATAACCTTCTTCTCTATTTGCATGGAGGAGTTTACTCTTAGCTTCTTCTGTCTTTGAATGAGGCCATTGGAGGCCTTCTTGTTGTTGAGGGCACTGGTGTGGTGGCCTCTGTCTGTGAGAGTAGGAGAGTGTGTGAGAATCAGAGGAGTTGCCATAGACTATACTTCCACTGAAACCATGACTCAGCCATGATGATTCAAATTAACACTAGTGGTTAGTGGTCTCTTCCGTCTGTGAGGGTGGAGCCAGCCTGTAGCCTCCTCAAAGCTCTCTATCAAATCGCCTCCTTTAAAAATAAAAATCAGTTGATTTTCTTCTTAATTGATTATTGTATATTTTTAGCGTAAGTTATTTATTTCTTATTTGTTTTGATTATGTAATTAATGGTGATTACTGGGGAAAATGATGTCACGTTATTTATGATCGGGTCAAAGATATTTATGCCATTTCATTAGTCAAATTCAGAAGGCATCTGTTCTTACTGGTAACATAGCAGGGGAGATTTCAGGCCATCTGTGAAATGCATAGGGTCCCTCTGAAATTTGGCTTAATTACGAGGGGGACAAATATAATTATTGCCAGAGTTATTTGTTTAATATTTCTAGCAGTACTTATAATTCTGTACTTTACTCTTGACAGATCACCATTTTTTTTAAAAAACGTTTTTGTGTCATTTGTTCTACAGAAACGCATTGCTGGTTTTTAATATGTATTGATTGGACTCGGAACATGTTTTGAGATCTAGGTGCATCCACTATCATATCAATGAATGTTGTTGGCTTGTAATATCATATATAGATATATCTAACCTATTTTGCTTTGGATTGGCAGGGAGCTGAAATTAGTACAACATTTTGGCTTTGAATATAAGTTTGGAGATGCCTTTGCTCTTACACTCACCACAAATTATATGGGAATAATGCTTCTTTTGATGAGACTGAACAGATCTAATCAACTTACTCTTATTTCTCAGAAACTTGCCTTAATTTCTACTGTATCTTATAAATCATTCGGCCAACATTCTATATCTTCTAAATTTAAAGTTGAAATTGACCAAATTACGAGAATCATCAATGACCATCCATTTCCCGATCAACCACTTCAACCTACGCTCCTCCAACATGTCCCACCAATTGTCCTTTCCTCAGCTTTTGTTGAGAATGTTCTTGGCCGCCTCTTTGCAGCTCACTCCAATGGCCTTAAAGCCCTTGAGTTTTTTAATTTTTCCCTTCACCATTCCCAGTTCAGTCCAAGTTCTGATGCTTTTGAAAAGACACTTCACATCCTTACAAGGATGCGATATTTTGATAAAGCTTGGGAATTGATGAGAGACATGCAACAGAGACACCCCTCTGTACTCACTCTTAAGTCAATGAGCATCATGTTATCAAGGATTGCGAAATTCCAGTCATATGAGCAAACTCTTGACGCATTTGAGAGGATGGAAACTGATATTTTTGTTGGAAGGAAGTTTGGTACAGATGAGTTTAATGTACTCCTACGAGCATTCTGCACACAAAGAGAGATGAAGGAGGCACGTTCTGTTTTCCAAAAGCTGCACACTCGATTTTCTCCTAATACCAAAACCATGAATATCCTGTTGTTGGGATTTAAGGAATCTGGTGACATTACAGCAATGGAATTGTTTTACCATGATATGGTTCGGAGAGGTTTCAAACCAAGTAGTACAACATATAATATCAGAATTGATGCTTATTGTAAGAAACGTTGCTTTGGTGATGGTTTGAGACTTTTTGAACAAATGGAACGAGTTCATTGCTTGCCTACACTTGAAACAATC
Organism: Acer negundo; assembly: GCA_035582765.1. Classification (NCBI taxonomy): domain Eukaryota; kingdom Viridiplantae; phylum Streptophyta; class Magnoliopsida; order Sapindales; family Sapindaceae; genus Acer; species Acer negundo. The sequence goes on along the minus strand of CM069237.1, from coordinate 18,473,466 downwards.
ACTACATTGATTCATGGAGCAGGTATTGTTGGAAACACGTTGAAGGCAAGGCAATTATTTGACGAATTAACTAGAAGAGATTTAAAGCCTGATATCGGAGTTCATAATGCTTTGATGAGTACACTTATTAGATCAAGAGATATGAAATCCGCTATAGAACTTATGGATGAGATGGAGGAGAAGCATATCGAGCATGACAGTGTGACATATCATACCGTGTTTTTAGGAATGACGAGGTCAACTGACATTGATGGTGTTTGCAAGCTCTATAATAGGATGATTGATAGTAATTTTGTTCCTAAAACACGAACAGTGGTGATGTTAATGAAATTCTTTTGTGAAAATCAGCTTCTTGATTTGGGTCTGCATCTGTGGACTTACCTGGTTGAGAAAGGGTACTGCCCTCATAGTCATGCATTGGATCTTTTGGTAACAGCATTGTGCTCCCGGGGAAGGTTGCAAGAAGCTTTTGAATGCTCCAGACAAATGTTGGTGAGAGGAAGGCAAATGAGTGAAGCAGTATATCGGATGTTAGAGCGATTATTACAGCAGTCTAATGAAACAGACAAGTTGGAAGAGCTCAATGGAATGATAAAGAAGTTACAATGTGTTTTACCCTTGCCAGGAGGGCATGCTATTGGTAATAGTACCACCATGGATATGGACTAAAACCTGATAAAAAGATCTCATTAGAAACTTTTCATTATTGGAGCTAAAACCTTGAAGGAAATTTAAAGAGATGGGCTGGATTATTCTCAAAGTCTTTTCTACTGTCAGTTTCTTGGATCTGTACAACAAAATGTATGTGCTAGATAGTTTTAACTTTACTGTTTTTTTAGAGTAGATTGTCAGAAATTTTTGCTGGATTAATTTTTATTTAGCTCACAGCATTAAAGTATCTTCTTTATTTTCTTTTTTTCATTATTGCTCTTTTGCAGATTTTCAGGAGTGCAATACATGTAAATGTAAGACATGTCATTCATGTAATATCCAAGACTTGAGCACTCGCTCGATGGGATAGTGTGAATTCTGCATGATACAAGTGGAACATTCTGATATTAAATAAAGGTTTGACTACTTGCTTCCTCTTGATTAACCTATGAAGCTGTTATCTTGTATTCCATTTTATTTAAAGACGTCAGCTAATTGTAAAATAACCAATGAAAAATGTTGGTAGTGGAATATTAGGCATCGGTATAATTGTCAAAGAAGAATATACACAAGATTCTTAATTGAAATCCTTAGATGATATCATCTGAAGTTTCGTTTGGCAGACTGTATTCTATAAAACATTGGCACTTGTGTTGGTCTAATTTTGTCTGACTGGATTCAGAATCTACCATGAAGTTGTCTATATTTGGCATACTCAGTCAGAACTGATTAATGTTGCTGATTTTTGCTGGGGGTAAATCATGATAGCAATGAAATTCTCTGTCTGACCTGAAATGCTACCAAGTTGTAATCATACGTGGCCATCATAGTATCTGTTTTTTTTTTTTTTTTTTGGTTCTCTAGATAAGAATTCTGGTGTACATGGGTCATGGGCTGAAATGATAGTTACTCACTGAAGTTCGTTTTGATGTTCTAAGCTGAGATGCAATCCACTAGCTAAATTCTTTCTATCATGATAAACTTTTTCGCATTCAATGTTTTGATTTTGACATGATTTGTCATTTGTTCTATTAAATGATTAATATCATTTTTGTCATTGCCTCAATAGGAACTAGATCGGTGCATGTATAGATTTTTTGAGGCACCGACTAAACCAAACTCAACAAGTGTACCATGATATAGAGTTGGATGGTATATCATTATCACTGATACTCACATGTGAAATCTATAGTTATCACCAGCAAATTCCAACTGAAGATTGTGAAATTCCCCAGCTCTGTCATGCATCATGGTATTTATAAATTAGAATGCAGAGACGCCGCAGTCTAGATCTAGATCGCTTGTAAGATTTTCGTTCTTGTTTTCACCCTACCGGTGACTGATGGGTTATAGTCAATTGCTATATTTTATTTTCATTTTTGGTAACATTATCTTGAGGTAATCACAATTCTTGAGAGCAAAAAAAAAAATCCCAAAGCTGTTATAAATAGTTAAAATTTATGAGATCTGTGGTTTATATATTACTTGCAATTTACATGGGCCTTTTAGCGATCCCTTATGGCGCTAAAAGTGAATTAAACTTCAGTAAAACCTCAAACAGAGTCAGAACTGCAATAATCTTCCTTAATCAGCTAGAGAAGCAATCTGGAAAAGAATTAGACTAAAGCCCAATTTGGGAATGTTTTCTGAATTGCTTTTGGGGTCAAAAGTGATTTCGAACCGGGCTTAGGTTGTTCGGTAAAATTCAAGGGAAGTGCTCTTGGTTACTTTTGGGTTTCCCAACAGCAGTTTTGAGAAGTTATTTTTTATAGCTTTTAGAAAACTGCTTCAAGCAGTAAAGAAAATTCAATAGATTATTGATATATATGGCAATAGATAAAAAAAAAAAAAGTAATAATGTTTTATGGTCAGTTTTTCTCTCACGAGTATACACTTTTAGCATATCTTGACATGTCACCACACTTTTGCCATGTGTATTATTATGATTGATGTTATGTTGTTGACATGACAAAAGTGTGGCGATGTGTATTAGTATGCGTTTACAGTTGTGTACTCATGAGAGAAAAATTGGTTTTATGGTCATAAAAAAATAAAATAAATTATTTATTGAGAGAAAACCAAAAATAGCCATCGAAAACATTAAACTTTCGTTTGTAACAACTTTTGAAAATTTAATAGTTAATAACCACTTTTTTTTAAAAAAAATTCGGTGTATGTTCAAAAATTACTAAAGTACCCCCAAACTTAGTTTATTTTTTAAAAACCTGGAAGCAAACTTGAAATCATGACTAAAATCTGGAACCAAATTTGAAATCATGACTAAAAACTTCAAATCTTGGCTAAAAGTATGAAATTTTGAAACTTGAAATCTTGACTAAATTGAAATGTTAAAACTTGAAATCTTAACTAAATTCAAATGTTGAAACTTGAAATGTTTCCCTTCTTCTTCTTCCTCAAATTAGGTTTGAGATTTTTTTTGTTTCTCTTTTTTTTGCAGACCACATCGCCGGTGGAGGGGGAGCTCCGACGGCATTGCTGGACGGCCGTGAAGCCTAGGCGAAGCACGACGACACTACCACTTGGTTTGTGAAGCCAAGCAATGCACGTCGGCTCTATCGTGAAGAGAGAAAGAGAGGTTCGAGGAGAAAGAGAGGTTCGGGGAGAGAGAGAGAGAGAAAGGAGGCAGACGATGATTTGCAGAGGTTTGGTTTTGATGGGGACGACGCCGACGATGATTTGTAGAGGTTTAATTTTGACAGCGATCATTTTCACGATTTGGTTTTGACAGGGAGAGAGAGGAGAGCAGAGAGAAAGAAAGAGAGAAAAAGAGAGAGAGTGTTTGGGGATGGTTTTTATATGAGTGCATTCAAGTAATTTCTCAAAAAAAGTGGTTATTAACAATTAAATTTTCGTTTGTGGTTACAGACAAAATTTTCATATTGTATGTGGTCATTTCCATCAATTTCCACTTATTTATTATATAACATGTTTATGGTCACATAAAAATAAAACAAATTATTTTTTTTTCAAAACATCTTCAATATTCATTTATGTTCTTTCTAGTAATTTTGGACAATCAAATACTTTTTACTTACAGTTTACCTAACACATTGAAATTGTTTTTGGTTCTTACAACACTTTTAAAAATCAGTTTACCAAACAATCATTTGATTCTTCTCACAGCAAATCCAAAAGCAATTCTTTTCTCCCCCCCCACCCCCCGTGCACAACAATGCCAAACAAAACCTAACTCAAAGACACACTTGACATTTTACTACATTGTTACAAACTAAAGAAACATCAAACTTTCTGATCAGCAGCCTAGTGTCCTACTCAAAACTAGATAAGGAAAATCCATAACCTAATCAAATATTCTGACCATATTTAAAGCGCTAGACTGATAAGAATGAATTTTGGAGAAAGAGAAGTGAAGAAGAAGAACAAAGGTTTGGAGAGTTTTGTTATTTTATCTGATACCTTTATTCAATTCAAAGTGTAACCTATATAGGCCACAAACGCTTACAAAGGATATTCCAAGATAATAGGGATTCCCATTAGTGGAACCGAATACTTGGAGAGCTATCAACAACTCCCTAACTTAACAACTAATTTATTAATTGACTATTTAAATTGCAATAAAACAAATAAATTAAATACAATGAAATATCTAGGCCATACTCCTAAGCTTGTCAACCTCTATGTGTGTAACTTCAAGGCTAAACCCAAGCAACACATGCAGTAGCAACTGGTTCATATCAATCCATCCCCCCCTAAGAAAGTCCTTGTCCTCAAGGCTGAATTTTGGATATGTTTTGGTGAAACGCTATAAGTTCTCCCACGTCGCATCTTCCATAGAAGCTCTTTTCCATTGGATCCGAATTTTCGTTTTCAGATGGTATTCCCCTTTTGTATAACCTTGCAGTCTAATATGAACTCAAGTTCATGCAGCACGGTTTCGTCTGTCGAGATATGAGGAAGTGTTACTACCTGGTTTCGACAACGGGTCCCCACTTTTTTTTGAGAAGCTGTCGTGAAAAACATTGTGTATCTGTGCCTCAGCTTGCAGGTCCAATTTGTAAGCCACCGACCTGATACGGGCAAGGATTTTGAAAGGCCCGAAAAATCGAGGTGCCAACTTTAACGAACTTCGGAAAGCCACTGATTTTTGGCTGTAAGGCTGTAAGGCTGTAGCCTCAAGAAAACGTAATCGCCTACCTCAAAGGTGACTTCTTGATGGTGCTGGTCCGCTTGAGCCTTCATGCGTACATGTGCATCCATCAAATTCCGCTTAAGCTTGCGAAGAATTTCCTCTCTTGTGCGCAGCAAGTCATCCACTACCTGTTCCTTTATAGTTCATGGAATGTAAGATAACATAAAGGAAGGAGGAACCCCATAAACTGCTTCGAAAGGAGACACTTTGGTAGAGGAATGGATGGCCGTATTGTACCTATATTCTACTCAAGAGAGCTATTCCATCCATTTTTTCGACTGGTCATAGGTGAAGCATCGTAAATATTGCTCAAGGGTGCAATTCACCACCTCGATTTGACCGTCGGTCTGTGGGTGATAGCTGGAGCTGAAACACAATGTCGTGCCATGTAATTTGAAAAGAGATCTCCAAGACGTACTAATGAATATTTTGTCCCTGACGATGGAGATTGGCATACCATGCAAACATACAACATTAGCTATGAAAGCTTTAGCTATTGTTATTACTGTGTAAAGGTGCTTTAGTTGCACAAAATGGGCATATTTTGAGAGTCGATCAACGATAACCATGCTCACATCGTGGTACTGTGAGGTTGGCAACCCTTCCACAAAATCCACGGATGTTTCAATCCAAATTCGTTGCGGAATCGGTAAAGGTTAAAGCAACCCGGCTGGATGAAAGATCTCACGCTTACATTGTTGGCACACATAACAATTCCAAATAAACTCCTTAAATGTGGTGCATATCCTAGGCTGTACAAAGCTGGAGGAGATATGGTTAAGGGTCTTAAGGTACCCAAAATGGCCACCGACTAAAAAAGAGTGTGCGTCAACCAATGCCGTTGGTAATAGTGACGAGGTGGGACTCAAGTGAATTTTCCCATTTTGCATCCAAACCCCATCCCTTTGAACACAACTTAAAGAATGGTTATTAGACAGAGTTGCATAGTAAGGATTTTGTAGTACCTCCTGTTGTAGGGACGACTACCACTCCGCAACCGACAATGATAATGCTTAAATTTGGAAGGCGGCAATGCACGAAAGAGCGTCAACTCTTTGGCTTTCCCGTCTCTTTCTGTACTGAATTGTATAGTCGAATCCCAAGATCTTCGGTAGCCATCTTGCTTGTGAAGGTATGGTAAGTCGCTGTTCTAAGAGATACTTCAAACTCCAATGGTCGGTTTTGATTATAAAAGGCTTACCAAAGAGGTATGGTCGCCACTTTCGCACGAACTTCACCACAGCCAACATTTCCTTGTCATAGGTTGAGAATAATTTTGCTTTCCCCTTCAAAGCTTCACTATAATAAGCTATTAGACAAAATGGCACCTAAACCCTCCTCACATGCGTCACACTCTACCACAAACCGCTAAGCAAAGTCGGGCAGCCACAACACTGGTAGTGATATGAGAGCACTCTTCAAATTGTTAAAGGCAATGAGAGACTCAGTCGACTAGCTAAAGCCATCTTTAGTTAGCAGCCTTGTCAATGGTGCTGCTATCACACCAAAACCACCCCTCACAAATTTACAGTAATACCCTGCTAATTCAAGGAACCCGCAGATACCTTTAGTCAATGTTGGCACCAGTCAATTTTGAACTGATTGTATCTTCGCCGGATCAACGACCACACCTTTGAAGGAAATCAGGTGACCTAAATAACCCACTTGTATCACCCTAAATTGACACTTGGAGAGTTTAACATATAAATGTTGGTAGGACAAAATTCGTAGCACTTGTCTCAGGTGCCAAAGATGATCATTTCAAGACCTGATGTACACCAAATTGTCATAAATAAATAAAAAAACCAAAATAAACTTCTGCAAATGTGGTCTAAAAATGTCGTTCATGAGGCTCTGAAAGGAGGCCGGGGCGTTTTTCAAATTGAATGACATCACAAGGAATTCATAGTGTCCATCGTGCATTCGAAAGATGGTTTTTGGTATGTCTTCTGGTTGGACTCTGATTTGGTGGTACCCAGAACGCAAATCTAGCTTTGAAAAAAATTTCATGCCATGTAACTCATTAAGCAGCTCGTCAATGACTGGTAGAGGTGGCTATGGTTTCGGTTAAACCGATGGTTTTTCCCGCAGTTTAACCGAAACCATACTTTCAAAAACCGTCCTAAAATCGAAACCGAAACCAAAACCGGCGATTTCAAAACCGGTTGGAAACCGGTTGAACAGGTTACAGTTTCGGTTTCGATTTGGGTACTTCCAAAAACCGCCAAAAACCGACGGTTTAAGGCTGTCTTATTACTTATTAAAAAAAAATATAAGAAAGATAGAGGTTTTCGCATTTCGATTTAGAATGTATCCTTGCAAATTCACGGAGGTAGGGTATGGAAGGATTTTTTAAGCCACTCACTTACATATCAAAGTGAAAGGGAGGGGGAGGGCCCATCCGACTTTTTTTGAATTCAAATTCTTGTGATCTATGTTGCCATCTTACTTGGATCACAAATGGATTCCGTTTTATTTTCGTATTATTTGAACTCGATTCAATTTATGAAAAAACATCTTATTCAGAGAAGAGTTTTGAAAATTCGAAACAAGAAGTCCATTTTATCAAAAATTAGACTCTTAAAAAAATTATACTCTGAAAGAGAGGTTGGTCAACCAATTAATGTGACTTGCGAGGTACAGCAATTATTAGGGAATAATCGAGTTAGAGCTGTAGCCATGAGTGCTACAGAGGGTCTAATGAGAGGAATTGAAGTGATTGACACGGGAGCTCCTCTAAGTGTTCCAGTTGGCGGAGCGACTCTAGGACGCATTTTCAACGTGCTTGGCGAGCCTGTTGATAATTTAGGTCCTGTAGATACTCGCACAACATCTCCTATTCATAAATCTGCGCCTGCCTTTATACAGTTAGATACAAAATTATCTATTTTTGAAACAGGAATTAAGGTAGTAGATCTTTTAGCCCCTTATCGTCGGGGAGGAAAAATCGGACTATTCGGGGGAGCTGGAGTGGGTAAAACAGTACTCATTATGGAATTGATCAACAACATTGCCAAAGCTCATGGGGGTGTTATCTAGAAATGAATGGGCTCTTGGCTCGACATACTTTGTTCTGTTCTACTAGAATTCTCGTTTTTTGTTAGGGTGTAGTGTAAATAGGACATGATGGAGCTTGAGTAGAAGGTATTTGTTCATTTCGCAGGGGCAAGGATCTAGGGAAAAACCGACGGTTTAACCGCGGTTAAACCGCCGGTTTTTTTATAAAAAAAAAATTAAAAAAAATCGACTAATCAGAAGCTGACACGTGACATTTTTTTTGATTTTTTTTTGAAAAAACGAAACCGAAACCGAACCCAAAACCGTCGGTTTTTAAACCGAAATCGAAACCGAAACTGTAAAACCGCCGGTTAGAAACCGTGTACCAAACCGATTTTTCGGTTACGGTTTCAGTTTTGGGTGGCCACGAAACCAAAACCGAAACCGAAACCGAAACCGAAACCGAACCGAAACCGAACCGTGGCCACCACTAATGACTGGTATTAGAAAATTTTCCTTTCTGTGATATCATTGACTGCCTAGTAGTCGACGCAAAAGCACCAAGATCTATATGACTTCTTGATTAGCAAGATTGGAGACGAAAATGGACTCCAACTTAGGCAAATAATTCCGCTTTTGAGGAATTCCTTGACTGGGTTTTCAATCTCATTTTTTTGATAATGTGGGAACTTGTACAGTCTTGCGTTAACTGGTGGATGGTTTGGAAGTAGCAAAATCCGATGATCGTGGTTGCACGCAGGAGGAAATTTGGTAGGCTCCTCAAACACCTGTGCGAATTTCGATAGCAATTGACCGAGTTCCGGCGGTAATTTGGTGGGTTGGATTGGAGCAACATGTGTAACCACATGAACAAAAAACCCCATACTTAACAAATGCAACAATTCTTTGTCACTTATGGGAGTGAGCTCAGAACGGTTCATTCCTCATAATACAAGAGTCTGGCCAGCCTATGTGAAGGTCATATTGAGCCTTTTGTAGTCTATTTCAATTGGACCCAAAGTCTCCAACCATTGCACCCCCAAAATTGCCTGATACGCTACCACAGGTAGAACGTAAAAATCAGCTCGTATTGTGAACCCTTGAATTGAGAGGGAGAGTCCTATACTATGGCCTGTGCATTTGATTATTTCTTTATTAACCTTACCACGGACCACTGGTAGTCCCAGTTTGGTAACATCAAACTGATCAATGAAATTGTGGGTACTACCTCCATCAATGAGCACTGTCAATTCTCGATTCCTTACCTTTCCGATCACCCGAAAAATTTACTGATGTGCTGTCCCTACCAAGGCATGGAACGAAATTTCTGGTTTGGCTTCGTCGTATGGCTCAATTTCCATGTCCACATCATCAATTTCATCACCCGGCAGCACATCTTCCATCATGAACAATTGTGGTCTTAAGCAGCGGTGTCCTGACATGTATTTCTCATCGCAATAAAAATATAGGACTTTTTCTCGTCTCTCCCTAGCTTCCTGTCCCGTGAGTAATCGAACAGGTCCAGGGAAATGTCTGGTTGCCATTGTTGTCCACTGAGAGGGAGAGGGTCCAAGAAGTCCTATCGTGGAACTCTGTTAGAGTCTGGTTTGTTGCGAGGTTGCTGTTGGTTGAAAAAAAGGTTCCCGGTTTCCCCTAGAGTTGATTTCATTCCAAAAATGAGATGAACCACACTATTGGTTTTAGATAATGTTTTCGGTTGCTTAACACATACATCCAATCAAATTTCATTTTTCAACCCTACAATGAAACAACCAACCAAAATTTTTTCCGGTAGATCATTTACCTTGTGTGATAATTTTTCTAATGCCTCTTGGTACGTATTAACTGTTGTCATTTGTCTGAGTCGTGACAAGGCTTCCGACGGATTGTCATAGCTAATTGGACCAAAACGATGGAGGACGGCTTTGGTAAATTCGGTCTAGCACAAATGACCCCTGTTTTTTGTATACCAATGATACCATTGAAGCGTAACACCTTCTAGGTGAAACGATGCTAACTGCACATGCTGCGCAGAGTCGATATTATTAAATTCGAATAACTGCTTGGCTTTGAAGATCCAACCCGTGGGATCCTCTCCTCCATAGGTTGAAAAATTCAACTTGAGTTTAGTGTGATTATGGTATAACGAGAGTGATTGTGGCGGAAGGCCTATTGTGGGAAGTTTCTCCATTCGCAAACGGATTAACTTCTCTTTCGGAGGCGTGGCTGGATTGTGGGATTCGTAATTCTTGCAGCTCGGCCATGACACCTTGTAAGGCATCACTGACCGACCAAAGTTGTGGTTTAATTCATCGAAGTTGGTATCGTGACAGGCAAGGGCTTCATTGACCTCATTATGAAATTTTGTGTTTGTTTTACTACGTGTATCCATGAACCATAATGGCTCTGATACCACTGATAAGAATGAATTTTGGAGAAGAGAAGAGAAGAAGAAGAACAAAGGTTTGGAGAGTTTTATTATTTTATCTGATACCTTTATTCAATTCAAAGTGTAACCTATATAGGCCACAAACGCTTACAAAGGATATTCCAAGATAAAAGGGATTCCACTAGTGGAGTCGAATACTTGGAGAGCTTTCAGCAACTCCCTAACTTAACAACTAATTTATTAATTGACTATTTTCAATTACAATGAAACAAATAACTTAAATACAATGAAATATCTAGGCCATAATCCTAAGCTTGTCAACCTTTACGTGTGTAACTTCAAGGTTGAACCCAAGCAACACATGCAGTAGCAACTAGTTCATATCATAGACTCAATCTATAGTTGGGTTCAACCCGGCAGACACGAACTCATTTATGCTCATTTTGACATGACACATTTAATGGGTCAATCCCTTTAAGCATGACATGGCACGTTTAATGAACAAGTTGAATCCATTTGACCTGTAAAATTCAAAACAAAAGAATTTTTTTTTTTTTTCTAGTATGATCGATACTAGTGAATCGGATAGAAAGAAAGGCAGATAAAGGTTGGGTTCAACAAGTTCAGATAAGGAATCTGAGGATAAGGGAAGTGGGTAATCGGAGTTGGCTTCACTAACTATGAGTAAAATTCTAATTATATCCCCTAATTATTTTAAAATTACAATTGTACCCTTTATAAATGGGTACATGTGGGCATGTCAATTCGTTAACAAAACCTGACACGACTCATAATAGATCCTAGGGTGATATCACTCTTGAACAATCTGGGTGCATTTGGTACGCGGGACGGGACGGGACAACTTTTTGTTGTCCCGCGTTTGGCGCGCTATTAGCCTGGGACGGGACAGGACGAGACAAGGTAGGACAAAAACCACAAAAACTTGTCCCACCTCAGACCCTCGACCAGACTTGTTCCATGCATGAGACAAGTGTCAAAAAGACCATTTTACCCTTAAAACTTCCAAAAATGACAAATCTATCCGATATAAATTTAAACCCAAGCCCTTTCCTTTTCTCACTCTTTACCGCTTGTCTTTCTCTCCCTTTTTTATCTCAACCAGTACTCTGTCTCTCTCCCTCTCAACTGTTGCTTGGCCATCGCTGAGGAGTCGCGATATCCCTCTCACTCTTTCCCTTTTCTTTCTCTCTCTCTCTCTCTCTCCGTTCGACCTTTTTCGATTCGAGCCGACCTGGTGGGTTTTCAATTTTGGATTTGGGGATTTCAATTTTGGGTTTTGAGTTTTCGATTTAGGGCTCTCGATTTTGGATTTTGGGATTTCAATTTTGTGTTCTCGATTTTGGATTTTGGGATTTTGATTTAGGGTCCCCGATTTAGGATTTTGATTTCTTTCACCAATTTTTAGACCAAGTATTAGTGTTTATCTGTGAAATTATTTGTACTTCTTTTGTGTTTTAGAATTGAAAGAGATTTGATTTTTTTTTATTTTGGTCTTTTTGTATTTCCTGGAAAAAATAAGTCTATATAACAGTTGTAACAGTGAATGATGATGATGAAGTGAGACCAAGTATTTCGAAGACCAAGATTTTGTGGGGTCCCATGAGGGAAATTCCCATCCCTACCCTCAAGGATGAACCTAGGATCTAGTCAACAAAGAACCTAGGAAACAATATGTCTTTGGATTGGATTTGAAGCTCTCGTATCTCTTAACTAGGTAGGGAATTAATTTTCCTAAAAGGACATGGCCATGCAAGCCGAATGGAATGAGCACAAAGGCTCTCTACCCTCTCTCGGTTTTTCTCTCTTAAGCTCTAGGGAAATCCCTCTCAATTCCGTACTTCATTCCCATTTTTAATCACACAGCAGTCTTCTATTTATAGGCAGCAGTAGGTGAGTAAAAAATATGAATTTAAAATATGAATTTAATCTTTGAGATAATTTAAGAATGAGTAATGCTACATTACCCAAATTTGGTGTCCAAATGATGTGGCAACACTCTGGGCTATTCATTTAAAACATACAAATATAATACAATTTAAATGAATGGTCTACGGTGTTGCCATATCATTTTGGGCACCAAATTTAGGCAATGTAGCATTACTTTTTAAGAATTATTATAAATTAGTTTGCAAGCCTGTACGATGTGCAGACATTGTAAAATATAACGCAATCATTATCGGATTTATGTTCTAAGATTTCATCATATTCTTCTATATTTTACGTTCAATCTCTAATTTTTGCATTTCAACCATAACTGTGACAATTTCTTATTCTTTAATTTCTAATTTATGGTATAAACTGGTTAATTTTGTGAGGGATAAAAAAAAACAAGGAAAAAAAACACATAATACAACTCATCTTTTATTAAATTATCGGTAATGATATAATAGATATAATCTTACGATTGGAATTAATAAATGTTAGAAACAAAAAGACAATAAAAAAAAAAATTGAGTAAAAATGTACAAACATTGTCAGTAATGCAACTTCCTATTTTGAATTGAATCGGATCAATGGTCTATTGGAATCTGACGAAATCAATCATTGATTCGTTATAAACATAAACCGAAGTATAACTTCCACAACCCAAGATGAATAATATTAGTAATTTACTGGACTTTCCTAATAGCAATGCAGCTTTTTATTTTTATTTTTTTAAAGGAAACAACATGTTAACGATGATTGGAAGCAGTAGTTTCTGGGTTACTTAGTATAAATGGAGGTCAAAAAGATTTGACTCCCATGGAAAAGATGATTCATGTAATCTTTGAACTTTGAAAATTCAATCAAATCCATCCCAACTGAAAGAGGCTCTTTTCATGCCACATATATACATATTTTTTTTCTTTTTTCTTTTCTGTTATTAATCTATTATTAATATTCATGCATATACATACAAACTTAGTATCCGACCACATATGTCCAATGCCTCTCTCTACAACATTTACATGAAGTTAATTTAATACGTAATTAACCAACCAAAAGATGAGATGAGGTTGGTTCGGTGGTAAACCCCTTACACCTGCACCATGGGGTTATGGGGTCGAGTTATTCCCCCTCCTTAAAAAACCCTGAATTTATGTAAAAATATAATACTTCAAAAATAAAAAAAATAAACACAACCAAAAGGAATAAATTATATATATAGGCACAATTTATAGAATATAAGTGTATAGTGTACTAGAAATATTGTTGTATGTTATCGTACGCGAGTAGTATGTGATCACATGTATATAATGTTATCGCATATAAGTTATATGTGATCACGACAAAATAAGACTTATATTTTAATATGGTCACATGTGAATTGATGTTGTTTGGGGAAAATTTAGTCAGCCTAGCACGTCAGCATAAAAAGCGGGAATCACAGAACCAAGTCTCCACATCAGCAAGTCATGCCAGTTTAGCTAGATGGACATGGTAACGGCAAGCTCAAAGATAAATATCAGGTCACCCATTTAGAACCAGTTCGCCAAGGTAATCCTAAGAGGCAAATTGATACCAACTCACTGTTGCATTATGAACACGAAATATCCCCAAAATCACCACAAATATGAGATTCTTTGCATCTTCTGTGAAATATAGGCCTATATCGAGGAAGACAATCACTACTAATCAAGCAGTTGATGAATCCAATAATAAACTCGAAAATCCAAAAGATAATCCATACAAGGAAAATAGATTCCCTAAAATACGGGCGAATCACAAAGATACCATTTCATCAAAGCCTTTACTTGTATGACAAAGATTAGGGCAACATTTTAGTTCCCGTATAAATACATGTAATGAGTAAGAGCAAGAGAGAGAAAGAGAGAGAGAGAGAGAGAGTCTCTGTAATTTGTAATCGTTTTTTACACATAGTGAACATTCTCTTTTCATTTCGTTACGACGACCGTGGCTTTTCCATCCCTTAGGGGTTTCCAAGTAAAAACTCTAGTGTTATATATATGTAAACAAAAGAACAAATTGAAATCTAAGAAGGAATGTTCTAGTCGATAGAAATGTTAAAGAGTACGTAATATTATGCAGTCTAGCACTGGTGGACTAGAATGTCACCTTGGTCGAGGCAGAGGCGGTGGCGGTAAAGGTGGGTAAGATAGCCGTTTCTTGGCAATTGTTGAAGTCTTGAAGATCCCTTTTCAAGTATCTCATCTTTTTGAGCCCCAACTAATCCATTATGCAACCCAGATTTAGCTCTTGTAGACTCTGTGTGTTACCATGGTCCATGCAACGTGGAGTTACCGGAGATGTGAGCTTGGTAGACTCTTATATTCTCTCACCGATGAACCCTGTAATGATGTGCCTCATATTTTTATCTGACTGCATGCTAATCATACTTCTAGCATGAAAGAAACACTGCCCCTTGGGCTGGCTGACTTCAATTATCTCAAAACTGTTTAAATAGCATGTTAGCTAGGAATTGAAGTGACTGCTGGCTTGTGCTACTAAATTAATTAATAGTCTCTTGAACTTCTATGATTTAAAAGAGAATATGATGAGTTTTGCAAAATATTTTCTACCCAAGCTAAATTATATATATATATATATATAGTTTTTTTTTTTTTTCCTTAGCACATACTAAAAAAAGAAACTTTTTTTACAATGTTTATGTTGCTTCGATGGAGTCAGAAAGGAGAGAATTATAGGACTTCTTGGTGAATGCTTAACAGTCTTTTATGGCTCTGTGGGTGATTGGTTCATTTATACACAAAATGTAGCCCCATTTCCATATCGTTTTGAGATCGTTCTCGGGTAAAATCTTGTGTTTAATGGCTTGTTTGAGGTTTTTGTTTAGCAGAGGTGTCTTAGTATTAAAAGAGAAGATTCAAAGGGTCAGTGTGCAAATATGAAGAGTTTGGAGCATTGGGCTAGAATGCCGCTTATCAAGTGCCACAGTCTGAGGAACCGTGGCACCCGAGCGACAAATATATCTCTGGCTTGCCGCGGTTCTACTGCTGCGGTTGGAACCAACCGCGGTAGTTCGTCATTACGTCAGTTGGGTGACTTTTTGCCCTATTTTGGCTCCTATATAAATATCGCTCTTTGGAATATTCAAAGGGACCAACTCTTTTCCCAAATTAGACCTAGACCATCATCTCTTCAATCTTTCGAAACCTACCAAGATTTTAAATTTCCCTAACATCCAAATACATAAATCCCTTCCTTACACCATAACCTCGATCATCTCATTATTTGGAACCAAAAGAGAGTTGACGAAGGAGCTTGGAAGAAGAAGAGCAAAGCAAAGGAGGAGCTACTCTACATAGTTTCTTCTATCATTTTTTCTTTTCCATGTTCTTTATATTAGCCCTGTATGAATTTCAATATATTCATTGTATGGCTAAACTTTGTGATATGAGCTAATCACTTAGTGCTAGGATTTGATGAAACCCCACCTATGACAATATATTTATATTAACCTTTGTTTATCCTTCATTGTGCTACTTGTAGTTTGTATGGATGTTTTAGTATGCTTAATGTTATATTAATAGATTGATCTCCTATTGATTGTTCTTTCAATGGTGGGTTATGTACCGACCGGAGATGCATACCACGTGATTGACAAAACGTCCTCTATGTATGTCTAGAAAAGTAGACCTACTTAGGCTAGCGTATAGGATTCGTTAGTGTGCCAATGTCCTTAATGAACCCATTCATATATTCCGAGTAATCGAGAGATAAGCTTGGGTATGATTTTGGGTGTAACCTATTTTACTCGACCGAGATTGTAGGTTAATATTAGGGTGCATGAATCTATGAGTTACATAAGCATAATTTTGGGTGTTCAATTGAGTTTAGAACGGAAGTCAATTCAGGGTGGGGTGTAGTCAAGTCCTATTATATTTCTCTCCATAATCACATTCAAATTTATTTTGTGTCATTTATCTATTGCTTTAGCATAAAACCTTTTATAAATCTAGTTTAGTTAGTTTAAAATGAAAACGTTTCAATATGATTGTTTGAATAGCACTTAGACTAATCAATTTTGGTAATCGGTCACTCAATCCTTATGGGAACGAACTTCACTTATCATTGTGCTACTCTCCGACCTTGTCCTATTGCGAGTGTCACTTGAGAGCTAGTCAATTTTTGGCACCGCTGCCGGGGATTGAGCGGATGATTGATATCGATACTAGTTAGTTTATTGCTAATTTGAACCTTTTAATTTAGTTTGTATTTTTTTTTTCTCTTGACAGATACTATTGCTCTTGCATGCACCTACGTAATAATAGTTAATAATTAAATAACAAATGAAAGTAAATTAAAAAAAAAAAAAAAAACTAGACAATACCTTAGAGTTAGCTAGAGCCTTAGAATATATAGAGACTAGAGAGTGGAAGGTATATAATATATAATGTATAGTGTATAGTATATTAGTATAATAGTATATACTATATACTATATACTATATACTATATAATATATTAAATAAATAAAATAAATTATAAAATAGTTGAAAAAGTGAGTGAGAGATGTTGAAGATGGTAGAGAATAGAGAGAATAAGAGAGTAGAGAATTAGAGAAAATGTAGAGAATGAGGTGAGGGTGATGGGAGTATTTATAGGAAAATGTTAGGTTATGGTATAATTGGAAAAAATTGTAAAAGATTTAAAAATATATAATTTTTAAAAGTTTTGGATTTTTTTACCACTCCCTCCCCCCCTAACGGTCACCTGGTTAATTACAAAAGCCACCTCTCAATTCAAATTTTAAAAAAAAAAAAATATCAAAATTTGATTGCCGGTCTGTTTAGGCTTGCCAAAAATCAATTTTGCAATTTTGTTTGGGCCCACAGGCTTGGCGGGCCATGCCGGGGTGGCCTGCAAGTTGCGCCACTTGGGCCCAGCACGGCACACCAGCTTAACAAGCTTGGGCTTGGCCTATTAAGCTGGCGGGGTGGGCCAGCCCAGGCCCGCGATCGAAACAGGCTAGGTCGGGCGGCCCGCCAAGGCCTGGCCCATTTGACCATCACTAGTTTGAACTTTGAATTGTTTAATCTAAAAGTTGGAAGAAAATGAAGTTAAACTAAATTGTCTAATAAAAAGATTGGAATAAAATCAAGGGAATATTATATGTTAAACGATCATAAAACTATAAAAGTACATATTTTTAAAATTATGTTAAAAATTCCAATATTTTTTTTTTCAAAAAAACAAAAAACAAAAAAACAAGTGCAATATTTTGTATCCAATTGTATAACATATTCGAAATTTAAATACGTTGTCAAATATGATTGTACTTTTTATTATTATCTTTTGATTTTAGGTTAGGATAGGTAATTAAAATAAGCTTATATCGTCTAAATTCATTTTTAGATTAATTTAAAAATCATTTTAGATTTTTATAAAGTAATGATCTATGTTTTTTCTAAACAAACAATTAAAAATAAACCATTTCCGGATTTTTTCAAAGCAATTAGCTATATTTTTCTAAATAATAAAAAGATTACTATATATATATATATATATGAGCCCTCTATCACATCCAATTATCATTGTCAGAATACGAGTGCCATTAATAGCTCTAATGTAATTCTAAAATAATAAAAAATAAATGAGAATAATAATAATAATAATAATAATAATAATAATAAATAATTTTATCACTTACTTTAAAGTAAGGATAAAACCTTGTACTTTCACACTTATTCTTTCTAGCATCGTGGATACGGTATGGCCTTCATATATACTACAATTGTGTTTAATGCTTTCAAAATCATATTGAAACTTTGACTAGTATTGAACTGTGACCGACTTAATGCTTTATGAAGTAAGCAATATCGAGAATTTTGACCGATATAGACTAAAAATGTTTCAAGCATCTCTTCAACACAAATAAACAATGTTTTTTCTTTAATGATGTTGCATAATTTTAGAAACAAATCAGGATACTTTCTATAAATTTGTCAAAAGTATGTCGGTTCCTCATTTAAGATTTTTTTTATGTAATCATATCTACTTATAGTATCGATCACCTAGTTAGGGGATGTTGGATACGTTTGCAACACATAATAAATATAAGCTCATTTAGCAAATAGAGAATAGCTTGAATTGCCATCGATAAACACTTAGTAGTTCCATATAATAATTAAGATGTATAAGAATTACAGAATTATTGACTACGACCCCAATGAAATTGTTTTCCCCTAAATCGGCCCTAACCTCGATAATTTATACCCGACCTTGGGTTCAAGGTCGAGGCATTTTTAAGAAGAATAATTGAAGAGAGATGTTGTTGACAACTCACTAAATATCTTTCTACACTTCATTTAATTTTTTATTTTTTATTATATAACAATTTTATTCTAATTAAAATTACTAAAAAGTATTAAGAAATTCTAAATACACTACATAATAATTTTGCTAGACTCCAACGTAATTTTTTTTTTTTTTAATCTTTAATTTCAAAGTGATGGGAATGATCTTAAAAAAATATATAAAGATTTTTTTTTTTTTGTTGACTTTTATAATTTTTTAGGGGTGGACCCAGGAACCCGGGTTAAGTTATATGTATAAAAAAAATAATAATAAAATAAAATTGAACACACTAATATTATAACACCAATTCCTTAATTATCGATAGGTTAAATTTAACTATTTTTATTTAGTCAATATATTTTCATGCTTAATTTTTTTTTATTTTTTTTTATTTTTTAAGTATTACAATAATTCGGGATTTTAGGAGAGGGGAGTACACATAAATCCACAACCTCATAGTGTAGGTGTAAGGAGGGCAAACAACTTGGTCAACCTCATATTGTCTAATCTAATGCTTAATTTAATTAATGACTTACAAACTCTTACATTGAATTGTTTAGTCTAAATATATATATGTGTATATATATATATATCATGTTTATAAATGGATTCTATAGACAAGATGAAGTTGTCCAATGGTTTGCCTGTCACTTGTGTACATGAGATCGTGGGTTCGAGAACAAAATGAGGTGAATATAAATTATATAATCAAACGACCAAAATAAAATCAATGAAATATTATATGCATATAAAACAAGTATAAAATAATACTTTTATCAAATGTAATTGATTATTTGTAATTTTTATTATTGTCTTTTGATTTTAAGTTAGAATAAACTAATGAAATAAATTATATTATCAAAAACCATTTTCAGATTTTTATAAAAATTATCTCCAAATTTTTTTTCTAAAAAAAGGATAATTATCTACAATCTTATAGGTAAAAGAATAAAGATTAATATATATATTATATATAAATCATATATATATAATTTTTTTTTAGAGACGGGCTAGCCCTCTCAACAGTCTACCACTATTTATAAGTCGGCCACTATTCATAAGGTAAAATGGATAATATTAGAACTTTTAAAAATCTAAGTTTTTAAAATAAAGTATATTTGAAAAATAGTGTAAAAAGAAAAAAACTTAAATTATAATTAAATTTTTAATAGTAATAAAAATGTGTCCGTAACAGAAATATAGAAATACAGAAACAAGTTAGTTGAAAAGCTGTCATATTTAAATTTGGGAAGACAAAGTCTAGAAAACTATAAATAGTCAAATCCAATTGAAATCAATCAAATCCGATTCAAACTTATTAACGAAGAAAAAGTTAAAAGATATATTTTCACCGTATTTCCATTTGTAACTCTTTATCCTACGTACGCGTATGAACGCAGCTATTAACGCGTTTTTTTAACACGTATTCCTTCCAATAGTCAGATGACACGTGTTACAAATTTCAATTTTAATTACCATGCATGCATGCATACACGTCTGTTTCCTACTCAAAAACTGACAATTTGGCCATAACTCCTTAAACCTTCATGGCTTCATTGGTTCGTGTAATGACAAATCTAATTATTAATTCTGATAAAAAAAATACGTGTTTTACAGATTATATCCAGGAAACTTCCTATCTAAGGCAATTTAATTATGCCTTTTATATGTAAACATATTTACTTCCATTAATGGCTCATTCTCTTCTCCTTTAAATACCCAATAAATATATGAATTCTTTTTATACAAAATTTCAATTCATATTTGTTTTGCTATCTCTCAAGCAATGACGGTTCATGATATTCTCAAGGACGTTCCAGATGACTTGCCAAACACTTTTTCAAGTGACTTAGAGAGCCCTCTGTGTGTACCACAAGACCGGATTGAAGATATTGAATTGTACTCTATGTTTTTAGATGGTTTCGATTTGTATCCGGACCATGAAATTGATGTCAAAGTCAAAGTTGAGGAGGAAGAAGAAGCACGGCCAGTGCAGTCATTCAGAAAACGGGTGGCGCCATTAGAGGGGTGCGATGGTTTCTCCAAAAAGAGACAGCGAAGTAAGAGGGAGGTCAAGGCACAGCGGCGTGCATGGTCCATCAATGATGTGTGTTTCACTGTGAAGAGCGAAAAGTCAGATGATGCGAGTGCCAGGAAGTGCAGCCACTGTGAAACAACAGAAACACCACAGTGGAGAACGGGTCCGAATGGGCCTAAAACGCTTTGTAACGCCTGTGGCGTTCGATACAAGTCAGGCAGATTGTTCCCGGAATATCGGCCTGCTGCTAGCCCGACTTTTGATTGTCGCAGGCATTCCAATTTTCACAGAAAGATAATGAAGAAGAGGAGCGGGATTATATACTAGCATGTATTGTGGTGTTTCAACCTTAGTTTAGATATTCATTATTCAATAGGAGTACAGATTTTGAAGAATTATAGAGAATAAATTTCTTTTTTATTGCTTTATATTAATTAGAATTTTTTTTTTTTTTTTTTTGAGACTTATTTGGAAAATTAAATTCATTCATTCTTAATAATTTGAGAGCTTCTTTTGATAATCCAATTTTTTCTTTTTACACTTCTTTTCTAAAAATATTTCATTCTCAAAATTAAAAAAAAAATAAAAAAATAATAAAATTCTAAAGACACATCATTTTGTTCCAAGATTATCCTTTTTATCTTTCGTCACTTCTATTCTAAAAAGAGAAATTCTCTCTCCTAAATCAATAGATTAAATATTACATATTAAACAATCTTTTCTAAATTTTTACTTACCATATTAAACTCTCTCGCTTCCAATATATATCTCTAATTTTCTATCTCTATTATTTCTCAAGCAAGACTAACAGTTAAAAATAAAAAAAAATTACAAATAAACTTAATTTTTAGGAACCGTATATATGTATATATTAAAAAATAAAAATAAGAACTCAACTCAAAAAATAAGTACTTTGTTTGTTTTTTTTTTTTTTTTTTTTTAAAATCGAAATATGAAAAATGTTTTTTGTTATTTTTGTAGGTATGTGGTTACCTAGAGAACTTTAATTATTTCATTAGTCTTAGAAATTCTGAATTTAATCAAATCTAGTTACAATAAATCAAGTTTCATATATCTTTTTTTTAAAAAAAATTGACTTTTTAATATATATATATATATATTACTGTTAGTAAAAACCAAAATGCTTAAAAAAAAAAAAAATTGAAATGTAAATAGATAATTTGTGGATTGTAAAGAGAAGCTCTATTTTGATTGTTTTCATTTTGCAGACAAAAATGCTCTTGAATGAGTTTTATCATTCAAAATTTAAATTGGCAGAAAGGGAGTGAGAGAGAGTAGATATTCAACAAAGGACTTTTAAGGGGGTAAACTATATCGGATTTACACCCATAATGTATCGTTACTTTGAATCATGCTGGCGAGCAGAACGAGAAATTTTAGAGAGAGAGAGACTAGGGACAGACATGTGTAGGGGCTAGGGTGGGCTCAAGCCCACCTTGGCCCCCTTAAAAAAAATTTAAGTTAATTAAATAATTAATTTTAATTCCTAATCAGAGTAAAAAAATAATCTTTCTTTCATTTTTCTTCTTTCTATAATAACAATTATTTCTCTTCATTCTTCAAACTTGGTTCAATCTATTTATCAACATGAATATTTAGATATGTTTGAGTGAATATTATGACTTTAAATATTTTATTTTTTTTTTATTTTAAAAAATATTTTATTTTGTTCTGAAACTTTAGAGTTATTGTTAAATATAGATAATGAAATTTTAGGAGTAATCCAATTATTATTTAATCTAATTTTAAATTTACAAAGTAACGATATTTTTAAATTAATTTCATTAAATTTGTCATAACACTGTATTAGTATATTTAGAATGAATCAAAATAATATAAGAATATTGTATAATTTAATTAGTATTCCTATTTGTGTTTCATGTTTCTCTTATAATTTAGTTTGATTTTTTAAAAATAACATAAAATTTTGTAAAGTATTTATTTAGAATATAGATTTTATGGGGACGTCTCACTATGTCTTCCTGATTAGGTGATGTCAATTTTTGGTAAAAAAAAAAAAATGTCTAACCTACTGTAGTCTTCAATCCTAGTTACGTCCTTGAGAGAGACAATAGAAAGAGAAAAAGGAGAAGAGAGAGAAACTGATGGAGGGAGGCAAGAGCAAAGATATTTTTTTTGGGGATTTAAGTTATTAAAAATGATGAAAGATAGGGGAAAATTAAAGTAATTAAAGCTGATGAGTGATTAAATGCCACTAAAGATAAGTGTGCCATAGCAGAATCGGCCTATTCGGCATTGGAGAGGCCGGTTCTACTCAAGCGAAGGAGGAGGAAGCCTCGTCCATTTTCGCAACTAGATTAGTGAAATATCGCGATTTCATTCGCGAGAATTGAGGAGGCCTTTCGTCTCCTCTACTACAAGAGGATAACTAGCTTCTTCTAGCATCGTCGATCATTTTCTCCTCTGGTCATTATCTCTAGCGGTGGCTATAAATGTAATCTCACCAATTTTCAAATTATTTAATAAAAAATTCAAAATAAAAACTTTCAAATGTAATCCCGTCTAGCCTCTTTTTTTCTTAAATTCCCAGTATGAAACCCTAACAAAAAATCAGAGCTTCATCACTACTGAAATTTTCATCACAGCAGATGCCAGTCAATACATTCTTCATCATCACAGGGCTTGCAAAAGCTAACAGGGCTTCCACGTTTCAATCATTCAAGGTCCATGTGTGACTATGTATTTCATTATATATTGAAGCTTAGTAGTAGTTTGGTTGCATTATACTAGCTATAAGATGGTATATGTAATTTTCTCAAGTTTGTTTTAAAAAATTATATATTATAATATTATGAATTTGATACGACCACTTCTCTGATGGTCTACAATTGTTATCTGCTGGTCTACAATTGTTGCATGCGTGAGGTCAGTTGGGTGGGTGCTGCCAGATGCACAAGACCAAGTCAAGAAGTTGTTATCAGTGTTGAGTTGCTTTGATTGAGTCAAATTAATAAATTAGTTATTCATTTTATAGTGGCTGAAAGACCTCTATATCTTCAGCTCCACTACGCATATATCCTTGTTATTTTGGGATTCTCTTTTGTAATCGTTATTGGCCTATAAATGGTCTCTTTTGCATTGAATAAACATGATCAGAAATTAAGCAAAACACTCCCAAAAAACCCCTGTTCTTCTTCTATCTACTTCTCTCCTAAATTCTTCTTACCAAGTGGTATCAGAGCCATTCGGATCTATGGAAACACGTGGGAAATCCCATGCCGAGTTCCGCACCGAAGTCCAGGAGATTCTTGCCACACATGAATCCCGTTGGGCCACTAATGAGTCCAGGATTGAGCAGATTCTTCTTGAGTTGCAGGCCTTGCGGCTGCAGCAGAACCAAACTCCTTCAGAAATCAGACCCGCATCCGAAAGGGATGTTAACCCATTCTCGGCAGGAGAGGCCTCTCACAGTGGTCCACCCGCCCCGACTTCCACCAACAATGACCGGAATCACAATCACCTAAAGCTGAATTTCCCAACCTTCGCAGAGGGTGATCCAACTGGGTGGATTTTTAAGGCAGAACAGTATTTCGACTTCAAGGGAATCGATCCCCAAAATAAGGTTCAGTTGGCCTCTTATCACTTAGAAAAGGTGGCGCTTCAGTGGTATCGATGGTTCACCAAATTCAGTGGACTGATGAGTTGGGCAGAATTCACCAAGGCCCTCCTAAACCGCTTTGGTCCAACCGATTTCGATGATCCGTCAGAGGCTTTATCGCGACTCAAACAAACCACAACAGTAGACGCATACCAAGAGGCATTCGAGAAGCTATCGCACAAGATTGATGATTTACCTGAGAATTTCTTGGTTGGCAATTTCGTATCTGGGTTGAAGGATGACATCCGGTTGGACGTGCGTGTCAAGCAACCAAGGACTTTATCCGAAGCCATCAGCGTTGCTCATCTTATTGAGGAGCGCAATCTTCTTCAGAGGAGACCAATGGCTTCCTTCCGGTCCCCCATATCAGCAGCAGTTGCAAGGTCACAGCCGCAACAAAATACGGGACTTTTAGGACCTCCTCCAACACAAGTTTTGAATCAGGTGACAGGTAAATATCCAACACCCATCCGCAGACTCACTGGCCCAGAAGCAAGAGACAGACGCGAGAGAGGTCTCTGTTTTTACTGTGACGAGAAATACATTCCGGGGCACTGTTGCGCTCGTCCTCAACTGTTCATGATGGTGGACACGTTACCAGGGGAGGAGATTGAAGATAAGGAAATGGAAATTGAGGTTTCCCTCCATGAAGCCTCACCCGAAATTTCTTTTCATGCTCTAGCTGGAACGGCACACCCACAGACATTTCGCGTCACCGGTCGGGTAGGAAACAAGGATTTAACTGTGCTAATTGACAGTGGTAGTACACACAATTTCATTGATCAGACAGTGGTGAACAAGTTAGGATTACAGGTAATTCGCGACAAAATATTTCAGGTGACAGTTGATAACAAGGAAACTATCGAATGTACAGCGCGATGCTTGGGGCTATCTCTTCTTATCCAAGGATTAACAGTTCGAGCTGATTTCTATGTCCTTCCAGTGGCGGCTTGTCAGGCTGTTTAGGGTGTTCAGTGGCTGGAGACCTTGGGCCCCATCGAGATGGATTACAAGAGGCTTAGCATGTCCTTCACTCTATCTGGCCGAACCTATACCTTGCAAGGGATGCACGGTTCGGAGTTGTCACCAATGAGTAACAAAGAACTATCACAATTAACAGGTAATGGTTTTTTTCTTCACATGAGTACTGCTGCGCCGACACCTGCACCACCAAGTGAGCAGATTCCAACAGACCTTCTTTCCATTTTGACGGAATTTTCCAACATTTTTGAGGAACCCACTAAGTTGCCACCGACGCGCCATCATGATCATAGGATTCCCTTACTGCTGAGTCAGCCTCCGGTAAGCACTAGACCCTACAGGTACCCACATTACCAAAAAAATGAGATAGAAAAATTGGTCCGCGAATTCCTCAAGACCGGGATCATCCGACCGAGCCACAGTCCCTTCTCTTCGCCAGTCTTATTAATTAAGAAATCAGACGGATCGTGGCGTTTTTGTGTTGATTATCGTGCCTTGAATGACATTACCGTAAAGGACAAGTTTCCAATTCCTGTCATTGACGAATTGCTCGATGAGCTACATGGAGCGAAATATTTTTCGAAACTTGATTTACGCTCTAGGTATCATCAAATTCGGGTACAAGACGAGGACATCCATAAGACAGCATTCCGAACTCATGACGGGCACTACGAGTTCCTAGTGATGCCGTTTGGGTTGACGAATGCACCGGCCACCTTCCAAAACCTTATGAACGACATCTTCCGCCCATTTTTGAGAAGGTTTGTCTTGGTTTTTTTTGATGACATTCTAATATACAGCAGGTCATGGCAGGAACATATACATCACATTAGACAAGTTCTACAGCTCTTGTTGGACCACAAATTATTTGTCAAAAAATCAAAATGCCAATTTGGGGTACTTCTAGTGGATTACTTAGGCCATCAGATATCTTTGGAAGGAGTAGCAGTGGACCCAAATAAAATTCTATCAGTACAACAATGGCCGGTACCTAATTCTGCTAAGGGGGTTCGTGGCTTCCTGGGTCTTGCAGGGTACTATAGGAAATTCGTCCGCGGATTCGGCGCCATAGCTGCTCCCTTGACCCGCCTCTTGACAAAAGAAGGGTTCAAGTGGACACCTGAAGCTCAGTCGGCTTTTGAAGAATTAAAGGCCGCGCTCACCTCTCCTCCGGTCTTGCGTCTCCCGGATTTTTCCCTACCTTTTGTTATTGAATGCGACGCGAGTGGGGCAGGTTTAGGGGCCATTCTGACCCAAGAGGAGCAACCGATCGCCTACTTCAGCGAGGCCCTAAAAGGTACTGCGAAAACGTTGTCAACTTATGACAAAGAGATGTTGGCAGTTGTGAAGGCAGTGCGTAAATGGCGTCCGTATCTTCTGGGGAAACCATTTATTATCAAAACTGATCATAAAAGTTTGAAGTTTCTCCTTGAGCAACGTATAACCACCCCGACTCAAGCCCGCTGGCTGCCCAAGATTATGGGGTATGATTACTCAATCTAGTATAAACGAGGAAAAGATAATCAGGGCGCCGATGCTCTTTCCCGAATCACCACCTTTCAATTCCATGCCATGACACTACCTGTGGCCAAGTGGTTGACAGAATTGCAGCAAGAGGTAATCACTGATCCCTACTACTCCACCTTATCTCGCCCTAGTTGTCATACATTTGTGAAACGAAATGGAATTTGGATGAACAATGGTAAGATACAATTGAGTCCCAGTTCTTCTCTCTTGCCGGCAGTATTAAAGGAAGCCCACTCTTCACCTGCGGGTGGTCATTTTGGGTTCCTCAAAACGCTTAGTCGCGTGTCTTCAAGTTTCGTGTGGCCGGGGCTTCGTAAATTTGTGAAGGAATTTATCAAATACTGTGAGGTATGCCAAATATGTAAGTATGAGACCCTCAAACCAGCAGGGTTGCTCCAGCCGCTGCACATTCCGCAACGAATTTGGACGGAAATTTCGATGGACTTCGTCGAAGGGTTACCTACTTCGCAGGGTCACGATGTGGTGATGGTAGTTGTTGACCGGCTGTCCAAGTATGCCCATTTTGTTCCCTTAAAGCATCCTTACACAGCGGTAATAGTGGCTAAGGCATTCATCAGTCACATTGTACGCTTGCACGGAATGCCGCTGTCCATCGTTAGAGATCGGGATAGAATTTTCCTCAGCTCCTTTTGGAAGTCTCTTTTCAAATTACATGGTACATCTCTTTGTTTCAGTTCAAGTTATCACCCGCAATCGGATGGCCAAACCGAAGTCGTTAATCGCGTCCTTGAACAGTATTTGCGTTGTTATACATATGACCAACCAAAGAAATGGATGGAATGGCTTCCATGGGCGGAGTACGGGTACAATACAGCCACCCATTCCTCCACCAAGATGTCCCCGTTTGAGGCTGTTTACGGTATCCCTCCTCCCTCAATGCTTTCTTATATTCCGGGAACGACCAAAGTCCAAGCTGTGGATGACCTCTTGCGGTCCAGAGACTCCATCCTGCGTGAACTGAAACACAATTTGGTTGCAGCTCAGGTTCGAATGAAACGTAATTCAGACCTTCATCATAGGGATGTATCATTTGAGGTTGATGATTTTGTGTATTTACGGTTGCAGCCGTATAGACAGAAATCAATTGCTTTCTGGAGTTCTTTAAAGTTGTCTCCTCGATTCTTTGGACCCTTTAAAATTCTTGCTCGTATTGGGTCGGTGGCCTATAAATTAGAACTTCCAGCAGATGCACAAATTCACAATGTGTTTCATGTTAGTATGCTTAAGAAGAAATGGGGTCCTATGGAAGCTACTGTTCCGAGTCTTCCTCCAGTTTATGATGACGCAACCGTTCTACCAGAACCTGGTATTGTCTTGGACCGCCGTGTTGTTCAAAAAGGTAAGTACCGTCCCAAGACGGAAATATTGGTACAGTGGAAGGGGGCTCCAAGAGAGGATGCGACTTGGGAGAATTTGTGGCGATTCTCTAAGACCTATCCGAAATTTAACCTTGAGGACAAGGTCTCTCGTAGTGGGGGGGAATGATACGACCACTTTTCTGATGGTCTACAATTGTTATCTGCTGGTCTACAATTGTTGCATGCGTGAGGTCAGTTGGGTGGGTGCTGCCAGATGCACAAGACCAAGTCAAGAAGTTGTTATCAGTGTTGAGTTGCTTTGATTGAGTCAAATTAATAAATTAGTTATTCATTTTATAGTGGCTGAAAGACCTCTATATCTTCAGCTCCACTACGCATATATCCCTGTTATTTTGGGATTCTCTTTTGTAATCGTTATTGGCCAATAAATGGTCTCTTTTGCATTGAATAAACATGATCAGAAATTAAGCAAAAAACTCCCAAAAAACCCCTGTTCTTCTTCTATCTACTTCTCTCCTAAATTCTTCTTACCAAGGATTGCGCTCCTCAATAAGATGAGCAACGCTGATGGCTTCGGATAAAGTCCTTGGTTGCTTGACACGCACGTCCAACCGGATGAAAGATACGAGCACGATTTGATGGACCCAAAAATAGAAACCTGGTTTGCTTCGAGGGAAACCAGAACCTCCCAAAAGTCATAAAAGACTAACACATCATACTTAAAAATTCATTCATACATTTTATTGAAAACAAGTCTCTATTTATATAGATTACAAACTAAAGAAATAATAGAAATCTTATCTAAACAAATCCTATATAATCTTATTTAAAATAAGATATTATCATCCTATTTGAATTTAAAACAAAAACAAACATTTTAAATTTAAAATAAGCAAAATCGTAACATTCCATCACGCTTCCGTGCCAACGTCCTCGTTGGTCAACATATCGACACTGACCCGTCACCCAACTATCAGTATTCAATGTGATAATATTATGCTCATACATAATACTAACACATCTTAATCTAGCCTATAAATTGCCGACCGAATTCATGCTCCAAACAGTGGAATAGTAGTTCAACACGAACCTAACGGAAGTATTTCATAACCGGCTCTGATACCAAAAGATACGAGCACGATTTGATGGACCCAAAAATAGAAACCTGGTTTGCTTCGAGGGAAACCAGAACCTCCCAAAAGTCATAAAAGACTAACACATCATACTTAAAAATTCATTCATACATTTTATTGAAAACAAGTCTCTATTTATATAGATTACAAACTAAAGAAATAATAGAAATCTTATCTAAACAAATCCTATATAATCTTATTTAAAATAAGATATTATCATCCTATTTGAACTTAAAACAAAAACAAACATTTTAAATTTAAAATAAGCAAAATCGTATCAGTGTTGAGTTGCTTTGATTGAGTCAAATTAATAAATTAGTTATTCATTTTATAGTGGCTGAAAGACCTCCATATCTTCAGCTCCACTACGCATATATCCCTGTTATTTTGGGATTCTCTTTTGTAATCGTTATTGGCCTGTAAATGGTCTCTTTTGCATTGAATAAACATGATCAGAAATTAATCAAAACACTCCCAAAAAACCCCTGTTCTTCTTCTATCTACTTCTCCCCTAAATTCTTCTTACCAGAATTCCACCGCCGTTTGGCTTGATAGGTATCAAGTGGTATATAACTATATATTACTTAGCCTAAGCAATTTACTAAATTGAGTGCAAGGGGTGCAAGTTAATGGTGTCGGTTTTGCTTACTATATATGTACACACACGTGCTCTCTCTCTTTTATATAAAAGAAGGTTCTCAATATCAATGAAACAGATATATAATTCTCCCAACTCCCATCTCTCTTTGTTATTTATTTCATAGGCAGGGGCGGAGATATTAAGAAGTTGGCTTGGGCTTCAGCCCAGGCTAGCTTTTTCTGAAAATGAAAAAAAAAAAATGAAAAAGTTTAATTTGTTTTTAAACAGTAAAATTATAAATGTAAGACAAAACAAAAATTAACATTTCTTGATAGTTGATAAGTCATAAAAGTAGTCTATTTTATAATTTAATTTAATTGAGATAATCTCAATAGATTGATTAGGGTAATATATTCAATATGTTTATTGACACTTAAGTATATTAAAGTTTTCATTTCCTCTTCATTCTTCGTTTATTCTATAAATAAAATAAACAAATTTTGAACCTTTCTTCTTTTGTTAAAATCTGAACAAGTACGTATTTAGTTTATTTGACTAACTATTTGTTTTTCTTTGTTTTGTAGTGAATCGTTTTAAATGTTTTTAGGGCCAATATTATTTTATCTTTATTATTTAGTTACATACTTTAAATTGGAAAATTTGTATTATAAGTTTTGTTTAAAAAAACTTTGTATTATCACTCAGTATGATTTAGGTAGGAAATTACATTCATATATATATATATATATATATATATATATTCAGCATGACACTATCCCAAGTTCAAGTCATCGCACCGTTTGTGGTATACCAAAAAAAAAAAAAATTATACTTAATTTAGCCCACTCGGACAATAAGTCCTGGCTTCGCTCCTGTTCATAGGTTAATATTCTCTCAACTTTCATCTCTCTTTCTTTGTTATCTATTATTTATTCACAACATGTTATCATTATGATCATATATAAGTAAAACATACCACCGGATGAGTGATTTACTTACAGCTCGATATTCGTGTATATAAGTAAAGGGGATCTCCAAAAGAGTAATTTAAATATATTTTTATTCATGAGATATCAAGACATCCCCCAGAAGTAGATGCTTGTAAATGATAAGAGAAAAAAGTTTACAAATAAACATACTGAAAAAGTTATCATTTTTGATGAGATATAAAATGGCATTACACATAATGCTCATAAAATTCACAGAAGGAAAGATATATGTTTTGCCGAAAGTGAAAGATCAAAAATTTATCTTCCTGAAGGTTAATACCGACTGGATCTGATTAAAGGCTCTAGAAGAGCTACAATCTTATTATCAAATTGTATTAAATTGTGTATCAATAATGCTTTATATTATGCAAGTAGAACATAAAGAAATCTGTTTAGTTTAAATGCATATAACATTATTAATGTCATATTAAGACTATGAATAATAAGAATGTTGAATATCTGTGCATGAATTTGGGCCAGAAGCTCATTATTGAGAAACTGCATACTTTCTCATCTATATTATATTACACAGTTATAAAAGTGTAAATGTTTATGTAGTTCTGAAATAGAAGTTCTCAAATCCAAAATTACTTATGTTTTGACATGACAGTTTTGGTCATCAAAGATCTACGATGATGCATGTGATCATCGAAAATTCTTATGGACC
Source organism: Acer negundo (assembly GCA_035582765.1). Lineage (NCBI taxonomy): Eukaryota > Viridiplantae > Streptophyta > Magnoliopsida > Sapindales > Sapindaceae > Acer > Acer negundo. The sequence continues at coordinate 18,442,084 of CM069237.1, read as the reverse complement.
TCAATTAAAGAGTTAGAATATTCTTTAATTCCACAATAATAAATGCATTGCATATTCCCAAACGGAGATTAGTAATAAGACCATCTCATTCTAAAATTGGTTTTGAATCTCAGTCATTCTAGGGGATATATGTGGATATATTCATCCACAAAAAGAACCATCTCATTCTGAAGTTGGTTTTGAATACCTATCATTCAATGGGATATATGTGGACATATTCATCCACCAAGAGAACCCTTTCATTATTTTATGGTTCTAATTGATGCATCTACGAGATGGTCACTTGTTTGTTTATTATCAAATATCTCCATATTACTAGCACAGATTATCAGTTTTTGGGGCATAATTTCCAAATTATCCAATCTAGTCAATCCGCCTCGATAATATTGAATTTACTGATATTTGATGAATATTGCAAAGTAGATTGGATTGATGTTTAACATCTAGTTTTCACATGTACTAATACTCAGAATGAATCAGCGGAATCACTTATCAAACGTGTCTAGATGGGATTGATATTCAACATTTAATTTTCACATGTACTCCTACTCAATGGATCATCGGAATCACTAATTAAACATGTTTAGGTAATTGCAAGAACTTTATTATTACGAACATAATTAACAATTTTTATATAGGGACATGCTATTTTACATGTTGCTGCATTCATCTCTGAGCCACTGCTTATCATCATTATTCACCTTTACAAATGTAATTGGTCATTGACTTGTTCACTTTTAAGATATTTGATTGTGTTGTATATGTACTTATTACGTCTCTGACATGATCTAAGATAAGACTTCTATATCATTATGAGATTTATGTTGATTTTGATTAATCTTCTATTAGATCATTTAAACTTTTGATAATTTATCTTGTTATGCAACATATAAGACTGGTTACGGCTGTGTTGACAAAACCTATATATAGTTATGAATTTATTTATTATGCTCATTTAAATATTCGTATTTCTTTATTAATACGCAATATATAGGACTGGCTATGGATGTGTCGACAGAGACTGACTATGGCTGTGTCAACAGAGACTAGCTACGGTTATGTCGACAGAACCTATATATAATTCTTGATTTATTTATTATGCTCATTTAAATATTCATATTTATTTATTTATTTATACGTAATATATAAGACTGGCTACGGTTGTGTCGACAGAACCTATATATGGTTCTGGATTTAATTATTATACTCTTTAAATATTCATATTTATTTATACACAATATATAAGACTGGCTACGACTCTATCTACAGAACCTATATATTGTTTTGGACTTATTTATTATGCTCATTTAAATATTGGCATTTATTTATTTATACATAATATATGAGATTGGCTTGACCGAATAACCAGAACTTGAAGTTTCTGGATTTATTATTATGATATTTAATTTGGTGCGGTTTTACAAACAGATCAGAACCTGAAGTTTTGAATTTTAAATTTCAGTAAGAGCATGAAGTTCTAGATTCATTGTTATATACATGAATGACATACTAGCTGACCGACTAACCAGAACATAAAGTTTCTAGATTTATTATTATGATATTTAAGTCCACGGTTTTACAAACCGATCAAAACCTGAAGTTCTAAATTTTAAATTTCATTAAGAACATAGAGTTTTGGATCCATTATTCTATACATGAATGACATACTTTATTATTTGGAACCTGAAGTTTCAAATTTGAATTCAATATATAACTGGAAGTTATGAATTTGAATATAAAGTATTAAATTTTGAACCTGAAGTTCTAATCGGACTTAAAGCTCTGAATTCAATCTAAATGGTGATATTAAAATTTAAATATCAAAAGTTTATCAGAACCGATAGTTCTGAATCTGATCAAGTTATGATTCTTCCATATGGAAAGTAAAATTGTAATTTCCATTCAGATTTTGAAATTTTCTGAATTTTATATATGAACTTGCAGTTCAAGGTCAAACCAGAAGTTCAAAAAATCAATAAAATTTATGATTTTACTTTATCTCATATTTATGAAGTGATATGTTTACATGTCATTCATTTGAGGAAGAAATCTACACATCCCAGTAGTATGTTGAGAGCATTATAAAAGGATTTAAGATCCTAATATCACGTATAATGAGATTGTAAATGATATTTTATCCATATTGTATTTGCTCCTAATGGAGCAATATCACGAGAGTTAGATGTCCCTAAAGAGACACAAGTCACTAAAGTGACAAAATCCCCTGAAGTGGAATGAAATATCTGAAGAGATACAAGAATACATAAATAAGGAAATTTTTATAAATTATACAAGAGAAATGTGGAATCGTAAAAAACAATCATTGATGATGTATTTTTATGCAGTAGCTACTGAAATTATAAATGATCATTATGAAACTCAAAATATCAATGATGTAGACAAATGCATGATTGGTCTAAATGAAAAGAAGCAATTCAAGAAGAATTGACTTTATAATCCAAACATTAAGTATTTGGACCAATAGTACTCTAGACACTTGAAGATCTCAAACCAGTTGGATACTAATGGGTTTTTATACGGAAATGTAATTAGAAAAACGAGATCATGAGATATAAGACACGACTCGTAGCACAAAGTTTCTAACAGAAACTTGGTATTCAATAGTGATGAATACAATTATGTTTTGAATTTTGATAAATTTGGCCACCTCCCAAGGCTTGAAATGCTTCTTATAGATGTAATGATCGCTTATCAATATGGTTCACTCAATATAGATATTTATAATCCCTAAAAGATTTAAAATGCAAGAAGCATATAAATCGAGATCTCGTAACTGTATTTAACGAATCTACAAAAATTCTTATATTGATTAAAAACAATCTGGATAGATGTGGTATAACTGTCTCAGTGAATATCTGATAAAATAAGGGTATAATAATTATATTATATATCCATGTGTCTTCATAAAGAAATCAGAATATGGATTTACTATAATAGTAGTTTATGTTGATTATATGAATTTAATTGGAACTCATAGAAAGCTCTTGAAGACTGATGAATATTTATTACAGGAATTCAAAATGAAAGATCTGGGAAAGATAAAATATTGTCTCGGCCTAAAGATCGAGCATACATCAAATAGAATGCTTGTCAATCAATCATAATATGTTGAAAAGATTCTATATGTATATTACTCATCTGTTAAGTAATCATTTGGTTGTTAGAACTCTTTAATCTTAAGAATGATCCATTCCGACCAATATAAGATAGAGAAAAGATATTTGGTCTAATGTATCATATTTAAATGCAATTGGTGCTTTATTATATCTAACTCAATATACTAGACCAGATATTCCATTCTCTGTGAATGTAATTGCTAGATTCAGTTCAGCACCAACTAGAAGGCATTGAAATGAGATTAAACATTCTTTTTGTTACCTTCGTGAAACGAAAGATTTAATATTATTTTTTACAAAATCTTACAATTTTCAGGCTTACTTTTTTATGCTGATATCGAATATCTATTTGATCCACAAAAAGCTCGTTTACAAACGAGATATGTCCTTATCTATAATGGCACATCAATTTAATAACGCTTCATAAAGCAAGTCTTTGCTTATACTCCTTACAATAATTTATGATGTTATTGCATTTCATGAAATAAACATCAGTATACATCAGTTTAGCAATATAGAAAATTGTTCAAAAGAATTTTTATCAGGGGGAACATATCAAATGAAGTATATTGGTTATTTTGAGTATATGTGTATTGCACTCCTTTTTTTTAATTATGTTTTTGTCCTATTGGGTTTTCCTGATAAAGTTTTTAATGAGGTAATTCTTTAAACACACCCAAAAATCTTTTGATCAAAAATATCACCATAAAAATTACTTTAATCTAGCAGATCATCGTATATATGTTGTCTTGATCAAGAAGATCATCGTAAATATTACTTTGATCCTGCAAATCATTATATATATGTTACCTTGATCCAAAAGATCATCATAAATATTACTTTGATTTGACAGATCAATGGATATCTTTGTTCAGGTTTTATCTCACTGGTTGTTTTTCCTAGCAAAGTATAAATGTGAGAAAAATTTTGTAGAAAACAATAATTCTTGACATATGTGCACTAAATTTTTTTCCCTTCGATAAGGTTTTTTGTCTTATGTATTTTCCTGACAAGGTTTTTAATGAGATAATTTTAAAGACGTCCAACACCATTTGAAAATTAAATGCAAATTGTGAAAATCCAAGGGGAAGTATTATAATATTATGGATTCCACCGCTTGACTTGATGATAGGCATCAAGTGGCATATATTACTTAGACTATGCAATTTACTAAATTGAGTGTAAGTGGTGCAAGTTAGTGGTGTCGGTTTTGCTCACTATATATATATATATATATGTGTGTGTGTACATATGTCACACACAGACGATCTGGATGAAGGGCTGTGTAAATAAGATAGCACTACAAGAAAAATCAATTTTGGCAACGTTAAAAAGACAACGCAGATAATACGCATGTTGCAAAAAGTGATCTACCACAACACACATAAAATGTATATTGTGAAACCAACCAACGACAACGTACAGCTAAATATAGCCAATAATTAAACACATATGACTGCACAATTCATAGTATACATTACTAAAGAACACTTGTTACAATATACAAAAGACGTTAAAAATATATGATTTATGACAACGTGCAAAGACTGCACATTGTTAATTTTATTTAAATAAACAACGTAAATTCTATGTACGTTGCTATAGTCATATATTTAGCAACCTATAAATATGTATATTGTGAAAAAGAAAATATTTGACAACACAGATATTGCGTGTTGTTTAAAATGTGATATTCTACAACATACATTTTGTGCATGTTACTGTAAGTTTCTATTTGGCAACACATACACTAATTGTCATTAAAAAACTGATTATTTGCAACATACCACTATCACACGTTGTCGTAACTTTATCTTTCATAACCCACCATTTTTGCATGTTGTCGTAGGTTTTTATTAGGCAACACACACATTACATTTTGTTAAAAAGGTGATTATTTGCAACAAACCTCTGTTGCACATTGTCGTAAGTTTATCTTCTACAACACACATCTTTTGCATTTTGCCATAATTTTCTATTTGACTACACACCTCTATCAAACGTTATTGTATGTTTGTCTTCCACAACACATATCATGAATGTTTTTTGTAAAAGCTTATTGATAACGTGAATCATGTATGTTGCGAAAAGTTTATTTTATGACAACATCAGTTTTTTCTGCACATTGTCATATATAATCTTCAGTAATATACCGCGTGTGGTTAAAGATTGCTAAATTTTATTATTTATTACATTTTAATTTTTATAAGTATAGCACATGTAATTCTTATCTATAATTAATTTCATATATTTGTTTTTTCAAATGACATCTATAATTTATTCATTTATTCTATATTTCACAAATATATATATATATATATATATCCTTATTTTATACTTTGATAATGAAACATTTGATTATAATGCAAGACTTCTGGTTTAAATTAATTATGGGATAAGTGGTCAAAAACATTATTATAGTATATAATTTTTATTAGTTGAATGAGTTTAATGATTTTTTTTTTTAACATTATAATAATCTGGGGTTTTTGTGGAGAATGAGACTTGAACCCACAATCTTGTGATATATATGTGGGGGGCATACCACTAGGTCAACCTCATATTGTCAAAGTTTAATGACTTTAAAACTTATAATTAAATTGTGTTTTATGTTTTCACAAAGTAAATAGGTAAATTGACAAATTTATATATTCGTGGGTTAAATGGATCGTAACGGGTAACCTGTTAATTTAATAAGTCGTGCATGAATTTTACCTTCTAACTCGATAAACTTAACATGTCATGCTTGGATTTTGACAAACATGAGACAATGATTCATATTGTCACCCCCTAAATGCAATTGATCAATATATGTATAAATTAAATGTTAGAAGGTCATAATTAAAGGTCATTTATTTAACTTTATTTAAAAGTCACTTGCAATAGTGATTCGAATTTGAAATATTATCGAACTGAATTAATGTTATTTCCAACAAATCTTAATGGATGGTTTATGGTTATTGATTTAATTAAAAATAAAACATGATATATCACATTTGTTAGGTGGTAAACCTACATCTATCCCCTAAATCTCAAAATATTATAATTGTTCAAAGCAAAAGTTGTACAGTATATCAAATTATTACTTCAAATTAAAATCACCATAATCCTAAAGTTGAATAGAATGTGTATGTTTAATAAGTGTTTTGAATAAAAAATATAAAATTCATGATTCAAGTAGAAAATGTGTTATTTCGATTTATATTATGAAATCAAAATTTACAATTGTTGGTATATGTTGCAATTATTTATTGTTGCCTTACAATATTACATTATAAACTAAACAATATTTGATATTTAATGTTAACATTATCATATACTTTTTATTATCTAAACTTAGAAATACATTTAATTGGTTAAATAATTATAAATTGAGATTCCGTTGCATTTGGAATTTGCAATGCATTAGTAATTTTGAGCCAGATAATAAAAGTAATAAAATAAAAGTTAAAACTTGTTGGGATCCTCAATTGGAATATTAAAAGCCAAAGACAGTTTTCTTCACCAAGTCAACAAAAAAATGATGTTTTTTTTTTCTTCCCCAAAGCCTCTCTTCAACTCCTCTAAACACAAAATCCCTAACTCTAGGTAGTGAAAGGTAATGCTCTCTCTCTCTCTCTCTCTCTCTCTCTCTCTCTCTCTCTCTCTCTCCCCTCCAAATCTCTTCTCTAAGTCAACAAAAAATGGCATTTTTCTTCTTTCCCAAAAGCTCTTTTCAACTACTATGAAACAAAATCGATGGATTTGTTGTTATTTTTTTTTTTTTAATTTGTTGACAAAAAGTGGCCTAGCATGAAGTATTAGTAATATAATTATAGTTATGAATTGTGTTTTGGTAGAACTAAAATTCAGTCAAGATAAGTAGATGCTTGATGTTTTATATAACTTAACTCATGTTGATAATATTGTTTTACGGTTATGTTAATTCCTTTTTTCTTTTTCTTTTTTTGGAATTAGATTATGTTAATTCCTTTTTCTTTTTTTTTTTGAATTAGATTATGTTAATGCTTAAAACATATGTTTAGAGGACTTTACTTTTTATACTATTAGCCCAATTCTTTTTTTTTTTCCAAAGTTTGTGTTGGTTTTTATGCACTGTTTTTAAATATTTATATACTAAATTATATAGTTGTTATTTCTAGTCCTCTAAAAAATCAGTGAAAAGAGCATTAAAGCAACGTCAAGCGATTTATGCTTCCATAATTCATAGTAGAAATCAGAGGATTAGTGTTACAAATGAAGAACAAAATCCTAGGAGTGAAGACCCAAGTCATATAAGTACTCAAAATGAATAAAACACACAAAATCCTCAAGCAAATGACAATTCCATGAAAAAGAATACTCGTGGACTAACTCGCATGGCAAAATTGAAATGCAAAGAACCTGTTGATGTTGATTTGAATATGCATGGAAAAGCCGTAGATGGATCTTCGATCACCCTTTCATCATATATTGGGACTCTCGCACGATAGCATGTTCCCGTTATACTAGAGAGTTGGAAAGAACTTGACGACCAAAACAAAGATATAATGTGTTCATCTCTTTTGGTTTTTTTTTTTTTTTTTTTTTAGCTACTGATAAGGTTTTCATTGTTTTTTTTTATTTTATTCTAATAAATTATTGATTGTTTCATTACAAAATCTATTTTAATAATTTTAAATATTGTTAACTATTCAGCAACATTTCAAATTATTAGACTCTAGTCAAGAGTACATCTTTAAGAAGATAGGGGGTCGATTGAGACAATTCAAATCCCTTATCACAAGAAGACTTGGAGAAGCTAGTAAAAAAACGTTGGAATAAGCGTGAAATCAAATTGATCAAACTCAAAAATGTAACAAATGAAGAAGAATGGAGGTCTTTTGTTAAATATAGACTATTTGATGCATTTCAAGTAGTTTATAACTGCACTATTAAATCTCATTTTAATTCCTTTAATTAGTTTTATCATTTTCATTTTAAAATATTTATATTGATTTCTTATAGGCAAGGAGCAAGAAATTTCAAGATATGAGACTAAATCAAAAATTTCAGCACACAACAGGATGAAGGGGATTTGTTCGGTTGCATCATATCATGGTTGGATTTTTTAATTTCATGTATTTTTATTCTTTAAAATATATTATTTTACTGTAAAATATTATTGATTTATAGCTAAATGAAGCCACAAAAAAAAGGAGGAGATCCTACCAAACTAACAAGGGTTGATGTTTGGATTAAGGGACATAAAAGCAAAGTAAACAAGCATTTTGTGAAGCTGTGCAGAATATCTTGGTAATAAATATTTAACAATTATAAGTGTGTATCTATTACTTCTATAACTCCTTCACTAATTAATATTTGTTTTAAAAATGAATTGATGAATTGGGCATATCAGAATACCCTCCGAATGACAACAACCTTAAAGAAAACTCTCTAACAGAGGGTTTAGGACCTGAAAGACGTGGGCGAGTGAGAGGCCTTGGATTTGGAGCAACTCCTTCACAAGTAAATGCACAAATTCATTCTGGAGGAAGGGTGAAAGAACTTGAGGCAAAATTGAAAGCTACCAATGGCCAAGTGGCAAGTTTTCAAGATACAGTGACTGCAGTAGTGAAACAAAATGAGCAGGTAATAATAAATTCATAGAACTTGGTTTGTCTATATTTATTCTTTTTTTTTTATGTAAATATATGAAATTATATCAATATAAATATTATTTTTTTCATGTTCCTTGAAAGGGTGACACCAAAACACTTGATTCGATCTATATCTATTCAATTATTTCATCATGAATTATATGTTTGAAACAATACAAAATATATATTTTTTCAATTCAAATTGACTAGGTGTATTGTGTTGATTCTTTTGAGTAATATATATGGAAATATCTGTAATAAGTGATGAATATGTCAAATTTTATTTCAAATTATATTATTGGATTTTGATTAAAGTTTTTTTTTTTTTTTTAAGTTATTACAAAGATGTGCAATGGATGATGCAGCTGGTTCTCCTAATGTATATACTCAAGTTCAGAAAGTTATAAACTTTTTTTTTACATTATTTAATGGTATACGTAGTTTTGACACTAAAGCATCCTAATATACATAATATGTTGTATGTATTGTTTTAGTCACAGCATAGAAGTGTTCCTATGACTCAAGGAAACTCACAAGTACTTGAAAATGCCATCAGTTACTACATTGGTATCAAGATGATGATTTAAAAGATCAAGTTGTTGCTGAAGGGAAGATTTCATCTATAGATCCCAGGGATAGAGTCCACCGCATGTTGCTCGGAAGAAGTTACTAGCGAGTTTGGGTGGATGTGTTTATTAATGATATAAAGGTATGTAAACCTACATATGAATATGAAACATTAGAAGGGGTTATTGGAAGCAGTGTTGCTTGGCTCAAGGACTACATCAAATTATTGTAAAACTGTAGATGTGTTTTTTTTTTTTTTTTTTGGGTTGATTGATAGTATAAGGTGATATTCTAGTCTCTAGTTTTAGAAAATGTATCTACACATCTAGAGTTTCTTGACTGCAATATTTTGTTAACATTAGATTTTTGGATGCAAAAATGTAGATATGCTGATGCTATACGGGGGATATAGCTTTAGTTAAATAGATATGTTTGCTTACAAATATGAGATTTTATTTTGTAATTATGAACATATGTAAGTGTATTATCTATATAAATATTTGAAATGAATTGTGAATTTACAATTCTAAGTTGCACCATTCTAGATTGTGTAAAAACAATTAATTAATGAAAACTCTATTGGTAAAAAAGCAAAATATAATGATATTTATCGCAACACTCTAAAACATTTATCATAACATGCATTAAAGGTTGTCTAAAACATCTAACGCAACACGCATTAAAATTTGTCTACAACATGAACCGCAACAACAAACAGGTGTTGTTGTTGCCTTTTAAAGAAAGATATAGTTTAAAACAACGTACGAGGTGTGTTGCCATAAACATTTAAGGCAACGCACAACGCGTGTTGCCATAATTTTACAGCAACGTACAATGAGCGTTGCCATGAGCATTTAAGGCAATGCACAACGCATATTGCCATAAATTTGTACAACAACATAGAACATGTGTTGCTTTAAAAGGTTAAGGCAACTTCATTGGGGCATTTTCATAAAGGTCTACAACAACGTGCCACACTCGTTGCCATACACATTGTACACAACTTCTTCCGTGCATTGTTATAAAGGTCTATAACAATATTCCCGTCTATTGCTATAAACATTAAACACAACTTCTTCTGTGTGGTTTACCCATTGCCATAAACATTATAGACAATTTCTTCTGCACGTTGTTTTAAAGGTCTATGACAACTTCCTCGTGTGTTGCCTTTTTCTACCACAATGTACGCATCACATTGTTTTTGTTCTAAGACAACACTCGAACTATTTTATACCTATTTGAGGTCCCCCACCTCCTGTTGTTTGTTCTCGTTTTCGAGCGTATTTTTATATATAATGTTTTGTCTGAGCCTTATGTAGGTACATATTCCCTACAATAGGTATTTTAGAGTAAAGATTAGACTGGCAGGTAAAATGAGCCAAAAACGAAATAAAATGGAAATTATGTAGAGTGTCGCACCTCACTGTTGACCCAGACCACGACGTGATCTAAGCCCAGCTGTGTACACGGTTGATTCGTCGTTGAACCGGAATGCGATATGAGACCGCGGCTGAAAGCCATCTTTGTTTTCTAACAGCTTACAGACAAGTGTAGAAAACCAATCATTCGACAGTTGCATTCGGCGAGCCCCACCGTTAATTTGCAAACCGCCATTCAACATCAGAAGAGCCTAGAAGTAGATCTGCGGATGCATTCAACGTTCCCTGCTGCCGATCGTAACCACCGTTCAATGACCAGTGTGCATCAATTCCATTCCGCGGTTTGGAACAGCAAGCCCCACCGCCGATCACCCAGCAAGAGATCGTTTTATGGTGAAATGTACGGGGAAAACTTAATATTTCAGCCCTAATCCTCCTTTCACTATGCCTATATGCCTTACTCTTTGGGATTATCTAACACTTCCCCATATTCTCTCCCAACTTCATCTTTTTCAAATAAGAGAGAGAGAGAGAGAGAGAGAGAGAGAGATAGGCTTTCAAGGATCCATGGAGGTTTTTTCTTCCATGGATCCTCACCATATCCATTTTCTGTTCATCCTCCACCACATTTAGGAGTAGATTGCATAGAGATAGGAGTAGTTTATGACCAATTTCGAGCTAGACAAATGAAGGAGCTCTTGGATGAGGTTTTCTTCAAGGGTTGTATCTATTTCTCACTCTCCATGTATTTCTTGTTTTCTTAAATGTGTATACTCCACTTGAGAATATTTGTAAACCTAATTTGTGGTTGTTTTTATATCCAATTTGTGTTTTAATTCATTCTTGAATGTTATTGAATATATCTCTTATCTTGAAATGCATATTTATGGATGACTGGAAATTGATATTTGTTCATGTATGGAATTAGGAATAGATTAATGTAATTTAGGATTAGTTGTAATCAAACATCCCATTTGTGTGTGTATGTCTTTCAAAGGTCGAAATTAGCTTTTATGGATGGGTTTGAGTGAATTAGAGTTAGGATTGTGTCTTTGGAGGGGCTCTCTAGGCATAGTCTTGACTAATTAGCTAGGAAGAGTGGATGAAACTAATAATTGCCATATTAGAAGAGTTTTGATTCATTGTTCTTGTTAATTAATTGGACTTTGGTTATTTCTCATTCTAGGGGTTCTAGGTGAGTCATGGTTGGAGTTACAATCATTGGTCTTTGGCTATTTCTCATTCTAGGGGTTCAAGATGAGTTATGGTCAGAGATACAATCAATCTTTCCACATTCATTAGACTTTCTATTTTACATTACGAAGCTATCATTAGGGCTCAATGTAGTTTTGTTTGTAAAATCGGTTCACAAATGTTGGTTGCGGTTTCGTGTTTGAGAGACTCTCAGCACACTCCTCAACTGTTAGCTCTATGAATGGGTATAAATCGGATTGAGGCAAGAATGAACCCTTAACTAAAATTGGATGCACTTATTGTCTAACAACCACTATTTGCACTTGTGTATGGTGAACTTGTTGAACCTTGTGTGACCATTTTCATACATTTCTCATATCCACCATTTTATTAATTATCACCATAAACATCATTCTCACACTTCCATATTCTTTTTGTTTTTATTTATTTTCATTTTCATTCTCTATACACACGCACCGTATTGTACATACACTTCACACACATCATTCTCACCACTTCCATATTTTATTTTAATGCTTTCAATAAACAGTAGAACTCGATACGGTTAACGGATCACACCTCTCTACGAAGCGATACCCTTGCTTGCTACTTTACTAGTCTTTTGTTAGTTTAGAGCACATTGAGTAGGAAACCCCTTTTAAATGAAATAATCTTTTGATCCTCGCATTCTTTTAATGACGGAAAAAGTGAGTATCAACAGGCATGTTAGCAACATCCACCTGTGCGTTGCTAGAGGTTTTGGCAACGTATTTTGCACGTTGCCAAAAGCCAAATTTCTTGTAGTGTAGTCTAGATGGATATCTTCATGCATCTCATTGAATCAAGCGGTGGAAGCCGTTGGTAAAACAATATGCTAGGAAGATTCATCTTCATGTGAATCCTTTAAACCATCGACTACTGAAGGTAAATTTCTCTTACTTTTAATTTATGATTCTTAAAGGCTACGATTAATATATGAAAAGATGTGATTTGACAAAGTTTTATATAATTAGGCAAGTTTTACATTTGAAAATAAAAAATTACTTGCTAATAGGTATGGATGTTATGCCGTCTGAATAATGTTTTGACATGCTTATTTAAGCAAATTACTTGCTAATAATTGTAGATGTTATGCTGTGTGAATAGTGTTTTGACATGCTTATTTATTCAATTTAAGCGTGAAGTACATATTCCACCTGTTTGATTGGTAATCTTTCTGCTGCATGTGTTTATGATATTTTTGACATTTATATTGTTAATCAGTTTTAAGTGCAGCCTATTAATGAGAGAATAAGCGGTTGCGGAAACCGGTCATTCTATAAATTATGGTATAAAGAGTTGCCCGAACCCGTGAAGGTGGAGGTTGAAGAATACGGCTTCGGTGAGTTTCTGAAGTTTTCCTCAATAACTTTAATAATATCATGAACCCTAATTTTATTTAATATAATGTCATTAGTCTGTAAAATACAATAATGTCATTTCTCTTTCTTTCAATAAACGCTCTAATTAATGTAACATTATTAGTGATCATCACGTTTGGGAAAGTAGAATGTAGGTTCGTTTCAAGTTTCACAGAGTCAGTATGGCAGGGCTAAATTATATCATTTAAAGATTTAACACACAGTGGTAAATTAATTATTATAATGAACGCACCTATGTGTTCACTTTTTTATGTTTTTGGCAATTGCATTAGTGTATAGGTGATCACGAGTGTTTATTGATGGTAAAAAACGAGTTCATTTTTGACAAAAAAAAAACTAGTTTCATTAAAGCCATGTTCAAAGGCGATAATTAATGACATTGATAATATAAACCGTGAAATATTTATGCATGTCATTGAGCTATTAAATGCAATAATGCATGTCATTGTGCTGTTCAATCGAATAAGTACATCTTCATGCATATCATTGAGCTGTTCAATCGAATAATTACATCTTGGTAATATTTTAATTAGTTCAAGTTTCAAAAAGAAATAACTTCAAGGAACCACTACCATTAGTTGGTTCCATTGATATGGATACTGCCTTCATTAACTTGTTAAATTACTATGAAAATCATATAAATTAATTAATATTAACTCATGTGATAGTCAAGTGTTCTACAAGTTCGATGAATTTTTTCGGGCTATACATAGTATACAATTCACCTTCAGTTTCTTCAACGAAGGACATTGTTTTAGAGCTTCTAAAATGTGAAGATTTTAGGGATACTGGTTTAGTTTGTAGGAATAAAGAGATGAAGAGATGAAATATGTCATTATATATGGTCATGTATGCGTGGGTGGCTGTTTGATATTTCTATTTTAATAAGATTGGTCATTTAGGTGAGAAGCTTATTGATATCTCTTATGTTATTCCATGTATGCTTTGGAGGCCGGTAATCATTTAAAACATACATGTTAGTCTATGCAATATTTGTAGGCAAAGATAAGATAATAAATATTTAGTTGTGATCCGACTTTTAATTTGGTATATCATTGAAAACCGTGGATTTTCACTCTATTGATGTTATCAAAACTATAAATTTGGTGTGTACATACGACCATAAACATAAATGTGATTACAACCATATGATTGTAATCACTCTCATATTTAAACGTATAAAATTCTATTAGACAATCCAAATGATAGTTATACGTTAGATTGGCTAAGTACAATTGGAGGTGAAGGTATGTGGAAGCTAGCTTGCGCTTCAGCTCAGACTAGCTTTTTCTATAAAAAAAAATTAAGTTAAAAAAAATTGAAAGATTCTAGCGTTTTTTTAATTAAATAAAAATTCAAATGATATTATATATTAACATTGTTTGATATATATTTTATAAAAATGATATAGTTTACATGTGTGTTGATATTTAAATTTAAAAATAATTTATCGAAATTTAAATTTAAAAAGCGTATTGATGTATGAAGAAAGATCTGCGATCACATACAAAAAGAACGTGATCACTCTCATTTGTAACAATGTAGTATTATATTACACAAATGATATTTAAACGATCTATTTGATAAATTGACCATTTACCGTGACTATAACATAACTTTTGAATTGGAAACATTAAAGAGCGTGTACTTACGGTCGTAATAAGATAACGTAATCATTTTCATCTTTAAGCGTATTGAATTATATTAGTCAATCCAAATGTCGTTTACACGATACAAAGGATAAACACAAGATTCATAAATACATTAGACATGCATGTGAGGTGTTGTAAATACATTATGCATGCATGTGAAGTGTGTGGTGGTCCTCCGTTAAATTGGCCAATTGGTCAATCGGCTTGCGTGTTCATTTTGAAATTGAAAAAGCATCAATTGCTTTTCAAATTTAAAAGGTGCAACATTTCACCCAAAGGCAACCCTATGTATAATATATATATATATACAATCTTTATATTGTTAGTAAGTCCTAACAATAAATATATCAGGACGAAGAATGTAGACCTTAGATTATAGAGAAGTTTTGACAATTACATACACTTTGAGTCAAAGTATGTAAATCTAGTGCACATGCATGAGAGCAGCCCGCCTTGATCGGAGCTGAAAGTAAATCAGAATTGTTGAAAATGTAGACCTTAGATTATAGAGAAGTTTTGACAATTGCATACACTTTGAATCAAAGTATGTAAATCTAGTGCACATGCATGAGAGCAACTCGCCTTGATCGGAGCTGAAAGAAAATCAGAATTATTGAAATCGGTTTTCTTGTTTATGAAAGGTCCCTTTCTGAGATTCAATTGTTTAGTCAGTTTTCTTCTTTACGGAAATTTTTTTTTTTTATTTTTTAATTTTTAATTTTTAATTTTTATTTTTTTTATTCTTATTTTTATTTTTATTTTTTTTTAAGATTCCTTGTTTAGAACAAATTTGTTAAGGAAATTTCCTGTTCAAATGCTAAATTTAGTTGAAGCATTTTTACTACAAGTAGATGAGCACAATAACTTCTTGAGGACAATTCAAAAGATGAAGGATGAAGTCAAAAATATCAAACATGATATTATGCAAACTAACATCTTAAAGTATTTTTCTAGTTCTTGAATATTATGTAAAATAGTTTGTACTTTTATGAAATTATTAATTTATGTGACAGACGGGACTAAAATTTTACGCCCAATTTTAAAAAGAAATTATAAATTATTACGATAGAGGGGTTTATTAAATTTTTTACACTGACCCAAGTCGAAATCGGGATTTTTTATTAATTTAGAAAGGTAATGAATTTATAGGAGATTAAGGGCCAATTTGGTATTGCTGTCAATTTTATAATAATCACCGTTAGCTATGTTAAAGGAATAATCAGTTGTGAAGTTAATCAGCAGATGTTTAGTTAATTGTATTTTTAAAACTATTGTATAACTTAAATGCAGTATACATATATTTGGTAATTTTATTGTAAAAGTGCTGAGATTAATTATAATGACTTAAATATACATAGTTTAGGACCGTATTTCATTTTTTTTTTCCATTAATTATATATATATTAAATCAATATTTAAGTAGAATATTTAAATTAGAAAAAGAAATTCCATAATAGCAATAAACAAATTTTTAAAAGATTTTACAAATCAAATCAATATTTAAATAAAATATTTAATTTTGAGATGAAATAAAGTATATAAATGATTTTAATTTAATTTCATAAGGATAATAAAAATATTTTAAAAGATTCATTAAATGCTGAAATAGATTATTTCATAATCACTTTCAAAAAGTATTCCCCTCGTACTTCTCAAAATCACTATCAAAATTTGTTAAATTATCAATTAATCACTTTTGGAAGTTTAATCAAATATCATTTAATGTTAAAATTATAACATAATCTGATTTTAACTTTTCAAAAGTAATACCAAACTGACCCTAATTTACAGGGGTTCTACTGCAAGTTAGAGACCAATCATACGGTTTATGCAAAAAATATTTTCAGTTATTTTTATTAACAATATCTATATAATTTAACCACAAACAATTGCTTTTTACTCTTCTAATATTTTGAAAAATGTATTTTTAAACAATTCCAACTAATATATATTATAATATTAAAAAATATTACAGAACGAAACCCTTTTTTTTTTTTTGAAGTATGAACCCTAACTGTATTGATTCTTGATAATACTAAAAACGAAAGAAGAATTAGATTCGGTTAATTCACCAAGTGTACCGGCAAATAGAGGTGGCCATGGTTTCGGTTAAACCGACGGTTTTGCCCGCGGTTTAACCGAAACCGGACTGACAAAAACCGAAACAAAACCGGAACCGGAACCGACGGTTTCAAAACTAGTCGGAAACCGGTCGAACCGGTTACGGTTTCGGTTTGAGGCGGTAAAAAACTGGATCAAACCGGCGGTTTTAACCATGGTTAAACCACCGGTTTAAAAAAAATTAATTAATTAATTATGGACGAATCAGAAGATGACACGTGGCATACGGTTTGAAAAAGTTACCGTTGAACCGAACCGAAATGGTTAAACCGGCGGTTAAACCTCCGGTTTTAAAAATAAAAAAATTAAAAAATTAAAAAAAAATTGTCCAATGAAAGTGTGACACGTGGCAGAAAATTTGAAAAAAAAATTAGGTGCCGTTGGCCAACGACACCTGGCAGCTGCAGCTGTCAACTGAGTGGTGCTGCGGTGCAGCACCTCTGCCAACGCCGTTGGCCAATGGCCACTTTTTAAATTTTTTTTAAACCCTAAACTTTTCCTAATTGCAAACATACCCCTCTCTATAATCCTATAAATACCCCTCACACTTCATTATTCTTCACACCACTCTCAATCTCTCAACTTCTCTCAATTTCTCTCAATCTCAAATTCTCAATTCTCTCTACAATCTACAATTTTATTTAATTTTCATTTCACATATAAATTCTTTCTTGTATTTTTTAGTTTTTACTATCATCTATTTTTTCAATCATCAAATTGATTAACAATATTTATTTCTTCTATTTTTTACTATCAAAATATTTTTTTTCATCACTATTATTTCAACAATATTTTTTTTTCAAACATCTATTTTTTTTAAAGTGTTACATTGTTACCACTATTATTCCAACAATATTTTTTTTTTACAATCTTCTATTTTTTTTTTTTACTTATTTACCACTATTATTTCAACAATATTTTCTTTACATATATCAATATTTTTTGTATTATTAATTTTTCAATGGCTAGTGGGGGAAATAGTTCAAGAAATTTGAACAAAGAAAAAGGTCTAATGCACAACTTGTTGGAACATGTTGGCGGTGATGTTAATTACGACCGATCATACCACGAGTTCCTTCAAGATCGATTTGGATCTGATCACCCTTCTAGTCCTAATCCCCCTCTAATAATTCCCGAATTCGACGGACTCAACCACGATCCCAATACCCCAAATACTAATGAAAATCTATTTGACCCCCCACCCCCTTCAAATGATTTTTTTGCAGGTGAAGGTGAAGAAAAGCAAATGAAGTCCATACTCTTCAGAGTGCATATGAAGAAAACAGAGTTAGATGGTGAATTTTTCCATATACAGTGCAATTACTGCTCCAAATTATACAAGACTGCCAAATCCTTTGAATATGGCACGTACTGGGCTCATATCAAAAGAAGTCACCCGTCCAAATTTGTGAAATCCAATAACCAAGCCCAAATTGCCAGGTACGCAACCTCTGGTAATCAATTATTTCATTATACGTCTGAAAAAAATAGGGAAGAATTAGCATTAATGGTTGCAGTAGAACACTTACCTTTTGATTTTGGTGAGAAAGTAGGTTTTGTTAATTATTGTCAAAATGCATTAAATTCTGCAATGCAACGTGTTCCTAGATCCACTCTCACACGTACACTAAATGCAATTTTCAAAAAAGAACAAAAACATATTGAAATCTTTTTTTTATCAATTTCAAGGTCGCGTTTCCGTATGTGCCGACATATGGAGTGACAATTATGGTAGTCATTCATATTTTGGTGTCACATGTCATTATATGGACAATGACTGGGACATGCAAAAAAGAATTCTTGCATTTCGTGTTTTCGATGACTCACATTCAGCTCAATATATTTTTTAACTCCTTAAAATCATTTTTCAAGAGTATAATATCCTAAACAAAATTTTTGCTATTGGCTTTGATAATGTGCAAGTAATACCGCATTTATTCCTATGTTACAAGATTTGTGCAATCCCTATTTTGGAGGTAAATTATTTCATCAAAGATGTGCATGCCATGTTTTAAATTTGTGTGTTCAAGCTGGATTAACAGGGCTTTCTGCTTTTATTAGACCAATTAGAGATAGTACTAATTATATTTGGAGACATAACAAAATCCAGAAACAATGGTTAAAATATTGCTCTCAGAATAATATGCATCCCAAAAACTTTTCTAGAGATATTACCACTCGTTGGTATTCTACTTATAAGCTGCTTAATGAAAGTGTTGAATATAAGGAATTATTACTTTCTTTTATTACTTATAACGTTCCTTTAATTTCTCTTCAATTGAACCATTGAAATGCATGTATAAAAATTCTTGAATTGCTACGTGTTTTTAATGATGCTACCAATGCTTTATCTGGTGTTTACTATCCCACTACTCATTTATTTCTTATTCAAAGTGTTAATATTGCTGGTGCATTTAGTGACTATGAATTCAATGTTCAATTGAGTCCATGTGTTGCAGCTATGAAAACAAAATGGCTAAATTATTATGGGGAGATTCCAATTATTTATTTGCTTGCACCGTGTTTTGATCCACGTTTTAAATTAGAAAGTTTGCAGGATTATTTAACTCATTATTACAAATGTTTAGGATTAGAAATTGATGTTCTTCATTATTGTGATTCCGTTAAGACTTTGCTTTATGAATTATACGATGAATATCTTAGAATGTATGGTCCGTCTTTGAACTTGCCGGTTTTACAACCCCCACCCACATCTGGTGGTACTAGTACTTCCGCAAAATTCCAATTAAAGGGTTTAGAGGATCGACTGTTTTCCCAAAGAGCCAAAAAATTAAGAACATCTTCATCCTCATTTATCTCTGAGCTTGACCGGTATTTAGAAGACACTCATGAATTTTTAGAAGAAAAATTTAGTCTCCAGGTTTGGTGGAAGACTCATCAACAGGATTATCCAATTTTGGCTATTATTGCCAAACAAATTCTTGGAACACCGGTTTCTACCGTTGCTGTGGAACAAGAATTTAGTGCAGGTGGAAATATTTTGGAACCAAGACGGTCGGTTATGTCTCCACAATCACTTTAAATGCAGGTGTGTGTTGATGATTGGACAAAGGCAAAATACAGACAACAAGAACTTCAGCCGGAGATAGTGAACGACTTCTGTGAAGATGACCAAACCACCGGTACGGAAGGAAGCGACTAGATTCCGTTTCAACTTCCAAACTCCAACACTGAGCAACTAATTAAAGGTAAAAGAACTATGTGGCCTTTGATTCCTCTACATTGGTGGAGGATACGTAAGCAGCTTAATTGTGGTAAAAATTAACTGCAAGGCCGGTTTTTTTATTTTTTTATTTTTTTAATTTTAACTTTGTTACTTTGTAATATTGTTTCTTTGAATTGAGCCTTCAAGGCCAATCTCTTATTTATTTATTTTTTTTGTGAAATTGTAAAGTTGTATTTATTAATAAAGGTGAATTTCTTTTCTTTTAAACATTGTTAAATACTTAAATACTTCAATGAAAATGTTTGTAATTATTTTTTTTTCTTTTAAACTTTGTTCAATTGTAATTATTTTTTGGCAAGATTTTATATTTACAACCAATTTTTATGATTTATCTCACTTGGAAAAAAAGTTGAAAAATAAAAAAAAAATAAAAACGAACCGAAACCTAAACCATCCAAAACCAAAACCGAAACCGAAAAACCGACGGTTACAAACCGCCTCCAAACCGTGAGCCACGGTTTCGATTTCGGTTTTAGTGGACCTCAAAACCGAAACCGTCGGTTTTAAACCGAAACCGAACCGTGGCCACCACTACCGGCAAATATTAAAAGGATCAAGATCCTCTCATTGACTTGTTTTTCCTTGACTTTCTATAATTTAATGATATCTAAGCAAAATACAAAATACATAGTCAAGATTGATCCACTTTTTTCTCTCTCATATAACTTGATATTTGAATTATACTTAAAGAATGCCAAGGAAAAACAAGGACCAAGGAGAGGATCCCAACTCATATTAAAATCGAATAAACTGTTGATAAAATTCAAATCATAAGAACTCTCTCGAAGTACTACAATGGCACTTATTTATATTAAGAAAGAAACCTATCAAATTTGTTAGTTTATGGAACTTGTTTTGCCAAATTAAAATTTGTCACTCGTATAGTCGTCTGTATTAATTTTTGCATTAATTGTCACAGCAAGACGAGGCTGGTGCATGGACATGGTTTGATTGAAGAAGGACAACGCATGCATGTCTGAATATTGTAGGTCTGTGCAATGGCCATGTGATTGTACAAATATTAATTAAAATGGGGTCAAGACCAACTGTTGAGCTTAATTAATTGATTATTTAATTTTAATTACAACTAAAAACTCATGGCCAACTGTTGGATGCATATATCGATCATAAAGATATATAGGGGTGGATGAGAAGGGAGATGTGCAGTTCTTCTATTACTATGTAGAATCACAAGCGAACCCAAGAGAGCTATCCAACTGTTGCTGCTTTGGCTTACTGGAGGACCTGGTTGCTCTTCCTTCGTTGGACTTGTTTTCGAGATAGGTGGTTTAGTTATTCATTATCATCATTTTATTGTTTTTGTTGTTATTACTTTAAGTTAATTTCCATATTTTACCTCAAAATTAGGAAAAAAAAATTCATTTTAATATATACGATCTCAATAAGTTTATCAATTTTTTCAAGTCTCTTTTCTTTCTATTTCTCTCACTAAAAACTGAAAATCACTTTTCCCTATATCTTTTTACTTTCTCGTTCTCTCTCTTCAACAACTTTCTTCCCTCCTTCCATTTGAAATATCTGAACACTCATTTTTAGACAGATTGTGTTTTCTAGAAACCTTACACGGTCTCCCTCCATTTGAAATACTTGAACGCTCATTTCTAGACAGATTTTGTTTTCCATAAACTTGCTTACACGGTGAAACTATATTTCGTGCAAGGATGAATTAATATTACCGTGTAAGGTTTTATCATTTAATTGTGTAATCATTTATTATATACATATTTTAAACAATTGATGATTTCATCGTGTAAGGTTGTTGTGCTATCTCTTTGTCTAAGGTTGAGGTTCCATTGTGTAAGGTGCATGTTGTATTATCTTTTAGTGTAAGGTTTCTATTATGTAAAGTTGTTGTGTTATCTCTTTGTGTAAGGTTGAGGTTCCATTCTGTAAGGTGCAAGTTGTATTATCTTTTAATGTAAGGTTTCTATTATGTAAAGTTGTTGTGTTATAATGTCGTGTAAAACTGTTTTGTTATATTTTCGTGTAAAGTTGATAACTTGATATGTTATATTGCCGTATAATGTTTCTAGAATTTTATCATGTAGCCAACAAATATAATTTCTCTCTCTGACTTTAAAATTTTTCTTTCTTCCAATTTTCTTGACAGCTTTCTCTCTCTTCTAGTTTTCTCATCAACTTTCACTTACTAACTTTCAACTTCTTCTGACCAACAGGGCCTAGCTCAGCTGGTAGATGGACGGGGTTGGGACTTGGATAAATGATTCACAGGTCAACGACTTGAATCCTACCAATGGAGAAAGTTTTCAAAAAAATATCTAATCCCGAATTAATAGATATTGTCAAAAAAAAAAAAAAAAAAAAAAAAAAAAACTTTCAACTTCCTCTCTCTTTCTCTACCTTTCTCTCTCTCTCTTTCTCTGTCTAAAGATCTACTTTCTCTCTCCTTTTTATGTTATTTTCTTTTTTAGATTTCAAACTTTAAAAGCTGAATACATTCTCTCTCCGACACGTCAAATAAGCAAAAAGGGCAATTTTGTCCAATTTTTTTTTATTTGATAGATTTGATCACTTATTAAAAAAAAGAGAGGATAGTTTCTAAACTGTCCAATAATTTAAGGGCTACTTTAGAAAATAACCCTATCACTTATTATGTTTATATACCTTTTAAATTAATGTACCAATAATTCTTCTTCCAAAGCAAAAGCGACATGGCCTTAACATGTGAGCAAAGTTCGTTGATTAATTTGATATTTGATGTAGGGCCTTTGCATTTTAACATTGTCGAATAGAATGGCAGCTTACCAACATTGGTGCTTGCCTGCACTCACATTCATGGACAAAGGTGCATAGAATCTATAGATTTATTATAATCACATTGCATTTCCAGGTTGCCAGCATAATCTTTTTGGATGCTCCAGTCGGTAGTGGATTCTCCTACTCAGGGTGCTTGCAAGGTTTCAAGTCTAGCGACATAAAATATGTTCATCAAAGCTACGAATTTCTGCGAAAGGTATACAGTTCAATTACAAAGATAAAACACATAATGCCTTGTTTTAATGGATCAATTATGCACATATAATAATAATTTTGGCCGGTACGTTTACACAGTGGTTGCTCAGTCACCCAAAATTTATTGGAAATCCATTCTATGTTGCTGGTGACTCGTATTCTGGCATGGTTGTTCCAATCATTGCTCATAAAATCTCAACGGGTAATTTTATTTTAGTCCCTTTTTCATTTCCATTTCCACGTACAACTCTTATTTGATAAAGACAAATTACGATGCTTATATCAATATTATCATGATGCTGCAGGTATTGATCTTGGCCACAAACCGCCAATAAATCTCAAAGTTAAGTGATCTTCAATATTATGTATCTTTTCTTGAAATAATCTTAGATTTAGGAAAGAAATAACATTTCTAGAAACTGGTTTTCAGGGTTATGTGTTGGGTAACCCAGTAACGGATCGAAAATTGGATGCCAATTATCAAATACCATATGCTCATCGTATGGCACTTATTTCTAATGTACTATACAAGGTTAATTAATTGCTAAACTCCCTTTCATAGGTTTAGTCATCTATGATATTGTTGGTGGGATGGTAATGTTTAAGGTCACTTGTGGTGCACCTCTGAGAGACTTTCGACACTCAAGAAAGGAGAAGCTAAAAACTTTTTTTTTCTCTCTAGATTTTCTAACACCATTCCACTGCTTTTACAACACACTATGAGTCCCTTTATATAGGGAACTGAGATGAGATTAAAGACAAACAAAATAAATGCAAAACCAGCAAATTCAAATTGAAGTTATCTAGTGGCAGTTGGGAAGAAGGAGTTGGGAGATGGTTGTTTATGGGTTTGGACGATAGAGGTGGTCAATAATATTGGCTTCTAGAAGTCAGTTGAAGCTACTGGAAAGTGGTTAGCCGGCAAGTTTAAACTTTCTACATCCCCCCTTAAACTTGACTCTCTGTGTTTCGTCATACCAAGCATTGTCTTTAGTCTTGAAAAAACATTATGTTTGAGCGGCTTGGTGAAAATATTAGCAGCTTGATCATATGTCCTGCAAGAGACTAGTTCCACCTCTTTTTCCTTCACATGCTCTCTGATGAAATGATACCGCGTATCAATATGTTTGCTTCTTTCATGGAATACTAGATTCTTTGCTAGCGCAATCGCTGACCGATTGTCGATGTAGACCTCTGTGGGATTAACTTGTGGAAATTCCAGGTACTGCAACACATTCCTGGTCCAGATACCATGACAAACAGCTAAGCAAGCAGCAACATATTCAGCTTCACATGATGACAATGTCAAAATGGCTTGCTTTTTCGATTACCATGTGAACGCTGTATCTCCCATAACAAACGTAAAACCTATCGTGCTTTTACGTTCATCCAAATCTCTTCCCCAATCACTATCTGAATAGCCAATCAACCTACAATCTTCACATTTGGTATATAAAATACCATCATCAATAGCACCTTTTTATGTACCTGAGTATCCTCTTTGCTGCATTCAGGTGAGACTGGTCAGGAGTCTACATGTATCTGTTGACTAGTCCAACTCCATAGAGTATATCTGGCCTGGTACAAGTCAAGTATCTCAGGCTTCCAACCAAGCTCTTAAATAGGTTGGATCAACATCTCCCCTTTCATTTTTTCTTAACTCTAATCCTGTTTCTACTAGAGTTGTGACAGGATTGCATTTTTCCATACCAAATCTTTTCAGAATTTCTTTTGCATAGATACTCTGAGAGATAAAGATACTTTTTTCGCTTTGCACAAATTCAATGCCGAGAAAATGAGTCATTAGACCAATGTCAGTCATCTCGAATTCTTTCACCATCCTCCTCTTGAAATCTTCAAACATGGCTGGATTGTTGCCGGTGAAGATCAAGTCATCAACATATAGACATGCATATAACAAGCTTCCTTCAGTCTCCTTCTTCATATATAGTGCATGCTCATATGGACATTTCTCAAATCTGTTCTTTTGGAAGTAATCATCAATCCTCATATTCCATGCACAAGGCGCTTGCTTCAAACCATATAAGGCTTTCTTCGGTCTGCATACTTTATCTTCTTTATCTTTCTTCACATATTCAAGTGGTTGTTCCACATAGATTTCTTCTTCAAGAAAGTCATTCAGGAATGCTGACTTTACGTCAAGTTGGTAAATTTTCCAACTTTTCTGGGCTGCTAATGATATTAGCAATCTGATGGTCTCTAGTCTGGCAACTGGTGCAAAGACTTCTTCGTAGTCAACTCTTTCCTTTTGTTTATAGCCTTTTGCTACAAGTCTTGCCTTGTATCTCTGAACTTCTCCTTTTGCATTCCTTTTGGTCTTGTAAACCCATTTCACTCTGATAGCTTTCCTGCCTTTTGGGAGATTAGTCAACTCCCATGTCTTGTTCTTCTCAATGGATAGAATCTCATCATCCATTGCATTTCTCCATTTTTCTTCTTGGTTAGCCTCTTCAAAGCTAACTACATCACTTGTCATCAACAGACAATACAGAGTAAGATCTTTTTCCACCTGTTCTGTATATTCATACAGATCTTCTAGACTGTGTGTTCCTCTAGACCTCATATCTGAGAAATCACGTACAATTGGTAATGGAGTATCATACCTTTGTGGTGAAGGGGAACCACGTTGAGGTGTCTGCTGATCTCTAGGTGTTTGTGGCTCTGTAGCCACTTCTCTTGTCTCTTCTTTAGGTATCAACTCTGCGCTTCTAAAAGCTTTAGTCTGATCCCAATTCCAGGATTCATTTTCTTCAAAAATGACATCTCTACTAAAGATTAATTTTTTTGGTGATGGGGTTGTATAGCCGGTAACCCATAGTTCTGTCACCGTATCCAACAAGGATACACTTCTCTCTTTTATCTTCAAGCTTGGTTCTTCTCGCTTCTGGGATCTTGATGTAGACAATAGAGCCAAAAACTCTAGGGTGGCTGACACTTGGTTTGCTTCGTGCTCAATGCTTCATGAGGTGTCTTTGTATCAAGACTCTTTGCAGGACATCTGTTTTGTAGATATACCGCACACAAGACTACTTCAACCCAAAAACTTTTAGGCATGTTTTTATCCTTTTACATGCTTTTGGCCATGTTAAGGATTGTTCGATTCTTCCTTTCAGATACACCGCTTAACCGAGGAGTATAAGCCGGTGTAAACTGATGTTTGATTCCTTGTTGCTTAAGGAATTCCTGGAAAGCACTTACAGTGTATTCTCCACCTTAATCTGATCTCAGTGTTTTGATATAGTAGCCACTTTGCTTCTCTATAAGAGTTTTGAACTCTTTGAAGTAGCCAAATACTTCAGACTTCCTTTTTAGGAAATAGACCCAAGTCTTCCTGCTGTAGTCATCAATGAAGGTAAGGGAGTATTGATTCAGTCCATTTGATACCGGCGTTAATGGACCACACACATATGTGTGAACGAGCTCAAGTGGCATGGTTGCTCTCCAATTTGTCTCCTTTCCGAAGCTATTTTTGTATTGTTTGCTGAGAACATAACTTTCACACATCTCATTTGGGTGATGGATGTTTGGCAATCCTTTCACCATCTTTTTACTTCCCAGTTGCTTTAAACTTTCAAAATTGAGATGTCCATACCTGAGATGTCATAACCAATCTTTGTTATCGATGATGGCTGTCAAACACCTTAGCGTATCATGATGAATTGCGAGAGGAAACATCTTGTTCTTCGTCATCTGGACTCGAGTAACCAGCTTTCCTCGAGCATCTGTGAAAGTGAGTTGCATATTTTGAAGACTAATGTGATAGCCTTTCTCCAAGAGTTGTCCGAGACTTAGGATGCTTGTCTTCATGTCTAGAACATAATAAACATTAGAGATGAAAGAATGGTCTTCATTCTTCTTCTTGATCATGATATCTCATTTTCCTTGGACAGAGATTTTAGAGAGGTCGCTAAATGAGATTTCTCCATAAACTTTCTCATCAAGTTCAGTGAACAAGTCTTTTCTGCCAATCATATGGTTGCTGGCTCCAGAATCAAGAAACCAAACATCTTGATTTTGATAGGTTGAGTTATGTGCCATCAGCATCAACGATTCTCCTTCAACATGCTCTTTCTCTGCAAATTTAGAACTTTCATTTACTTCATTTAGGATACCTCTGCACTCGTTGCTATAGTGCCCATATTGGTGGCAGTTATAGCATTGAACGTTGCTTTTGTCAAAGTTCTGACGGTTATTGTAACCGCCTCTTCTTCCTCGTCCCCTTCCTCGTGAGATATAGTTCTGCTGTCCACGTCCTCCTATACTTGCGTCTCTTCCTCCTTTGCCTCTACTTTTGGTTTCAGCATTTCCAGAACCTCTTCCACGAGAACCTCTACCTCATTCTCTTCCTTGTTGTAAGGTCCCCTCTTACTCGTATCTTTTTTCATGGAGGGATAGCTTTAACTGGAGAGCTTGCTCTAATACTCTGTCGTCACTTCTTCTTGTGACTTTCTGCTCATGGGCTTGTAATGAACCCACTAGTTCTTCAACAGACATCGTCTCCAGATCTTTTGTTTCTTCCAGAGCCACAACTATAAAGTCAAATTTTGGATCTAATGATCTTAAAATTTTCTCTGAAATTCTCATGTCTACGAGAATTTCTCTATTTCTTCTTAGTTGATTTGCAATGACCATGACTCGTGTATCGAACTCTGCAATGGATTCATTAGATTTCATTCTTAAAGATTTGAACTCACCTCGTAGAGTTTGAAGACGGATCATTTTCACTTTGTCAGCACCTTTATAGGTCTTGTGAAGGGTGTCC
The DNA here is from genome assembly GCA_035582765.1 of Acer negundo. Lineage (NCBI taxonomy): Eukaryota > Viridiplantae > Streptophyta > Magnoliopsida > Sapindales > Sapindaceae > Acer > Acer negundo. The sequence goes on along the minus strand of CM069237.1, from coordinate 18,413,971 downwards.
CAGACTTCTTTTGATGACTTAGAGGAAGCTATGAGTTCGAACGTGGCTTCGTCTAGTCCTTGATAGATTATGGACTTTGTTTTACAACCCTTCTTTCGATCGGCTTTGAGAGTTGTTGTCTGAGCTTCTGTCATGGTTCCTTCAACTTCTTTGGATGTGGGTTCTGTGTATTCATCTTCCAAAATGTCTATAACATCTTGAGAGCCTAGTAGGGCTTTCATTTGTATGCACCAATTGTCATAGTTGTCTTTGGTGAGTTTCGGGATGACAACTTGTGCGTTTCCGTTGGCCATCGAGCTTGAAATGCTTAGAACACTGATCTGGAGTCTGAATTTACAAAAACCGAGTGCATGGTTGCGTCCAGAATGGTCCAAAACCTAAGAAATCAGTCCAAGTTTGTCAAAAAAAGAGTTCGGAAGCGTTCGAAACAGGAGGTCAAACTTTTTGGCAAAAGTCAACCAAGATAACGGAATATTCCTTTTCTAACGTAATATTCCAGACGGTCTAACGGCGTTAGTGATGTCATCGTTGTGTCACGGGTCGGGTCAGATACCAGGGGGTCGGTGACTTGGACCGGGTTGGTGGATCGGACTTTGGGTCGGATCACTAGTCGGACCCCTGCAATAGGGCGAGAAAGATGACCGGCGCGTGTGCGTGACGCTCCGGAAGACTGGGCTGCGCGTGGACTCACGCTCCAACTTCAAGTGGCGCGTGCGACCTTTCTTGTACTCCGATTTCGATGAAATTTTCACCTATGCACTTCTTTAGATTAGTAGATCACATTGGTATACTCAAATTTCTATTTTGATCACTTTGATTTCTAAGCCAATTTGGTTTTGACATCTGTTCTTCAAATTTCTGGCTCTCATGGGCTCTGATACCACTGTTGGTGGGATGGTAATGTTTGAGGTCACTTGTGGTGTACCTCTGAAAGACTTTCGACACTCAAGAAAGGAGAAGCTAAAAACTTTTATTTATCTCTAGATTTTCTTACACCATTCCACTGCTTTTACAACACACTATGAGTCCCTTTATATAGGGAACTGAGATGAGATTAAAAACAAACAAAATAAATGCAAAACCAGCAAATTCAAACTGAAGTTATCTAGTGGCAGTTTGGAAGAAGGAGTTGGGAGATGGTTGTTGATGAGTTTGGACGGTGGAGGTGGCCAATAATATTGGCTTCTAGAAATCAGTTGAAGCTGGTGGAAAGTGGTTAGCTGGCAAGTTTAAACTTTCAACAGATATAACTTAGGTTCATGCAATCCGCCTAGTCGGCCAAAAGGAATTGCAGAGGAGAATATGTAGAAGTAGACAAGAGCAATGTACAATGTGCAAAGGATCTTCAAGATATTTCTGAGGTGTGTGTGTGTGTATTGTCCCATTTTTGGAGTTTCATATACTTAATAGTTTGTTGACTCCAGTAACCATTTTCTCTTTTTTTAGTGCACTGATAGAGTGAACCCAGCACACATGTTGGAGCCTATATGCCCTCCCGATAACACTTGGGGAAGAATATTTGAAATAAACAACTGTGATAGAAAAATACAACGACCTCTTGCTTTCCATGGCAAAAAACCCGATATTCGGATGCAGGGTAAACGTTTCACTTGTGTCTCACAATTACATAATTTTAAATAAATGAGTAATTGACATTTGACTTATTGATTGATGCGTATAGGATACTTACAATAATTTCCTCTATAACATTTGGGGAAATGATATCGATGCACTACAAGAAAATCGGTCATTTACTACAGGCGATGCCCGTAGTGGACACGTATCGACTACTGGCATTGCCCGTTACAACGCCTGCTACATGCAACCCTGTGATGGATAATGGCGCATTTCGACTACAGAGCCTGTCCGTGATAAATAGGCTCAACTACAACGTGCATCCATCATAGTGAATTGCGTTTTGACTATGAATTATGTCCGTGATAAACAGACTCAACTACAACATGTGTCATCCGTAGTATATTATTGTTTTTAAAATATATATATAATTTGCCACCTATTGATTTTGATTTACAATTGTAATTTGATTTTTTTGGAATTGGGGGATTCAAATTTTGTCCATCCAAAACTTCTAGAATTTTTTATGATTTTTTTTTTTTTTTAGATTGAAATTTAAATAATTCTTGAATCCATATTTTCTTCACCCAAACTTTCTCTAATTACATATTATGAATTGTTTTTATTATTATTATTATTATTATTATTATTATTATTATTATTATTTTGTAGAAATCTTGTTTGGTACCTAAACAAAAAACAAATATCTAAAAAAAAGGAAAGAAATTATCATTATTAGAACCATAAAAAATCAACTAAAACCAAAAATGAAACAAAAAATTAAAGTTACATAATTGAAACAAAATGATAAATATACAATCTAAGAATTATGAATAAAATTAAAATAAGAGAATCATAATAGAAATTATATATAAAACAAATAAATTTACCTTATAAATAAAAGTAACAAGAAAAAAACAAAATCTCTTTTTAATTAAGCAAACATCTTAAACATCAAATTATAAAAACCATACATTTTAAATCTTCAAAACCATAACATTCTCTTAAAAAAAAAAAAATTTTAAAATATATAAATAAAAATTAAAAAATAAATAAATAAAGTTCAAGACATAAAGGAGAAGATGAACATAAAAATAAAAAATAAAAAATAAAAATATAGAACTAATTACAACACAACTAGAAAGTTAAAAACTAGAAATATGGATTAGAAACAAATTTTGTAGAGAATGTAGAGAAAATGATGAAATGAGAGAGACAAAGGTGTGGCCACTTAGGTTTTGTGAAAGAGTTTTAACCGATAGTGTTTAGAGAATGGAAAAGTATAAATAAAAGATTTTTTTGTTATTGGTGGGAGATGAAAATTTTAGAAATTTTTTTCCCTCCATTTACCTTTTACTACGAGGCTTTATATGCCCGTTATAGAAACAATATAAATGAAATAAATAAATAAAATCTCTTTTTTACTTTTAGAGAGAAACGAAAATTTTAAATTATTTTCCCTCCAACTATCTTTAACAACGACATCTGTTTCTTGACTGTCCTTTTGTTCGTGGGTTGTGAGATATTGTATCCTCTACTTTTGGCCATAAGCTTAAGTTGGATGGTACTTGTTTGGACCTTTGGCAGAAGGCAATGAGGGTTATCTTTAGCACTCAACTGAAAGCTCTCTAGCAGGTTTCTATCATCATGGTTTTCTGGGTGGTGTGGTTCCTCCGAAACCAAGCTACCTTTGAGGGTGGCAAACCTGTTTTTGCCGATGCTCTTTCCTTGATTTAGCATTCTGTTCGTGAGGCAGACTCACTTTAGTCTGGCACTATGATGAATTCAGTGGATGAGCTTCAAACTCTTCAACGGCTTCATGTCTCTGGTCATCCTTCCAAGGCTCCTTGCATTTTAAAGGTTAATTGGCACCCTCTTCCGCCGGGCTGTCTTAAGGTTAATACGGATGGGGCTGCTTTTGGTAGTCCTGGTCTTGCTGGTTGTGCAGGGGTATTTCGCATTTGTAGGGGTTTCGTTAAAGGTTGTTTTGCTATTCCTCTTGGTGTTTATTTTGCTTTTGAGGCTGAATTGGCAGCTGCCGTACACACTATTGATTATGCTTGGACTTTTGGCTGGCGTCGGTTATGGTTGGAGAGCAATTCGACTTTTGTAGTGGATACCCTTCGTTCTAGGTCTCGTAAAGTTTCTTGACGTTAGCGCCCCGCTTGGGATAGGTGTTTGAGCTTAATTTCTCATATGGACTTTGTTGTCACTCATATTTATCGGGAAGGTAACCAAGTTGCAGACAGTTTAGCATTTAGGAGCCCCAGTATCATCTCTCCTACATGGTGATGGACCGCTCCGAATTTTTGCAACCCTTTTATTTTCAATGATTTTTGTAGCAGACCTTGTTTTAAGTTCTGTTGATTTTTTTTTTTTCTTTTGTTTTCTCTCTTTCTTTTTTATTTAATAAATTGTTGGGTTGGGGTTGATTCCCATCCACAACAACCTTATCAAAAAAAAAACGACATTGTCTGTAGTAATCTATAAAAATCTATAACAGACTATGTCCGTGGTAAATAATCATTTTTCATAACAAGCTTTTAATGCTTGTAGTTAATATTTATAATCCCTTCACTAATATAAAGCCTTTCTACTACGGACTTTGCCCGTAATGAAAAACTCTATGGACTACGGATAAAGCTCGTAATACGTATATTATCTATAACGGACCCATTTTCGTTCGTAATAATTGTTCATTATCCATCACGGGCAATAAAGGCCCGTTGTAAATGATTTCACAAGCTCAACTCAATTACGGGCTTTTAAAGGCTTGTAGTGAAAAATGGTTTTCCATCACAGATATTTCATGCCCGTATTGAATGTCCTGTAGTAGATAGAGATTTTTCTTGTAGTGATGTCCATAAGGCCCTTCATGTCCGTAAGGTAAGGGGTTACCTGGAAGACTATTAAATAAATGTAAGAATCAACCTTGAAGTAATTTTGATGATGAAATTAAATTCAGGGAACATTTAAGGCATGGACTAGGTGAAGAGTATGTGAAGAATGTGTTAACCTATCATCTACATCTCAATAACAGAGGTTACCTAGCTCTAATTTACAGGTTTATTGGTTGCATGCAAACATTTCCACCCAGTGCTTTTGTACTCACAAATTATCCCGAAGTTTTAGCTACGTAAAATCATTATAGCTTGGCATAGTTTCTAATCTGTGCAGTGGTGATCAAGACATGGAGGTTTCCTACTTGGGGACCCTTTCATAGATTAAAGCATTGAATTTTACTATCATTGATGAGTGGCTGCCATGGTTGGTAGACGATCAAGTTGCTGGGTATATCATCCTTGAACCGAATAAATAAACCTGTGTTCAGGGGTGGAGCTATTTGTTAATTAGCATGGGCTTCAACCCAGGCTAACTTTAAAAAAAAAAAAAAATTAAAGGTTTTTTTTTTTTATCTATTTTTTTTTATACCATATTTGTTTCTGTTTTTTTTTTTTTTTTAAAGAACAGAGTAAAAATATTTAAAATTACAAAATTAACGACGCTTGATAATTCATAAAAATAATCTAGTTTATAATTTAATTTAATTGAGATAATTAATTTCAATATATTCATTAGAATGATATGCTGAATATTTTATTTACATTTGAATACCTTAAAGTTTCAATTTACTCTCCTTTCCCGTTTCATTCCATAAATAAAATAAATAAATTTTGAATTCCTTACTTCATTTGTTAAAGTTCATAGGAGCAAAAATTATTATATCTTTATTATTTAGATACATACGTTTTAATTAATAAAATTTTACTGTAAGGTTTGCTTAAAAAAACTTTTTACTGCTGTCATGTGTGGTTTAGGTAATAAATTATGTTCATTCAACGTGACAATGTCCTAGGTTTAAGTTGCCACAGTGAAGGTGTACACCCAAAAAAAAAATAATAATAATTTAGCCCACTTGGTCAAAAGCTTCTGGCTTCGCCCCTGCTTGTGTTGCGATGTAATCTTCAACTATTTTCACATTTATGCAGATACTCGTACTCGAAGAACTTCACATTTGCAACTGTAAAGGTTAGAATTATGTCGCTGATTCTCTAGTACTCAAAATGCCAGGTGATGATTTAGAATTCAGTTTAGAATGATTCGCATTGGTGCAGGGAGGGGGCCATACAACTCCAGAGTACAAGCCGAAGGAATTCTTTTCCATGTTCGAAAGGTGGATATCTCATGAACCTCTATGATGATCACTTCCTAATCTCAGCTCAAGACTGCATATATATTCGAGCCACATGCAAAAATTTGTGTAACATGAATGGCGCGTTGCAGTTTATGTAAAATAAAACTGTGTCCAGGAGAACTGTGAAAAAAAAAAAAAAAAAAAACAAATAAATAGAGTAACAATGGTTAGAATTGTTATTCTTTCAAAAAGAAAAAAAAAAAAAACAAAAACAAAATTGTTAGAATTGTTATTCTATTTGCACATGCAATAATGATAAGTATTGTAAATATGCTAATCAAAGCTACACTTTTATGAGAAAGGTGTAAAAACATTATATATATAATTCAATTACAAAGCTAAAAGACATATACTAATATTGGTCAGTTCACACACTGGTTGCTCAGCCACCCAAAATTTATTGGAAATCCATACTATGTTGCTGGTGACTCATATTCTGGCATGCATGATTGTTCCAATCATTGCTCATAAAATCTCAACGGGTAATTTTGTTTTAGTCTCTTTTCATTTCCACAACTCTTGTTGATTAAGACTAATTACTATGCTTATCATGATGCTGCAGGTATTGAACTTAGCCACAAACCGCCAATAAATCTCAAAGTTAAGTGATCTTCAATCCAGTGCCGCCTCTTGGCACAAGTAAACAAGGCATTGGCTTAGGGCCTCAAAAAAAAAGCATAAAATTAGGGGGCTTATTTAGTTATAGACTTTGAAGATATTGGTTAAAGAAATTTAATAAAATTACTAATAAAAATATATTGAAGGGTCTTTTATTATCATCATTATTATTATTACCGTTTAGTTATAGGGAAATATACCTAAAAAATAGGAACAAATTAATACTATTAATAATTATTTATTTAACAAGTAACCGTTATAAATAATTGTCGAGTATCCACTTCTTAAATATTGTTATAATTATAAATAAATAAATAAAACTCTTAAACTTTTCACCGATAATATTTTACTTCTTAGAAATTATCTATAAAAAAAAAAATTAAAATCAAATCATTCTCATCTATCTATAACAATTCAAGTATAACTACTACTATCTTTTTTTTTTCTTCAAAAAAAAAAAACTACTACTATCTTTTTGCTATAATTTGTTTATCTTTTAAATATTTGTTTTGTTCTTGGATGTTCCTCCTCCTGATCTTGATGGTCTCCTTGATGATGATTGTAGAGGCTTAGGCCTCGATAGACAGAGTACTGCCATCTCCTCCTCCTCCTTTTATTAGTTTTTTTTCTTCTTTTTGTGTTGCCCTCTTTTGTACCCAAAAAAAAAAAAAAAAAAAATTACAACTTGTGTTCAATTGTTTTCAATTGTTTTCAACTGCAATCTTTTGAATTTAGTATGATATTTCTAATTAGTTTTATCATTAATTGAGATCTAATTTTCTTTTCCCTTAGGGTCTCAAAATCTGTTGAGCCGCCCCTGCTTCAATCTTATCTTTTCTTGAAGTATTTGATTTTGGAAAGAAATAACATTTTCGGAAATTGGTTTTCAGGGTTATGTGCTGGGTAACCAAAAAACAGATTCAAATTTTGATAAAAATTCACATGTTCCATTTGCTCATCGTATGGCACATATTTCTGATGAACTCTACAAGGTTAATTGCTAATTAACTCCCTTTCATAGTTATAGTCGTCATCCTGATGGGTAGCGGCCATGGTTGGTAGACGATCAAGTTGCTGGGTATATCATTCTTCAACTACATAAATTATAAATATACTTATGTTATGATGCAAAGTGACTTCATACTTTATTGGCGAGTATTCTAATTAATTTTCAGCCTGTAATCTTCAACTATTTTCACATTTATGCAGATATTCCGCAGAATACTCGAACAACTTCACATTTGCAACTTTAAAGGCAAGAACTATGTTGATTCTTTAGTACTCAAAGTGCCAAGTGACGACTTAGAATTTAGTTTAGAATGATTTGAATTTGTGCAGGGAGAGGGTCATAAAGCTCCAGAGTTCCAACCAAAGGAATGCTTTGTCATGTTCAAAAGGTGGTTATCTCAAGAACCACTATGATCATTTCCTAATGCCACCTCAAGAGTGCATATATATAAGAGCCACAAAAATTTGTATATGCAGAGTTCTAGATGTGCACATGAATGGCACGTTGCTATTGATGTAAATCTAGTACTGTTGAGTACATCAATTGGGAGAAAATAAAACTATGTCCAGGAGAATTGTTAATGTGAGCTGCAAAAGCTAACTATCTAGAACACAACGCTAGAGGCTTCGTAGGAAGAAACTCAAGGAAGATGCTTCACGCCATAACAAAATCATTGGGTCTTTGTTGCTTCCACCAAACAATAGTTTAAAGGGTAAATTGCACAATCACACTCTGAGATTAGGTGTAAGAGCATCTCTAACGATCTCTCTTGGAGACCCCCTTAAATATGGGTGGATGTTGTTGTAAGGGGTTATTAAAGGAGTATGTGTTCCAATAATACTATCTTAAATGGCTTCCTTAATAATTTATTATTATTATATTAATGTTTTACTTTATAATTATTATTGTAAAAGTTAAATATTTGGTGTTTTTTTAAAAATAAAATAAATTTAAATATATGGACCTCACTTAAAGGGGGTTGAAGCCACCTCTTAATTAAGAGAGTGGGCTTCACCAAAACATATTTAACGGAGCCTTTAAGGGACCTGTTGGAGCTATAAAAATACAGTTTCTCCATTAATTAATCTAAAGGGGTTCTCCAGGGTGGCGGGTTCTACGGGGGGTCTACAGTTTTTCCCTCAGGCATTTTGGTCTACGAGGTCGCCCTCCTCATGTGCCTATCACAAAAGTGTTGTTTAGTCGCCTCCTTCTCCTGATTGAGTCAATGTTAATACGGATGAGGCTGCTTTAGGTTCTCATGTTGCTAGGGTTTGCAGAGGTGTGTTTCGCAATTGTTGCTCGTTCGTAAAAGGTTGTTTTGCCGCCCTCTTAGTTAGTGTTTGCTTTTGATGCTGAATTGTTCGCAATGTCGATGGCTATCAATTATGCTTGGATTAATGACTAGAGTCGCATTTGGCTTAAGAGTGATTTTTCTTATGTGGTTTAGCTACTTTTTGCTCGCTCTGATCAGGTTATTTGGTGTGTTCGGCAGGTTTGGCATATGTGCCTTTCTCAGATTACTCATATGAATTTTCAAGTTTCTCATATTTTTAGGGAAAGTAATTAGGTGGTGGACACTCTCTCTAAGCATGTTTTGAGTTTGGAGGTCTCTTTGTGGTGTCTTCTACTCCGACTTTTTGCTCTTCTTTAGTTGGCAATGATTGCATGAACAGAGAGTCTTTTTGTTTTCGTTAAATGTTTCTTTTTCACTTTTTGCTATGACACTCTTTTTGTTGTTGGGTCTACGCACCCTAGGCGTTTTTTGCTTCACTATTTGTTTTTCCTTGTTTTTTTTCTTTGCTTATATATTTATATGGATACTACCTAGGGGGTTTTCAGCATATTCTTCTGTGATGCTTTTTTTTCTTTAGATCAATACAATTTTTTTTTAAAAAGCTAAGGGAGTCTCCAAGATAGACCGTTAGAGATGCTCTAATTGCACATATATTCAACTTTTTCCATAAATTGCACAAACTACCTCCGCCGTTAGTTGACTTCTTTCAAATTTAACTATTGACTAGATTTTCGATGCAAAATGACTCAAAAATCCCTGATTATTTATTTTATCTTTTATTTTATCATTTTCAAAATAATTTTTATTTATTTTTTAAATAATAATAATAATAAAGAAAGAATATCTATCTTTGATTTTATTTTGTCTTCCATTTTTTTTCTTTTATTTTCTTATATTTTCTGACTACCCAAACACTAAATTTTCAGATTTCAAATCCTAACTTTCATCAACTAAACAATTCCCAACGTCATCTTCATCAAAACACAATCAAAACTCCCAAAATCCAACATACATCACCCAAACATCTCTTCCAAATTTTATCAAAACACAATCATCAACTCACGATTAATCTTTTATCATCAAACCATTACCAAATCAACATCAAACACCATCACCAACACAAAAGGAGAAAAAAATTACAACAACAAACAACTTCACTACACCGACGGTGGAGGATCTGCTCTACTGTCGCAGAGGAGCAAACATTCCTTTCGCGGAGGAGCAGATATAGTCCTCGTGGGAGTAGAGAACTCCTTTGCCTGGAGCGGTTTACGCTGATGAGGAGCAGATCTGCTCATCTAGCCATTGTAACGAGATTGCACGGAGGACTTGCTTCTCGCTGTAACAGATCGCTCCTCCGCCCTTCTATGATTGAACCACTCATGCCGTCATCCTCCAGCAGCTTGGCTTCCATCTGAGATGGATGCTCTTCGAGTTCGAGGAGAGAGAGATCTATATTCTGGATTTTCCAAATCTCTCTCCTCAGTCTTTTCATTTTCTTTTATTTTTAAATTTTTTAAAAAATATGAAACTGATGGGAAGAAAAGGAAATTGGAGGTTCCGATCTGATTATCTAATCATTTGATTCAATTTACTTAAAATTGTCTTTGTGTTTTTTTTATTTATGAAAATATTATCAATGGTAGAGATCATCTGATTGATGGAGGAGATCTGATATCCACCATCCATTATTTTAATTAATTAATTAATAAGTAATTTATAAATAATTAGTAATAATTTTGTCTTATCAAAAGGTAAAAGACGCTTTTGCCCTTCAGCCATTAATTTCTAACAATGCATCACTGATTGTAAGGGTGGTTTGTGCAATTTCTGGCAAAGCTGAATATATTTGAAATTACACTTAAACTCAAGGTATGTTTGTACAATTTACCCTAGTTTAAATAAAAGAGCGAGGGCTAACGGTCAATGAGTGGAGATAAACTTTGAAAACAAATTCATTTCTTTAAAATGTATCTCTGAAAAGATATGAAAATAATAAATATCTTCTTTATGTTTCTGAAATTAATAAATCTCTTTCTAAAAGCATTTGTACATTATAAACTTTATATTTGTTAAATTTAGGGGTCGTTTGTTTTTTCGACTTAACACTTAATGGGTTTGAAGTGAACTTATTACGTTGTTTTGTTTTTGTTTTTTTTTTTTTTTTGTTTTTTTTTTTTTAAATGATCAAACAAGTTTAAAATACCCCAAAACAACTTAAAATAAAAAGTAAAAAATTATGACTTTTCACTTAATTCTAAATCACTATATTGCATTTAAAATGTTTCATTCAAAGATTATCCTTCCAAAGATAATTATTTCCAATATTACCATAATTTTATATTATACAAATGTCTTTCTTTTAATATATTATTAAAGGAGAAAACCATTTTAGTCCATCTAGTTTGACCTATTACACGAACTGGTCCCTTTAGTTCTATTATTATCTTGACAGGTCCTTCACATTACCAAATAACTGTATTTTTGTTCCTACCGTTAGATTCTGTTACAGTTATCAATGATACCGTCAAACTTATGAGGGTATAAGCGTAAACTTACCCTACCGGCTTCTAGAACCCTTTTGACGATGGGTAAGAATGTAAATTGACCTATTACTAATTAAATAATTAAAATTAACAGAAATTTAAAAAATAATAATAATATTAAAAAAAATTAAAAGAAAATAAAAATTTAAACCTTAATCCTTTCTCTTTTCCATCTTTTTTTTTAACTATAAAAAGAACAAATATGAAGAACAAAGAACAAAAAATAAAATAAAAAATCGGTTTGATTATTAACAAACATTCAAACTTCATCTTCTTCATATCACCATCTTCTCCAACACTGAAACCCTAGCCACCACCACCACCACCACTTAAACACCAAAACCACCAAAATCACATCGCTCGATCTCCTTCTTCCCACCGATCCCTTTCTCTTTCTCAAGCCCTTCTCTTTTCCCTCAAAAGAGGGGTGGCCGCCGCCGCAAGATGAGGGCATGACGTTTCACTGCAGCCACTGTGGCGCTCTCTCTCTCAAGGCCAATCCCCGCCGATTCCCTTCTTTTTCTCCTCTCTTTCTCCAATCCCTTGACAGAGGGGTGGCCGATCTCCTCGCGGTTTGGGTTTTGGTAGAGAGATAGGGGGCTGGGGCTGGGGTTAGGGTTGAGATGGATGGTGGTGGGTTAGGGTTGAGATTGATTTAAGGAGCCAAGATTGCAGAGTCTGGTTCGTCTTCTTGACACCATCGATCGATGGGGGTTTGCGTCTCCATCCAAGTATCCAACCTAACCCAGATTTCAACTTTCTGGACATGTGTTTTTTTTTTTTTTTTTTAATCTTCAATGAAGTTGCTACAATTAGTGGGTATAAGTTGTTTTTTGTTCCTTTTGTTGTAGTGTATGATTTTGTATATAGCTATGCATTATTTGATCATTTTGTGGTTAATGTGAGCTTATATGAATTATTAGATGGCTTTGAACGCGTGTTAGAGTTGTTCCGTTATTTCAGACGAAAAAACAAGCATTGTAACCATGTTTATTTATTAATTCTGTTTCTGGTCTCGTTATTGAAATTTTGGATTTTGCGATATGGGATTCAAGTTACAGATTTAGCTTATGTTAATGTTTGTAATTTACTTTCTGGAATATATGTCTTGTATATTAGTTTTCAACTTATAATGAGACTAATGTGATGGTCTCTTGTTTTCTTGCCTGACAGAATTGAAGATGAGATGATTGTGTTGATGGTGTGTTGATTTTTTGGGTTTGGATGATGATGAGATGATTTTGATTAACTGATGTTGAATCGTTGTTTTTTTTTTTTTTTTTTAAATTTTAAGGGCAATGTTGTCTTTCAGCATTGTCACCAACTTTAAGGGGCAATAGGGTCATTTGACTCTCTGTCCATGTCAAAATGCACTTTATCAATGGAAATCGTTATAGAAGAATCAAATGAGACAATACTGGAACTAGAGGGACCAGTTTGTGTAATAGGTCAAACTAAAAGGACTAAAATGGTTTTCTCCCCATTATTATTGATAAATAACTATTAAAAAAAAAAATTTAATCCCTTAATAACACTGTCACTTTCAACTTTCAACTCTATTGTTGAACCTTCAATATTTTTTTTGTTACATAAAAATCAAACCATTTGAATATCATTATTTATCACATTTTAACATTGAATAATATCCTATCAATGTTTACTTAAAAATGGTTTAGTATTTGTTAAATTATTTTTATTTAGTTGTTTGTATCGTATCAAATTAAAATACATAACAATTAATAGTAATAAAGATATAAATGTCAAATCATTTGTTTTCAAATAATTTTATATTTAAAAACAAATAAGTTGACATTATATTCAGATGTGAGAAAAACAAAAAACAAACATGTCATTCAATTTCAGTTTTTAGTCTCTATTCAATCGTCAGAAAAATTTAAGACTGTTCAATCTTCAAATAAAAAAAACAAACAACCTCTTAATCTACAAACTATCAACTGATTTTATTTGTAATTCTCACTATTCGCCGAACCAAGGAGATTCATATCTTTTTATTTAATTTAAAAAATATATATATTTAAAAATGAAAAGAAAAATAAGGAAAAAAAATCCCATCAAATTTAACAACCCGGAAATTTAGTTTCATCATATTCAAACTAGAAAATCAAACCCAAAAATAGTGATGGCAAGGTTCCGGTTCCGGTTTCGGTTCCCGGTTTGGGTGGAACCAGAATCGGAATCTGAACTGGTATAGGCCTATTCCGGTTCCGGCCTGTTCCGGTTCCGATCTGTTCCAATTTCGATTTTTTCGGAACCGACGATTCTGAACCCTTTTTTTTTAATTTATTTGAAAAAAAAAAGACTTCTAATTTACTAAATAGTAAATACTAAGTTGTAATTTAAAATAAAATAAAATATATAAATGACAAATTACAAAATAAAATAAAATTCATTGGGTTGGGAGTTAGGTGATTGCATTGGGTCACCCAAAAATAAACAAATTACAAAATTAAATTAAAATAAAACTAAACAAAATGTCAAATTACATTTCATTGGATATTTGGGAATTGGGTCACCCAAAATTCGAAAATAACATAAAATAAATAAATGATAAATTACAAAATTAAATTAAAATAAAACTAAAAAAATGTAAAGTTATTAGCCTTGTACTTAATTTTTTTACACTTAATTTTTATCACAATTAAGTTACCTACGTATTCTCTTGGGGGGTTTAGAGGAATCAAAGGCGACGTAGTTCTCTTACCTTTTATTGCAGGTTTGTTGATGGTATGGACTCGTGATGATGTGATCCGCATCTTCTATTCCGAGCCTGTTGCATTTGTTGCTCCACTTTCATGTTCGTCATCTTTGAAGAAATCGTATGTTACCTCATGTGTCGATTTCTTGTTGTTTATATTGCGCCTTCATCTAGTCATCTACACAAACCTGTATATGGAGTGTTTTCGGAGTCAAGCATGAACGCCTTTCATCCAGGATATTCCCTCTAGCGTTGAACTCTTGTTCCACCGCCACTGTAGAAACCGGTGTTGAAAAAATATTTTTAGCTATCATAGCCATGATTGGATAGTATTTTGCTTACTCTTTCCAATATTGTAATATATCAAATTTTCTCTCTACCGTATCTTCTATAAACTCATAAGAAGCATTTAGATAAGATTCAAGCTCAGAATACTTGTCAGTGCTTAATAAAGAAGAAGATCTAGGTTTTTTGGTTTTTTTTTTTTATAATAGACTATACCATAATTCAAAAATCCGGAGGATGATGATGTAGGCTGTGTAGTTTGTGTTCGTGTAACATCTAAGTTCAGTGAGGATCCATAAACTATAAGATAATCATCATATAAAGCATGCAATAATTTCTTAATTCTATCATAACATACATCAACATTATATTCTATTTTTAAACATTGGGGGCCATAATAACCATTGAGATAATAACAAAAATGTTCTAATTTACAACGTGGATCAAAAACCATAGCAATCAAATAAATATCTGGCAACTCCTGATAATAATGTAACCATTTTTCCATCATAGTATTAACGGCTTCCCTTATTTCTATGTTGGATTCACAAGAAGAAAATGCACCAGCAATATTTAGACTTTCAATAATAAATAAATTAGTTGTTGGATAATAAACACCAGATAAATTTGTTGTAGCAGTATAAAAGATTTTTAACAAATTGAAAATGTTATAACAAGCATCCCAATAGGCTTGATAAAGTTCAATATCGGTAACATGAAATTGAATAAAAGAAACTAATAAATTCATATACTAGTAACTTTGAGCAAGCAATTTATAAGTAGAATTCCAACGTGTTGGAACATCGCAAGTAAATCTAACGGCACGTCTACCATTTTATTTACAATATTTTACCCATGCATTCATTATAGAAGAATGTTTCCATAAAAACTGAAGGGCTTGTTTAATAGATAGAATAAAATGATCAAGAGTTTCTAATCCTTTTTTAACACATAAATTTAAAACATGACATGCACATCTTTGATGAAAAAATGCACCACCAACAAATGGTTTGCATAAATCAATTAAAGATGAAATAGCAGCAGTATTGCTAGAAGCATTATCAAAACCAATTGCAAAAATTTTGGTTTCAATTTTATACTCTAAAAAAATAATTCTAAGCATTATAAAAATATTTTGAGCAGTGTGTGAATCATCAAAAACTCTAAATGGAAGAATTCTTTTTTAGATATTTCATGCATCATCTATAAAATGGCAAGTGACACACAAGTATGAATGTGATCGTCAATGGTCACTCCATATGTCGGCACATACGGAAGCACGACCGTTATATTTTTCAAAAAAAAATAATTCTAACTTTCTTTTTTCTTTTACATAATTCTTTTCAAGTGTAAATACAAGCGTGGATCTAGGAACACGGCATGTAGCAGAGTTTAACGCTCGTCGACAATAATTAATAAAACCAACCCTTTCACCAAAACCGAATGATAAGTGTTCTACTGCTACCATTCTAGCTAATCATCCCTATTTTGTTCATCAGTATAACGAAATAATTGTTCGTTGGGAGTAGCGTACTTGGGAATTTGTGTTTGTGACCTCGATTTAGTCTCTGCTTTTGGATGTTTGGTTTGAATATGCTTATGATAAGTGTCATATCCTCCGGATTTGGATCACTTATATACTTTTTTGCAATAATTGCAAGTCGCTACATAGCTTCCATCGTCTTGCCTAACTTTCTTCATATGTTTGACGAATAGATCATATTTGCTTTACTTCTGTATTAGATCGTTATCCTCATCTGCTTCCGGTGGATCAAAATCATAATACGGAGGTGTATCAATATCAGACATATTTTCTGACTGACTTGTCAAATTGGGGCCGGGAGGGGGGGTGTTATTGGGATCGGGTTTTGAAATTGTTAGAGGGGGGTATGACAGTTTATGCCTATGTCTTCAGTATAGGCCCGGCGTTGCAGATAATCATGATAGGTGGTGTCGTTACAATCAAGATTATCAACCATTTGACCCTTACCTTTCATCGAAATCGAACGCCTAGGACCGTCACGGCCATGACCCCTTCCATTTCCACCACTTGCCATTTAAAAATAAATTTGTGAGAGAAATAGATAATTGGAAACTTAGAAGAATAATACTATAATAGTAGCCTAGTAAGTAGTAAGTAGTAAACTAATATTTGCAGATAAAATAAATTGTAAATAAATGAAATTGGAAACTTAGTAATTGGTTAATCGAAAATTAAATAAATTAGAAATAAGATAAATTGTAAATAAAATTAATTGGAAATAAAATTAATTGCAAATAAAATATATTGGAAATAAAATTAATTGGAAATAAAATTAAATTGCAAATAAAAAAATTACAAAATGAAATAAATAATAAAAACCTTGGAAACTTGGAGAATGTTGGAGACTTGGAGAGTTGAGACTTGTCAGCATGCCGTTGGGCCTCCAACGGCTACCCCTTTAAAAAATAATAATAATTTCAGCATGCCATTGGACCTCCAACGGTCACAAAAAAAAACAATAAAAAATTAAAAATAAATAAAATTAAAAAAATTAAAAATAAATAAAAAAGGATGGAACCACTGGTTTGAACTGAATCGGAACCGCCAGTTCTAGTCCGGTTTGAACTGACCGGTTCCACAAAACTTGGAACCTGAACCGGAACCGGCCTCCCCCGGTTACGGTTCTTGAACCATAACCGAAAAATCCGTTCCGACTCCATAGTTGGAACCGGAACCTTGCCAGGTCAACCCAAAAATTGGAAAAAAAAATAAAAATTAAACCATCATCTCTTATTTCTTTTTGAAACATCAACACCAAAACCAACACCAACATCATCACCATCAACACCATCACCACCCTCATCATCAAAAAAACCAAACCCAGAACCTAGAACCCCGCACCACCATCTAGAACAAGAATTGGAACACCAAACCATCACCAGACCTAGAAACAGACCACCACCACCACCGCACTCAAACCCAAAACCATACCACCACCACACCAAGACCCAAAACCGAACCACAACACCACCATTGAACCCCATAAAACAAAATTCAAAAAAAAAAAAAATCAAGAACTGGGTTTGTTCAACCAAAATCCATCTCCCAATCACTAAAACCCTAAGTAGCATGGATACATGGATACGATACGGGGATACGTCAAATCTCTAAAAACTAGGATACAAATACATCAAGATATGTTAATAAAAATAATATATATTTATATTTTAAAAAATAATAATATTTGAAAACATAATCCAATAATCAATTCTAAACATATTCTAAATAAACACATGTCACAAAATCTATAAGTCATAACATATTACAAAATTCAAATAAAGGTGCTCGATAACTTTGCTTTATTATTTAAATTAGTAAAGGTGTTCCTTTAAAATTAATTTTGTGCCCAATTTAGAGTCTTCTAATTACTTGGTGTGTGATTCTCATTTGCATATATATGACAACCATTTATGATATTGAGGAATATGACTTAATTTGAATAGTGAGTGAAGCAGTTTCGAATGAAACCAAGTCACCTAAATGAAGATGAAGAATCCAGACCATTCTTGAAAAGTGAAAAGAAAACAACAACACATAGTTGTTGAAGACTTGAAGTTTGGTTTCAGTTTCACGTTTCAGAGGTCAGCTTCTTTCCCCTTCTCTCTTTCCTTCTTCTCTTCCTCTTCCTCTTCTTTTCTCTTCTCTGCATTTTTTTTTCCAGTGGCGGCACTCAACACTCTATAGAATGAATGAAAACCTAAAAAATATTTTTTGAATAATTCTATTTTGACCCTAAACTTTGTAAAGTTCTAATTTGACCTCGTTTTTTTTTTAAATAATTGAAAAAATGCCGTAAATGTATCCTACCCATGTCCTAGTCGTATCCTACTCGTATCCCGACTGTTGACTTTTGAAAAAGCCAGCAAACACTCCAAAATGTGTGTTGGACACGTGTCTTGCCGTGTCTGACGTGTGTTAGACATGCACATCAACCCTATTTAAGGCATGTCCATGCTACCTTGCTAAAACCTAACACTTAAATTCAACCAGTGTCGCTTCACCAGTAACCTCTACCAACAGTGCTGATCGGAGCTCAAACTCGCCAGCACAAAATAAGCGCGACAACGAAGACCAACCTCTCACACCAAACTATGGCTCGTGGCCAATCAAACCCACACCAAACCATACCGGCTGCCTAAATCAAACCCACACCAAATCACACACGGCGGTCGAATCGAACCCAAACTACCATCAACTACTCTCAAACTCCATCGACAACCACCACCCCACCATAAATCACCGTTATGAGGAGATCAATGCTTGATCTTGCCAGCGAATGGGAGAGAAAAAAGTGATAGTCATTTTTGTTGGGTTTAGAGAGAGAGAGAGAGAAAGAGAGAGAGAGAGAATCTAATGGATATTTATTTATTTTTTCTTATATTACTTTTAATATTAAATATATATTTTTTATTTTAATAATTTTTAATTTAAGTTTTTATCTATTTACCTTTTTACCCTTACATATTTTAAATCTTTAACATAATATTTAACAATTATGGGTATTTTAGGTATTTTGTCTAACATCACGGAATAATGACGAATAGTGTGAACTAAAGGGGGGATAATGACCACTAATAGAACTAGGGTGTAATAAAGAGTTGTATCTCTTGGCTTTAACGTGAAAATGAAAAGGCATAACAAAGAGTGTTAACTTATATGAGAGGGTGCATAGTGCATTATAACTAGAACTCTATGGATCTAAATCATTTACACAACAACCTTGATTTTAACATTTTTTATAGTTTCCAAATTTAAGTGTTTTGTGAATACTTCATTGTTGCTAAGTGTAGTATTTTGGTTTTGTTGTATTCCAGAGGTAATTTGCACAACAAACCCATTAGCAAACTCTTTGAGTGGATGCAAATAAAACCTTAAAGGAAGTGACTACAGGCCTCAAAACCATTATTCCGACATATTTCCGAGTATTGCATTAACAATTTTAAGGTCTTATTACAGAGAATATATCAGATTCAGTGGCTTCCAAATTAATGAATCAAGACTTTGTGAAGTTGGGCAAGTTCGATATGATGAATTTCAATTGCTGGAGGGAAAAAGTTATGTTTTCATGCAGGAGATATTATTGAAGATTTTGGGGGTTTAAAAATGTTCTTTTAATTAATATATATTATTATATTTCAATTTATTATATATTGAATTAGGTAGTTAATTATTTTCGTTTGTGTCGTTACGTTCTAGAATTATAGTATTTTCAATTTCAATTGTTATCTCAATTCTTTCCTTTTTGGAAAAATTGACTATTTTATTATTTTCGAGTTTATTGTAGGGTTCTTAGATTATTTCTATTTACGGTCTTTGTAAGCCATAGCGGCTAGTGAGTTTTTTTTTCTTTTTTTTTTTTTTGAATAAAAGTGCATAGACTTTTCTCTAATTATTTCCAAGTTTCAGTATTTTTGTGGGCAGCCTAGCATTACTCGGAGTGATTGATATAAGCGAAATTTTTGTTATCCTGATTCATTTTGAATTATTTTTTAAAAATATATCTATTTATCGAACAAAATATTTAAAAATTATTTATACTTGTATTATCTTTTATGAAAAAAAATACTTTACCATGTTTTTTTTTTTTTTTTTTTTTTTTTTTTGATAAGGGGATTTAATTGAAAGATGGGTTATAAACCGACCTATCGAGGTTTTTTTTTATTTTTTTTGAAGTTTGTTTCCATTGGTAGGATTTAAATCACTGACTTGGGAGTCATTTACCTAAAGCCCAAGCTAATCCATCTACCAACAGAGCTACGCCCCTAGAGGCAAATACTTTACCATGTTAATATTATATTTTTAATTAAAACATAGTATAATATGTTTCGGTACTATCTTACACTAAATATAGTAACCGTACAATACAGTCCAATACAATGTAATATATGCTAACGCCAAACATAATTCAATTCAATCCAATACATCCGGTTCGGTCCAATCCAGTATAGTAGGGCAAACCAAACATGACCTTAATATTTTGAGAGAGAAATTGGGAGTTGCGCGATTATGAATTTATGCTCCATTCTCATTGTCCCACAGCGACGGATAGTATATAATAACAAATTGTAGCCTCACAATCACAAATTACTCCACTGGCAATCTTTAAAACTCATGAACTTCACAATTCAAATTTATTAAAACGCAAATGGCAACACTGAATCTCAATCTCAATTTCTCGGGCCTCACCCGCCACTTCTTCGCGCCACTCTTCTCTTACTCTCTACGAAACCGCTCCGTCTCCTTCAGCCGTACCTCCAGCTTCTCCCGCCGTCTGTCTCTCGTCTCCTCCGCCTCCTCCTCCGCCTCTCAAGGTTTTTATATCATTTTTCTTTGAGGAATTTTATCGAACAGGTGTTGGGCATTGTGATAATTAATGCTTAATAATGTGTCTTGTTTGGTTTTGCAGAGTCGAATTGTGATGATAGATTTGATGTAATTGTGGTTGGAGGAGGACATGCGGGATGTGAATCCGCTCTTGCTTCTGCTCGTTTAGGTGCAAAGACTCTTCTTCTCACTCTCAACATTGATCGAATTGCATGGCAGGTATTGTCAATAGCTCTTCTCTTGATCTCAACTGTTATCTTTATTCTTTATTGTTTGTTGGCTGATGTAAACTAGGATTAGATTATTTTTATGAATATTAAACAGCAATGTAAACGGTAATATTTTCAAGAGAAATATCATATTTAGTCTTCAATGTTGCTTCTAAGTGTTTAAAAAGATGGTCTTACTGTTACTAAGATAAATTAATTGCAGCCTTGCAATCCAGCAGTAGGTGGACCTGCAAAATCACAATTAGTACATGAAGTTGATGCACTTGGTGGTGAAATTGGGAAGGTTGCTGATAGGTAATGTCTGAAAACCTTCTATATTTGATTCAAGGTTCATCATTCTGCGACTTGACTTTCACATTTTTGATTTTGTATGGAGTTGAAGATATATTTGGTTCCATCCATTTAGTATTGGGTCTCTGTTGTTGACCATTCAGAAGTGATAATATTTTCTTCATCCGTGGATGCAGTAAATGTAATTAATATATCCTAACCAGACAAACATCTGCATTTTGAATAATGTTGAAAAATTGTTAATTTGAACTTCTCAAAACTCTTGCATTGAGTGGACAGCCAAATTCCACGTGGGGTGAGAAGAATGAGATGCACTGAACGTTGTGGCAATAATGGCTGGTCTTGATTCTTGTAACTTGTAAACATGATTGAAATCCTGGAAACAAATGAAAACAAATCTAACAATACGCTATCTATGGCTAAAATTGCAAATTTTACGAAAATGCTTCTTTTACCTCTAGTATACTTGTGACCCTTAAGTTGGCTTAGATTGAGAATTATAATTCTTCATAATTTTCGTACTTTGCCATTCATAATCTAGCTTATTATGTTTTGTCTTATTTGCTTTTTCAGTTAGCTTATTTCATTTGAATGGAACCTTACTTTTCCAATTTCTTTTTTAATTTTAATGGTGTGGCTTGTGTTTGTTGCAAACTTAATAGTCCAAGACTAGTAAGGATGAAACAAACACAAGCAAACCACATCCCTTTTTACAAATCTTGTTTTGATCTAGCTCATGGGTTTCATGCTTTCTTGTATCATTGCATGAGTAATCATCATTTCTTCTTTTTACTTTAGGTGCTATTTGCAAAAGCGTGTTCTCAACGTCTCAAGAGGTCCTGCTGTTCAGGCATTGCGTGCACAAACCGACAAAAGGGAATATGCTATGGAAATGAAAACCATAGTGGAGAGGCAAGTTATATACTTGGTGTTCCATATTACTCTTTTCTAGATCCTCCAATTGATGAATAAAATTATCAAGACTCTTATCATTATAAGTTGGTGGGTTTTATAGTGTTGATTAAAATGTTGCTTTGCACGTCTATTTTCGTGTGTGTGTATGAATAGTAATTAGTAAGTTTTCCGGTATAAACAAAAAACCTACAATTTTTTGTCATTTAGTACACTCATAAAAATAGTGACTACTAATTCTTGGAGTTCACTAAAGATAAAAATGAAACCAGACCACACATGCAAATATATCTTGTCACGTGAGATGTTATCTCCCTTTACAAAGTGAGTTCCTTTTTCATTCGGTCTATCTACACACTAAAAGTTAAAACTACTTTGTATCACATTTCAATTTGATTATTAATAAAATACAGTAGCCTTTCACTTTTTCTTTTTTTCTTTTTTGTGTGTGAAAGTATAGTAGCCTTTCACTTTTGATATCATACATTATTAATAGTTAGGTGTCAATTTAATTAATTTATGCTTTGTTCTGTTAAATAACAATATTGATTCTATGTTTTTCATGAAATTGGATACATAAAATGATTAGGAATTCCTCCATGTAGCGAAGAAAAACCTATCTAAAATTTAATAACTTGTAATTTCCTGATTAGCTATTATTTCCCAAAATTAAGAGGGTGGTTTTTATTTCAAAAATTAAACATGTTATCCAATTATTAAATCTTAGATATAATCTTTTTTGTGTAGTTGTGTAATTTTAGGTAGTTTATGTATCCAATTTAATAAAATACAAAGAATCATAGAAAGTTACATTCAGCGTTACAAAACCAAACATAAATGAATTAAATTGATATCTAACTATCAATAATATATGATGTTATAGTCGAAAAGATTTATATTTGATTAATAATATAAAGAAGAACTGTAAACACTAAAGACCAATCACAGGGAGTTAATTAAAACAACAAAAAATATTCTGTTAAAACGCATAGTACTTAAAGGTGTGCCTAGGCGCCTTAAGACAGGCCAGGTGCTGCGGATGGTATGAGACATCCCTGGTCTGGCTAGGTGCTAGACATGTGACGTGTCTAAGCTATGCCTTATAAATAGGCAACTAGAGCGTGTTTACTGTTTAGTGATGATTTGGGATGCTCTTTGAGGTCGTCATAGAGTCGCTGTCAAGATCGGATGGCGATCAACAGATCGCCGACAAGGTTTAAGTCCGGCCAGCATGTTGCTGGAGCATGGGATGTAGTGGCTGGTGGAAAATAGGAGTAACGGTTGCTGGCGATTTGCGAAAAATAGGGTTTCTGTTTGTTTGGGGCTGAGTGTATGAAGGATAGGGTGTGCTGCAAAGGAATTTTGATTATAGCATGTTCACAAAGAGCATAATAAATGATACAAAAGAAATTAGAGAATTTGTGTCATATTATTCCCATCGGGAAATTTATAAAAAGTTATTAGGCACCTTTTTTTAAAAAAAAAATGTGTGTTTGGCTTTAATCAGCCATGCGCCTTGCGCATTTAAAAACTATGCTTAAACAGGGCTATATTGCCTAACGTTACAAAGAAAGTTATAAACATATAACTAAATATAAAATAAAAGAAACCATGAGCCCAAATAACTTGGAAGAACTATAGTGACACCCGTTCTCGATCCCGATTTATGAACCCCCCTTTTCCGTGCCATAAATTTGATTAAATATGCAAGCACAAACCCTTTTATGATTTTGTCTCTGAAAAAGAGAAGCAATGCTTGTGTAGGGGTGGACATTATCAGGTTTGGTTATTATGCAACCCAACCCGATCCAACCCAACAACTATGTGGTTGAGAGAAATTTAACCCAACCCAACTCAAAGTTGATTGGGTTGGGTTGGGTCTATTCTATCGAGTTGGGAAAGCTAATAAAAATCGTTGGGTTGTGTGTGAACTAACACTAGCTCCATACCAATCCAGTACCAATTTACTCATTTTGTTTTGATGATTTTTGTTTGCATTGATTTATTACTATTATTATTATTTTTAAGAAAAGAGATGGATCTTAGAAAGTTAAGATAGCCACAGGTAAATTTAATTACCTATCTTATATTTTCGAATTTCTATTTGTTTCCATCATTTTCTTGCCACCAAACAAAATAAAAAGGACTGAAAGTAGTTGAACAAACACAAACCTTGCTCTAAGACATAGAAGAAGGGAGACCATGTGCAGTTTAGAGAGACGTGCATGGAATTGGAGAGCTGCTGAAGATGCATGAATGAATGAATGGATTTGTCAGCTACGATCTAGAGAGTGAAGAATAAAGTTTTTAAGGCTTGAAAAATGCACAAGAGAGTGACATGTGGCAGTTTTTAATTTTAAATGATTTTTAACCGGGTTGGGTTGGGTTGAGTTAGGTTATTGGGTTGAAGAGCTATAACCCAACCCAACCCAATTATAGATCGGGTTATTCTGATATAACCCTATTATCAACTATCTTATTTTAAGGTAACCTGGCCTAACCCGACTAGATGTTATAGTCGGCCTAACCCAATTATAGATTAGGTTATCGGGCCGGGTTGGTTTGTCGGGTTTTGCCCACCCTTGTGAGACTGTTATGGTTCCACCTATTGCTTATTTTCTTTTTCCTCTTCAACATTGTCTTGTTTTTCATGTGCATTACTCTTAGTTGGAATTTGGAAATTAACACAATCTATACTCCTGAAATAAAAGAGAGGGCCCACGTGATTTCACTTGCTTTGTATCTTGTGGCCACCAAATCCAAATTCAAATGTGAGGCAAATGATCAAAACCATAAATCTGCATATTTAAAAGGCAGATTGCATTAGGTACTAAATAGATCATTTAATATTGATTTAATACACTTATTCTTAACTTCAAGGTTATTTCTTGTTTCACCAAAATAACTCTGATTAAACTGTAATGATTAAGTGAAATAACTATTATGATATAAAATGAGCTCATCATAGCGCTCGGTAATACTTGCTTCAATAACATTTTACTTTGTACTTAATAACTATTGTATGTTATCTGAGAGACATTGTTTCCTAAACAATACCAATCAATATGGTTCAAGTTTTTCTCTGTGATGCATGTACCTGTATCGGGGTGTGGGTGTATTGATTCTCTTATATTTGCTAACATGTTCTATTTACTCTGTCATCAGCACTGCAAACCTTTCTATTAGAGAAGCTATGGTGACAGATATCTTACTAGGAAAGAATGACAACGTCGAAGGTGTTCGCACATTTTTCGGGATGAACTTTTATGCATCTTCGGTTGTTCTCACAACTGGCACTTTTATGAGTGGTAAAATATGGGTGGGTAAAACTTCTATGCCTGCTGGTAGAGCTGGTGAGTCAGCATCACATGGGTTGACTGAGAATTTGCAAAGCCTTGGATTTGAAACTGATCGATTGAAAACTGGAACCCCAGCACGTGTGGACATTCGTACTGTAGATTTTTCGGGACTAGAACCTCAGCATGGAGATGAAGAGGTTCTTCCATTTAATCTCATGTGTAGGTTCTGTTGATTAATTTTTGAATGATTCAAGAATCTTTTAAATCATGCTTAATAATTTGGTCTTACAAGTAAATTATAAGCATGTACTTCATGTTATTATACATACTCAAATATTGTTGCAAAAGTCATGTTTCCCTATTTTTCATAGCTCTATATGCTGCCTTAGAATTCACTGCAGGGTCGTTTCTACTTAATGAAAAATCAAGGTACTAGGTATCCTTCCCAGTCATTGGATCGGCAGGTTCTAGGAGGCTTTTTTTAGTTGAGTTATTTAACAGACTACCTCTTACTGAAACGAAGTTTGTAACATTTTATGATGTTAATAGTCCTAAGTTTTTTTTTTTTGAAGCCTGTAATTTGAGACGTAATGATTTATTTTTTCCTTGTAAATTTTAGTGTATTGTTGAGTCATTATTTATCACTTCAAAGATTTTAGATTTAGTACTTTAAAGTAGAATTACTTTGACCATGAGATTCTATGTTTGCATCACTCAGATGTATTTGCATTTTGCACTTGTAGTTGTATGTACATTTGTCATTTATGTTTGTGTTTGACCCAGGTGAAAAATATGTTGCTTTGCTGTAAGGCATGTGTTAAAAATTAAATACTATTGTTAGGCACTTTCGTACAAGCTTAAGTTTGGGTTTATTCCTAAATATATGTTGATAATTTCAGGTCAACTGGTTCAGTTTTGATCCTGATTTTCATATTGAAAGGGAACAAATGTGCTGCTATCTAACACGCACTACAAAAATAACTCACCAGCTTATTAAAGAAAATTTACATGAAACTCCCACCTATGGTGGATGGGTTGAAGCTAAAGGGCCTAGGTACTGCCCTTCCATTGAAGATAAGGTACAATTCACAGGTTTTATGTTTTCTTTAAGTTTACTCATTTTTAGTTTCTCCATGTTTTATCTGTGTCATTCTGGACAATTTCTAACTGAAGTAGTACTGAAAAGGCGTGTATGCAGCACCAGATGCCATTTTATGCTTCTCCTTTCAATCATAATTGCAGTGGTCCTCTTTTAAGATTGTCCAGTGTTATTATGTTCTTGTTGCTCTTTGCATTTCACATGACACCCATTTTCAAAGTTTACTCCCTGTCCCCAACCCCCCCTCCCCCTCGAAGTTCCATATTTCAAATTAGTGTGTTCCAAATAGGCATTTTTTCCTTAGATGAGATATACATTTGAATTTAATTATATTGTGATTAACCTAATGGTAAGAACATTCGAAGATAGATTTATGTGTACTGTTTATCGCAGCTACTTGTAGTGTTTAATCTTGAAATCTGTTCATGTTCCGATTATATCTATAAACAGACACAATTGAATGTTTTCATAATTTTTAAAAATATTATTGTAAATTTTATTTTCTGTCCAAGTGCCAAGCCTTTTTGCAGATATTCTTTGATTGGTGGAGCCGGATTTCCATTGTTACTGGAGATTTCTTTTTCTGCTGTCTTAGTGTCTTACTTATACAGTTGTCACTTTACACTTTATGAAATTGTGCTGGATGAAGCTTTTCTTGCTTTAGTGGTCTTTAAGTTGCAAAATAATAGATGGGAATGATTTATTGTTTCCCTGGTACTTAATGTTTATGGACCTCCATTCAATCATTCAATTATTACATGCAGAGTAGAAAATCAACACACTATTTTTTTTTACTATGAGATTGTTTGAATTGTGGATTTTATTTGAATCTCTCTTTCTTTTAAAGGTTACTTGCTCTGAACATTGTCCTGAAAGTGAGACAGATCATTTTTTTTTGTTCATCTCTGCTGCATTATTAATTTCAATGTTTTGGTAATTCGGTTTACTTGATGGCTTTGTAAATGTATATTATTAGTTCATTATAATTATGTTTATGTTTCTTGTTATTTTCATTTAGATTGTCAGATTTCAAGATAAAGAATCTCATCAGATTTTTCTTGAACCAGAAGGTAGAAACGTGCCTGAGCTCTATGTGCAGGTGTGCTACTATGTAACCTTTTCTCTTTTTGCCACTGATTTGAGAAAGAAATAAGAAAAAAGAGGGAAAAAAGGAAAACGAAAACGAAAAGAAAAGATAATAAGAAAAAGATGAAAGAATAAAAAGTCTCTATGCTTTTGAGGGTGTTGGTCCTTAAAAACTAGGGAAATTATCTAAATTTCCCCTGTAGTCTGATATATTCCCCAAAATCCTCCCTCTAGTTTTGCTTTAACCCAAAATCCCTTTCTTTTAACATTTTGAAGCAAAAAACTATTTTACCCTTCAATATAAAAATAAAAAATTGTTAAAAAATATTCAAATATATACATTTAAAAAAAGAGAGAGATGGATCCATCTCTTTTATAAAAAGGGCGTTAAAAAAATATATATATATAAAAAAATTAAAATAAAATATAAAAAACCAAAAAACTGAAAAAAAAATAACGCAAAAATTGGAGAGAGAGAGAGAGAGAGAGAGAGACCTAAAATAATATCTAAACACTCTTACAGAGGGAAAGGAATACGGAATATTCGAATGGTCCTTCCTAACTTCCAATGTTTTGTTTCATTCCAATTCAAGAAAAACTTTTTGTGTAAATTGCGTCTACATTCTACTATATAAAGTTATATGCTCTTTAGTCATTAGACTCGATTAACAGAATCTTGAGTGTTTTGGTTTATGGAAGATATGGCTGGGCAGATATTCTTTAATATGTCTCCTAATCTGGAGTACTAGTATAAGTTTCCTTGTTATATACATTACAATTGATATTCCTTTCACCCTTTTTGTCACACAATTTATCATTTTACTTTGTCGCAGGGGTTCTCAACTGGTTTACCTGAGAGACTACAGTTACCACTCTTGAGAAGTTTGCCTGGGCTTGAAAAATGCTCAATGCTGAGGCCCGCATATGCTGTAGAATATGATTTCTTGCCTGCTCACCAATGCTTTAGATCTCTTATGACAAAGAAAATTGAGGGACTTTTCTTCTCTGGTCAGATAAATGGAACGACCGGCTATGAAGAGGCTGCTGCTCAGGTTATTATATTTTACAGTGTCCTTTGTTCTGCTGAGTATTGTTTGTGATCTTTGCTTGATTTGGTGCTACTGGCACATGGTAAAGAATGGTAGTCTTTACGAGTCAAAAGTAAATTTTGCTACTATGCTATTCTGACATTTGTTAACAATCTTATGTCTCAATGTGTTTCTTCTTTTCCATAGGGCATTATATCTGGTATAAATGCTGCTAGACATTCAGATGGTAAATCCCTAATTGTTCTTGAGAGGGAAAGTAGTTATATAGGGACTTTGATTGACGATCTGGTCACTAAGGATCTTCGAGAGCCTTACCGTATGTTGACAAGGTAGTTGGCTCAAGATATTGCATTCCGCTATTCGCTAGTTATTGATGCCTTTTTATTGGGATAATGAATTGCTATGATGTTAACTGCTTATATTTGAGAAGACAAGTTAATAATTGTGGTTATAGTAATTTGTAATGAAAATTTGCTCCCCTGATAAGCTGTCACATTTGTGTGTCTTACTAGCACTAGGACAGCATAAATTTCCAAGAAGTAGTCTTGATTTGATCTTGTATGTTTATAATGTTGTGTTACTGACATTATACTTCATCTGAAAACTTGGTGCTTTTCATGTTTTTGAACTGGTGGTAAGTTACTGTAATACATATACATCACTGGAAATTCATAAAATGTCAGTGGATTTGGTCTTGGTTGGAATATCACATGGATTCTCTCAACCCCTAAGGTTCTGTTTTTAATAGAGTGATTGGTTCAGCTACAAATAATTCCATTTTATGGCACCACTCTGTCTAGGGTCATACCTAAACACTTCTGAATAAATAATATCGATTTACTTCATGAACTTTTTTACAGAACTTTATTTAGTAAGTTATTAAACTAATGAAAGTCAAAATTTATTTCAGGTGTCCTTTTGGTTTTAGACTAAGAAAAATGTCCAATTCTTTATTTTTGTTTTCTTTATTTTTATGCCGTAGTTGAAGCAGATGTTCATCTATAAACTGGAACTATGCTCTGGAGGATAGGTACAAAAAATAATTAAGGTTTTGATTGAATCCTAAAAATAATGCCTCATGCTCATAAGGTATAGGCTCTATCCTAGTGCAATGAAATTTAAATACATGTATATTATATGTTTGTAATACTCCATAGAGAGTCTTAATCTCGGTAGAATGAGCATATATGTTTACATATGGTGTTTCAGATGTTATGGATCATGTTTGTTTACTGTTCCTTGTCTTGACGTAGCTTTCTATCCTGACTTGACTATATTTATAGTAATGTTTGTCTCAGCTGGAAAATGTATCATAACTTGAATTTCTTTCTTTGTTTCAGCCGCTCTGAACACCGATTACTGCTTCGATCTGATAATGCCGATAGCCGTCTCACACCTTTGGGGCGTGAAATTGGGTTGATAGATGATAGACGCTGGAAAATATATCAAGATAAGCAAGGTCGAGTTTCAGAGGAAAAAAAGCGACTGAAAACTGTCAGGATATCAGGTTTGTATTTTTCTTTTTTCTTCTTTCTGAGTTTTTTCTTTTACGGCTCAGATAATTGTGTCCACCTGTGAGAAAGAGAATTAAGGAATACCCATGTAAAAACCTAGAGCTGCTCTGCAAGAACAATGTATAAAGAAAAATATTTTACAGTATTGTTTCTTGAAGGCTTCTCTTGAAAAGTGGCACCTCACTTTGTTTCCTTTTTGCATTAGAAGACGAAACTGTATACCATACAAAAGCATCAATTTTAGTGATTGAATACAC
The DNA here is from genome assembly GCA_035582765.1 of Acer negundo. NCBI lineage: Eukaryota > Viridiplantae > Streptophyta > Magnoliopsida > Sapindales > Sapindaceae > Acer > Acer negundo. The sequence continues at coordinate 18,383,629 of CM069237.1, read as the reverse complement.
TGAATACACTAAAAAGGAAAGCACCTCACTTTATATTGTGAGGTGCCACCTTATAAGTGAATTTCTATTTGTTTATTTCCTCATATCAGAGATTCAGAGCTGATTTTGGTTCTAAAAAGAACTTGATAGATGAGAAGCTTAATACCAAATGGAAATGGAAAGAAATTGATATTATACTGTTACTGCCACCAAAAATTTTCCTTTATTTTGTCTCGTTGGTTTTCACCAGACATATAGGGCAGGTGATCGAAGATTGCAAATTTATGGTTTAGTTATTTGTGAAAATGGACCTGTGTAGTTCATCCTTGAAAAATATTTAATTATTTACATTCAGAACTTAGAAGACATATCAAATCCTTCATATGCAATGGATCTTTTCATAAAAATTATAGGAAAAACATCTGACAAGGAAGGATAACTTGCTTTCCAAATGGGCAACACTTATATAAGCATGCCTGACCATTTAATCATTATTCCTGACTTATTCTTTTTATTTCTAGGGGGAGATTTGGCTGCTGATGTTTCTCAGTTGTCTGGGCAACCAGTCAAGGACTCTTCAACACTGGAGAGTCTTCTGAAGAAACCACACATACAATATAAAGTTCTTGATAAGCATGGTTTTGGAAATGAAATGTTAAATAGAATGGAGAAAGAATGTGTAGTGATAGATATAAAGTATGAGGGATTTATTAGGCGCCAACAGACCCAACTCCAACAGGTGAGTGATTAATTTTATTATGTAGGTTGAAAAATATTCAATATTATTGTTTCTGGTACTTCATTCCCAATTTGGAATGATTGCTTATGTCAATAGTATTTGGGCATGGATTCATTTGTTGATCAAGTTGTCGTTCTGATTAGTTCTAGTGTATGTCAAGCACTTATGTTTGCTCTACTTGTAGATGGTCCATCAACAACGTAGACCACTTCCACAGGACTTGGATTATTATGCAATGACAACTTTGTCTCTGGAATCACGCGAGAAACTTTCTAAGGTGTGTAATTTGATTACGAAATTCATGACAAACATAATTTCATATATATTAAACTCTTATTAGCACGTGGAACTGACATTTCAACTTCTACTATCCGGGTCTTCTACTCTTCTTTAAGAGGTCTGGGATTTGAAGAAACTGTATGAGAAACTTTCTTTTTCTTTTTTTTTTTTACAAACAAAACAAAAACAAAAATTACAAGGAATTCAATCATAAACAATAGCCTTCCAATCTAACATAATGAAAAATAGAGAATTGTCTGCAAATTCTTTAGAGATCAATGCTCATAGAGAAGTTAAATAATAAGCTTTATCCCATAAAAATTGGCCTCTTTAGCTTCCTCAAATATTCTTCTTTTTCTCTACACCCAAATAACTCACAAAACAGCAAAAACTCCACGATACCAAAGGACCATAGCTTTCTTTCCTCCCCAAAGTTTTAAAATCTTCCAAAAAGAAATAGACAACAGACCAAGGGGCAGCTCACTTCAAACTTCTGACTGATACAACTTACTCCATAACTTTACAGCCACCGGACAAAGGAGAAAGATGATTCAAATTTTCTTCAGAATTCTTGCACAACACACCAAGAGAATAGAAAACAAGAATTAGGATATCTCTTCTAAATAATATCAGGAGTATTTATTTTGCCATCCCAAAAATTTGATTTTGTTAGGTTCACTAGCAGGCTCAAATAATGGATGAGAATTGTTATTCACCTGCCACTCAAAGGACTAACAAGAAAAGATTCCTATAGAATCCTTAGATCATGCCCACCTATCTTCACCTCCCATAATTAAAGAAACACCGTCCAACAAAGAGAGAAGAGAAGACAAATCCTTAATCTCTCTATCATTCAAGTTTCTCCTAAAAACAAAACACCACCCACTATATTGAGAAGACCTTTTCGATTTATTTTTAATTAAAGCACATTGCAAAAAGCAAAGCATATATAATTTCTTTTGTTTGAGGAACTAGGTCTATTCGTATGTTTTGATGTAATCTCTAATCTAATGGACTGCCGGTTCACCTTCTATGTACTCAATTCCATATCAAATGAAGTTTGTCTCTTATCAAAAAATCTTCAGGTCAAACAAAAAGTATGTATATGCATGCAGGTCTTGTATGTGTACTCCTCTGCTTTTGTTTGTCCATAGGCTATCTATCCTCAATATAAGAAGATCTATGTTATTGTGTTAGAAGTTGGTGATGATGAAAACCTGTTAAGGATATAAAACAGAGTTTACAGTAGGATGTTGTGTTGTTCACAATAAGTAGTCCTTGGGAACTCTTAACAAAAATCTGGAGCCTGTTCTCTGACTGAAAGTCTGAAACTACTTGGAAAATACATATGCTATTTATTTAACTGGTTGATGGAATTGGGAAACTAATGAACTTAACATCAACTTGCGGTAGAACTTGTGCTGTTTTGTTTGTCCTTGAAAGAAGATGCATTTATTTTGTCAAACTTGTGCTTTACTTAATATCAGAGTGTACTTTTAATGATTCTTCAAATTTATGATTCTGGTGAATTGTAATAAGATTTTCATGCTTTCAGGTCAGGCCACAAACCATTGGTCAAGCAAGCAGAGTCGGTGGAGTTAGCCCTGCTGACATTACTGCTCTCCTTATAATTCTCGAAACTAACAGAAGGAAAGTTCATGATCAGAGGAGGCTCCAAATGTTGACTTCCACCGTGACAGATTCAAAAAAGGAGTCTGAAGCCTCTTTGACAGAGACAATTAACTCCTGAATTTGAAAGTCTGCCACACTTACTCAGTTTTTGAAATTTAGGAACGATGAATGGCAGTAGGATATGACTTCCTAACAATCCTCGGAACTCACAAGTTAAAATATTTTGAAAATGAAAATGTTTGGTGATTGGACTGTGAGGAACCCAATGAGTCCACATTTTTTTACTCGGTGGTGAACGATGATTGATCCTTGTCTCGATGTCGGTTGAGAATGAATTCAGGTGTTCTCACAAGAAGGAGAGTGAAGGTCAGTACAGTAAAAGTTTCTTTTCATTAGTTGGAAATGTAAGTTGTATAAAGGTTGTTGCCATGGAATGTTTCTAACCTTCTCAGTAGTCAGTATAGTTTTGTATCCATACAAGTACATTAATTCCTTAAATTATGTCAGTAAATTGATTGATTTCCTTGACATGGTTAGTTTGGAAGCAGGAAGAAAAGGATGTACTTTTTATTATGAATGCAAAATGTATTTTTTATAATTTATTTCGGGGGGTAATTTCACTAAAAGCAAATGTTAATTCTTTAAACGTTTTTATCATATTAGCAACTTTAGTCTTTACTTTTTTCAAAATACATCACTTTAGTCCTTCCATCAATCAAAGGTTAGTTAAAATTTACAGAACTAGGGGTGTTTTGGTCTTTTAGATAATAACACATGACAACTAATAAAAATAAAGAGTATATATATTTTAATTATCCATAATTTCAATAAATATATATATATATATATATTTTAAAAAATTTATCAAAATTTAATAATAAGGTTAATCAAAACTATAAACACCTCTTTTAGATCTAGGAGGCATTGCGGCCTCCACCTCTATGAAGAGGTTTGCCTCCCACTATGGGAAGAGGCCGCAATGCCTTTGGATCTAGAGGAAGCGTTGTGCAAGCCTTCTCTAACAATTGGCCGCCTTCGCTCACCGGTAGTGGAGGATATGGGTTAGGGTAGATTTAGAATTTCATAAATGTTTAAGGTTATATATAATTTTTTTTTGAAAACATCTATAATTGTAGAAGTATTTAGGGTTCATTTGTTTTTTTTATTTTTTTTTTTATTTATGAATAGGAGTTAAAGACGGTTTTTGGCCATCAATCAAACCATTATTCAACGATTGATAAGGGAGGTTTGTGTAATTACGGAAAAAATGAATATGTGTGTAATATCGTCTAAACTCGGTGGATGTTTGTGCAAATATAAAAAAAAAAATAAAGAGAGGGAGAGAAAGTGAGAGACACGTCTAAGAGGTTGTCGAAGTGGTTTTGACAGCGCACCAATTTTCACGTAAACAAAATTTGAATATGTCCACCCAGCTGTGAATTCTGATTTGAAGCTTCCATGCGAAATCAGAAGCTGGCATGCCAATACACATTTTCTCCAAATGATCAAATATTATTATTAGATCATGGACGATCAAGATCCTACAATTATCATTATTGTAAATATTACTGCTTGAGAGTTGAGATCTTCTCTGCAAATTAATTCTTATTTATAAATAAATGTCATCTTCAGACGAATCTAGAGGAGGGTACAATTTAATATGGCTAATCTCTTGTTTTCTTTTCGTTTCCATAGCTGCCGGCGGCGGCTTTCTTATAATGTACATGCTCCTCCCTGAATCACCCTCCACATCTTGGCTTCCTCTTGCTGGAGTCACCCTCGTTTGCCTCCCTTGGTTGTTTTGGTTCATAACTTTCTTTTATCGCATTGTTTCTCGGGCTTGTGGATTTAGAATGGTGATTCCTGGTGGTGGTGATGGTGGTGGCAAAGGAGATACAAATGTTGGTGGTGGTGGTGGTGGTGGTGATCGTGGTGTGACGTCTGATGATGATGATGATGATAAAGCTACCAATACAGTAGGAGATCAAGGTATGGTAGCAAATAATGCAGCAGCAGCCAGCACCACCCCCTCTGTTGTGGTGTTGAGAGAGCAAAACAACGATGATGATGATGATAATAATAATAGAACCCATCAAAGGAAGGAAAGTTGCAGCAACGATGAGTCAATCGCTTCCAGGGAGAGCGAAATTCCATTGGCATATTCCATGAATTAGCTCATTATTAGACGATAAATTTTGCACCAGGCAAGTAAGTTTTTCTGTATTTTGAAAAATTTGAATGGGACAGACGTATCATGTCATCTGTATGAAACACAATTCATCTTCTACAGATATGTATGTACGTATGTATGTGATTATAATAGCTAGGCAAATTAAACAAATCTTTAATTTTGGTGGTGATCTATGGCCTTTGCTGATCCCTCTTTAAACTTGTCTCATAACTATCAGATCCACAAATTCATCGTCTCATAGCACTCTAGTTGTTGTTATTTGTCAAACATATCTTGGTGATCTCATGATCAAGTCATGGAAACTAACTTCAAATACTTAGATATCAAAGCTCATCTCTCTCTTATTTTTTTGTTTTCTTCATCAGCTTTGTGGGAGCACTGGTGTGTATGTATATCTAATGTTGAAGATGTATGTACAGAGATTAATTCCAAGAGTTCAAACTTCTCTTCGATGGTTTCATAATGATTTAGTTTTATTAGCATAATGTTATGATTGTAATAATATATCGTTTGCATCCTCAAGTCTCTTAGATTTATTTGGAACTATTGTTTAGGTGCATAGCGATAGATTTTTAGAGGTGAAAATGGAATTTGGTCTAGGATAAGTCGGGGTGGGACGAACTCACCTCTTGTATCAGTCGTCCAATGATACACCACATTTAAATTGGTTTTAGTCCCCTTAGATAATCCGTAGGCGGAGTAGAGGTAGTATTCGTCGGGTATGGGACGAACTCACCTCTAGTATCAGTCGTTCAATGATACATGGATCAAATTGGTTTTCGTCCCCTTAGATAATCCATAGACAGAGTATAAGTCGGGTATGGTACGAACTGACCTCTCGTATCAGTCGTCCAATGATACATGGATCAAATTGGTTTTCGTCCCTTTAGATAATCCATAGGCAGAGTAGTCGTAGTATAAGTCAGGTATGGGACAAACTCACCTCTCGTATCAGTCGTCCAATGATACATGGATCAAATTGGTTTTCGTCCCCTTGGATAATCCGTGGGCCGAGTAGATATAGTATAAATCCGGTATGGGATGAACTCACCTCTCGTATCAGTCGTTGGGCTTTTGGCCACCGATGAAAGGCCAGTTATGTAATTCAAAATCCATTGAGAAAGAAAAAGCCAATGATACATGGATCAAATTGGTTTTCGTCCCCTTAGATAATCCGTAGGCAGAGTAGACGTATTTCTATTTTTCTGTTTGAACAAGAAAACTGAATACTTGCAATTATATCAGAATTATATTATATTTAACTCAGAATACACCAATTAAAGGTTGTCTACTTGTTTATTTACAAACTAACACAGGTTACAAGTATACACTACATTTAGGACTACTTTTTATTTTATTTTAGGATAAATTACACTCACACCCTTAAGGTTTGAGGTAAAAACACTTAGATGAAAAAGTTTAATTATTCTACACTAACACCCCTGTATTGTTGAAAATGCCCTTGTATAATAATAAAAAATAAAAGTTTTTTTACACTAATACCCAAGGGCATTTTGGACCTTACTATGGTCAAATAGGGGTGTGAGTGTAGAATAACTAAACTTTTCCATCTAAGTGTCTTTGCCTCAAACCTTAAGGGTGTGAGTGTAATTTACCCTTTATTTTAAAGCAAATTGCTCTAAACCTTCCTGAAGTTTGCCCTTTTAACACTCAGAAACAATTTTATCAATAATTGACACTCACACCCAAGACCGTTTCCGAACATTTTGGGGCCCGGTCCATTTAATGATATCAACAAAAATACGGGGGCCCATATAAAAATTATTATCATTATCAAAAAAAAATTAAATAAATAATTCTTCATTTACTAAATACAATGTAATTCACATAAATTAAAACAAAAAATATTTATCATATCTAAAAACATAAAAACAAAACATTGTTTAAATTTTTATTCTTCTTGTTTTATGAAGTGCAAATTTACTAATTATACTATTACTATCAAGATTAGCTAACACTTTTTTTTTCGATAGATAACATAGCCAATCTAGTCAACCTATCTTGTGACATTATTGACCGGAGATAATTTTTAATCAACTTCAACTTTGAAAAGCTTATCTCCTCTGTAGCAAGTGTAACTAGTATAGTCAATAAAATTCTATAAGCTATCCAAGTATTTGGGAAGCAAATGTGAAAGTTTTTTATATTAAAAAGATTCAAAGTAATTAACTGAAAACAAAAACCATACCTACAATATTGACAAAGACAAAGAGTTTCAAGAAAACGAGAGAGAGCCAGAGAAGTTTGCAGAGTCAAACGAGAGTTTTCTTAAAGTAATCAAAATTGTTTTTGATTCATTTAGCCTTTAGGTAATTAGGTGTTGTTGTTTTTAATTATTTTACTGTTTGTTTTTGTTTCAAATAGGGTAGTCTCATAATCACAATTCAAGTGGGTCTTTGAAGTTTATTTTTGTTGAATTAAACTAGTTAATTGAGCCTTGATTTGAAAAAAAAAAAAAAAAGGTTTGAGATTGGACCCTTTTTAAACTTAAATAGATTGGACCTTGAGACCCCTGATTTTACAAAAAAAGAAGAAGTAGATTGGGCCAATTTGGGGCCCAGCAAAATGTTGGGTTTGTTGCCCCCATGGGTCAGCCCTGCTCACACCCTCTGTCATTAGTCAAACTTGGTCAAACTTAACTATTAACCAAGTTTGACTGTAAAAAAAAGGTTATTTTTGACCTTTCAAACAAATTACAAAATATATTAAAATTAAATAAAAATGTTTAAAATACTAATTAATTGAAAAAAAAAAACAAAAAATAATTATATATAAAAAATAAAAATAATAAAAAAGGATCTCAGATGGTGAAGATCAAATTGATTGTTTTAAGAAAAAGGCAAAAAAAAAAAAAAAAAGTGAGGTGGAGATCCAATCTCTCCACCATCCATCAAGATATATGGATGGTGGAGATCCAATCTCCAGATTGGATTTCCACAACTCCATGGATAGAAAGCAACGACAATGAGTTGGACTTGACTTTGTTGATTACTTAGCAAATTAGGTTACGAAGACACAGATACTCTAGATCACGATAGCTTCGATGCACGACCTATTCTCGAATCTCGACTAGATTTGCTCCTCTCTCTGCCCTCCAACATTCTCTCCCTCTCACAGTAATCACATTTTTTCTTTTTCTTTTTTCAAATTGATCTTATTTCATGTGTTTGTAGGTATTACCAATTTGTGCATGAAGGAAAGAAACTCCAGTTTTTCTCTCACGAGCATGTACTTTGAGCATATATTGAGCATACATCATCACATTTTTGCCATGTGTATTATTATGATTAAAGTTCAGTTGCTGACATGGCAAAAGTGTGATGATGTGTATTAGTATGTTCAAGATATGTTAATTTGCACTGATGCCCCCTAAACTATGCTCGAATTTACACCTTACCCCCTATACTTTTTTTTTCGTCATTATACCCCATGAACTCTCATAAATCGATAATAAGTGAAAGAATTTGCCCCCTCACAAGAAGCAAAAAACCCAAGTGTTTTCCAAAAAACGAGAGTTCAAGGTGTTAAGTGACGAAAAAAAAAGTATAGGGGGCATATTGCATATTTTGGAAGAGTTTAGAGAGCATCGGTGTCAATTAACCTTATTAAAATACATCACTTTAGTCCCTTTGATTAAATTACTAACGGTCAATTATGACAGAACTTGTTAAAGTACATTTTTTCCATTTTTATCATTTAATTAAGCTAAAATAATGATTTTACCCTCAAACATATTACAATATCACACATTAATCTTTATATATATTATACAAAATATCATATAAAAAACATAAGAAATTCTTCACTAAAAAATAAAATAAAACAAAAAAAAAATTATTATTAACTAAACACTTCTCTAGTTAACACACTACTTATAACATACTTATAGCAGAAATACCACATCCTCCACTTTTTAAATTATCAACCACAATTGGCTGTGTGCACATGACAAAAGTGATGATGTGGCAATCGTGCTATAAGTTGTATGCCTATTAGAGGAAAACTACTAACTAAACCAATCTTAATATTAAAACTAATTTGGTCTCAAAAAATATTAAAAATAATTTAATATTAAAATATTAAATAAATAAAAAGTTAGAAAATTGGAGGGGGAGCCTCCTCTAGTTTTTACTTCTTTTAATTTTTAATTTTTATGTTTTTTCATAGCTTTTTAAATTAACATTTTTGTTTATATATTTTATAATTATATAAATTAAAGCACATTCTACAATTTAAAAATAAAAAATATAAAAAAAATAAAAAAAAGCTACAACAGCTTAAAAAAATCTGGAATTTTTTTTTTTTTAAAAAAGAAAATTAAGTAAAGAAAATAAATGAAAATTTGAGGTGGAGGAGCAGATCTCCGGTACCTACCATAAACAACTCTAACACCAAATTTCCAACTCAATCCTCATTTCCAACCACAGATTCTTCACCAAAATCATGAACATCAACCCAACAAAGTAACAAAAAAAAAAAAAAAATAAATAAATAAACAAAAGGTAAATACAAAAAAAATGAAATTGGTACATGTTGATTTGGGATCCATGGAAGAGAAGAGATTTGAGATTTGAGATTAGGAATCAATGAAAGGGAAGAGATTTGAAAATTTATGGAGGTAAAGAAAAAAAGGGTTCAAAATTTTTTTGTCACTATTTGGGTCTGACTTTGTAAGAAATCCACCGGTTTAATAACTTAAGTTTAAAAGGCACATATTATGGTGAATGGACAAAAATGCCCCCCCACAATAACCTTCTTCACCATTTTGTTTTTTTTTCTTTCAAAATCCTCCATCAATGGACGACGGTGGACCACGACCAAACACAATAACGACTTTTTTTTTATGTCCCAGCCTTTGTTAGTTACATTTCAGATACAAACCGTCTTGTTATTTGTTTTTTTCTTTTTTCTTTTTTCAATTTAAAACACTCTTTTGTAAACCTTAAACAGATTGTATGAAGAAAAAAAAAAAAGATTGTTAAAAATGCTCAAAAATGTCTTGGACAAAGCTTAGAAAGGCTCGGACAGTTCATTAAAAGTTTTAAAGAAGAAATGAAAAGGCTTGGAGAAGTAATGAAAAGGCTCGGATAGTTCATTAAAAGAATCGGATAAGAAATGAAAAGGCTCGGAGAAGTAATGAAAAGGCTTGGATAGTTTATTAAAAGGCTAGGAGAAGTAATGAAATTAAAAAAAAAATAAATTGTTGAAAAGTCTCGGAGAAGAAATGAAAAGACTCGGATAGTTCATTAAAAGGCTCGGAGAAATAATGAAATTAACAAAAAAAAAATTGTTGAAAAGTCTCGGAAAAGAAATGAAAAGGCTTGGAGAAGTAATGGAAAGGCTCAGATAGTTCATTAAAAGGCTCGGAGAAGTAATGAAATTAACAAAAAAAAAATTGTTGAAAAGTCTCGGAAAAGAAATGAAAAGGCTCGAAAAAGTAATGAAAAGGCTTGGACAGTTCATTAAAAGGCTCGGAGAAGAAATAAAAAGGCTCGGATATTCAAAATTAAAAAAAAATTATTGTCAAAAAGTCTCGGAGAAGAAATGAAAAGACTCGGGGAACAATTGAAAAAACTCGAGCCTTTTCATTTAGTCTCCGATACTTTTCAATTGAAAAAGTTGGACCCCCGAATGCGTTTGCGTAGCGCTACAAAATTAATTATCCAAAGGAGATGAATTGATAATGTTATGGTGTTTAACCTCCATCCTCCATTGAAGGTCTGTTACAGAGGAAGATGAAAGAAAAAATCTTAGAAAACTTTAAAGTAAGAAAGAGAATGTGTAAAATAAGGGCATTTTTGGAAATCACTTACTTTAGTGCCTTTTAAACTTAAGTTATTAAACCAGTCACGTTGTCACCAAGTGAGTTGGAAAAGATGACATTTTCCACCATTTCCACAAGAAAAAAATGGTATAGGAAATACTTCAAATATGGTGTTCTTTGTTCATAAAGCTCTTTCTCCTGCATGAAGTTCTTTGTTTTCGGGAGATCGCTCAAGTTTTTTTTTTTTTCAATGTTTTCAATATTTTATTTAATTGATTTAACATTTATTTAATATCCATTTTATTTATTTTGATTATTATATTTTTTTGACGTGTGGCACATTTTGAAAAGTATTATATTTTAAGTCAAAAATACTCCTAACTTCGTTAGCTAAAATTAACGGTTGACTAATGGAAGGACTATGTATTTTGAAAAAAGAAGGGACTAAAATTACTAATATAATAAAGACATTTAAAAATGTGACATTTCACGAAAAAGTAAGGATTTTAGTGAAATTTCCCCTTGTTGTTAATCAAAAAGTATTGGTATTATTGTTTTTAACCGAGTGTAAGGTACAAAGTCTAAAATGCCCTTGTTTTAAAATTTTCTAGAAGTTTCATGTTTATCATGAAACATCATTGTTGTTTCATATTTAACATGATACAATAGTGTTACATACTTACATCTGAAACATAAAGCATATAATATGTTTCATGTTGAACGTGAAGCAAATAGTACATTTCATGTTAAACATGAAATATCTATGTATATCATGTTGAGCATGAAATATCATTTTATGTCATGTTGACCATAAAATATCTCATTTATTTCACACACAAAAAAATGTGAAATATCCCATATATACCATGTTACGCATTAAATATCCCATGCTCCTAACACCACCACTCTATTGGAATTTTCAATTATTTTAAAACAAAGGGTTGTAATTATTTGTGAAGAAACACCACTCTTTATAAGAGACGCTATTCTTAATTGAGAAACAACAAAACCTTTACCACGTAGAGGCACAACTAGTTATCAAAGGATACAACTATTTACAAAAGCAGTATATATATATATATATATATATATGCTGATATAGTTTGTTTTTTATATCAAAACAAAATTACAACTCTTTGTTGTTTTCAAAATCTTCTTCTTTTCTCTATTCTTTTAGGCATCATTGATTGCTCCACTTCTATACATGGTGTGGCCCCAAATTATTATCAATTTATGTTCTTTTATCAGGTAAAATCAAGTATTTAACCGTTTAAATAAGTTGTAAAGGTCTAAGTTTGCTCTGAAGCATTTATGTTATGTTTGGAGTTGGAGTGGAGAAAATCGCTGCAAAAAGTGTTTAATGGTCATTTTGATGTGTAAAACCGTGTAATAAAAACACACTTGCAAGTGTATGAATCGTTAGATAAGTATAACGGTAAGTAGATATTGTTTTCATGAGGAAAAGTGATTTACTGATTAAATTAATTCTAATTCGAATTAAATTACCAAAAGATTGATGATTGATTGATTGAAATAAAACTAAATTAAATTAAACTAAAGAAAGCAATTAAGAGAAAGTTGGTGTTTGTGGTTAAGAAGAGGTGAAAGAACTAGGTCATCAATGCTCCTCAACTATGTTTACTCAATGTTTCGAATTGACTTTGATAACAAAATATTAATCAAGTTAAGGGATCGTTCTTATCTTAAGTATGATTATTACTGTATGATCATGGGATGAATCAAGTGTTCTCAATTATATTTTACTACAACCGAGAACCATTTAAGTGCAAGAACTAATAAACCAAAATCTACTTGCATAAGTCAATGTGAAGATCAATTTAACCCATTCAATTGAATATTGATTAAGATTGCATATAAGTCAACACTCCAAACTCAATTAGTAAATTATCAAAACCCTAAATTCATACCAACGTATAGTCATGCATTAATAAGAATAAAGAATTAGGAATTAAGAATTAAGATGTAGAATGAATTGAATAAGTCAAAACTTGAATTAAGAAAATATAGTCGATTCTAAAAAAGAGCATTCATAGAGGTTCACATTGATTCCCTAGTTATGAGATTAGTTACACATGGTGAAAATAGTAAGACGAGATAGAAAATATAAAACCCATTGAAGCCTCCACTAAATTCTTCAAGTCTTCAATGTTAAAATCTTCTTAGTCTTCAATTCTTCTATGTGTAAAGATGGATGAGAGAAAATTGTATGGTGACCGTGATTAGGTCCTCTCCTAAAACCCAAAAAAAAAAAAAAAAAAAAAAACTGATGTATTTATATGAGGCAAGAATTAGAACGAGGTTAGAAATCTGCTTTTGGCTCGGATTTGTCAAACCGCTGTGAGTACCATTGTGAAAGCCACATTGGTCTTTACCGGAATGCAAGCGCTGTGTGGATTTGACATCACAACTAGTAGCGGTCTTTATGGCAGTTTCCACTGTCTTGTACCACTGTTGATACCCATAGCGGTCTTGACAGCACTCGAGGCAAATTACTAAAAAATCCCTTGAATCTTCTAATATTGCTCTTTTATTCTGAAATTCTTCAAATACATCAATTGGAACCAACAACCTGAAAATGCTTGATCGTGCCAAATATGTTGTATATTTTGGCCCTCAATTTTGTATCTTTTGTTTTGTTCCCATGTGTTTTTCTGTATATTTCATGTCCAATAGGCTCATTTTTTGTAATTACAGGCAATTGACGTAATTCAAGAGTTGAAAATGAAAAGTGGGAATTTCAGATACAAAAGTGGGAATTTCAGCAAGATGAAAAGCTTCAGTGCGTGGGTACTGTGATGGTCAGCATACCCATGCACAACCGGCATAGAATGACTTGAAATGCGAATCCCAACCGCACTCACCCGTACTTTATGGGAAACCCGAGAGCTGAAATTTTGAAAAAAAGATAAAGTGCTGGTACAGTGCGGGTTAGCCACCTGCACTCCACTCGCACTCTACAAGCATAGTTAAAGAAATCAGCCAAAGTGTGATGGTCCACTTACCCGCGCACTACCCGCACCGTTGAAGAAATCAGGCAAAATGTACTGGTCATTTTACCCACACAGTTGAAGAAATCAGGCAAACTGTGTTGGTCAACACACCCGTGCACTACTAGCACACTACATGCCTAAATCAGTTGAAAAATTGATAAAGTGTGGGTGATACATTTGTTTGCAACTTTTATTGAACATCTCAACAATTTAAATTCAACAACTAAATTATATTTTTTTTACATCCAAAAGTACTTTTCAACTAAATTGCATAAATTGTGATGAAATGATTATTTAAATATTTAATAACTGATATCCATATCTTCCTTATCAGATGAATCCACTGCTTACATTCAAATCTCTTTTTTTATTTTATTTTATATTTTTTCTTTCTTTCACCTATAAACTTTCTCAGTATATATATATGTGGAAATGGTGGAAAATATCACCTTTTCCAACTCATTTGGTGACTCTATGACCGGTTTAATAACTTAAGTTTAAAAGGCACCTATTATGGTGAACTACCAAAATTGCCCTTTGATAATCATTTATATTATTCTGTTTGTCTGGTTCTCTCTCCACACTTCCAATAAAAACGATAACTGGGTTAGTCTCTCTCTCTCTCTATCTCTCTCAATACAAATAGAAGTTCAAGATCCAAACAACTGGACGTGCTTCATTACAACAAGGTAATATTTCTTGCAAATACTTCTTTTCATTTGTTCACATTTTCATTGTGACAATTGTGGATATCCGAGACTTTGTCACCTTTTTCCGAGCTTTTTAAAGTAGTATCCTAGCTTTTTAAAAATCATTCTGAGCATTTTCATGTCTTCTCTGAGCCTTTTTAAAAATCACTAATCGAGCCTTTTCATGTCTTCTCCGAGCCTTTTCAAAAATCAGTAATCGAGCCTTTTGAAGTCTTCTCCGAGCTTTTTCATGTCTTATCCGAGCCTTGTCATATCATCTCTGAGATTTTTCAAAATCACTAATTGAGCCTTTTCAAGTCTTCTCCGAGCCTTTTCATGTCTTCTCCGAGACTTTTAAAAAATCACTAATCGAGCCTTTTTAAGTCTTCTCCGAGACTTTTAAAAAATCACTAATCGAGCCTCTTTCAAGTCTTCTCTGAGCCTTTTCAAGTCTTCTCCGAGCTTTTTCATGTCTTTTCCGAGACTTTTCAAAAATCACTAATCGAGCCTTTACAAGTCTTCTCCGAGCATTTTCATGTCTTCTCAAAAATCACTAATCGAGACTTTTCATGTCTTCTCCGAGCCTTTTCATGTTTTCTCCGAGCCTTTTCATATCATCTCCAAGACTTTTCAAAAATCACTAATCGAGCCTTTTCAAGTCTTCTGCGAGACTTTTAAAAAATCACTAATCGAGCCTTTTCAAGTCTTCTCCGAGCCTTTTCATGTCTTCTAAAAAATCACTAATCGAGCCTTTTCATGTCTTCTCCGAGCCTTTTCATATCATCTCCGAGACTTTTCAAAAATCACTGATCGAGTCTTTTCAAGTCTTCTCCGAGACGTTTCAAATCATCTCCGAGACTTTTCAAATAATCACTAATCGAGCCTTTTCAGGTCTTTTTTGAGACTTTTCATTGAATTACTAATCGAGCCTTTTAAAGTCTTTTTCGAGACAAAAAATGTCTTCTTCGAGACTTTCATGTATTCTCCGAGACTTTTCTAGTGTTCTCCGAGCCTTTTAAATACATCACCCGAGCCTTTGTAATTGTAATTTATGAAAATATTTTGTACTCCTGAGTTTTTATTAATAGTTTTGATTAATTTGACAGCATCATGAATCAGGTTAGAATAGTAATATCTTACAACGGTCGATGGGAGCAACTACCCGATGAAAGTCAAAGGTTTGTTGGATCCGATAACCAGGGAATGTATGTGTCAAAGAATATGACTTACGAAGAATTGGTGGCGATCGTGCATACCATTGTGAAGTATGATGTAAACAAATTCAATGTTGATCTGGCATCAATATCAATCGTTCCTGACAGTACATGTCGAACATTTATAAGAAATAACGATGATGTTCAGTTTATGCTAGGGGAAGATCGGGTGATCCCTCAAGTATGTGTAAGTCTAACTCAGAGGACACATGGAGATGTGATAGGGAATGATATTTCTCCTCCTTAAAATACCCAACAATTTGGATCCTTTAGCGGTAGCAACCAAGTGTATCCCCAAAGGAGTTTCGCCGAAAGTGGGGAAAACATATGTGGTGTCCCACTGGTAGCGGTTGACCAAGTAGTTGAACCTCAATTTGGCGATGTGTTTGGTTGTCGAATTGAGCAGCATAATGAGATGAACAATTACCCGAACCATGAGGTGGATAATAAGGCAAATAATGAACAGGTAGATGATCTAGAAAATGTGGATGAAGAGCGTACACAAATTCAAACACAAGGAAGAGATGTACAAGGAGTTAGTTGCAATGTACCAAATATGCCTAGGACTTCCGAGGTCTGACATAATATAACTGTATCTGATTTTGATAATACGATAACGTGGGTTATTCCCAGAGCAGATTCATACTAGTTTGGTATTGGTAGAAGCAGCACCTTGGCAATACAAGAACCTACATGCATGATTTATAAAGGTCAATTTTTCTCGAGTAAAAAGGATTTGAAGAGGCTAGTTGGCCTTTTTTCAATACGGGAGAACTTTGAATGGAAGGTGAAAAGGTCTAATAAGACAACGTTACATCTAGTTTGCATCATTGACAACTGTACGTGGAAATTAAGAGCGGTGAGGAGAGATGAAGGGACTTATTTCCAAGTCAGAAGTTTTGTCAACCAACACAGTTGTCCTTTGGAGGAGGTTCACTGTCGCCACCAACAAGCTAGTGCAGTCATAATCGGAGAAGTTATTGCACCTAGACTTCAACAACATGATGGTCGTCTCATGCGTCCGAATGACATAATCGCCGATATGAAAACAATGTATGGCATCCAAGTCATGTAAAGTAAGGCACATGATGCCTTGCAATATGCATTGTCCTTGACCTATGGAACGCATGAAGAAAGTTTCAAACTGTTACCATCGTTTGCGTACGTTCTGGAACAGCAAAATCCTGGCACAATCACCGACTTACAATGCGCAGACGATGATACATTTCTGTACTTTTTCATGTCGTTAGGGTCCTCAATTAGAGGTTTTCGGAGGTGTATGCGTCCTGTGATTGCAGTTGATGGTACCCATTTGAAGGGAAGATTCGGGGGTACAATGTTTGTTGCAACTACACAAGATGGAAACGAACAGGTGTATCCAATTGCTTTTGGGTACGGTGACTCAGAAAACAACCTTTCATGGGAGTGGTTTTTGGAATGCTTGAGGGGTGCCCTTGGTCATATAGATGATCTGGTTTTCATTTCCGATCGCCATGCAAGCATTGAAGCGGGGATTTCTAAAGTGTTCCCTTATGCAACCCATACTATATGTTGCTGGCATTTTGGTGAAAATATGAAGAAGCGATTCCATAGAAAAGATGTTGCCAACATAATGGATTCAGCAGCTAGGACGTACAGTGAATTCAATTATAACAGGCACATGGATGAGTTACATAGGCTGCACAAGGATGCATTCGATTATGCATCGCTGCCGGTCCACACAAGTGGTATCGCGTACACTGTCCCCAAAGAAGTTACAGGCTGATGACCACAAATGTTGCAGAGTGCATAAACCCATGCCTAAAATTCGCACGGCAACTGCCAATGATGACACTGGCGGAGTTCATTAGGAATATGCTACAAAAGTGGTTTCACGATCGTCATGCAGCTGCACGGTCCATGCGTCATCAACTGACCGACGCAGCACATCTTGTGATCCTAAAACGTGTCAAGAAGTGCAATTATATGACCGTAAATCCGGTTGACTGGAACATATTCTTCGTAAAATTGAAGGGAAACCAATGGACGGTTAACTTACACTTGAAGACTTGCACATGTAACAAATTCCAAATGGACCATTTCCCATGTTCTCATGCACTCGCAGCGGCAAGGTACATGAGATGTTACAGTTAACGATTTATATTACTCACAAGCGTGAATCTCATTGTTTTCATTGTTGTAGGGAGCGAAACTTGGATTTCACATTTCTGTTTGCGAACTACTACAAGAGAGAGACACTTATTGATGCATACTCGGTTCCTATTATACCTGTTGGCCATCCTTCTTCATGGGTAGTGTCATCCGACATCGCATCTCGGGTGGTTTTAAATCCAAAGTCGAAGAGACAATCAGGTCGCCCGATGGAGGGTCGATATGCCTCGTCTTCGGAGAGGACAACCACACAGTCGTGTAGAAGATGTGGACAATCAAGACATAATAGCAGGCGGTGCTCCAACCCACCGATGGTTAATGAAGGTCCCAGCATAAGTGTTCCCGATGAATACCGTCGCAAGTGCGGCATTTGTCATTCAATTGGACACAACAAACAAACATGCCCTGAGAAAGACTCTACCGTGGAATGAATGGAGCCGTTGAGGAAGGTGATCAAACATAATAAGGCAGTACAAGAGGCCCCTGGATTGCCACTAGAAAAACTTGTGATTGCTAATGTGGGACGGCAAGATGCTAGGAAGCACTTTGAGGAACATGTCTCCAACTTGATGTCTTCCAATATCGTCCAGACGTTGGGAACCATGCTCGATGCAATTGTGTTATGAGACCGTTGGTTATTATGTTTTTTTATGTTGAACTATTATGATATATTTATTGTTTGTTTGTTTAATGCCATACTGTATCTTTTGTTATAGTGTCTACAATTCATTGTATTGTTTATGGATTTCAATATATCAAATGTGTGTTCAAGTGTTAATTGCAAACAACTAAATTTTTTTAAAAAATAATTTCATTTCATTACTCAAATGTTATGTACATCAACTAAATCACCAACTGGAAGACCAATCCTTTGAGTTACAAAAAACCTCCACATCCATCTTCTCTCGGATGGTGCCCATTTCGTTTTCTAACCAGTCGAACGTATCCTTGTTCGCTGCCAGGTACTCTATCAATCTCAAAGTATGGGCACCACAGTTACCACTGCAATTCACCACATAAACAACCGTTAGAATTGAATGTTATTAAAACCGATTAGGATAGAATAAAATCTTTAAACAGTCATACCTTTTATCCTGTTGGAGCACACGGTCTCTAGACACAATGTTGAGTGGAAAAGGGCTTATTCTGCAATGTGTACGTCATATCGCCCCTCCGTCTGCGACCGTGAAAGTCCACCGCATGCAGCATCGACGGTAAAAAATATTATAAGCAAGCGAGTTGCATTTTCCTATGGCGAAATGGTACCTCCTGTCTGAACGGGTCCATCAGGTAAATACTCTCTGTCATGAGGTCGACGATGGCTAGTGCCCAATGCGTAAGTCCAAGGTTGCAAGGAATCAAAACCTGTATGTGTTTCAACAAAGTGTTATCAGTGGGAAATTTATTTAAAATTCAAATTCAAACAATGTAAATTAAACACTGACCACGTCAACTTTGTTCCATGGTTTGGTTCCTGCCGGGACCAATCCACTGTACCAACTTCAGGTCATCAGCGGACCACTGATGCTTGAACAAAGACCAACTGCGGCGGGGTTTATCGGCCCCACTTCCCATCAATCTCTCCCAGTCATTCAATATCCATGATTGTACAAAGAAAATTTATAAAACGTTAGATAAAAGATGTACGAAACACATAAATAGATGTTCAAAAGCCGTACAACTTAAACACTTACATAGAACTGTGAATCCAGTATGTTAATCCTCGGACCGTAGACAGTGGAGTAATATCTCTGACGCTTCCGCAGAATATGCAAGTACGCGTCCATATGCTGACAATTTCAACATTTTATATTGTTAGCATTCTACTATTTCAGAAACATCTTATACACAATGTTCAGGTAAGGACCATACCGTATCCTCTAACTCCATGATGTTGGTTTGAAACCGATGGAACCAAGGGACACCAACTGGCTCGAGTAGATCCACATCACGCCTGCATAATTGTTGAAGAAGTTAGATAAGAAAGTAGTTTTACTTAGGAGTTTCAAAATACAAAATTTTTTTTGTAATATCTATGATTATACTTACAATTCCCCAGTCGAGTTCCTCTTATAGGCTTGGTACGCCGTAAGGTGGTCAAGATCTATCAATACGTGGGGCGCCCATACATGTGGTGGTTGTGGCCTAATCTTTGGCTTCTTCGGCCGAGAGGGGTCAGTGTATGGGGTCCGCTGCTGCCAACCTGGCCTGCGAACCCGATCCTGACGTTGAAGGGGTGGGGGAATCCGGTCCAGCTCAGTGTGATCCACTAGATGGGTGAGCTGTAAGGAGGAACTCTGTCCTCGTGTATTACCTCCAGATGTGTGATGTGTTGAGGGACTCTGTCCCTCTATATCACCTGTAGGGGTGCGCTGTAAGTAGGAACTATATCTCTGTCGATCGCCTGCAGGTGTAAGCTCATTGGATGCACTAAGACTGGGGATCTCTGTCCCTATGGAATGAATGAAGGGGTACTCTGCACCAGGATCGACCGGAAGGGTGTGCTGTAAGGAGGTGCTCTATACTAGGTCTTGAGAATGAACAGGCTGGTCTGGTAAAACCTGCTGAGGTTTCTGCTCTATCTCCATAGGTGCTGTATCTATACCACTAGTACCACGAGTAACCTCCTCTAGTGATGTCACACCAGGCCCCTGCTGATCACCCTGATGACTACCTGTCCTCCCTCTGGGACTGAAGTCTCGGTGTCTGTCTTTGTCCCCGTGTATTACCTCTGAGGTGCAATGTGTTGAGGGACTCTATCCCTCTATATCACCTGTAGGGGTGCGCTGTAAGTAGGAACTATATCTCCGTCGATCACCTGTAGGTGTAAGCTCTTTGGGTGCACTAAGACTGGGGATCTGTCCCTATGGAATGAATGAAGGGGTACTCTACACCAGGATCGATCGGAAGGGTGTGTGTGTGAACTGGTGGAGAACGAGGCTGGTTCGGTGTAAAACCTGTTGAGGTTCCTGCTCTATCTCCATAGATGTTGTATCTGTACCACTAGTACCACGAGTAACCTCCTCTAGTGATGTCACACCAGGCCCCTGCTGATCACCCTGATGACTACCTGTCCTCCCTCTGGGACTGAAGTCTCGGTGTCTGTCTTTGTCATCGAATGGTGGGTCATCGAACCGTGTACCTCGAGTACGGGCTTGCGATGTCGAACCCTGAAGCCCCCGAATCAAATCTAGCAACTCTTGATGCTGTTGATCTCGCTTCTCATTACTCTTTCGCACCTCCTCCTGTAACTCGCATAACACATCCATCAGTTCAGTATACCGACGGTCCTGAAAGGATTTCGAAATTGTCAGTACTAAAACCATTCACTCGATTGAAATTAAATAATACAGTAAAAAGAATTATACGTACCTCTGCTTGCCCTCCAACGCCTCCTCGTGAGTCATCTCCAGTTCGAGAGTCGTCTCTAGTTCGAGGCTCTCTAGGCAACGTGAATCGAACCCACCTAGTCCTCACAGAACGAATATGACGACCGTCCGAGTCAAAACCCTCCGTATCATTGGGTTTGAAAGACGGACCCTCAGTGTCACTGGTTCCGGCAGTTGTATATCGTTCGGGGTCAGAGACGGGAACATGTATATCACCGACATCAACATCATACAAACTGCCTCCCTAGGAAATGCCCTCAAAGTACCGTTCAGCCCTCTCAGTTGCCATTGGCACTAATTTCACCCTCGCAAACATCTGAAAATTGCAGTTAGACCATTGTAATTGTATACATACTAATAGTTATGAACATAATATATATATATATATATATATAGATATTTACACTTTCGAGGAAAATGCTATTCAACTTCTCCCCCCTCGGTCGCATACTCAACTCCTATTTCAGAATTCGGGAGGAGAGCTCGATTTTCCTCCGCTTCCCATATCCGTTGTTGCCAAGCTCAGGGATAACCTCGAAAGCAAATATCTGCGAAACAGCTAAGAACGATAAGAATCCAATACAATACATCAGTCATATTAAAAAAATAACAAATTCAAAATTCACACCAACAGGGCGTGCATTAGCCCATATATGTTGTATGTCTCCGTGGTGTGTACATCAACGCCCTTTCGTCACTGGCGTTGTTCAAACCGCCTACGTCGACCATCCAACGCATATTTGAAACCGTATATATACCGCCTATACACGTGTGCACCCTACGGGAACGCATCAAAAGCGTCTGAGTCCTTGACTAGGCGAAATTGCCATATTGGAACTTTCTCTCTCTCGTCCAACCCCATCAGTATCCAGTTAAGCATATACAATAAGCACAGCTTAACCGCATCGTACTGCTCAGAAAAAACACCAATCCATAGAACGGCTTTTAGCTCTACATACTCGACCTCATCTCGACCCTCAAAGTACCGCTGGTTTATGCCATTCTCTACCATATTATAAGTCGACGTGTCAGGAAGTTCTCTGAACTTCAATCCAGTGATCAGACAAAACTCAACCTTCGAGAACCAGACCGAATGCCTTCCTAATAGAAATCTCATCTCATCTCATCTTCAGGCCCATCGTGATGCAACTCGCGAATAAGCAACCGATGTACAATGCCAGCTGAAAACTTCATCCCACGATCCATCTGAAGGAGATGTCCAAAACACGACTCAGTATACCGACGTCGTTCTTCAACCGCAAGATGTTCAGGTACCTTGTTAAGTGCATTGTCGATATCTGTAAGGTCATCAAAATGGTCATGTCGAGTTATTTTCCCCAAATACCTTTCTTCCTCTAGAGTTTTAAGCGAATCTTTTAGTTGATTCATCATCTGCATATTGACATAAAAAAATATATATCTAGTTAAATAAAATAAATTGTATAAAAATGAAAGATCTCAGACACTAAATGAAAAGTCTCAGACACTATATGAAAAGGCTCGGACACTATATGAAAAGGCTCGGACACTATATGAAAAGGCTCGGAAACTATATGAAAAAGCTCATACATTATATGAAAAGGCTCGGAAACTATATGAAAAGGCTCGGACACTATATGAAAAGGCTCAGAAACTATATGAAAGGCTCGGAGATTCTAATTCTAGAAACCTATTCATATTCCTTAAAAGGTTCGGATTATTATTTAAAAGTCTCAGACAGTGTTGTAAAAGGCTCAGATCCTATTTTAAAAGTCTCGGATCCTATTTTAAAAGTCTCGAAGCCAGTTTGAAAGGCTCGGAGATTCAAATTGCAGAAGCTTATTTAAATTGCTTGTAAAAGGCTCGGATTACATATGACAAAGCTCAGAAAAGGCTCGGAAAAGGTTTTAAAAGGCTCAGAGATTCAAATTGCAGAAACCTATTCAAATTGCTAGGAAAATGCTCGAATTACATGTGAAAAAGCTCGAAAAAAGCTCGGATTAGGTTTTAAAAGGCTTAGAGATTCAAATTGCAGAAACCTATTCAAATTGCTAGGAAAATGCTCGAATTACATGTGAAAAAGCTCGAAAAAGGCTCGGATAAGGTTTTAAAAGGCTCGAAAACCCAGAACTTCATCGTGTTCAACATAATTTTTTCATAAATTTAAACTCTAACCTAATCAAACAAACCTAATCAACAACAAATCAAATCAAACCTAATATACATGTCTAACGAACATCCAACATCAAACGCACATAAAAGTTTCAACAACAAAAACGCGTGAGAAAATCGTATCACCTTCTCATCGACTTCATGACTATATCGCCACCGCCGGTAGGTTTCCCGTGAGATTTAGTACCGGATTTCTCGCACCTAAGGTCTCTCTTTCCACTGTTCTCTCTCTCTTAACTTTTTTCTCTTCAGACGCAAAATGACAAAAATGAGGAAATTTTTGTCTAGTCACCTAAATAGGTGCATTTTAAACTTACAATAGTAAACCGGTGACATTCTCACAAAAGCCCCTCCAAATAGTGACAAAAATTTTTTGAACCATATATATATTTATACTTAAGTCATCAAGTTGCATGATAAATTAAATTTATACCCCTATATCAACAAACTCGAAGGCTAGTATTTGTCATTTAACTTCCAAAGAAAATCTAAAAGATGTTATAATTAAAATCGTACTAAAACCTATCTATTAAGTAATTATATAAACTTTAAGGGTTGTATTTGTAATTGTACTTTTAAAGAATTTTTTTTTTTAAAAAAATAAAGTACCTCTAAAACCTCATTCCCTAGAGTTTGGAGCCACCGTCGCTTTCGCTGGCTGTCACCTGGGTCTCCTGTCCGGGTACGCCTCCACAGGATATGCCCGGGCCGACGCACTTTGTAGCCCCCTGCTGCGACCCCATAACTCTGGAGCTAGTGATCGCAGACCTACTACAAGCATGTGGGGCTTTGTGACGATCACAGCTCATCGGGTACCACCCAACCTGCTGTAACCAATGAACTGCCGTCATGTCGCCGTTGTTGTCGTTAGCCCTCATTCCCTATGGTTTGGAGCCACCGTCGCTTTCGCTGGCTGTCACCTGGGTCTCCTGTCCGGGTATGCCTCCACAGGATATGCCCGGGCCCACACACCTTGTAGCCCCTTGCTGCGACCCCATAACTCTGGAGCTGGTGATTGCAGACCTACTACAAGCATGCGGGGCTTTGTGACGATCACAGCTCATCGGGTACCACCCAACCTACTATAACCAATGGACCGCTATCTTGTCGCCGTTGTTGTTGTTAGCAAAGCCAAGTCTCAATTTCAAAAAGTGAGTTGTGTAGAAAAAGTCAACAGTTTCTTTTGAGCTCTAGTTCTTTTTGAGCTTTTGAAGTGCCTTTACAAAAAACATGTTCTACATAACACCAAAAGTGAATTCCGTCCCTCTTCGAGAAGTAACTCGTAGTGTCTTCTTGACTCTACACCTCTCAGAATGGTTACTAGACAAGTGCGGGAATGGTTGCTTCCCCTGAGAACTTAACTTAATGCAGAGGTTCTGCGACAGGAAGAAAAGAAAGGAACATGGAACAACGGTGCTCTCGATCCATCATTTTATGAGTTTTGCAACCTTCGATTTCCTCAGATAAGTTCCTCACTCATAAATAAGTAAGTTGCGAATCCGAAAATAAGTAAGTTGCGAATCAGATAAGGAAGTTGAGAATCAGTGAGTTTTCCATTGTTTTTGAATGTACGGGATTCCACATAAAAAAACATGAAAAGTGTAAAGATTTCGTAAATAAAGTAAATCAAATTAGTTGCAAACAACTTATATTAAAAAGTTTACTAAGGAAGAATTGATTTATTAAACTTCTTCGATAGAAGGACTACGAATTATATACTTCTTTAGTGAGGGTTATTGTATGGGCAATTAAATAGCTTTTATAAGCTATTTAATCTAAGAATTAATACCCCCCGGGTACGAGGGCTTGCTCTGCTCTGATTCACCACCCCTAGGGGTTTGAGAGGCATTTAATTTGCCTTTCGGTGCTTACAAGATTAACCAAACAATGTGGTATTGAGAGTAAGGTCAGGAAAGAGCTTCTTTGGTTAGGAATTGGAAACCTTGAATCGGTTGGAGCTAATGCATAAGCCTTAGGTAGACTCGTTCATCGAGCATAGCGAAGGTGCTTCGTGTATGGTTGAGTTAGAGAAAAAACCTCTTCCTCTTCCTCTTCCTCTTCCTCTTCCTCCGAGGAGGAAAGATCCCGAGGAGGGGCAATCGATTCTTTGACAAAAACCTCAGAATCTCTCGATGAGGAAACAAGTAGGAAAGAGGAACAGTTCCTCCTCTTCTGTTCTCCCCGTGGGGGCTAGGGAGATAGCGACCTAAAAAAGGGGGATAGGGCTCTGGGAAGGGGGGGAACCCTCTTTCTTCCACCGCCTCGCCTTAAAAAAATTTGACATTTTTTTAAGACTATCCCTTCCTTGTTGTGGCTGTTCCCTTCCCTTCCCTTCCTCGGTTTCCTTTCCTTTTGTTTTCGTTTCCTTTCCTTTCCTTTCCCTTTCATGTAAGCACCGAAAGCAAATAAAGCCCTTAAAAACCTAATTCCCTAGGGTTTGGAGCCACCGTCGCTTTCGCTCGCTGTCACCTGGGTCTCCTGTCCGGGTACGCCTCCACAGGATATGCCCGAGCCCACACACCTTTTAGCCCCCTGCTGCGACCCCAGAACTTTGGAGCTGGTGATCGTAGACCTACTACAAGCATGCGGGGCTTTGTGACGATCACAGCTCATCAGGTACCACCCAACCTGCTGTAACCAATGGACCGCCGTCTTGTCGCCGTTGTTGTCGTTAGCAAAGCCAAGTCTCAATTTCAAAAGGTGAGTTGTGCAGAAAAAGTCAACAGTTGCTTTTGAGCTCTAGTTCTTTTTGAGCTTTTGAAGTGCCTTTACTAAAACCATGTTCCGCATAACACCAAAAGTTAATTCCGTCCCTCTTCGGGAAGTAACTCGTAGTGTCTTCTTCCTGACTCTACACCCCTCAGAATGGTTACTGGACAAGTGCGGGAATGGTTGCTTCCCCTGAGAACTTAACTTAATGCAGAGGTTCCGCGACAGGAAGAAAAGAAGGGAACATGGAACAACGGTGCTCTCGATCCATCATTTTATGAGTTTTGCAACCTTCGATTTCCTCAGATAAGTTCCTCACTCATAAATAAGTAAGTTGCGAATCCGAAAATAAGTAAGTTGCGAATCAGATAAGGAAGTTGAGAATCAGTGAGTTTTCCATTGTTTTTGAATGTACGGGATTCCACATAAAAAAACATGAAAAGTGTAAAGATTTCGTAAATCAAGTAAATCAAATTAGTTGCAAACAACTTCTATTAAAAAGTTTACTAAGGAAGAATTGATTTCTTAAACCTCTTCGATAGAAGGACTACGAATTAGAGACTTCTTTAGTGAGGGTTATTGTATGGGCAAATAAATAGCTTTTAAAAGCTATTTATTATAAGAACTGGCTCAAACAATTTATTTTATTTTATTTTATTTTTTTTTTTTGGGGTGGGGAGGGGGCGCGTGGCTATATTATATATTATATATTATATTGAAGTTATCTACTTATATCAAAAATTTTATTTGTACCCAATATTATTCCTTATTCCTTTTGAAGTCATTAAATGCATAGAAAATTATATTTTCATCACCCACCTCATTTTAAAATATAAAATAATCATCAATCGACATACTATAAACCTTTCCTGGGATAATCCCTTTCACGGCAAGCAAATTACTATACAATCCCTATATTTATTAAGTAATTCTATAAATTCCACTACAACCTATCTATTAAGTAATTACTATAAACTGTAAGGGTATTATTTGTAATTGTACTTTTAAAGAAATTAAAAAAAAAAAAAAAGACTCAAAAAATTCAAACAAAATCGAGGGGGGGTGCTCTGGGGGGCTATAATTCCAGCCGGCAAACTCCCTCTTTTTTTATAGTGTATAGATATCTATCTCTATGTTCTATTCTATTACTTTGAATGATTTCCATTATTGATTTGTCTTTGATACACTCTCTTAGCATGTTGATTTGGAATCTTTATTGCTTATTGAATAGATGGGATTTCCGAAATCTCGGCTTAACAACCGCGGTTTTAATCTAACCTCGAATGGGTGACCTTCACAATACACCATATGATGGCTACATTAGAAATAGGTTGAGCCATAGTTGGATAGATGAGCATTCATGGTTAGAATCTCAATTGAGCAACTAGCCATAGTTGGTTACTTATGAGGGATTAATCGCTAGTAGGAGGTTTTCGCTAAACACCCTAGGTTGACCCCTTGCTAGAAATAAATAGTCAATTCTATACACCCTAGGTTGGTTACATTTGTTAAACGCGCTTAATTGAGAGTTTGTTGCATTGCCCAGTGTTCGTTTACGAGTCCATTAACTCCTTAGTCATATCACTTCCTTCACATCTAGTTTTAGTCATTGCATTTATTAGTTTTCTTTAGTTTATTAACACCTCCAATCATTCACCTTACTTTTATGCACGCTAGTTCTATTATTTCCAATCTAGTCACCGCTACCCCGATCCTTGTGGACGACGCATGTGCTTACCGCTTTACTCGTATTTATACTTATGAACGCATCGCATAGGTTTTATAAATTGTTTTGATGTACGATCTTTCTAACGATGGAAAACATACTTGAGAAACAATCAATTGATTGGGGGAATAAGGATAAAAAATATATACAATAAATGACCGATCTCCAACAAGCAAAGCGACTTTGGAACCAAGTCGCACCGAAGTCACTTTCGTCTCGGCCCAAATCAGTGTCCACCAGACAACAAAGTGACCTGAAAGTGACATATAAAGAAAGTCGCATCGAAGTCGCATTCCTTTCGAGTTGGACACTCCTTCAGATCACCAGACAACAAAACGACCTGAAAGCGACATCCAAAGTAAGTCACATCTAGGTCGCTTTCTCCTCTATCAACAACCCATCCAATTAACCAAATAACAAAGCGACCTGCAATATGTATTGAGTAGGTCGCTTTTCAAGTTGCCTTTTTGCCTAGAAAGTGTGTAAATTCAGAAAATTACCTCTTTGCTCTTACCATAATTTGCTTTCCTATCTATTTTCAGATCAAGGTACCACTCTCTACCCAAATACTCTCTCAAATATTCCATTTTTTACTTATCTCTCGTACATCACTAACACACCTACCAAAAAACCACCAAGATTCCATCTTTCTATAAGATCCAAAACATCCACCATACTTATTTACCATATCCATCATCATCTCATATTTTTGGGCTAAGGGGGCTGAAGAAGGATTGAAGGTGAAGAAGATTCAACCAAGAAGATGAAGCTCTTCATATAGTTTTCTCTAAAACTCTTTCTCTTTCATTCTTATTGTAGAGCCATGTATATATATATATATATATATTTTTTTTTTCATATATATATATATTGTGTGGCTCTATCTTATAACATGAGCTAAATATATTTTGCTAAGGCTTGATGAAATCAAACCCTTAATTTATAAATAAATATCAGAACAAAAATACAACTCTCTGCAGTTTTCAAAATCTTCTTCTCTTCTCTATTCTTTTAGGCATCATCAAGAATTTAATTAGAATGTTTTAAGTGGTTGATTCTTGTCATACATAAATTGAAATCAACAATTAGATTATTAAACTTCATTGTATCCTGATGGCAAAATTCTTTTACCCATTGTGTACTCACCATTTTACGGGAAAGGGCAGAATTATTGTCTGAAAGAATTAAATTCCGAGCTTTGAAGTCTTGTTAATCTATTTCATTTACTTACCATTTTTCTCTACAACAATTCTCTCTTTCAAACCCCATACTTCCAACACACCCCATGAGAACTAAGATTTGGGAGGTAAATGATAGTGGATATTTAAATTTTTGAATTGAAATTTAATGAATACTAATCCTTTTTATATATTTATATAGTTATTGATTTTGCAACATAGCCCTTTTATAAGTCTTTTATTAGGAGAAAATGAATGTAATGTATAAATGTAAAGACAGATAACAAATTTTAAGTTTAAATTGCCCTTTAAGGCTTTAACCTTTACAAATTAACATTTTGTCAAACAGGGGTTCAATTCAAAAGAATTTTATATTATTTTTTTGAAATGCAAAAGAATTTGAATTTTTGGGGAGCAGCATGACTGTGTGAGAGCGTGAGTGAGAGACTGAGAGGTGATGATTCAGACTTCAGACTTGAGAGAAATCAAAAATCAAAAATCAAAAAACGCACACAAAGCGGGAACATGGAAACCCATTCATAAATAATAATATTAAAAACCCAATTATATAAATTCACTTTTCTTTTAACTTTCTCTCATTTCTTCTTCGTATCCCAGAAATGACAGCGAAGAGCAATCGAAAGCCGCTGAGCCTAAACGACCGTCACTACCGCCTCCTCCAAGACCTTGCCTCTCCTTCAATACCCACCACCAATTCCTCCTTTTCTCGTAAACCCTACTTTTTTTTTTCCTTTTTTCTTTTTAAATTTTCCGATTAATTTTTGTTTATGTATTGATATTGATATCCTGTGCAGAGGAAGAAGAAAGGACATCGATGGTTAACAAACCAGAAGCTTCCACCAAACTGACAGATAATGGTTGCGATGACGACGTACCTGAGTTCTCTGGCATCACTCATTTCGATGATTCTGCTATTGGTAACCTTTTTTATTTCTCCTTTATTATTTATTTATTTATGTATTAGAAACTGATTTGTTTTGTTCGAATTTATATTTGTTTAGTTTTCTATAAATTTTCAGAGAACACTTGCAGTATATTGCTTTATTCTTTTTCTGATTTTTTGTTTTTTATTTTACTTATGATGCGTTTTTAGAGCAAAAGAAGCCATCGGAGGTGAAGATAGATGGTAGAACCGATGTTCTTGAAGTCTCACCTCGAGACAACGATTATGTTGTGAATAAATCAGTTCATGGTGAGGAAACCCAATTGATTTATAATTGATTTTGTTCATTTTCCTGGTAATTGTTTTATTTGTGTATATTCGTATTTTTGTATTTATGTATATTCTGTAGTATGTACATTTTGTGGCCATGTATATGATTAATGAAACTCTTAGTTGCCTTACATGGGTTTGTTTCTTGCGGAATAAATTTCAGAGGAAGAAAAGCCAACAAGAGTTAAAATTCAAGGTAGACGTCGACTCTGCAAAATTGCATCACGAGATTCTTCTAACAGTGATAATGGTGGAGCCTTTGTCGATCGTGAACCTAATTTTTCTGATATTACTGATTTTGACTCACCCACAAAGGATGCGAATGTGAGTGAGAGTGATAACAATAAGGGTGGGAATGAAATCATGGATATTTTAAATGATTTAAGCTCAAGGCTTGAATTTTTATCAATCGAGAAAAAGAGAGTGCCTAAAACTATCAATCCAGTGGATGATTTTTCCGGGTTGGTAAAAAATGGAGATGTTGGTGAAGGGAGGAAATGTAATTTGCCTGCATCTGATCTGTTTGATTCCACATTGGGTACAACGAAGAACAATGCTGTTGAGAGTATGGTGGATGATTTTGAAGATTGCAGGAGTGATGATTTTGGTGATGAGGTACATGAAACCAAGAAGATGAGTAGGGTTTTAAATAAGACTGAACCAAGGGAAGATGAGAATTTAGTGTCAGCAAGACAGTCGTTTGATTCTAATAATGAAGAAGAAGATGATGTTAGTTTAACGGTTAAGTCCGAGGGCGATGATCGTCTGAGTAGATTACATGGATCCAAGAAAAATAGTCCAAGAGTAGAGAAAAATGAACCCAAAAGGGAGCATGAGAGATTAAGGACTATTGATCAATCTTTTCTGTCTAATAGAAGAGAAGATGATGATGATGATGATGATGATGATGATGATGAGTGTGTTGTTGTGAGCGGAAAAAATGTGGTTAAGAAAGCAAAGAGGTGTGATGGTAAGTTCAAGGAGTCTGATCACTTTTCACTGAACAACGTGCGTGACGTTTATAGAGATGACTCTTTTCTGGAGGATGAGGGTTCCATTACTTTAAAAGGACCAAGGTCTAGTTACACGCTTTGTGGTAAAATTGCAAAAATTTTGTTTCCACATCAGCGTGAGGGGTTAAGGTGGCTTTGGTCTTTGCATTGTCAGGGTAAAGGTGGAATCTTAGGGGATGACATGGGTTTGGGGAAAACAATGCAGGTAAAAAAGTTTGTGTAGTCTGTCAGTTTACTTTAATTTGTAACGTCTATTGTAAAATTGATGGATTCTATTACCTTTTTCTACAGATCTGTGGCTTTCTTACTGGATTGTTTCATTCGAGATTGATCAAGAGGGTATTGATTGTTGCCCCCAAAACACTGCTCCCTCATTGGATCAAAGAATTATCTGCTGTTGGCCTTTCTAGGATGACTAGAGAGTGAGGGTTTTTGGCCTAATTTTTTGAATTCAGTGATTATTTTCAAACTTCTATTTTCAATGTTTAATCCCTGCTGGTCTTTTCATGCAGATATTTTGGGACTTGTACTAAAACTCGGCAATATGAGCTCCAATATGTTCTTCAGGTTTAACAGACTTACTGTTTATTTTATCGACAATGATTTTATCACCAGTCGAAAAGCTAGAAAATTAGATGCAAGAAATGAAAATCAGTTTCTGCACATTTCATAAATAACCACAAGAAAATAATATTCAACTAGTGCCTGTAATTCTAACTGCTACTTGAACTTGGTTTGAAGGAGTTGAATACTTGAATTAACAATGGTGTATTTAATGAGGTGTGGTATTGATTCATGCAACGAAGTTCAAAGTTGATTCACCATATTGGTCACTTTGGAAGCTGAATGTCTTTGGAGATTTTCTGAAATATGATCCATGCTTTTCTTTTTTACTTTGTAATAATTCCAATGTGCTGTAGTTTGATGAGGTGTGGTATTGATTCTTGCAATGAAGTTCAAAGTTGATTCAACATTGGTTTCTCTTGAAGCTGAATGTCTTTGGAGATTTTCTGAAATATGATCCATGCTTTTCTTTTTTACTTTGTAATAATTCCAATGTGCTGTAGGCCTGTAGTTTGATGGGGTGTGGTATTGATTCTTTCAATGAAGTTCAAAGTTGATTCAACATTGGTCTCTCTTGAAGCTGAATATGTCTTTGGAGATTTTTTGAAATTTGATATTTTTCTCTTTATAATGTTTACAATGTGCTGTAGTTTAGAGAGTTTGTATAAATCTTTTAGTCGTTTATTCCTATGTGTCACACTAAGGCTTCTTGTGCTCTTCACTTTCGTCTTCTTGTAGGACAAGGGTGTTCTTCTGACAACTTATGATATTGTGCGGAACAACTCAAAATCTCTAAAGGGGGACAATTACTTTGATGATGATGATATCACATGGGATTACATGATTCTTGATGAGGTAGATATTTTTATGCTATTTGTAGTTCATTTCTACACCGTTAGTTACTTTTGCAACCTAGAGTTTTGGTTGGTTTGTTTGGTTTTTCGTATTACATGATTTTGTTTTAGTATTTTATAAGTTCAAATAACATTTTGTATGTTTTATGTTTGACTTATCTTATCTCCTTTTCTCTTTCTCGTTTTCACTCAATATAGATACATACATGCATGTACACAATTATATATACATACCCATAGGTAAGTAAAATGAGCATTGAAATTCATTTATTTTCAGTCAAAGCTTCTTCAACTGGTCTTGTAATGCAACAAGAGGGTGCTAATGGGAATATGATGTAGCAATATAAGTTAGGGTGAAGTTGTATCGAAATTATAAATTAAAAATAGAAGTTGAACTTTTCTATTGAAGTGCAGTTGTTGATGTTTTTGGTGAATTTTTGGCTTTGTAGTTGATAAATTGCTGTGACTAGGTGTCCTATTGCTTTTTGTCTAATATTGTAGCTTAAATTATATTTGACATTGACACTTGTTTCCTGTGCTTGGCTTTTTTATTGTTGAAGGGGCATCTCATTAAAAACCCCAGTACACAAAGGGCCAAAAGTTTACTTGAGATACCTAGTTCTCACCGTATAATCATAAGCGGCACACCAATTCAAAATAACCTTAAGGTGTCATCTTTTAACCTTTGTATTGCTTTTGCACTCTATTTTATAAACATATTTCACCATTACTTTAGAACATCTGAAGTAAACTTACACATAATGTCATGACTTCCTTGTGTTTACAAATAATATGAAATAGGAATTGTGGGCGTTATTCAACTTCTGTTGCCCTGAGCTACTGGGTGACAATAAATGGTAATTATCTTCTTTATTCTCTATATGGTTCACTTTAGTTTGTGTTTCTTGTTGCATTGAAGCTAAAATTTTTCCAGGTTTAAGGATAGATTTGAGAATCCCATACTTCGCGGAAATGACAAACATGCTTCTGATAGGGACAAGCGTGTTGGTTCAACAGTTGCAAAGGTGGTGGCTTTATACGTATTGCCTTATTAAAACGATAATGGCTTGAAATTTTGATTCTCTTTTTATTCTTTTTATATTTTTCTGTATGTAATTGAAAAGTTGCTTTTTGGACACCATGGAAATTGTTTTTACACCCCTAGGTTTGTACATGTTTATTATTTCTTTAAGGTCCTCTATAATCACTAAGCACATATAAGTTGAGTGTTTGTGACCATTAGACCACATTAACCATGGATTTATTATATATTAAAGTCTTGAGTTCTTGGTGAGGTTGCAAAGTGAACATCTTCAGCTCAGGTTTATTATAGATGTAATTGTAAGTTTGAGAGTCATTTTGACTTGTTTGTCACTCTTTTAAGCGATTTACATTCGTAGTATTGTTTTTGTTTCAAAGTTCCCGATTTGATATGACATAATGTAATCCTTTTGTTTTCTACTCTTTCTTTGTTCATGCCTTCTTCATTATAGGCTGATAATTAGGTTTCCCAAGTGGAAGATAATTAAATTGCCCTTTTCATTTTCCAATTAGGACCTACGAGAACGTATTCAACCTTACTTTTTGCGTCGTTTAAAGAGTGAGGTTTTTCGTGAAGACGATGCCACAACTGCTGTCTCACTTTCAAAAAAGAATGAGATAATTGTGTGGTTAAGATTGACTACTTGTCAGGTGCAATTTGCTAGCTGTCTACTCTTGTTTTGTCTTCTTTCTAATTCTATTTCAACTATCTTTTTAATCTCATAGTTCCTTGCTTCTTTGGTATAGCGACAACTCTATGAAGCTTTTTTGAATAGTGAGCTGGTTCTTTCAGCTTTTGATGGCTCACCACTGGCTGCACTTACGGTATACTCTTATTTATTTTTTTTGTTGTCTTTTTGTCCTTTTCTTTCTGCTGATTCCTTTTATGCTTTCTTTTGACTAAGTTATTCATATATCTTGTTAGGAATGTAGAGATATTCTTTTGAATTATGCACTTTTTTTGTATATCTTTAAGTAATAACTAATAAGGAATGTTCGTTGCTTTGGTTTCTGACATTTGTGGAGGTATATATGGCTATTAGTGTTGCGGGTTGTCACTTGTCAACAAAAGTCATTTACTAGTACAGCTTAACTGTAACGATGACACCAATTTCACAGATTATCCTTTGCCATGCTGATTGTTAGTCTTAGCATTGAAGTGGAGTGAATACAATATAGTTGAGTTCAACCTAGGTTGGGTTGTCTTTGAATCAAAAGTACTTATAACGATGTTCATAGAAATACTTTAACGAGGTTATAATAATTTGTTCTTACAGGTTCATTGTTTATTTTTATCACTCGCATTTTTTTGGTTTCAAAAGAAAGATGAGATCATTTCTCATAGTATTATCTTTCACTATTCTGACTTTTTAATTTTCATATCGCAAATCATGTGTTAGTCTATGGCTCTTTAAGCTTCTCCTCTTTTTTTTTTTTTTTTGAGTATCAAAGTTCTGCAATTATATGGAGGTAAGGTTTGACCCTTTTTCAATAACCCTCTAGTTTTGAATTTAGGTTTATTGTATACCAAAACCACCTTGTAGTTTCAAATTTAATTGAAAAATCCCCTAATTGTGAACCTTTTTCAAGGGTTGTTTTTGAAAAATGATCAAACCTCAGGGGGTTTTTGCAAAGAAAGATGAGATCACTTCTCATAGTATTATCTTTCACTATTTTGACTTTTTAATTTTCATGTCGCAAATCATGTGTTAGTCTATGGCTCTTTAAGCTTCTCCTCTTTTTTTTTTTTGAGTATCAAAGTTCTGCAATTATATGGAGGTAAGGTTTGACCCTTTTTCAATTACCCTCTAGTTTTGAATTTAGGTTTATTGTATACCAAAACCACCTTGTAGTTTCAAATTTAATTGAAAAATCCCCTAATTGTGAACCTTTTTCAAGGGTTGTTTTTGAAAAATGATCAAACCTCAGGGGTTTTTTGCAAATTCTCCTACTTCTAATTTTATTTTCTAACAATCCAATTGAACTCTTCTTCGATTTTTTCTTGAAGGGTTGGTTAAATGGTACTAATTATGATATTATTAGAAATTTGTGCTGTTTGATAAACATGAAAGTTTATATATAATATATACCTGGAATTTATTTGCAAGAATTGGTGCATGAACAGAGGTTTAGTCTTTTCTGCAGAGTGCTTTTTCTTTTATAACTGGAAATTTTTTGTGGGATGTTGTTCACTGTTTTACAAAGACTTTTTCTTTCTAAAAGATAATGAATAATAATCATTCACTCTGAGGCAGATTCTGAAGAAAATATGTGATCACCCGCTTATCCTGACAAAGAGAGCAGCTGAAGATTTGCTAGATGGGATGGATTCAATGCTAAATCCAGAAGATGCTGGCTTGGCAGAAAAATTGGCAATGCATATTGCTGATGTTGCTGAGAAAGATGACTTTCAGGAGCAGCATGATAACGTGTCATGCAAAATATCTTTTATATTGTCACTTCTGGTTAGAGATGCAGCAGTTTTACAGATTTGATTGTCCGGATATATTCTGATTTATGAGATTGATTTGTTATAATTTTCTTGGTTGTCATTCACAGGATAATTTAATTCCAGAGGGTCATAAAGTTCTTATCTTTTCACAGACTCGCAAAATGCTTAATCTTATCCAGGTTTGTTCTAAACTATAATTTCCCAGCTTATAATGAATTTAACACACAATATTTGTTTGTTCACTATCCAAATATGTCATAGATGAAGTTGAAAGCTTGTTAATATTGAAAAATTTAAATATCTGTTTTACGTAAGTGTCATCAACGTAAGAATTTGTATAATTTGTATAATTGTTGCATAATATATGATGAAATCTGAATGCAAATTTCATTATATATCTGTATTTATTCTTGTTGAAATCGAACACATTATTGTTCTCAATTTTCCATAACTAGGTGAGTTCTAACCTCTGACTTGGTGCTTATCTAGGCTATATTGGCATTTGGTTTGCCTTTATTTTAGCAAACAATGCTTGTAATTATTCACTTCTAATTGCAACTATTTGAATATATTGAATGCTTTGATGGTTAAGGTGTTTTGAAAAATACTAGTTTGAAAAGGTCATCATGATACTTTCATAGTAGTGAAATATATTTTTCAGGATTCATGTACAATCTATTGTGTGTGTGTTGTAGTTATTCACTTCTAGTTGCAACTATTTGAATATATTGAATGCTTTGATGGTTGAGGTGTTTTGAAAAATACTAGTTTGAAAAGGTCATCATGATACTTTCACTGTAGTGAAATATATTTTTAAGGATTCATGTACGATCTATTGTGTGTGTGTTGTAATTATTCACTTCTAGTTGCAACTATTTTAATATATTGAATGCTTTGATGGTTGAGGTGTTTTGAAAAATACCAGTTTGAAAAGGAAATATATTTTTGAGGATTCATGTACAATCTATTGTGTGTGTTGTAATAATTCACTTCTAGTTGCAACTATTTGAATATATTGAATGCTTTGATGGTTGAGGTGTTTTGAAAAATACTAGTTTGAAAAGGTCATCATGATACTTTCATTGTAGTGAAATATTGAGGATTCATGTACAATCTATTGTGTGTGTAGAGAGAGAGAGAGAGAGAGAGAGAGAGAGAGAGAGAGAGAGAGAGAGAGAGAGAGTAATCTGTAGAGTGAGAGTGTGTGAGAGAGAGAGAGAGACAGAGAGTAATCTATATATAGAGAGAGTAATCTATGGTATAATTGAGTAGAGAGAGAGAGAGAGAGAGAGAGAGAGAGAGAAATCTATAGTATAACTTGGGTCAAAGTTTGGCATTTTTAACAATTCGGTTGAATGAGTTGCAAAGTTTGTAAAAAGAAATCTATGTGGTAATTTGACAGATTTCATTTGTTGCATTATTTTCTTTGGAATCTGCTATAGTTGAAGCTTTTGCGTGTAAGGCATTTGTGCTTGACCTTTGATTTTTTTCACAGGAATCTGTAGTATCCAATGGTTACAAGTTCTTACGCATTGATGGAACTTCTAAAGCTAGTGATAGAGTGAAGATTGTTGATGTAAGTTTATAACAAAGTTAACGATGATAAGAATTGTTTGCTTTTGGAAAGCTAATCACAAAATTTATATTTTCAGGATTTCCAAGAACGTGACGTGGCTCCTATATTTCTGTTGACATCTCAAGTTGGAGGTTTAGGCCTCACTCTTACTAAAGCAGACCGTGTGATTGTGGTGGATCCTGCTTGGAATCCAAGGTGCCTTTTCATGTTTTTCCTCTTACTCAGACCAGGTTAACTTTATTAAAACATTGATTTAGTAAATCTAAATGAAGGCTAGTTGCAATTATGAAAGGCTATGAAATGTGTTCCTCTTGACATGATATTAAGCTTGATCTTTTCCTTTAGTAATAGTGTATTAAATATGGTTTTAAATTTAATGAGTTATATCATGTGCTTATAAAATTTCTCATGTTACCTTTTTCTCTGTTTAATATATCTCTGCTTTTTTTTTTTTTTTTATGTAAGAGAAGAAGCTTGTCATGTATATCACGTGTTGATTGCTTTTGTCTATTTGATGTTAATATGTACAAAATAGTGGGACAAAACAGTCATTTCAGCCATTTTTTTTAAAATAAGGGGCAAAACAGTCCTTTGGTTGAATCCATTAAGTTTGACCGTTAACATTTTGGTTAGAGGGATCATTTTGATGTATTACTGAAAAGTTGAGGACCAAACGATCTATTACATGTATGTTGTGTAAAAATGTAACGTTTCCTTCAAACATTCGGACTAAAGTGTAAGTTCCCCATTTTTTTTATTGCTTCAGATTATTTATTCCTTTGATGCTGACAGTAATTTCATCTACTGCTCAGATCATCGTTTTCATTCTGTGGTTCTCATTTTTCAGTAGGTTGAACCTTTTATTTTTCTTTTGGGAAAGTTTTCACAGAGAGATAGGATTTATAATTGTCACTTGCTAGTATGCCAGACCAGAACCTAATTTTCTTTTGGGAAAGTTTTTACAGAGAGATAGGATTTATAATTGTCACTTGCTAGTATGCCAGACCAGAACCTTTCTCTCTGCTCACTAGAATGATGAAGGGAAGAAAATCCTTTACTTGAGCACTTTTAAACAATTGACCTTTGCATCTTGCTTTCCCACCGAGTGATCTAATAAAAATGCGACACAGATTACAGCTCTTACCTGTCCGCTGAGTAGTTGAATTATCTATTGAAATTTGCTACAAGAAATTTAACTCTCAACACCCTCAGTGCATGGTTAATAGAGGCTATAATAATACTTTGAGAATTGTCCATTTAATGTGGGGGAGCATAAAAACAGTTAATTTATCTTTTAGTTTAAATTGCTTAAGAAGTATTGGAAGAGAAAATATTGAGAACCAAATCAAATATTGGATTGAAGCTACGATATGTCATATTGAGTTTATTGTTCAAACAGAAAGAAGAGATACTACAGCTATTGCTTACACTAGTAGAATATTATTGGTCATTGGACTTGAAGATTCCATGTACCCTTGTGGTTAAGTTTCACATGTTTGTTTTGCTGGATATCTGGTTCAGAACCTGACTTCATTGTATAAAATCTCTTCTTATTGAAAAAAGAAAATATAAAAATCTTAACAAAAGTGGATCGAAATTATTAGCAACTGCAATAATTATGCATGAATTATTACTAAGATGATGTCATTCATGGTTTAATTTCTTCATTTTTCTTATTGTGCTTTGCCATCAAAGTAAGTAGGTAACTGTTTTAGCTTTTGAATCAATTAGTAAATTTTTATCTTTGTAGTACTGATAATCAAAGTGTTGATCGTGCTTATCGAATTGGGCAAAAGAAGGATGTCGTTGTGTACAGATTAATGACAAGTGGAACCATTGAAGAAAAGATTTACAGAAAGCAGGTGAAGGATTTGTTTTCTTTGTTTGTTTGGCTTTAGTGGTATATAAATTTTATCTACTAGCAGCTCATAATTTTATAATTCCAAATAGTTGAGGTAAACTGTTGAGACCTCCATCTTGCTAGGGTTCAATATGTCTAAAAGTTGTTGCAAACCTAATGTGAGAAAGAATTGTGTGTAATCATATCAAATTGTTTCAAGGGAAATAAATAGAATTGTTGGAACTTCAAAAGGATTTGAAGAACCTGAGATTTTGAAAATTAGACAGCTTGTTTGATTTTGAGGGAAATATGCAACTTTATTCGAGTCATATGCCACGGTGTTAAGAGTCTCTCTGCACTTGTCTGTGATTATGATCAGAAAGTTTGCTGTTTGCATTTATTTTTTTACTTTCATATTTGTTTCACAAGTACATATTTTCAAATTGAATTATTAGCATAAGGGCACTATCGTGACTGCTCAAATTTTGTTCCTTAGGTATACAAGGGGGGATTGTTTAAAACTGCAACAGAGCAAAAAGAACAGATTCGGTACTTTAGTCAGCAGGTTTGTGCCTAAGTAGATGAAATTTGTTGCTTTACTGGCAAGATTTCCCCCTCTTCACGTGTCGTATTGTCTATATAATTATTATTAAATCTTTCAGGATCTTCGGGAGCTTTTCAGTATTCCTAAGCAGGGGTTTGATATTTCTGTCACCCAGCAGCAATTACACGAAGAGCATGGGCATCAGCTCAACATGTACTGAGCGTTTATATTCATTAAATATTATTCGATTCTTTATTTGCTGAAACTCCTTTTTTTCTTTTTACCTTTGTCCTTTTCTTTTGCATAACAAAATTGTGCAATTCTTGTTTAGTTTTTTACATGGCAAAGGTGACATACTTTTTTTTTTATGGAATTTTAATCCTTGCTCGTTTGTTGCATTTATTGTGAACCCCTTTTTATATACTAAATTAATATTAAAAGACTCCAACAGGAAACAGCGTTGCCATGATACTAACCCAGCCAACATATTTCCTTAAATTGGTAGAACTGGCTGTCATTATTTTTGTATTAGCTCAATGTGATATTTCTCCTCATCAGTGCCAAAAGTACACCCTTAATGTGAATGTTTTGTGATGGTCACTAGTAATTTATGCTAAAATATGAAGTTTTTTGCCGGAATGTGTGCATGGATGACTTTTCTTATGCAAGATGACACTTCACATACGTTATGACTGTCCAAGTACTTAAAGTTTTCAAGTTTCTTGTAGTTTGGCTTTATGGGTCTGTATTTATGCACATGAAGTCATCTTTTGAATAAACTCCAATTAATTTATTTTATGCTAATTACTCTTTTTCATAGGGATGAGTCCTTGGGTTCCCACATAAAGTTTCTGGAAACTCTAGGTATAGCTGGAGTTAGTCACCACAGTTTACTCTTTTCCAAAACAGCACCGGTGCAAGTAGTTGAAGTTGAAGATGAAGAGCAAGAGATAAGGTGAATCCTTCATTTTAATTAATACCTCTTTTTGGTGTTTTATAGTGGCTCATTCTAATAATGAAATTTATATTTCTCTAGATAGATATATTGACTTTCAAATATTTTTTACATCTGTTTTCTTTTGCATCTTTTTAATCGTTACATGTAGCTAGCTAATACTAAAATTTGGATGACTGTACCTCTGTATTTCCAATTGCAAATACAGGTACAGTTAATGGTACACCGATGTTCAAGGACTATAATCTTATTATAATGAATTAAAATCTATATTTATTTGTGCATAGAGCATCTATTCTTAGTTCCTACCCTTCCAAAGTTTATAAATCTTAATTTTTGGGTGCAGGAGAAGCAGAACTACATTTGTAGGAAATTCATCATCTAAGCACATGACTGATCGTAATGTTGATGGGTATTGACTTCAAGCACTCATGCGTTACTAAAAAAAAAAAAAAAAAAATCAATGTATATTTCATGTTTTATTTAAAAATAAACTTGCTAATTTAGTAATTGCTTAATAATTTCAACAGGTCCGAGTATGCTTTCAATCCCAAAGATATAAAACATAGAAATAAAAGTTTTTCCCCTAGTAGTGAAGCTAAATTGACAGAATCAGATATAAAAGAAAGAATTAGTCGGCTGTCACAACTCCTCGCCAATAAGGTATGGTTTTATTTTAGCCAAGACAAGAATTATAATATCTTGATTTATTATTAACCATACTTGTTAGAAACAAATTGGTGGAGATTGCTATGCTTGAAATGTAGATATGCATGCCACTTACTATAGAGTTTGTCAGGTTTGTTGATTGTTAGCCAATTCTGATTTTTAAGAATAGTCAGTTGTTTGGAGAGGCTTGGCTTGTGGGTGCAACAATAACAAGTTTTTCCTAAAACTTTTATGTATGAAATGATTAAAATTTCTTTTATCTTTTCTTACCCCCCTGATTTTTTGAATTGTCTTATTCCCTATGTTGCATCTCTGTCTATTGGGTCACATAATCATTATAGTTAAATTAATTAATTAAAGTATGAATAACAATTTGAGGAATGAATTTGTGTACTATGGAAACTATTGTAATTTAAAAATTTAACTTGTTTAACTGCAATGAAATGGTCTGATTCTGTTGCGCGGAATTTTTAGAGAAACACAGTTTCTTTTCGTTCCATAGTTAGGTTACTAAGGGCTGCTAAACTCGAATTCAGGTTTTTCCTGTCCTGGTTAGAACTTAGAAATGAAAAGTATCTGACTCATTCCGGTGTTCATAAAACTTTTGAGAATACTCCAAGCTTGTGTAATTTTGGCTGGAAACCATAACCGATTAAACAGATTTTTGTTTCAGTATAACTGCAACTCGTTTATAAAACTTTTTCTACAGGGTACAGTAGAGAGATTACCGGATAAGGGAGCAAAATTACAGAAGCAGATTGCCAACCTGAATTTGGAGCTCAACATGATCAGGATGGAGAAACAAAGCAAGCAGCCAGAAGTCATCGATTTGGATGATATAACTGGGAAATTTGAAAGAGTGTTGAATGTTTAACATTGTTTCGGGTAATGAAAATAAACTTTGTATAGGTGATATAACATTGTTTAGGATATGAACCCAGAATTTGCAGACTTTGTATAGAAGAATGCTTTCTGGTTCATATAATTAAGAGATTTTCTCAATAAACTTGAGAAAATTCTCATCTTTCTCAAATTTAGCTGTCCCTGAAATTTTTTATTTTTCTTGGCAAGTTTTACCCATCTCTCTATAACTCTCTCTCTTTGCAGTTTTGCTCACTCTATAAACTTTCTCAAAGTCATAAACTCAAAATATTTTCATCCACATCATCTGCTAGAATTATGGATCGAAAATCTCCCATATAAACCATGAGGTGTTTGATAAATTAGATCCAATCCGATTCATATATCTGAATTTGTATAACATCGGATTGGATCAGACCGGATTAAATCTATTTTATTTTTTAAAGAAAAAGCTTTGATGTGATCTAGTTTTTTAAAATATTGAAGGATTAAATAAAGCTAGAAGTTTAATTGCAGCATGTTAACGGTATTTTTTTTTTTTGGTTTCGAAACTGTTAACAGTATTATTTACATTGCTATATTGGAGAATGAAATAGTTAAATATAATTTGAATAACTGTAGCAATTACAGTTCACACTTCACAGTAATGCATTCCCAATTAAATAAGTTTTATTTTAATTTAGTAACATTTACATATTTGAATGTTTAATTTATTTTAAATTGAAAATATATTAAACTATTGATGTCTATTTCAACAATTTTACAACACTTAAGTTTGCTTTGTAAATTGCATAATGAAACGTACAGATAATTTAATATAATATATTTTTAAATTTTTAGATCAGATATTATATGGATTTGGGTTTTGTACATATCCGGATCGGATAGGATTCAAAAATATAACCCTTAAATCCGATCTGAGTTTGGATATTATATTTATCGGATCGGATCTATACAATACAAACACAAATGGGATCGGATTCCATATGTGTACGTGTGTGTTTTTGTATCTTGAATGATTGCTATACCAAAAAAAGTGAGACACAAATGGCACCTTGAACACAATATAGAACCATTCACAAGTCAAACATATATATATTTCTCAATTAGAAAAAAAAAAAAAAAATGACCTGATGAAATGAAACATCAACAAGTAAATTAAAGCGTTTCTGGCTATCAAAATTTTGTACAAGCTTATGCAATCAACAAGTTAAGTTGATCTTTTTTTCTCACTTTCTAGTAATTATTACATCTGATCATCATGAACCATATATATAATATATATATATATATATATATATATATATAAACAGGATCAGTTGTTGATTTGAAGTTGAGAAATTGTTTGTTGGAGGTGGTTGATAGCTTTCTTATAATTCAAAAAACCCATAAACCAGAAGTCAAAATGATCTACAGTCACCATTTCTATGTACTTCTGTGATGGATTCTTCACATTCTGACTTTGATTTACACCTTTAATCTTCTCTAGTGGTATTAACACCTGCACAAAATTCATAGTAGTGTCAGGATCGAGTTTACTACGCACATATGAAAAATTACTTATATAAATCGAATAAGTACGTACCTTGTAATGCATTCTAAGGAATTGTCCATTTGAGGAAGAGAATTTGATTGATCTTTCACTGCAGAAAGCAATGTTTTGAGTGGAGATAAAGAGGAGACCAGCAATAGGACCATCTTCTGTTGATAAATAACATTGACAAGTCTTCAACAGTCTCTCTCCTTCTTCAACACTGAATAGCTTCTTGAAGATTTTGCTCATTCCTCCTACTTTCAGAATTCTAGCTCCTAAGCTCAACTTTCCTTTCACAATTTCTGTGATCTTTGCTCCCAATCTCACTGCACAATTAATTCATTCATGTTAATTATTTAATTGTTTTTAGATATATAATAATAAATTAATGAAAATTTTAAGGTTCAGTCGATTGCTACCGGTGGTAATCCAATAGATATTAAAAGGAAAGAATAATTACCATGCTCTCTAACTCCATTTGCAAATTTGTCAGCTTTCTTGCCAAGCTTGTTCATTCT
The DNA here is from genome assembly GCA_035582765.1 of Acer negundo. Lineage (NCBI taxonomy): Eukaryota > Viridiplantae > Streptophyta > Magnoliopsida > Sapindales > Sapindaceae > Acer > Acer negundo. The sequence continues at coordinate 18,339,151 of CM069237.1, read as the reverse complement.
TCTGAGAACAAAAGATTTGTTAGCAGGAGATGGAACAATGTGCTGGTGGGGTTGATGTCCATGCTCTGCTGCAGTTAATAAGAATTGTTGAATAGGTGAGATCTTCATTGCTGCTGATGTGATCATTGAATTTGAATTTCCCAAAACCTGTTCTACAAGGGTTTTCTTCATTTCTGATAATAAATAATAATAATAATGAGTCACAGATATTGAAGATGCTTGCTTGCTTAATTGCTAGGTAAGGCTCTGTGTATTGTGCAAATGTATTTATATATAGAAGAGTTATATTTATGGTTGGTGGTTTAACTAAACTGGTTGGACATCACATGAGTCATCTCTGACTCATCATGATAATAAAGGGACACATACATTAACCGACTCATTAAAGATGACTTTTTATGCATAGCTGGATATTGGAAATATGATGATATATATATATATATATATCATCAGTCATGTTTCTATCGGTAGTGCATCTTGATATAATTTTATCATGATATTGAATATGAACCAATAATTTATAACAGTGATTTGATAAGTGTATACATACCAAATCAAAGTATGTAAAACGAGTGACTCACGTTCAATGTCCTTATATAATTCTATCGGTACGCACTGATAGGAAATTTTCCTATATATCGTACATCTATGAAAGCTTTCTTTTAGAATCAAGCATGTTCTGCTCCCATTTTTCATTTTTGAAACTCTCCAAAAACTACTACTACTACTATTATTATTATTATTATTATCTTCATCAACATTGTAAGAGTGGTGATCAACATTGTTATGGTCATCAAGGGTTTGTGATCAATAAGCCATCAAGGATAGTTAAGGTTCGCAATTACGATCATGATAGTTTTGATCACGATCCGTCATGGCTTTTCACGATAACATTTCTATTAAGAAAACAAATGAGATAATCATTCCATTTCTTTGACAATTTAAGCAAGAAAATATAGATTGTTTAATTTGGTTCACATAATTTAATTAAATTAATTTGAGGGAGACAGTTAGTTCTTTTCATTTAAATTGAAAAATGAAAACTATACTTTTATTTTTTGTTTGGTTTATTTATATATATATAAATAAATTAGTGTGTGTTGATGTGTGATTGTAGCTTTTGAGGTGGCATTTCAACTTTCTGATGCTTGCAGACTTGTCTTTTGATGCTATAACAAAAGTAATATCTTTTCGTTTTGTATCAACCAATTAACAACAATCTTACGTCTAATTGCCTACTTTTCTTCTAGATAATGTAAATTAATATTGCCTCTTTTTTGTTTCCTTATCAATGTTAGTTATAAGACTTTTAAGGAGATTATGATAAAATTATTTTGTTTCATTTATAGTAATATACGTAGTGTGGTCAAAGGCTATAGCCCGGTGATAAATGGTAATTATATGTTGAGATCTCAAGTTTAAATCTCCCTTTTCCAAATCAATTTTATAATTGGATTCAATTGGAAACCGAAATGATTCGATATAGAAATAAAAAATGTTTGGTTAGAGGTTTTAGAAGCTATTGTAAAATACTAACATGAGCGTAGCTCAACTAGTAGATGAATGAGTTTACGGCTTTGGTAAATGACTCTCATATCAATAGCTTAAATCCTACATTAATAGATATTTTAGAAACTATTGTAAAATAAAGCCCGAAATTGTATTTTAAAATTGTGAATATAATTAAGGATTAGGTTAAATCAATTTAAAATTTTCAGTTAAATTTACGATTTGAATTTTCAATCATCATTGGATTAAAAAGAAATTGATTGATAATTGTTGGAATCACAAACTTAAAATAAAAAATCTTAATCTGATATGGTATAATATACTAAACTTAACAATGTGAAGGAAAAAGAGCAGGCAACAAATGAAGTTGGAAGTGTTCAAGGGTAGGACGATGGTGGGTTGGTAAAGAAATTGCTGAGTATTAGCCACATCAGTCCTCATCTTCAACAATATTTAAATTTATAATTAAAAAAAATGCAGTGCCACACAATTCTTACAACTTACAACTTAGCTTGTCTTTCAGTGACTTTCGTATACATCTCCAGCTTCTCATCCTTCAATATAATAATCAAGCTTTCATGAACTAAAAAATTAAACACAAAATCTTGGAAAGCTTAAATAGAAGATGCATACAGATAGTTTTATTTTGATGCATTGTTTTATTATCTTCTTTGTCCTTTCCATTTCTTCTCTAGCTACGGCTCAACAAAGACATTTTAATGTATGCCTTGGATCATCACTAACACCCACCAAAAACTCCTCTTGGTTGTCAAAATCAGGTCTCTACGCCTTCGGATTTTATCGGAGAGGCAATGGTTACTCTGGAACCCGGATGCAATTGTCTTCCAGGATTTGCACCTGTTATCCAAGGCAACTGGACTTCTGGTTGCGAAAGGAATTTCACAACACAAAGTTGCAAAAAGAAGGGTAAGAAATACTCCATTCGAGCGGAGGACAATACTATTTGGGAAGAAGTTTCGTATTATGTACTGTCACAAACATCTAAAGAAGATCGTAGTAAAGCATGCTTGGACGACTGTAATTGTGAAGCTGCCCTATACAAAGATGGTAGTTGTAAAAAGCAAAGGCTTCCTTTGAGATATGGGAGAAGATCATCACAAAGTGGTTCAACTGCTCTCATCAAGGTGGAAGACACATCTGAATCTTCCACTGATATGTTTTTGCACACCAGAGAAGGCAAGAAAGAGACCATCAAAGATATTATCATCACCATCATCAGTTGTTTATTTGTTTCTTCGCTAGTTGTTATTGTTGTAATTCTTGTAGTTATTAACCACAGAAACCGTGTCTCATCATATAGAAGGAATTCTCATGATGGCAATATCGAATTTTGTGAGGATATTGCTCCTCGGTCATATAGCTGTGCAGAACTTGAAAGAATGACTGACGGTTTCAAGGAAGAAATTGGGAGAGGATCATCTGGTACAGTTTATAAAGGGACTATGCTGAATGATGGTGAAAAGTTTGTAGCTGCCAAACAACTACAGAACGTGTTATCTACAAGTGAAAGGGAGTTTCGGACGGAGGTAAAAGTAATCGGGAGGGCTCACCACAGGAACCTGCTTCGTCTACTTGGTTATTCCATTGATGGCCCTTACAAGGTTTTGGTGTACGAGTATATGAGCAGTGGATCTCTTGCAGATATACTCTTCACACCTGAAAAACAATTTAACTGGGTTGAAAGAATGGGGATTGCAAGGGACATAGATAGAGGTATTCTATATTTACACGATGAGTGTGAAAAACAAATTATCCATTGTGATATAAAACCTCAAAATATACTCATGGATGAGAATAGGTGTGCAAAAATCTCCGACTTTGGATTGGCAAAGTTAATGAAGCAGACCAAACTAAAACCTTCACTGGAATTAGAGGAACGAGGGGATATGTAGCACCTGAATGGCATCGGAAGCTGCCTGTGACAGTTAAAGCTGATGTATACAGCTTTGGTGTTATGCTACTAGAGATCATATGCTGTCGAAAAAATTTAGACCAAAGTCTTCCAGAGGAGCAAGTAATTCTTGAAGAATGGGTTTACGAGTGTTTTGAGGACGGTGAACTGGGTCAATTAGTAGGTGATGAAGAGGTTGAACAAAAACAATTGGAGAGGATAATAAAGGTTGCTCTTTGGTGCATTCTTGACGAGGCATCGCTTCGTCCATCAATGAAGAAAGTTCTACTCATGCTGGAAGGGACAGTAGACATCCCAACACCTCCTAATTTAATGAATTATGGATCACAAAACTAAAAAAAATGACATCCAAAGCTTAACATTGAAAACAGAGAAATTCAAAGATGCCCACTACAGTACTATGTAGTATGTACTCTTTCTACACTTTCCAATGTATTTATGTGAATTCAAAGATTTGCGTTCTCCTCTCACTTCACACTTCACACTTCACACTTCACACTTTTCTCTTTTAAGTGTAAGTGTGTAACAGTGACCGGTTTTTGTTTTGGTCAGGTTTTGCTTATTTGGGCATGTTGTAGAGGTGTGCTTAAGGGGCTTTGGCTATTTGGGTGGCTTGTTTTTGCTTTTAGTTTATAATTATAAACTGTTATGTTGGGCTTTTGGGTGTGTCCTGGCCCACAAAATATATAGAAGGAAATACATCTAATTATTCTCCTACAATCAAACTCTCTTATCATTTCTCTACTCTTCCGTACACACATTTCAGAATCAATTGTTTATTATTATTATTATTATTATTATTATTATTATTTTATAGAGCTTTTTTTATTAATTAAAAAAAAAAATGCACGCACGCCCTAAAATTCACTAATCTAAAAAGGCACACATACCTTAAAAAAAATACATGAACTTCATTATTTTGCCTCATTATGTGTGGCCCAATTAGTGACAATTTGTAAAACGACAGAACTTCTCTTACTCATTTGAGACTTGGAACTAAATAAAATCTTAAAAGTTGGCTTCACTTTTCTTTTTGATTTTGTCACCACAAGAATCCAATTATTGTTAAACACGGGATCTACTAGACCATGATTAGAATTTGAAGTATTAATATCTTGGTTTTCTTATATATGCACCAAATTAATCTTTCCTTCGTTATCTCTTGAAATCTCATCCAAAACTTGCTTATCAAAATTCTAGAAGTTTGAAATATTGGATTATCAAGAATCATTTTGTTATTAATGCAAATATTCTCTAGAGAACATTGATGATTCTCATTATTATCTTCCTGATTTAAATACTTGGTATTCAAATCATTGGAGATATTAACATTAATTCTCACATCTTGATTAGGAAATTGTTCAGCTGCTTGAATTTGAATTGGAGGAAAACTCTCAATTAGATCCTGATCTTCTGCAAGTGCATTAGATGTGCCGGTTGTAACTGGAAACTGCTCTTCATAGATTGGGTCAACTTCTTGAGACTCAAATTTGTCAACTTCAAAATTGGCTGTTGTTTCCCGATTCACTTCATGAGTATCAATCACATTTAATTCAAATAAATGTGGAGATAATTGGATGCTGCCATTTTTGTCTTCCATATTAATTATGAGATTTTTAAAATTTTGAATCTGTACAATTTCCTCTTCCTCTCTCATTTCTTGATTTTGTGCGACTATTTTGCATTCCTCCACAACAACCTGCCCATTATGGTGGCCATTGGTAGGCCGGTAGGTTTGCCTTGGATTTCTTGATCGCGATCGACCTTTGTTAGAATTAATCTCCTTATTTTGGTGGCATCTAGCAAGAGTCATGACCAAAAGCTTTACACTTTGTACACCTCTTTGGAAGATTTTCATTTATAACATCAACAGAGAAACCTCTATGGCCATCTTTCTCCACATTCAAAAAGGATGGTTGATTCGAAGTTAAATCAATGTCCACAAGAACTCGGGCATAAAACCCATATGCTTGATCCCTTGTAGCTTGATCTAGTTGCAGAGGGATGCCAACTCCTCGTGCAATCTCCATGATTATAGTTGGATGCCAGTATTCTGAGCATAGACCGTAAAACCTCACCCAAACTTGAGCATAATATAATTGTTGATTATATGGATTAAAATCCGGTTGCCATTGAAAAATACGAAAAATACCGTTTGAAATTGAACAAAACCCTCCACTCCAAACCCTTTTTAAATCTTCTTCACTAGAAAAATGAATATCAAAATATCTTTTTGGAAACGGAGTAAGCTTCTAAGGATTTTTGAGTTGTCAAATCGATTGCGATACATATTTTAACTCAACATGCTTTAAATGTACATAACCTTTTCTTAAAAGTAGTTGTCCGAAAAGATTTTTCTGATAGTATTTTAATCTTTCTTGGATATATTTTTGGTTGATGTGAACACACGTGATGTCTCCTTTCACAACTAGCACCAAGAGAAGATTTGGTTGAACATGTACTTCATCGGTTTTGAGCAGAGCTGTAAAAAATTTCGGTTTTGATGATGGCAGTGGTAAAATATCAGGAACTTTTGAGAAAAGGGCAAGGAAATTCCACCGACAGACTTTTGAAGGATCCATGGACAAGGCTACAAAAGTGAGAGACAACTCAAGAGAGAGAGAAAGTCATCCTATTATTATTATTATTTTTTACTTACTTTTCAGGTATAACATAATTATATATATATATATATATATATATTTAGTTTTAACTAATAGTATGATATTAGACATGTCTAGTAGAAAATAATGCGAAAAACTCAAAAAATATGAGAAAGAATAGAAAAATTAGTTCAATCATAAAATGGGCTCTTGATTTATTCATCACCAATCGCAAGGTCTCAGTTTAAATTTTTATCTAAGGCTCCGGATACCTTTAAGCCGTCTCCTATTAGTTTGTTATCAAAGATTGGTTCGGTTTAGGTTGTTTAAAATAAAATCCATAAAACCCAAACCAACCATATTTTTAATAAAATTCAAATTTATTTTTTTATAAGTTATATCCTAAGAAGTCACATCTAAAACAAAAATACAAGTGCATGCCTGACAATTTAACTTTTTTTAATAAATAAAATATAATTACTCTTCTTTTCTGATACTTTTTAGAATGTGTTTTATGATTTAAGTTATTTTATTTTATTTTATTTTATATTTGATACTTTGATTTCATTCTATTTTTATTTTTAATTGGATTATGTTTTATTTGTCTAGAAAAGTTTTATTTTTATATTATGATACTTGTTATTGTTAATTTATTAATTATATAATATTTGTCTTAATTTTCATAATAATTAAATAACATCTATGTTTAAATTTTTATATTTAAATAATTTGATTATAATAATACAAAAAGATAATGTTTAAGTTCAAACTTAAATCGATAAATCTATCCAAATCAACTTATTATTTTTGTTTGTTTAGTTTGAGTTGAAATGTAGCCAAACCGATACATATTGATTTGGTTTGCCATTAAACTTTAACCCAAACCAAACCACCGAAAATGAAGGTGTGGATGGCTTCCCAGCTGATTTTTATGAATTTTTTTTTTTTTTATTTGGGTGGGGGTGGGGGAGGACAAAGCTGTGTTTGAAGTGCCTTAATGATGGATTTGATAAACAATACTCTCATTTGTCTCATTCCGAAGGTAAAAAAGGCGGTGAGGATGGTGGAAGTGAGACCTATTAGCTTGTGTAATGTTTTATTACAAGTGTATTTCAAAAGTTTACGCAAATCGTCTCAGACTGGTCCTTGATAGTGTGATTAGTGAAACTTGGAGTGCTTTTGTCCCAGGAAGAATCATTACTGATAACGCAATGGTGGGCTTTGAATGCATGTATGCTTTGCGTCATAAGGCGAATGGTAAGAAGGGGTTCATGTCCCTAAAATTAGATATGTCAAAGCTTATGATATAGTGGAATGGATTTTCCTGGAGGGTATGATGCGAAATATGAGTTTTTTCGAGGCTTGGATTTCAAAGATTCTGGGTTGTGTTACATCGGTGTCTTATTCTTTTATTCTTAATGGAAATATAAAGGGTTCGATTCGACCTTCCCGTGGTTTGAGACAAGGTGACCCCCTGTCGCCGTATCTCTTTCTTATTTGTGCTGAAGGCCTATCCAGTTTGATCTCAATGTCGGAGAGATGTGGTTCGTTCTCGGGTTTTCGATGTGGACTCTTGGGACCAAAAATTACGCACCTCTTTTTTGCTGATGATAGATTTTTATTTACTCGGGCTTCAACGGTAGAATGTGAGAATATTAAGGGTATGTTGGATGTTTATTCGAAGGCGTCGGGTCAAGCCATTAATTTTAATAAGTCAGCTGTGTGTTTTAGTAAGAAAATTCCGGATGGGAAAAAAAGACGTTTGGCGAACGTGTTAGGTATGTCTTTGGTGGATTCTCATAATCGTCACTTGGGTCTCCCATGTTTAACAAATAGGAGTAAAAGAACCCTGTTTGATGATATTAAGATGAAGGTTTGGAACAAGCTGAATAGTTGGCGTAACCGTTTTTTTTCTATGGGAGGGCGTGAAGTTCTTATCAAGGCTGTGGTTCAAGCTTTACCGGTGTACTCTATGAATATGTTTCGTTTACTGCAGTCTCTCATTGATGAGATATACCGGATAAACGCGAGATTTTGGTGGGGAGGAGGAGTTGATAAATGAAAATTACATTGGTGTTCATGGGAAAAGTTGTGTAAGAATAAGAATTCGGGTGGGCTTGGGTTTAAAGACCTTAGAGCTTTTAACAAAGCCATGTTGGCAAAACAGTGTTGACGTATCTTGAAACATCCTGATTCGCTTGTTGCAAGAATGTTGAGAGGGTGCTACTTTCCGAGGATGACTTTGTTAGATACGGAAAAGGGACAGACATGTTCTTTTCTTTGGAAGAGTCTGGAATGGGGGTGTGAGTTGATTGATATGGGTTCCAGATGGAGGGTTGGGCATGACAGAACTATTCGTATTTATGAAGACCGTTGGATTCTGAGGGTTTCTACTTTAAATGTGCAATTTTCATCGGTCTTGGGAGTCTTATCTACTATTGATTGTTTGAAGCTTTCTTCAGGTGTTTGGAATGCTGATTTAATTCGCCTGTCCTTTTTCTCGGATGAGGTTGAGGCTATTTTGAGTTTGCCTCCCTGTGGCTTCGATTTAAATGATAGTCTGCTGTGGCATTTTCATAATCCAGGGAGTTATACGGTCCGAAGTGGGTATTAGGCAGAAATTGCTAATAGCTCTGTCTTTAATCCTAGTGGCTCTGGTCTTAGTTCGAATGAGTCTTAGTGGAAATTTTTTTGGCGTCTCCGTTTACCTTCAAAGGTTAAGTTGTTCGTGTGGAAAGCTTGTACTAACTGGATCTTTACTCATGTTAATCTTGCGAAACATGGGGTTCAACTTGATACTATGTGCCCATTATGCTTGAATAAAAATGAGACTATTCTACATGCTCTTTGGCTTTGTGCCTCTCTAAGAAATATTCAACCAGGTAGCTGCGTTCCTAATGGTGGTAATGGTAGGGTGCTAGATGAGGCTTTTTTACTTGATTTTGTCATGTTTTGTAAGAGCTGTGTTGATTGCTCAAATTTTGAGCTTCTCTGTGTAATTTGGTGGCGTATTTGGTTCAAAAGGAACAAGGCTGTGCACTCTATGGTGTCCCTAAATGAGCGAGATGTACTTGGTTGGGCTTAGGTTTATTTACAAGATTTTCGTGATGCTTCTGTTAAGGGAAGTCAGAAGAGAGTGCTTATAAGGGAACCTCCTAAATGGAAACCATCGAATATGGGAATCTGTAAAATTAATACGGATGCTGCCCTTAATGAAAAAGATGCTCGAGCTGGTATTGGTATGGTTATTCGAGACTATCATGGTAGTGTCATGGCCTCCCTTTGCCAGAATTTGAATGCTTGTCTTCAGCCTTAGATTGTAGAAGCCATGGCCATTCTTAAAGGGATTTGGTTGGCTGCTAGTTCAGGTCTTCTGCCAACTATTTTAGAGTTTGATGCTCTTAGGGTTGTGGAGATGATTTGTGCGAATGAAGACTCTTGTGCTAATGTGGGGGTTGTTGTTCATGACATTCTGTGTTTGCTTAAGATGGTTAATGTTTCCTGTATTAGCTTTGTCCCAAGATTAGCTAACAGTGTAGCTCATGCTTTGGCCAAATTTGCGCTAAATCATAAGGGTGAGTCTATTTGGTTGGAGGAGTGTCCTCTGAGTGTGGAAAGTTTGGTCTTGGGCGATTGCCCTATCCCTTTGTAACCGTTTTTCCTGTTTTAAAGAATTGTTTGTTTCAAAAAAAAAAAAAAAACCACTGAAAATGACTACGCCCAATGTGGCTTGGTGGTAAAAAGTAAACATTCAGCCTGACAATGACAATGTTCTAAGGGATCTAGATCGATCCTCTCCTCATCTTCTGTATCATCACACCACATTATTAATTGCTTAATCAATAGTATTAATTCTGCTCATTTAAAATTTGAATTCAATTGCCAAATCAATAACAGAGTATCTCGGATTGCATGGAAAAATTGAATTTTGAATTCAATTGTCTCAACTGCAAAAATCAATGTGATTTTGTCCGGAACTTTTGATGGACTTGATTGCCATGACTGAAATCCGTAATTTTTGTCCCTTGAAATTCTTTATATTGCCTCTTATATTCATTCTTTAACTGTATGGAAGTAGTCGAGTTTCCCATGTATAACTTCTCCCCATTCTGAATTGGTTAGAAGGAAGTGAATAATTCTCGATTTGAGCGAATGTGCCGAATAGCACCGGTGTCAATCCACCACTTTTTCTGGTGAGACCCGACAGGTTACATCTTTAGATATATTGTCACCAGAATGGGAAGAAGCTGTTCATGGGAAACTCGCACACCAGCAGTCCATAATATATATCACGTTTTCGAAGATTTTAGATGATATTGACCAGTGATATGGAATGAGTAAATTGATATATTGTTTTTTTGTAATGTTTCTATTGCGTCTGAAAATGTCACTTTACCACGTTTTAGATATGATAATAAAAAGTAAAAACATTTTTGAAATGATTTAATATTTATTTTGAAATGTTTATAAGTCAAAATATAAACAATGATTCAATAAAAATGATTTATTGAATCTAACCGTTGCAAGGACTAATGTTAATGAATTTTGTAATTACGTTATGATAAGAGATTTTAATGAAATAATTAGTATCATATTTGAGATGTTTATATAAAGTTCGAAATCCACAATGCCTTATACGGCATGCGTGTGCCATGTGTCGGATTCAGAGTGTTACATTTTCCATAGGGACAGACAAGAAAAATTGGTATATACTTCCATTTTTGTCAAGATGAATTTTTTAACCACAATTATAAGCTTCATAAATCATAACATGAAATTCTGATCCTTAGTTCCTGACCTCCAGAGTCAATGCCAAAGTTCTTTGCAATAGCGTAAATTGAAAACAACATGACAAGGGACATGAACCGATTAGTAAACTTGGAATTATATGATACACACACAGATTAGTCTAAATATCAACTTTGAGAATGACAGGTGAAGAAAAAAAAAAAAAAAAAAAAAAAAAAAATTGGACCATTTTACCCCCCTCCAAGACGGCAATGACATTAGTATCGATCATTAGTGTCCCATTATTGTTGCCAAAATTCACACAAATGCAGTTGCACTCGTGCCTAAAATCAGACTTTAAAACTCAATTAATTGAACAAGGTAATAACAAATTATTCCAATCGATTTGATTTCTGTAGAGATAAAATTTGATCAATGGTATCCAGAGAAACAGAAGTTAGACAGTTTCTACGAGGTTAGAGTGCTTAAATACTATTGTTTCAATAAGATTTTGGCCAAAATCGAACCGAACCAATCTATGCCCACCCCTAACCGTTCCCCTTAATGTAAGAGGAAAGAACTTTTCACATACCCGCATTTGAATCTAGTTTCAGGATCAATATTAACCCAACAGTTGCCTAACTTGGATGCGCATGCAGAACAGAATGATTCTAAACAAGTCTTGCCACATCATGCTAGAAATCCTATCGTTTTTTAATTTTATCTGAATCGATTCTATATATTTTACTTATTCGATTCTGCATTGAATTTCCTGTTGCTACATATTTGATCTCTTTGAAACTTTGCTCACAATTATTTCAATTGAAATTCTGGTTAGATTATAAAAGATTCGATTAAGACGGGAACCCCAAAAGTCTTACTTATTTATTTGAAAGGGCATTTTCGATATGATCTTCACCAGCTGGCCACATGTTTATGATATTTGAAAGGGCATTTACGTTTGAAGTAATTTTTTATTTTTGAATTTATGAATATAAAACGGTCATTATGAAGTTTATGATTTAATTTCAAAAAAAAAAAAAAAAATTTATGATTTTTGAAATCCATGAGTACAATCAGAATGTTAACGACTTAATATATAAGTATATTGTAATTTTTATTTCATATGTTATGTATGATTTTATTTACTGAATTGACGACTCACTAACTCCTCACCAACATTTTGCATATTAGGCTTTTGGTGGCCGGAGATTTTAATGAAATAATTCATATCATATTTGAGTATGGTATATTATGGATTGATTATTGATGCTTTTATTTGTGAATATATGTGATTTGATGTTTATATAAAGTTCGAAATCCACAATGCCTTGGCACGGCACGTGTGTGCCATATGTCGGATTCGGAGTGTTTCATTTTCCAAATGGACAGACAAGAAAAATTGGTCTAGACTTCCATTTTTGTCGAGATTACTTTTTTAACCACTTCATAAATCATAACATGAATTTCAGATCCTGAGTTCCTGATAGGGATGCCAATAGATCCGATTAGGTATGGATACCTTAATATCCATCCCCATATTATATATATTTCCATCTCCGTATCTATCCTTATTTCTAAGTGAGCGGAGTGGATTCGGATAATTCACTAATTAAAATAGAGATGTTTATCTTTGCTCCGTTTATATCTGTATCCGATGAAAAAACTTTAAATTTTTATAGTTTATAAGAGAAAAATATAACTAACATATATAACGGTACATTTTATCCTATTTAAAGAGACTAATAAAGTTCATATAAAAAAATTAATAATAACTTATATAATTAAAATTAATAATTATATAATAAATTTTTATATTTTTAATATATTAAAATCTATAATGGATCCGGATGAGATAGATATCTATAGACAATATCAATTCCCATTCCTAAAAAATAAAATGGATATTAGAATGATATCCATCTTTACTCCGTCCCAAAAATAATAGTATCTATCTCCATTTTAAATGAAATGGATTCTTATTGACATCCGTATCCATAGATAATTTTGGCATCTCAAGTTCTTGACCACCAAAATTTCTATGTCAAATTTCTTTGCAATAGCTTAAATTGAAAGCAACATGTCAAGGAGCATGAACCGATTAGTAAACTTGGAATTATATGATACACAGATTAGTCTTTCATATATATTTGTCTAAATATCAACTTTGAGAATGACAGGTGAAGAAAAAAAATGCAAAAATTAGACCATTTTATCCCCCCCCTCCAAGACGGCAATGACTTTTTAAGTTTCCCATTATTGTTACCCACATAACCGCATTTGTCATACAAACACACAACATTAGTATCTATACGACTTCTCTTCTCCTCCACACCATGCTTGATCGCCGGCAAGCGATGGCCAGGAACCACCTCCGTTTTTCCAATCCATCGTGCCATGTTAATAGCAATTATGGTAGTGCAGGAGATAGTGAATTTGATTTCTGGGGTTCTAAAAATCTACATCATAATCAATTTGAAGATGAGCCTAAATGTCAAGCAGATGATGCTGGAGAATTTGGTGCTTGCTCTCCTCCAGCCTTGTGGAAGTCAAGAAATAGTACTGAATATGAACTTTCTCCTTTGCTCCCTGAAGACTATCGGAATAGCAATCTCTCCACTCGGACGCGATTAGAAGCGATCGTGGAAGGTAGGAGAGAGCTTATGGAGATGATTCATAACATGCCTGAGTGTAACTATGAACTTTCATTGAAAGATATGGTTGATGAGGTGAAAACATCACAAGGGGTGAAGGAGGAGATGATGGTTATAGATAAGACAAGTTTCGGTTTCGAAACAGAAGATAAAATGAAGAAACAAAAGAAAACGAAGGAGTCAGGTGGGATTTCGAGGGCTGGAGGTATAGAAAATGAAATTTTCTTCATCAAGATGTACTTTCCAAGTTCTCTAGGTTCGAAAAAGAAACCAACTGGTAAAAAATGCTCAAGGGTTTCTCCGAGGACTTCGTTCGAGGGATCTGCCAATCATCATCATCTTGATAAAGAGCAGTGGATTAAAAGGATGTCTGTGGAAGGAGGGAATCCTGAAGACTCTGGAAAGAATAGCAACAAGAGTAACACAAGCAGGTACTTGTATGTTTAATTTGGAAAAGATTCATTATTCATAAGAGTTTTTTTTTTATTTTTTTTTTTATATGCTAATTGATATTGTCAAACGATCTACTAACTCGTAGTTACAACTATTAACAATCTTCCAATACAGAAAGATTGAAGTGAATTTGAATTCATCACCTGGGTGCTGGCCAATTTTTCATACCAAGAAAAGCAAAAGCAAAAGCAGAGGATGCATCTTTTGAATGATAGTTGTTGCTTTACAACAAGTGAGACAGAAGTTGACAGTGTGGGCAGATAGATATATAAGCTGAAGCTACAACTATGTATCTCTAAACTCTATAGATATAAAAGATCAGTGAATTTCCTTTACTTTTTTCATGAATGCCAAACAACTATATTTGTATTTCTTCTTTAATAGAATTTCAATGTCTGAAATGCTAGTAGATAAAACCCATTTACAGAGCAGTAGATCTAGATTGTGATAATGAGATTATATATCTAATTATTTAATAGTTTCAATATGCATTGGTTATGAATATTAATTATAATCTCAATACTAGAAAGTGCCTTCAGCTTCATAGACCCCGCCACTTACCATGGGACAAATCATTCCAATACTGTTTTAAATTTATACAAATCATGCACTACGCACATCATGATAGTGTGATACTAATCTAATCTAATCCAATCCAATCCAATCCAATCCAATCGCATAAAGATAGTTTAATCCAAATTGGAACAAATGGGGCGTATAATAGCATTAATATTTAATATTCTGTTTTTCTTTTTCAAACAAATATTTCATATAAAAGGCTTACTTTCAAATAAATAAATAAATATATATATATATATATATATATATATATATCACACCTTATGCCATCCAATACAAAGTTGTATTAACCAAGACGAGATAATGTTGATCTAATGGTTTGCCCCTCACACCTACACCATAAGGTTATGGGTTCGAGTCTGTTCCCCTCTCTTCCTACAAAATCCCAAATTAATGTAATATTTCAAAAACAAAATCCCAAATTAATGTAATATTTCAAAAAAAAAAAAAAAAAAAAAAACACTTAATCGTGTAATTCCACTTAGATTGACAAAAGTATATCAGAGTATTAAAACATGACTTGTACAAGATACTTAAAAATCTACATGATGCCAAAATGTTTCTACGCGATTCAAGAGTTGTAACTTTTCCAAGAGAGAATACAATACCTAACATATACACTCTAGTACTAAAAAAACAGATATAATAAGGATTAAGGAACCAAATCATTATGTGAACCATCTTCTTTTCCTATTTGTATGATTGCTTTTTTCTTGGTATACCGAATGAAATTCGTGATTCTGAATTTCATATTTTTGTCAAAATGCGGTAAACCTAACCGTCCAATTGTCAAGTTTCTTCTAGTTATGTTTGTCATCTTCAGTATCAAGCAGTATTGCACCCCTTACTTTTGCCCTGCCCAAACAATACAGATGGTTATTGATATGATGTAAATTACATCTTATAGTGATTACTGAATTCAACCGGAAATGTGCAACTGTGCAAGTACCTGCGGTGTGCTGGTATCACACGATTAGCAACTTTGGATGAGACAGGATCTCGGGCAGATTGTTTGTCTGCAGTTCATCAGGCAAACATTTAAAAAAACTGGTCGGGGACGAAATGTACTAGTAAAAGCAAACTCCCAAAACTAGCAGTTCCCAAACAACTCAAAGTTCCTAGTAATATATAGTATAGTAACACAAACCGGCAATATAGAGGAACCAGACTACCAGAGACTAGAAAACTAAGAGAGCTGAAAATGTTCATTACATATTTACATTATAAGGGCTTATATAAAAGAAATGGAATGATGAAAGGTGGAGAAATGATGACTTGAATGCACAAGTCAAATTGACATACAAAGTTTGAACTCAAATGACAAATATTTTTTGAGACATGGAATATCTGGGAGGCATTATTGTGTTGTTTTTTTTCCAGGCATTACTGGGGGTTGTAACTTTCAGATTGAAAGAAAAAAAAAAAAAAAAAAAAAAAAAAACAATGCAATAATGCCTCCTAGACATTCCATACAAGCAATATTTTAATATTTTAAGAAAAATGTTAAATATTTTACTAGGAGAAGGAATTTGAAAGCAAAACATGCAAAAGCAATAGGTAGGGAAAGTTAGATCGATAAGTGCTGCATGCAGAACTCTAGACTCTACTACTATTCAACCAAAATAATATGTAATTCATGCAGAATAAAGACAACATATACCTGGAGAATTTAGCAAGCCATTATTCATCGAAGGATCAGAAACATCGGACATTTCTGAGGAATTCATATTTTGTGACTTCTGCCTCTTTGAGTGCTGCTCCAGTTGGCTCTCAATTTTTTCATTCTTTTCCTAACAAATAGCAAGAAGAAATTTAGCTCAAAAGGAATGGACAGGTGATCCTTTTGCACATACAGCAATTCATGGAGCTGTCATAAACAACAATACATTAGATCTTTACTCCTCAAGTTGTAAAAGTCAAATGATTTTGAATTCAACGGGTTCCAAAGTAACTCTGATGTGCAGCATGTGCCAAAATTCAAATAAATGCAGTTGCACTCGTGCCTAAAAGCAGACTTTAAAACTCAATTCATTGAACAAGGTAATAACAAATTATTCCTATCGATTTGATTTCTGTAGAGAAAAAATTTGATCAATGATATCCAGAGAAACAGAAGTTAGATTCATCTGTCACTACAAATCGATTCTCAAAACCTCAGACACAGCAGTATAAACAGAATAAACAATATCATTTATATATTGAATAAGAGGCAGTAAATCATCATATTATTAAAGTATTTCGCACCGCTTTACTCCTTTTTCCATGGGCTTAAACAGTTTCTACCAGGGTATAGGCAGTTTTGGAAGAAAATCATGGCACCTGCTTCACCTTATAACCTCTTGCTCTTTCCACCAGAAGACTATCCGATTTGAAATTTCAGCAATTTTAACACCTTCAACAAATGTTCCTTGGGCAATATGCTATAATGTGAGATTGTATAATGTTTAAAATAGAATTCAGTTCTTTACTTATCATTTTCTTAGGTCCTTTTGGCCAATAAACTACAAGGAAAGTAGTCAAAGTACCATATTTATGAGCATGGTTTTCATCCTCCCAGGCCAATAAACTACAAGGAAAGTACCATATTTATGATCGGAAAAATTTATGATAAAAAAAGTATCATAATTATTGTGCCAGTTGAGCAGAAAGAGACTTAACGCATAAGTTTTTTTAGAGTGCTTAAATACTATTGTTGGGCTCTTTTCTATCGGCTTAAGCTTTTAGGTTTGATGGTTACTAAGGCAAATAAACTTAATAGAATGGAAAACTGAAAAGAAAAAAATTAAAAAAAGAATAAAAAAAAAAGAAAAAAAACCTATTAAAGACATCCCTTTCGTACATGCTACTAAAATAGAAACCCTAACCATTGAACTACAATCATACCCCTGCATGGTAGGCAATGGGAAGGCATACCTTCTCAGCTGATATCACTTTCGTCAACAGACAAGAACGTTCTTGCTCTGGAGACACAATCAAGAAAGGAGCAATAAATAATATGAATAAGGCTGAATGTATACAATACTTCAATTACGTGCAGTCAAAATTTCAATTTATATGACATTGACCAAAAGGATATATAGATGTAGCAACTAAAGTTTTATGTTATGTCAACGACCTATGGCAAAAATGTTCCTTAGTAATCTGCCATTCATCATGACAACATCTTTCCTTTATCAATGCATATAGGATGTAATAAAAATATATATATATAAAAATAAAAAAAAATAAAAAAAAATAAAAAAAAATAAAACCTCAGGTAAGAAGACTTACACTGAGAGCAAATGAAACCTGTAGTATGCAATGTAAAAGAGGTCCACTCCAGAAGTACTTCATGACAGACATAATACTGATAATATTTTGTTAATTTTTCCTCTGTATTCAACTTTAACAATATGAATCAGTTATTGAGAAAAGCTTTTGCCATTGCATAGTGTAGTGGTAAAATCTTGAGTTGATAAGCACAAAACTGTGGGTGCTAGTCTTGAGGACAGCCATCTACCCAAAAGAACCCTTTTAGGGTCCTGCTACACCATGACCAGCATGAAGTAATGACCTTCTCTATTAAGATAAATGTTCTACAAATTCCTGATTTTAGTTAAGGACACTAAAACAACTACCAACAAGTTCTATGGGTCATAAGAGTTATAATATGGTTAAATAAATATAAATAAAAAAGTACCAAGTGAAGATGTCAACACAGACAACCAGTATCTAGTTTCGGCTATAAATAACAAAATCCCACACCAGGTAAAAATGAGAAAAGACTAAAAATATCTACATATGAAACATAAATACTACCTTGTATAAGAATATGTTGTGTGCTTTTGAATGTTTCAAAGAGCCCCAAAGATAGATTTGACAAAGCCTCAGAAGCAGCAAAACCCACAAGTTTTGTGAGAGAAATGGATATTCGTGGCATTCCTTTTGATTTTTGAGCAACTAATTTTGCAGATGCGATGCCTGGAACATGGTGAAACTGAGCTGTGAGCACAGCATTGAGTGATATCTTTATCAGAGTTTTAGTTTCCTTTCTTTTTTCATACAAGTTGCACCCGTCTTCAATCCCTTACCCCCACACCCTAGGTCCCAGGTGGCATAACATAATCTATATATTACATAATAACAACAACAATGCTACAATGATACGTTGACTTCCCATCAAACACAAATTCTACTAAATCTGCAACCCCTAATTAAGCATGCACCAAAGCGCCAACAGCACAGAAAGAAGCAAAAATTCAACTTCTTTCGGAAGAGAAATTTATCAAATAGGTTTCTGTCCCAAACTGTAACCAGAAGCACTGCATTTAACTCATGGAGCTTAGATTCTAAAATCGTGACGAAATAAACAAATTTTGGTATAGACCTCATGAGCAATGCCTCTACTGTATGTCTGTATGGTGAACTATTGTAATATAAAGACTGACATATATGGCTCATAAGCTCTAAATTAAGCATGAACTCAAAAGTTGAAATTCTTGTACGACATAAGTAATAACACACCTTACACGTGAAGACTCTCTCATCAACCAAATAAGCTATAGAAAACCCTGCATCCAGTACTTTCTATGAACAAGTAAATTTTGAGTACTAGTTAACTAAGTTGACGAGGTCTCTTGATGTGAGACCGTGAGAGCACCTTTCTCTCTACAAGCAGTTAGATTGTCAAACAATCTTAATGACTTAAAAGCACTTTTTCAAGTGAATACCAAACATCATAAGGCTTTTTGCTAGAAGCTCTACTCATTAAAATCTCTATTTGTAAAAGACCTACCCTAGAAGCACTGCTTGAAAATCCATTCCAAACACACCCTCATTGTAATATATAAAAAAGGGGAAACAACCACAAAATAAAGTACCCTAAGATAATACAAAAAACAAAAAGAAAAAAAAACAAAAAGAAAAAAAAAAAAAAGGTGATTTAAGAATGATGAGTTACCATCTGAGTGTGAATTAGTCTGGAAAACAAGCTTTACATCTTCAGATTTAATGGAAGCTGTGAGATAGTCAATGAAGTCAGACCAGGAGCCTCCAATGCCAATGTCATCTCTCTGAACAACACAACATTCAGAAAACGTCAAACTGATGAATACAAAACAAACCCAATCACAGAGACAGATATTACCATGTCTTCAAGCTGCGAAACGGTGCGTTTGGCCTCCCAAGTGTTGGAGAGAAAGTCAGTAACATGAATCGCGAGGTAAGAAGAGTCCGGAGAGTGAACGTGGAACAAGAACCGACCCGGCGGGCTCGGGTCCTTGGGGTTGACCCACTCCAGTTTCGGTTCGCCGAATATGGGTTCGAATTCCTCCAAACCCATTTGTCTGTTTGTGTTTTAGTGTGTTTGGTTGCTGAGAAAATGAAGAAATGTAGAGTAGAATTGGTGGGGTGTCTTGACTGAAAAGAGATATTGGATGCTTCAACGGATAGTCTATTCATTTAATTATGGAAACATTGCAGTAAAGAGCAAAGTGGGCAAAAATGACCACATATATGAAAATTTTGTTTTTATCGCATACGAAATTTTAAATTTTAAATGTTAATTACAACATTTCAAAAAAAAAAAAATATATATATATATATATATATATATATATAAATCCAAACTTATAAAAACATCCCTCCAACTTAGTTTTATTTTTTAAAAATTTATTTTGCGATGACATGAAATCCAGAAAGAAAAAAAAAAAAAAAAGAAAAAAAAAAAAAAACGTGAAACTTTTAAGAAAATTGTGAAATGGTGAAAATAATAGTCAAATATTGAAAAACAATCGTGAAATGTTTACATTTTTTCAAGGGTAAAATTATTGAAATAGCCCCTTTAAATTCATGTTGTGCAGTGCTTCGCTTTTTTTTTTTTGTCGTTTTCTTTGATGAATAGCACCATCGAGAAGGGAAAGCCTTGGCGGCTCTATTGTGACACCTGCCCAATCACGGTGTCGCCTATGCTATATGCTGGACGACTTTACTTGGGCTCGCATTGCTCAGGCAGCGCATTGCTGAGACTCCATGGCCCCGTGGCATTATCCGAACGAGAGTTTGATGGGAGAGAAAGAACTGCTCTTGCAGTGCATCGCCGAGACCCCATGGCCCTGTGGCACTATCCGAACGAGAGTTTGATGGGAGAGAAAGAATAAAGGACAATAGGAGAGAGGAGAGAGAGTTTGGGGATGGTTTTTATATGAGGGTATTTAGATAATTTCTTTAAAATGTGGTTATTAATAGTTAGACTTTCATTCATTTGTACATATTTTCAGTGGATTCATTGATATTTTGATTGGTTGATCCCGTCTTATTCTCCCAATATCCCGTCTTAGCTAAGAAATCTAGAAATGGAGGAAGTCTCAAATATCGTAAAGTGATCAGTGAACCTTCTTTTTCGATTTTCCCATAAGTTAATTGGAGACCTCAATCAACCTGGGAAGCGGTAAAGGAAAAGAAGACACTAAGCTGCTGCTTTCTTCCATAGCTCTCCAGGAAAGGTGACTGGCCTTGATGTAGCTTCAACTAGTTCACTTTCCCTGTCCGCGCCTGCCATTTCTCGATGTGGAAAGTGCCCACCAGTTCAAGTAGTAGTTTCCTTAGTCTAGTGAAAGCCGGAGCAAGCCAGCGAGTCCATTGAAGCTAAAGTCCGGCATTGCAAGCAGATAGAGAGCCCCCGCCCGTTTGAGTCGTTGCGAGCCGGAAAGCGTACCGGCAGTTTGAGTAGCGAAAGGGCCGCTTGCTTAATTACCAATAATAATTAAAAATGAAACTAATAACTAATAAACTAATACTAATAATAATAAATATTGTATTGTATATATATTATTAATTCTATATTATTATTATTAGAAATAGAATATAGAATATATAAAATATATAATTAATTATATATATATATATTATTATTATTATACATCTATTATCTATCTATAAACAAATAATAAAATCCTTTTTTTTCATTCCTGGGAAGAGGAAGAAGCAGATAGAGCAAAGACCTCCCCTTTCCGTCCGCTCTTCCTGAAGTGAGCAAATTGCATGTAGAGATCCGTAGGGGCTTATAGTTTAATTGGTTGAAACGTACCGCTCTCGGATGAGACTAAGCATCCACCGACCGTTCCGACGCGCCCCTGACCTATCTTGATTAAGGCCGAAAATCTATCTAAAAAGGAGCCTAGTTTAAGCTGTCAAACAAATGATCGAATGGAAATTGAAGAATATCCCACTAGTAGGGAAGGGATATGGATGGAGTCTCGCTCAGTAAAAAGAAGAGAGTTGTAGATTCGTAGAAAAGGAGAAGAGCCTTTACTTTCGATTTTCTATGTTAATGTTATTAGTAAAGCGCTAACGCTGCAATCTTTCTAAAGCGCGAAACTTTACTCCGTTATGAGCGGTACGTTTCAACCAATTAAACTATAAGCCCCTACGGATCTCTACATGCAATTTGCTCACTTCGGGAAGAGCGGACGGAAAGGGGAGGTCTTTGCTCTATCTGCTTCTTCCTCTTCCCAGGAATGAAAAAAAAGGATTTTATTATTTGTTTATAGATAGATAATAGATATATAATAATAATAATAATATATATATATATATAATTAATTATATATTTTATATATTCTATATTCTATTTCTAATAATAATAATATAGAATTAATAATATATATACAATACAATATTTATTATTATTAGTATTAGTTTATTAGTTATTAGTTTCATTTTTAATTATTATTGGTAATTAAGCAAGCGGCCCTTTCGCGACTCAAACTGCCGGTACGCTTTCCGGCTCGCAACGACTCAAACGGGCGGGGGCTCTCTATCTGCTTGCAATGCCGGTGATTAAAAACGAAAGTCTATGTTTTGGGAGACTATTTTTTATTTTCTCCTAAAAGAACTCTTGAAATCTTTTTTTTTTCCACAATTACAGGAAACTACCATTGACTAACCCTTTGACCATTGGGTAAAGGGTTGACTGGTCAAATATTACGAAATGTATTAATTAGTTAATTACCCTAAGGCTCCGTTTAATGTATAGGATAAGATATGATTATTTTTATAGGATAGGATTTTATAGGATTGGATGAGATTAGATTGGATATCTCCCCCTTCTGTTAGTAATTCCATCCAAATTTGAGTTGACTGTTAAAATTGAGAAGGCAAAATGGTAAATGACTTGAGAGGGCAAAATGTGTGGTCCCAAATCCACCATCATTTAATAATAATAATAATGATGATAATAATATCACCATCAATTCTTCGTTTCTCCATGACCACATCATCTTCAATCATCATCATCAATTCTTCTTCTCTCTCCATGAACACATCATCTTCAATTCTTCTTCTTCTCCACCTTACCACCATTTCATATTTCCTTAAAAAAAAATTATAAAAAAAAATCCCCACACAATCATCATCATCTTCAAAAACAAAAATCTTCATCTTCACCTAAACCTAAACAAAAATCTTCTTCTCTTTCTCTCTCTTCTTCTTCTTCTTTTTCGTCGTCGATTGGGTTTGGGTGTGGGTGTGGGTGTTTTCTGGTTCGATTGGGTGGGGGTGGACTAGGTGTTGGTCATTTGGGTGTGGTGTGGTGTTGTGTTGGTGTGGGTCGTTTGGTTGTTTGAGTTGGTGTTGGTGGTTGATTTTAGGATTTATGTTTGTATTTGATTTTAGGATTTTAGTAGAATCACTCCTAGTATGTTTATGGGTTTGATTTTTATTTTTCTGGGTTTGATTTGTATTTTCAATTTTATGGGTTTGATTTGTATTTTCAATTTTATGGGTTTGATTTTTTTTTTTCTTGGTTTGATTAATAGGCTGATGGATTCAAGAAAATCAATTTTCAAATTTATGGGTTTATGGATTTGTATTTTTCAATTCAAGAAAATCAATTTTCTGGGTTTATGGATTCGTATTTTCGAATTTATAGATTTGATTTTTATTACATTTGCAAGAGAACATGAGGTAAGCATTTATCTACTAACATTTTTTTCTAGGTAAATACATTTGCAAGAGAACATGAGGTAAGCATTTTTCTGGGTTTGATTAACATGTCAATGGTGGTAGATCGTGATGATGGTTGATGGACTAGGTTTCCAAATCCACAAAATTTGTTTTTGAATTTTTTTATAAAGAGATGGATTTGGTGGAAGTCCAGATTGGATCTCCACCGTCTATCTCATGAGATGGACGGTGGAGATCTAATCAAGGCTTCCACCAAATCCATAATTTTTTTTTTTTTTTTTTCGTTATTAAATACTTTTTAAATTATTTTAATTTCGTTTTTTAAAATTAAATAAAAAAATCTTCAATGTCCATCTTAAAAATGGATGGTGGAGATCCATCTTTTTTTAATTGTTTTTTTATTTTATTTTTTGTTTTATGTTTTTTTTTAATATATTATTTTTATTTAATGAATATTTTGAGGGTTAAATGGTAATTATATGGAGCAAACCGAAGGATAAAACAGTCATTTGCTTCAATTTTAACGGTCATATAATACAAAATGGGCATATAATACATTTAATGGATGGAAAAAGTAACATAAGGAGCATATAATACATTTTTTTCCATTTGAGGAGGGAGACCGACTAATATGGCCAAACCATGTCCCCGTTTTAACAATAAGGCAAATGTCAAGGGGGGAAATGATACTTTTTCTAATTTTAATGTTATCCTGTTTTTGGTGGAACAAAGATAAGATTAAAAAGAAAGCAACCTATGTTTGTTATGTTGTGGGATTGGGATGCAATATCATCAAACACTTGTAAAACTTTCATCAAACACCCACCTCTCTCTCTCTCTCTCTCTCCGTCTTCTATTTAACATTTCATCAAACACCTGTAAAACTTCACTCTCTCAACTACACATGTACCAAAATCATCATGAACAAAAACAAAAGTAAAAGCTCAAATGCTATATATCCATGAAAAAACAATCAAGCACATTAACAAGGTGAGATGTATCGGTTGGAGAAGGAGTTTTATTGGATCTTGAAAGCTATCGGTTTCTATTCTTTGAAATCAATAAACAAAGCAATCAAGCACATTAACAAGGTGAGATGTAAAACAAAGTAAGGTGTTTAGTAGAGACACCTAGGTGTTCGATAATAGTCTTGAGTGAAAATCGAAGGCTAAAGCTAAGCTAAGAAAAGCTCCATTAATGGAGATTATTAAGAAGAGTATTTCCCTGTATTTTATTGATTTACATGATACAATAAGTCTGGTATATGTACCGGTTACAATCACGCAATACTTTGATTTACATTGTTGTGCTCTAAATGTGTACTCACAGTATCATTTCTCTTTTTTATATGAGACCTGATACTTAACATGCTTATTGGAGAAGAGGTTTGCACAACTGTAGCTAAAAGCTTGCATGATTCCACTGTATTCTTATCAAGATGACTAGTAGTAAAACTAACCAGAAATCAAACTAACTTATGCGCCGTCAAAGATGCTGTTGTCGCAACAACCTTCGAGACAGAGCTCAACGAAGTTCCTCGTAGCTTTTGGTGCTTCTTGGGCAAGAACCCTAGCTCAGCATCGATAAAAGAAGAAATAAGATGGGGTTAATTTGAATCTCATCTATTTGGTCAGGATAGTTTTATCCCATTGAGATGAGATAAAAAAAAATTGATGGACTTATTTTATCCTATCCCATCTCCAAGCCAAACATGGGAAATTGACTAAAAATAATCTCAGTCCCATCATATCCTAGCTACCAAACATGGCTTAAGTGTTAATAAAACAAATTCACATTGTCCAATTAAAAAATATCACATCACTTAACTATTTTTAAAAAATCAAACAAATTCATCTTGAAAAAAGAAAAAATAATAATAATTTAAGAACTAATAAATATCTTATCGATCGAAGGTCATATGGAGATATCTCTTGACTTAGGACATCAATAGATCTCCTTCAAGAAGGAAACCCAATCTCTCATTAAGGAGATTGGAGCTCGTCGTGGGAAGAGAACGGCGACTACACATGGACGTAGCGCTCAGATGGAGATAAGGTGGTGTTGTCGGTGAAAAGGCATGGAGGGATGTGGCAATAGTGGTGAATACTTGGGTGGGTGGAGATATCAAATAATGAAGATTTGAGTTTTTACTAGTTTGGTAGATGAAGATCTCCAATAGAGATTTTGTTTGAAAATGGAGAAGGATATGTTTTTTTGTTAATTATTACAATATTTTGGGATTTGTGGAAGGGGCATGACTCGAACCCACAACCTTTTAGATATAGGTGTGAAAAGCCTACCATTGAGCCAACATCATATTGTCTGAAAAAGAAGATGTCGATGATGATGATTGAATGAAATATATATTTCATTTGAGGATGATGACGGAGATAGTAATTGTGAACCGAATTTTTTTTCATTCTATTTGTTAAGGAAATTGACATGATTACCCTAATGATATTCTGACATCTGTTAACTTTAAGGGTTAGTAAAGGGTACTTTCTTATAATTTTAGAAAGGATGAATTGCACAAATTTCCCATGAGTTTAGTCAATATTGTACTCACCAATAGCTTTTGTCAACATTGCACAAACCTCCCCTGATTTACATTGACTAACCATTGGCTTAACGTTTGACTAACTTTGAAACATGAAATGTCTAAATTACCCTGAATGATTGATTTTATTATTATAATAATATAAAATTTTGAAGTTATTTAAAATTAAATTAATTAATAAAGAAAATAATAAATAAATAAAAACATGGGAGGAGATCTACAAAACTTTTATTCAATCTTTATCAACAAATCTAATGTCAAACGACTCAAACCTAGATATGGTTTCAAAAACGAATCCCTGTAATTGTTTGCCAAAGAAATTAATTTATCCCTCAATTAAATTATGTGATCCAAAAAAAGCAACATTTTTTTTTTATTTTTAATTTTAGATGGCTACTCCAATTTAGAGGGATTGCTCACTAGATTCTTACTTCTCAAGTTTAGATTAAGAGTTGTGTCAGGGAAGGCCTTTATAAACATTACTACAGAAAGTGAGGGTGAGATGAATATTGGCCAAACCAAAGAAAGTGGTGCTGAGATGAATAGTGGCCAAACCAAGTCCAACTGGAATTCTAAAATCTTTGAACACCTTGCCAACATCATCTCCACCTCAAACATGCACAACTTCCTTTATCTTTTACATTTTTCACTTTCGAATCAATATCTGCTCCTCAAAATTAATTAATTAAAAATTAAAAATAAAGAAAAAAAAATAATTCGGGGCAGAAATCCACAGAACATATATTTCTTTTATATATATATATAAATATATATAATTTTGTTGTTGTTGTTGTTGTTGGGTTTTTTGTTGGTTGAATGAGAAATAAGTGAAATTGATGGTGGTGCTGGTGTTGCGATTTGGGAAGGTTGAACAACAGCTCACTAAAGGATGAGCTTTTTTTTATTTGGGTTTTGATTAAGATATGCATATCTCATTCCATGGAAGAGATAACAGATGCTTAGATTTTTTTTAAAAAAAACATGCTTTTGAATTTTTTTGGGTTCTTTCTGTGGTTATTTTATTAAGTAATTTTAAAAACTTATTGGTCTCTTTATAATTTACATCTCGGTAGATTTATAATTATAGAAATGTTTGGGGCTGTTTCATAATTTTTTATGTTTTTAATTATTTATTGTTGTGTAAAAGGACACTTTACCCTTAGATTATTAAGTCAAACCGTTAGTCAGTGATTAGTCGATGGAAATCAAGAGAGGTTTGTGCAATCTTGATAAAAGTTGCCGGTGGGTGTAATAATGACAAAACTAGTCAATAGATCATGGGAAGTTTGTTCAATTTTCCCTTTTAGAAAACGTACGATATCGACATCTCGTTGCATTTTCACAAATGTTGGGGGTACTTTATTGCAATTGTCCATTTCGATTCCCAATTTCAGTATTTCACCGCCAACAATTAACAAAACATAGAGAAAAAAAAAAAAAAAAAAAACGAAGTATACGACAACTACAGAGAATCAATCCTCAGCGATGAGGGGATTGGGGAGATTGTTGAAGTGAGGACACAAATTGGGTTTATCCAAACAGAACAATCATCGCTTCATTTTCTCTGCTTCAAGAAAGGTGTCGTATTCCTCCAACCCATTCACTTCTCCATCCAAGTCCTTCCATGTTTCTTCCTCTTCACAATCTCCAATATGGAGCCCTTTTCAAGGTTATTTTACTTAATTTTATTCGTTTAATTTTCTGGGTTTTTGTTTGATTAGGTACAAATTTTACTAATATGATTGAAAATTTATCTGATTTGTTATTGGTTGATAAAATAGTTATTAGTTTGATGGTGATTTTGCACAGAAGGACAGAAGAGGACAATGTTTATACAAACGCAGTCCACGCCGAATCCATCATCTCTTATGTTCTATCCAGGGAAGCTTGTTAAGGAAGTGGGGAGTGCGGATTTCCCAAATGCTCGCTCAGCAATGAATTCTCCGTTGGCATGAGCCATTTACGCCATTGATAGTAAATTTGCTTATTTATCTGTATGTGCTCTTTGTACGTAGTAAATGAGGGTTGATTTTTTTTATAATTATGATAGTTTAGCTTTGAAACTATTATGCCGTGCCTAATTATATCTAGGGGTGAATAAATTTTATTCAAGTTAATTGCCAATTTTTCCTGATTATTCAATATTCACTAAAAACCCCTTTATAGTTAAAATAACAATCAAATGTAAAGTGCAGAAAATAAATAACACTTGATTTTTACGTGGAAACCTTCAACAAGGAAAAATCACAAGCTGTTATGTGCGCCACACATGATCCTCGAAATCACTATTTGTAAAGGTGTCCACAACCTACCATGTCAAACCCTACACGGTCACTAACCCATCTCTACTACCCGCAGGCTTTTAATAGCAACCTTAGATCAATTTGCTTGCGACCTAAGCAACCTTAGCCACAAGACTTACTTCTCAATGAAGAGATTAATCAACTTAAGTGAATATGCATGATATCCAAATATGCAATTAATGCTAGGTTACACTAAATGCTTATCTAGGATTATAAGATGACAATTAAATCAATCATAGATATCAATTGATATATGTCATGGCATAAAACATAGCTATATAAGATAAAGCAATCCTAGGTATAGCTATCAAAATACAACACTTAAACATTCAACACATAATCTCAATCTTGTAAGTAGAAATTAATCTAAGAGCATACAAGTTATAAATGAGATAAATTGCTAAGTAAAATCACTAAGATTAGATGAAATCAGTGTTCAACTTACCATAACATGTGTGTTGAAGAAGACTCATGCATTAGCATATACTAGATGATCCTAGATGATGCTTAGATGATAATTTATGGATATGGAAAAGTGTTTAGAGAATCAAATGAGCAATCTTGATGCCGTTTCTCTTAAGTCTCTCTATATTTCTCTTTAGGGTTCTTAAAATGCAAGAGCTAAGTTTAGAGAATGAGATAATGATATATTTATAGAGAGCAAGAAAAGGCTAGGTGAAAAGACAAGTTTGCCCTTGAAAACGCACCATCGGCGGTTTCATTCAACCGTCGAATTGATCCCAAGAGCGTTAGGTATCAACGACGGTTTCATAATCACCGTTCCAATCGCCGTTGCGAGACCGAGATATTAAATCAATCAGGTCTAAATGGCGTTTTCAATCGGCGGTCGGGGCCACCGATCATAACCGCAGAACTTAGTTTATAACCTTCTGAAAGCAAATGGTGGTTTCATTCGACGGTCATGGCTGCCAATCAAACAGCCGTTTCACCAATATGGTGAAACCAAAGGAGAAGCCAATGACATTCTTCGAAGGCGATCCTCGCGCTAAGCCAAGCTCACCAACGTGCATGCGTGGACGTTTCCGAACAATATTCTGGAAGTGAATTACTAGACACACTAACACACAAAGATACAACAAAGAGGTGCAAGTGTCAAATGTGAAGAGAATGCACACATATGCAAGCATGAGAAGTGTGTGTGCAACTAAGTCTCTTCAATGAAAGCTAAGCACAATAGATATACCTTTGGAGTGCTTATCATCTTGAGGTCATGAGAGGGCATTTGAGCTTGATCACCAATCACCTAAGTTACCCTTACATTTCAAACCCCAATTGTGGTTTGTCACCGAAATAAGCCAGTCAAACTTTGAGGAACTTACAAGCTTGATGTTCTTATTCTTGTTTACTGTTTGATGAAACTTCCCAGCTTGGCCTTTAATTTTTTACTTTGTTTCTGTTATGTTTACGATTAGTGCCCTGCATTCTTATCAACCGATAAATTTGCATTTCGGAATTTGATCTGAACATAAATGGATATTTTCATACACCAAACACAGATATACACAAGTGCATAGTTATTAAAGGCGCGTCTAGGTGCACGCCTAGGCTCCGGGCTTCTTCGGGCGCAGCTTTTGCACCTATAGTTTGTTCTGGTGCCCCATTTTGTCTGGGGGCAAGCCCGGCCATCGTAGGCAACGGGCGACAGGTGGCGCCTAAGCATGCCTGAGTGAAATTTGTATTTTTTCGATTTTTTTCCTCTTTAAACAAGTGGGCTTTTGACAATTAAAGAACCAAATTAAAGCCCAAAAGCCAACCCACATCCCACAACCCAAAAACTAGCCCCAAAAGTCATCGATAATAAATAAATTATTTTAAATATTAATTTAATATTTTTACATTATACATTCAAACCTCATTTTAAATTTTCACATAACACCCCGAAATTCTTGAGCCGCTGTTGCTTGCCAATATAATTAGTATCATGTGAAATTTTGAGTGTGACGTTTATTTGTGACTAGCAAAGTAGAGAAAGAAAAAAAAATCAAAGCTTCATTTACTCCTTTTAAATATAGGCAATATCATCAACCTTATAGAACAAAGACAACACAATACTATTTCATGAGATTGGATTAAAGAACACATTTCATATGCAGGATCCTACATGTTTTTTCATGCAGATTTATATACGTTTTACATGTGGAATCTTGCACGATTTTTTCAAGGTTGTTAAATCTGATAATCCAAGATCCCATTGTTCAAAAAACGAGTAGAATCCTGCATCTAATGATTTCTATTGGATTTAATATATATATATATATATATATATATATATACTTTTAGTCTATGAGGCCTTTAGTATATATTGATTGTTTCAGTGGATAGATTCAACCTGAAATTTAGGGGTCGTTTGGTATGCGGTAATCAAAATAATGTGATTCTTGGGAAAGTGAAACACAGTAATGTGATTCTTGGGAAAGTTGTAAACATGTGTTTGGTTGTGCATGAGAATATGTAAGGATTCCCAAATTTTGATTGACTTATTTCATGGACAAACCACATATTGGGGTTTGTTGTAAGTGTAGCTTTAGTGATTGAGAATCAAGCTCAAAGGCTCATTCAAGACCTCAAGGGACAAGCACTTCAAAGGTAAATTTCTAAGTGCTTACTTGCTTTAAAGAGATAGTTGCACACACCCACAACACTCTTGCATAAGTCTTATTCTTGTATGTTGTGTGTGTTTATATTGTGTGCATTAATGTTCATTAATCTCTCTTCTTGCATGTGTAATTGATTGCATCTAGTTTGTTAAATGCCGTAACATGTTAGGCATTATGATGCATTCTTTTCACTCACACACTCGCACTTGTTGCATGTTCATTGTGTGAGAAACCGCGTGAGAAGGCCTTACCTCTCACTGCCGCGGTTGAAGTGTCGTGGTTGGTTAACATGAGAAGGCTCTTATGCATGCACAAGGACATGGTATGAGTTCTAACTTCATCCCTATATGTCATTATTGTGGTATTGATGGTCACATTAGACCAAATTGCTTTCATTACATCAAATATGTAGAGCTAAAAGCATGATTGACAAGAAAAGGGCTAGAGCTAGAATGCATGTTCATTGAAAGGATGAAATTCATTTAAATGATCCTATGATATCTAGAACTCTTGAACCTTTAACCACTAGGATTGAAATTTTGTCACCTAAGTGGAAAAGAAATAATGAACCTGCTTGCTATGAGACTAATAAGTCTCACATAGGTTCAACTAAGTCCAATGGACTTGGGAGGTCTTTAGGACCTCATACCCTTCATTGAAGTGGTATGAATTTTGACCCTATATGGGGAATTCAAGCAAAGAGAGCTTTTGCATACTTGTCACATACACAAATTTGAAAAAATTTATCCTTCTTTTTAATTGCTTGAGTATCATGGTTGCACATATGTTCATATGTTTTTACTTCAATAAGTGTGAACCATGCTTTGAATGCAATCCATGTCATATTTATGTTCAAACATGCATTTTTGGACTAGGAGATTTACATAGGAAGTATGATTTGAATGACCTATAGTTATCTCCATGGCATGATGATTCTTAATTGACATACTAAAAATGAATAGCATGAATTTCTTTTAACATGCTTATGCAATTGAAAAAGCATGAATTAATGATTGCATATTCTTAAATGCAAAATAATGTGTGAAAAAGTAAATGAGACTCAAATGAAAATCAATTGTCTCTCTTTTTTTATTTATTGAACATGGTTACTATCATACGAGAAATATTCCCGGAAAAATTGAATAGGGTGCAAAATTGCGCATGCCATGTTTAGCCTATAAAGTTGGATATAGTTGCTCTCAAATTAAATTCAATGAAATCTCTATATCCTTGCTTCTCTCATGACAAATAGTGAAATTGGTTTGACTTTTATTGGAAACCTTTGTCATTTGCTTTTCTAAATACCATTGTATTTTGGACTTGAATGATACATGTCTTGTATGCAAAGCATTTTTTTTAATTCACACATTTTCATAAAATAAATCTCCTTGTTTTTCTCCAATTGATTGAGTTGCATAAAATGGCTTATATGATTATGCAAATATCTTGAATGCTACTATCTCTTTTTGCCTTAAGTGACCCGGTTGGGGACTACTCTTTTGTCTATATCATGACAAAAAGGGGGAGTAGAATGGTGGTAAGGGGAGCTGCTAATTGTAGTAGCAATTGTGCATATTGGGGAGACCATATATTGAGGGGGAGTAACCCATTGAGGGGGAGCATTTGCATTACACATACATTACATGATGTTGTGCTTAAATTCTTATTGCAAATGCTTGCTTTATCTCACTTGATTAATCTCACATATACTTGTATTGGAAAGTATAGAAACTTTGTTTTGAAGGATTGAGTGTTCTACAAGAGATTGAAGACTTGAAGATATATCTTTTATTTATCTTTTTGTAATGTAAAAAATCGCTTTAGTTTCTATTTATGTTGTGAGGATCAATGTGAGCGGTGGTTTTGTCACGAAATAGCCAAATGGGGAGATTGTAAGGATTCCCATATTTTGATTGGCTTATTTCGTGGATAAACCACATATTATGGTTTGTTGTAAGGGTAGCTTTAGTGATTGAGAATCAAGCTCAAAGGCTTCTTCAAGACCTCAAGGGACAAGTACTTCAAAGGTAAATTTCTAAGTGCTTACTTGCTTTGAAGAGATAGTTACACACACCCACAACACCCTTGCATAAGTCTTATTCTTGTATGTTGTGTGAGTTTATATTGTGTCCATTAACGTTCATTAACCTCTCTTCTTGCATGTGTAATTGATTGCATCTAGTTTG
Organism: Acer negundo; assembly: GCA_035582765.1. Classification (NCBI taxonomy): domain Eukaryota; kingdom Viridiplantae; phylum Streptophyta; class Magnoliopsida; order Sapindales; family Sapindaceae; genus Acer; species Acer negundo. The sequence continues at coordinate 18,306,085 of CM069237.1, read as the reverse complement.
TTAAATGTCGTAACATGTTAGGCATTATGATGCATTCTTTTCATTTACACACTCGCACTTGTTGCATGTTCATTGTGTGAGAAATCGTGTGAGAAGGCCTTGCCTCTCACTGCCGCAGTTGAAGGGCCGCAGTTCGTTAACCGCGGCAAGCCAGGCGATTGCAATATTTTTGCTGTGCTGCAATTGAACAACCGTGGCATGCTGGCGACAGAGATATGTTCTCTGTGCCGCGGTTGTTCAAACACGGCAGTCGCAAACCGCGGCAGTCCGTCAGCGCGAGAATGATCAAAACGCTGTAGTTTTGTTGGGAGCCTATAAATATCTCACTTTCATTCTAGGTCGCCTTGAAGAGTTCCAAAAACATATTTTTCTCTTATAACACATTTCAAGAGACAAAATCATCAAAAACTCATGTTTAATCACTCAAAGCAAATCCTTTTTGCATCAAACTTCATATTGCATCATCTATGACCATATAGGATGCATCCATACATGGTTTTGCAACATCGCAACTTGCTTGGTAAGGTTTTCACTATTATCTTACATAATTAGTGTCTTTCTTAACAAGTCATCTCTTTTATCATTTGTATGCTCTTAAAATTTATTCTAGATACAAAATAGAGATTGATTGTGGTGTATTGATTGAGTGTTGTATTTTGATAGCTTCATAGGATTGCCTAATCTATGTTTAGCTAAGCTTTATGACATGTCATTTAGCTCTTGATATCTAAGAATGAATTAATTATTATATTATCATTCTATATAAGCATCTAAGGTTCTCTAGCCTTGTTTGTTCCTTGAATATTATCATATATTCACATAGGATGTTTTATCTCTTCACTGAGAAGTAAGTCTTGTAAGATTGATCGGGATTCGGTCGCTACACCAGGATTAGGTGATCACTCAAGAAAATTGGTAGGTCCACTTTTAAAGGCCTGTGAGTACTGGTAGAGAGATATTGGTTGGGATTAGGCTGTTAAACCTGGATCAGGTTGTATACGTTATCGCAATTAGTGGATTCAAGGTTCGAGTGTGACGCACTTACCAGCCCGTGATTTTTCCCGTGAGGGTTTCCACATAAAAATCAAGTATCATTTATAATTCCGCACATATTACACTTGATGTATTAATTGACTAGTTAGGGGTATTTTCGGAATATTGTCTAATAACGAAAATTGGATAAAATCGGATAAAATCTGATAAAATCTGATAAAATCTATTCACCTCCCCTCTAGATTAATATTCCCCTCTAGATTAATATTTGAACACATCGTAAATTTGTTTCAAAATATTATGTCAGATTTATGGGAATATCAAATAATAGTGTTTAGTTGCACATGAGAATTTGTTTTTTATTTTTTTATGTTTATGAATATTTTTTCCACAATTACATTAAAAAAATAAAAATAAAAAAAAAAAGCATTTCCAGATTCCATCTTCACCATCCATCTTTAAGATAGATGGTGTAGATTTAATCTGAAAATGATGATGAACAGAAAATCACAGTCAAACAACCAAAAAAAAATGAAACCTAGGTTTGAAAAAAAAATAAAAAATAAAAAATAAATAAAACAATCCAGAAACACAACCACCATTTTCAACAACATCAAATACCAATCAACAATACCAAATTCAAACACCAATCATCATCATTGGTGACTGCTGAGACATATTGACTAATATTTTTCCCTCATCTAAACTTCCATTGTTTTCAAGTTTCTCAGTCGAAGGACCTTTGCACGAATGGACATAGAATGTATATTCCCAGATTGAGCATTAGGTATCTCACTAAGAAGCTTTTCGAATTCATCAAACCTCAGCTCAGTTCTCCCATCTTCCTTTTTTGAACCCACAAAATCCAGATATTTGGTACCAAAAATCTTCTAATGTTAGGGCAAAAAAGATGGGATTTTTTTTGCTTTGTGTGTGTGTGTGTGTGTGTGTAATCTGGGCTTTAGAAAAATGAAAAATGTAACCAACTTACTAGGAAAAAAAGATTGGATGTTTTTTTCCCATGGGATTTAACCGTTTCGAATCTGGCTTTAGAAAAAAAATTTGGACAAAAAAAAAATGGGATTTACTGGTCAAAGGGGTTGATTTGAAAAAAATGAAAATTTGCAAGATTGTTTGATTACAAACCAGAAAAAAAAAAAATTGAAAGAGAAGTGGAAGATGAAAAAAAATGAAGAAGTGGAAGAACGAAGAATATGAAGAAAAGAATAGAAGTGGATGCTGATGCTGCGTGAAGAACCAAGAAGAAAAAAAAATACAAGAAAAAAATAATAATAATTAATGAGTAGATGTTGATGCTGCGTGAAGAGCCAAGCAGAAAAAAAATAAAAAATAAAAATAAAAAATAAAAATAAATAATGAGATTAGATCCCCACGGTGGGAATTAGATAGATGGTAATCTGAAACCCATCAATTGAGATGGGATGTTTCATCAATTGAGATGGGATGAGATTCACTTTCCTAGGAATCTAAAAACATAAACCTAGTAACTAGGGTCAGCCTTGACTTCTGTGAGGCCCGATGTGAAAATTCAAAATGGGGGCCCTTTATTTGTTTTCATAGTTTTTATGTGAAACACTATATATCCAACTAAAGTTGTAAAAGTGGACCGGTCCGGCCCAATTCAATCCAGCACGTCTGACCCGTTTTTGAAAACGGGCCGGACTTGGTCCGCGTCGGTAGGTGGACCGGACTAGGTCCGGCACGTTTTCGGAAATCGTGGTCTGGCACGGCACGTGGACCGTTTCCGGCGGACCGTGCCGGCGTGCCACCGAACCGGGACCAATTATTATTTTATTTTTTAATTTTTAATTTTTTTTTTTTTGGATTTTTGGTTTAGGGAAAAATAAAATACATAATTACAAATTAAAATACTTAACATTTTAACAATTGAATTATGTAAATGTAGTTAGATAGATTTATTATTTTTGGTAATAAGATAATTCAAAAAATGAATAAAGATAAAATATTACAAAAATATAAAATAGATGAAGTTATGAAAATATGAAATGAAGAAGTATTTATTTTTTTCTAACTTATGGAATTCAGTATTACATATTTATATAATTGCCTCATTAAAAACCTTACCAAGCAAAACCCAATGGGATAAAAACTTGGCAAGGGAAAAAGAGTGCAATCGTATTACAATTTACAAGTTCTGAAACTGGTTACTACCGGAACCGGAAGCCTCATCAACATATAGATTGTTGAAATTTTGAATAAGTTCATTATCTACAATTTGGTTTTGCAACCTCTTTTTAGCATGCTCCCAATCCCGAAGGCTTGTTAATACCTCCACCATGTCCGGAGATAAACATCTTCTTCTTAGTTCAATTATGCGTCCACTGGTGCTGAATGCTTGTTCTGAAGATACCGTGGACATAGGGATAACTAGTACATCACGTGCTAGATGTGACAGAATCGGATACCTGTAGGTATAAGACTTCCACCATAGCAACAAATCAAAATCTTCCTTGTCTTCGACAGCATCGAACTATGCTTCAAGGTACCTATTCAGTTCGGCACAAGAAGATGGGCCAGATCTTTGGGTTGAAGAAGTACTTGTTGATTTGTCTTTTTTTCGGCGTTTGAGAATGCTCCAACTTGATGTCTTTGGGTGTGTCTCCGGTTCTGCTGATGGTTGGGTGTCAATGCCGCCAAACCTGCACTCATAAATACGAAAAACTTCGAACAACTTGTTTCGAATGTCAGTAACCTGTTCTGAATAATATATTTCCAAATTAGTACCAATAACCTCAAGAAAAACTTTTAAACCAGATAATTTAACTCTAGAATCTACTATAACACTTAAGGCATAAAGTAAAGGAATGGTAGCCCAATATTTTTTCAACTTGGCCTCCATGGCAACAACTGCAGTGCCTAAATGAACATCTTCCCTATAAGCGTTTAACGCTTCAGTCATTTCCACTATTCGATGAATTGCCTCACAAGATGTGGGGTAATAGACCCCGGAAAGAGTTACAGTAGCATTGTAAAAAATCTTTAAAAAATCAACAAAAACCCTTGCCACATACCAATCGTCTGATGTCAGTGGTTGTGCTTGTGGAAGGCCAACTTCGGCCAACTTCATGTTATGAAAACCTGAAATAGTTGTATCATATGGCAAACAATTTTCTAGCATTAAGTAAGTAGAGTTCCACCTTACCGGCATATCAGTTTGGAATCGTCGGGGGCGTAGATTGTTTAATCTGCAATGTCTACGAAATTCTTGGAATCTAGGATTAGAGCTGCCAATCCAAGAAATGGCATTTCTGATGCGATCTACACGGTCGTTTACTTTCTTCAAACCAGCCTGTACAACTAAATTTATAATATGACATGCACACCGTTGATAGAAGAAATAACCTTTATCTTGCGGGATATTTCTTTCAACAAACAATGCAATAGAGCTAGTGTTTGCAGATGCATTATCTAATGTAATAGAAAGGATGTGATCTATGATTTGATATGTTTCTAAAACAGAAATAATGACATTAAAAATATTTTCAACGGTATGTGCAAAATCCATAGGACGAAAACCAAGAATTCTTTTTGTTATCCTCCAATCAGAATTTAAGTAGTGTCTAGTGACACATAAGTAGTCCTGTTTCGAACATGCGTTCCAAATATCAGAGGTTAATGCAATACAGACATTTAAATGGTGTAATTCAGCACTCAAGTCATCTCTAGCGGTTCCAAACAATCTTATCAAATCGTTTCTAGTGGTGGTTCTAGAAACAGTTTGATATTGGGGGCAGAATGCAGATGTGATCAACTCTTGAAAAAAAACATTGTCAGCAAAATTGATTGGTTGATCAGTTTGTGCAATGAATAGTGTCAAGCAATTTCTAGTGTGTTCGGGATCGTACCTCCATGTCGTAACAGACCCATCTGGGTGCCGTTGTAGTTGTGTTTGGGTTCTAGTGTCTACCTGTCCATGTGCAGGCATGCATTTGAGCATATGTCTTCTCAAATGACCAGTTCCATTCCTACTAGTGGAATAGTCCTTAGAACAAAGCTTACATTTAGCTCTGGGCCCATCGTCCCGTCTAGGAGTGTCATTTGTACTATGTGAAAACACTGCCAAACATCGGATGTAAATTTTTTGGGACGTGATGTTGGGGTATCAGTAGTAGTAGCGGCAGAACATGAACCTCTCGCTTGGGGTTCCGTTTGTTCTGAAAGATCAAGATCATCATTCAGCATGTTCAAACCGTCCGTGAAAAAATGATCCATTTCCTGAAATACAAATATGAACTCATTAGTCATTAATATATTATTATTTACATTAACTACCAAACTTAAAAATCATAAGTTACTAACTTAAAAATGTTAAAATTAACTACTACACATAAAAATCATAATTTACTAACAAAATATATTTAAATAAACTACTAAATTAAAAATCATAACTTTAACTTTAAAATGTTAAAATTAACTACTACAAATAAAAATTATAATTTACTAATAAAATATATTTAAAAAAACTACTAAACTTAAAAATCATAACTTTAACTTTAAAATGTTAAAATTAATTACTACACATAAAAATTATAATTTACTAACAAAATATATTTAAATAAACTACTTAATTAAAAATCATAACTTTAACTTTAAAATGTTAAAATTAATTACTACACATAAAAATCATAATTTACTAACAAAATATATTTAAATAAACTACTAAATTAAAAATCATAACTTTAACTTTAAAATGTTAAAATTAATTACTACACATAAAAATCATAATTTGCTAACAAAATATATTTAAATAAACTACTAAACTTAAAAATCATAACTTACTAACTTAAAAATGTTCAAATTAACTACTACACATAAAAATCATAATTTACTAACAAAATATATTTAAATTAACTATTACACTTATAAATCATAATTTAATAACAAAAAATATTTACATTAACTAATACACTAGTACACTTTAAAAAAATTATCTTACTAACACAAATATTAAAATTTACTATTACACAAGTACACATAATAATGATTAATTAACTACTAAAAAAAATAAAAAAAATTTACTAAATAAACACAAATATTTAAAAAATTGGCTAAAGTGTTTACATAACATTAAAAATTTACTCACATAAAGAAATAATAACATTTGAAGAACAATGTACCTTAAAAGTTTTGTGTGTTTGTGGATAATGAAGAGAACAATAGTCAATAGATAGATAGATAATAGGGAATTAATATAATAGTATTATAAAATTTAATAAATGTATATATATATATATAGAGAGAGAGAGAGAGAGAGAGAGAGAGAGAGAAACAATGAAAATGAATGAAAATGTGTAGAGATTTGTAGAATGGAGAGAGAATGAGAGAAAGTGTCAAAGTGATTGAAAAATGGATTGGATAGGGGTATTTATAGAAAAATTAGAATTGTTGGTGAAAATATAAAATAGAAGAGTTTAGGGGGTTTTTGGTAATTTTTTAAGGCATCAACGGTTGAATTCAATATTCAACTGTTGATGCATTAAAAAATTAATTAATTTTTTTTTTTTTTCAAATGGCCGGACCTTGGGGTCGGCCCGTCGGACCGGTCTGGCGGCAGTCCGCCTGGCTTGGTCCGCCGGCTTGACGTGCCGTGGCGGGCTGGTCCGGTGGACTGGACCCCTTCAGCCCGGCACGCGGCACGCTTCCGTACCGGTTTTGATCCGACACATCCCCTTCGCGGATCGGACCTGATCCAGCCCGTTTTGCTTGGCAGACCAAACAGACCGACCCACTTGGGCCTAGTCCATTTTTACAACACTATATCCAACCACAAAACTAACAAACTGACCCACATTATTGAAGAACAGATTCAAGTTGAGCTTTTTAAAACATAAAATTCAAACTTAAAAAATAAAAAAATTAAAAAAATTAAAAAAAAATAAAAAAATAAAAAAACCAGTCTCGTAAACTGTAGGCATATTTTTGGATTCATAAAATTATAATTAAGATTATTTAAAATCAAATAATCGTTTCAATTTAAAACGTAAATAAGTAAATTAATAGGCAAGAAACCAAGAGATTATTCACTATCTAGTGTGGATTAATTTATCGGTTAGTAAGCCAATAATAGTTGTAAGAAAAATTACAATTTGTAAAAAATAACAAAAAATAAATAAAAACATAGAAATATTATAGAGAGAGATGCTTGAATGGATGAGGATATGAGATTGAGACTTTAGAGAGAGAGAGAGAGAGAGAGAGAGAGAGAGAGAGAGAGAGAGAGAGATGCGGCAGGTGACAACTATGTTTGGTGGAGAAAAAATAATTAAGCAATAAAGATGAATAGATGATCGATGAATTGAAACCCTTTAACTAGAAAAAGGGTCTGTGGGCAATGGGTATTAGAGAACTGAATTGGGCTTGTGAAACTAGAAAAAGTAAATGAATTGGTCAATAGGCATTAGAGAAATTGTGAGCCATTTTTTTGTTAGTATTGTTGGGTTTATTTTATAACAAATATTTGGGTTCATTGAATTATCTACGGCACAATATATTGATTGAGCTGTTTTTAAAAAAATACTATACTCGGACCTCCAGATAGAAATACACAATAAACGAAATTTGGGGGTCCTTTGAAAATGGAGACCCTAGACGGTTGCCCCATGGGCAGCCCTGTTCGTAGCTAACATGAGAATGCTATTAGATTCCCATTCCCATACAAATATTACCCCATACTAAACGGACCCTTACAATAGTTGATGTGTTGAATTTGAAGTTGCATTTCTTATTTATTTGATCTAAGAATAGACTAAGATATGAGAGTCAAATTACTCTATTTAACGATGGCTAACTGAGCAAGCAATTGATCTAGGGGCCTACTCTAGAAATCAATGTCATTTTGAGATTGAGGAGTACTCCATCTTAATTTGTCGTCAAATATTATCTCTCAATCTTCAGTTTGGTGATTCCATTATATTTTTTTTATTTTTAATCTTTGGATTAAACAACATAAAAGCATATAAAAAAATATGGAAACATCACAAATTTGGTTTTAATAACCTGGACCAAGAATTTCAAAACAGATCAAAATATCTCTTATTCATCAGAACCAAAACCAAATGTATATGGAAAACAAATCCATCGACTATAACTAAAAGTTAACAAAGACTTTAGTGAGGGAATGAATGAATGACCTCGGGAAATAATCAATTTTGTTTTCGTCAATAACGTTGGGAAACACAATTTCATTATCATTTCTGTTTGATTCCAAAAACCGTAAATTGTTATTATAGTCTAATTCTAAAATGGATGGATACAAAGAAAGTCGGTAAGAAGCACCACATGAAAATAATAGTTTTTTTTTTTCTCTACCAACAATTTTTAAATTTTAAATAGTAAATTGAATTGCTCAAAGAATTAAATTCCAAAATTTTAGCTTCATTAAAGTTTAGATAAGATTCCTTTAACTTAGAGCGGTGCTCTTTTTCAAAAAAAAAAAAAAAAAAAAGGTAAAAATATAGCTTACCTTAAATATCAACTATTCTTTTCAATTTGTTATAAGATAAATAGAAATTTTAAGTTTGAAAGAGTGGTTAGAGATGATATGATGTTATTAATTATTGAAGCTGTTAGAATTTAAATAGAGCGCATCCAAGTTACTCAATGTTGACAGCTTATCAAAACTTGTAATATGAATAAAAATCAATTAATTAATAAATCAATCTAATTATATATATATATATATATATATACTTTCTTGAATAAAGTAGTGTTTGATGAACTCCAAAGACAACTTTCTTGAAGATGGAGGATTGTAATGTATTGAAATTCTTATATAACAATTGGTCTTGATAATTGGAATTTAAAAAATCAATTATTTTTTTTAATAGTATCAAAATTTCATTAATATGATTAATATAAATAAAAGTCCAGCACAATCATTTTTTTTTTTTAAATAAACATCTAATTCCGTATAATTCTATGTAAAATTCAAACAAACTCTATAGATAATTATGAAAAAATCTATATGAAATATATGGAATCCATAGATTCCATCAAAATTCGTTACTTAAAACAAATACGCCAAACTCCAACGATATTGAATACACTCCCCTTAGTTTGTGATTAGTCAATTATCATATTGTATTTTTATAGAAAACAAAAAAGGTAAATTTTCTACAGTAAATGACTAGTAATACGGAGTTTTAACGGTATACAAAATATTAATAGTGTGCACATTTTAATTAAACTACGAAGTCATCCATGGAATATTTGTTGATTTTAAATCTTCTTATTAGAATGTTAAAAATACCGAATTCTATTTTTATTTTTTTGAAAAATTTAAAAAGTGTTCAAAATCTAAGATGCTATCCTGTAAATGTTTTTCGTTGACGGTTTTTCTAAAAGAAAAATGAAAATGAAAATGAAAACAGTGTTTTTGGTTTTAGTTTTAAAATCTAAAAACGTGTCTGGAAGCATATGTGGCTGAAAATATAAATATTAAAAACGCGTCTGGTAGGTTAATTGAATTTTTTTTAAAAAAAAATTATCAACAATTCATCCCAAATAATTATCAACTAAGTTTGAATTTTTTATTTTCCATTATAACCTAAAAACAATTTGATTAAATCGCATTAATTATAAATTATAAATTTGTTATAAAAATTTGTTATAAAAATATAAGTGAACGTCCAATCTCACAATGTAACTTGTGATCCTTCATCTTCTACCATTTATTTTCAAGTTTATGGCTTCATTGATTCTCAAGTTTATTGCAAGTGTCTTTTCAAGTTTGTAACTACTACATTGTGAGCCTATAAAAGGTAGGTCTCACCAAGTTGTAAACACCATTGAGAAGTGAATAAAATATCATATTTATATGTTGATTTCTTCTTGTATTCTTACTATTTAGTTCATTTCAAAATTATAATTTTTTGATTAAATAAAAATTATTTTAAATATTTTGAAAAGGAAAAAAAAAAAAAAATACCATGATCGTGGATCTGGGCATGGCGAAGAAGAAGAAGATCCAAGAGCAAAACAAGAAGAATAATAACAACAAAAAATCAGCTTAAACAACAACAGCAAGAGCAGATCGAACAACAGATTGACGTCACACCAACAGATCCAAGAGCAAATCAGCTTAAACAACAATAGCAACAAGAAGATCGGTGTCGCACCTACTCCGGCGTGGTGAAGAAGAAGAAGAAGAAGGTCGATCCAAGAGCGCATCGACATCGCACCTCCTCCGGCATGAAGAAGAAGAAGATCTAAAAGCAGATCCACATCTCAAATCAGATCGGTGTCACACCTCCTCTGGCCTTCAAGAAGCCTTACTTTCATGGAAAATAGGAAGAACAATGAGGAGGAAGATGAGAAGAAGAAAGAAGAAGATGAAGATGAAGAAAGAAGGAGACAAAGAGAATCAAAAGATTGATGAAGAAGAAGTTCATGTTGAAGAGGAAAAAGAGATTTTTTTTAATTTTTTGTTAATTTTCTTGAAAAACAAAAACAAAAACAAAGAAAACAAGTATTTTGTGTTTTTCACTTTTAACGTTAGTTTTGTTTTTGTTTTTTAAAAATAAAATGAAAAACTGTTAACTAACGCAAATTCAAAATCATTTTTGAAAAACAAAAACGAAAGCGGGTTGAAAAACGGTTGTAGGATAGGCCCCAATGTTTTGAAAAACTCTCACGTCTAAAAATCTCTAACCGACCCCCATATAATTCTAAATAAAGTCCATTCAATTCTTAGCCCGAAAAGCAATCCCTCACTTACAATTTCACGCTTCACTCGGCCCAAGATCACTAAACATGTATTTGCATTTCAAACGACACCGTTTGCATTATTCAGCCTAATACTATATACTCTCCACTCAACTTTTTTTGTTTTAGTCCGCCCCACAAGTTATTCGGATATGGGTTCGGTTAAAAAAGACAAAAACTATCGTTTTCATATCAAATAAATATTTAAAATGAATATTTTGAATAAATATTAATTAATTAAAATCATTAAAAAAAAAAAATTGAGATGGAATTTATGATGTTTTATATGTGTATAATCAAATTAATGATAATAACAAAAAATAAAATAAAAGAAAAAGAAAAAAGATTAAGAGACAAATTGAAGTTGGTCTAGTGGTATACCTCTCACATATATGTCAAGAGATTAATGAATAATGTGAAGACAGCAAGTAGAAGAAAACCGTTTTCTTATTCATTATCATTCCAAAAAGAAACATAACAATATTCCTATCTATAACACAAATAATAATGATAATAATAATTATTATTATTTCATCAACTAATAATAAACTTAACAAAAATTCCAAAACTAGGGGACAAGTCCAACTTATGCCAACAAAAGATATATTTGGTCGGTCATCTTCATAAAACAAGCCTAGTTGTTTCAATTTTCAAGGACTTTGGCCGGTGACGTTGGTGTTGGCAATGCACCTCCTCCACACACGGCTGTCGGACAATAGTTCTTGAGTAATGGTGGGAAGAAGAGGTCGAAAGGGAACACCTTCGGCTAACACTTGTCGTCAACTTTATTCAAGGCCTTGCAACAAGCAGGACCGATTAATTGAACTTGGTGGCTCAAGAATGAGGTTATGATCTCTTGGACACATACTTGGACGCTCTGGAGAGTCGATAGGCATTGCAAAACATCAGGGTCTTGCTCGAACAATGCTGTAAATTCTGTTGAAGGTTAGGTTGTTGAACCTGGAGCTATCACCATGAAAACACATGCTAGGATCAATGCAGTTGAAAAATTAACATTGGTTTAAGACATTTTGGTTTTGATGGGTACAAAGTTTGGTCACTAAATGTTGAGATGATGATAGTACTGGGGTTTTTCAAATTTTGTAGTGATGAAACTTGACGTAGGTGCTATGGTTTTATAGGGAAGAAATTTAATAATGTCTTTAATTCTTTGCATTCACTTCTCTATGTTACTTTTTCTATATTTATTGGATAAAATTACTGCTAGTTAAAGAGTGAAGAATCGGTAACTTACATCAAGTAGTTTTACTATGTTTTGGGGGTTATCAGGATTGTAGAAAATCAACAAGATTTTTGGGTTTTCAATATGAACAAATTAAGTGATCATCTAAATAAATTAGTACTTATCATCTACCTATCGTTATAGTGCAATATAAGGAGTAACATAAAGAATCATTATATATATATATATATATATATATCATGGTTTCATTGAATATGAGCAAAAGAAAACAAGAGCTACTTAACTAAATCTTCCAAAACGCAGATTCATTTTCAATGATTTTGTCAAGAAGATACTTCTTTACTCTGTGTTACGGTATGTAACAGTGTAAGATATGTCCAAATGGACCAGGCTCGGGCCGTCCGACCCATCTAAAAATTGTCCATGAGAAAGCAGCTCTTAACAACAAGGGTTGGGCCCTAGTCCCCTTTCCAGCTCAATGTCCAAATCCGTTTGAAGCCCGGCCCTCTTTTGTACTTACGGGCCAACCCGTCAAAAAAGTTCTTCTGTTGACAAAGGAACATTGAATATTATCAATTAACAAGAAACTTCCACCGTTGACCTTACTATAATTATTTATTTATACGTTATTAATAACCTACACGTTATTATTATTCCATATCTGTTATAAATATTATGCAATTACATATGAATAAATATTCATCAATCCAAGGAAGAAACTTCCATCATTTTGTATTCCCACTAGCTCTACCATAATGATCAATTTTATTATTCATTATAATGTAATTTATTTTTACTTAATGTAATGTGGGATTGTGAGACTATATAAAGGGTCTCTCACCATTGTATTGGATATACCTTTGATGAGAACAATTGATGAATAAAAGACTTCTCTCTTTTATCTATTCTTTCTCTCTTCTTATATACTTTAAGTTTATGTCTTATATTATTGTTTATTCTTATTCATTTTATAACACGTTATCAGCACGAGTCTCTAACCACGTTGTTTTGGTTTCCATATTTGAAAGCTTTCTACTCAAAGACAAAAATCATCTAATCCAAGTTTGATATGTGATTACAGAGAGAACATTCTTGTTGGGATCAAGCCCTCCAACGAACTGTAAAGTACTATTTCTAGTTTAATATTTTTATTCTAAATAGTTGTTTTTATTCTTCTCCCATTTTATTTTTGTTTACAATATTATTTGGGTTGCCAAGAAATAAAAATATAATTAATTAAATGTATTGCAACCTGAAGATTGCAATAATAAAGAGAATGAATTGCAACCAAAGATCGCCAAATCAAAGAGCCAGAAGCTCGATTTGATATTTGAAAATTGTGAAATCAAAGAGCCTGAAGCTTGATTTGATATTTGAAAATTGTGAAATCAAAGAGCCTGAAGCTTGATCTGATGTCTGGAGATTGCAAAATCAAAAAGCCTGAAGCTTAACATAATCTTATTGGAAATTATAAATTGCAATAAAATCAAAATACAAAATAATGAATTTCCATCGAATCAGAACTTGAAATTCTAAATTCCAATTGATGTGATGATTATTTTTGGAATTTGAAGTTCTAAAATTCATTATTCTCAATTATAAACTTAAAGTTTATATATGCACGTGAAGTTACAATGAAATTTTAAACTTCTATTAAAATGAATTTTATTATAAACCTGAAGTTCTCAAAATAGTAAATTATGAACTTAGTGTTATGATATAATCATAACCAAATATCCAATCATTAATGGATATTGTGCAATCATTTTTGTGATTTATTTAGGAGGACGTGGACTTAAAATAAAGTCCAAAAATTGCAAAAGGATAAATATATTTTATCTAATTTTGAAAGGTAAATATATATTATCTCATTTTGAGCACGATCTAAGTATTTCAATTATGTGATTGGATTTTATCAATAAAGATAGAACCAGAAGTTCTAAATTCGAATACAATTGAGAAATTGAAGTTCTTAATTTTAAAGTCTCGAATTGAACTTGAAATTCCATACTTTTGAACATGGATTGGTGAATCAAAAGGTAATTTAATTTTACATTGTTAAATAGATATTTAACAATTAGCATATTGAAAAATGAAATACAAAGGCCTGAAACTCTAAATATTAATACAAATTCAAAACCTGAAGTTTTGTCTATCGATCTTTTTATAACCTAATGTTCTCAATTCTAAGTTAATCAACCTTGAAGGTATGATGATATCAAATTTAATTAGAATTGAAAGGTCTGAAATTGATCTAATTGTGGTCCTTATCATTTGTAAAAATTAAATTGTAATTTCCATTCAAAACCTGAAGTTTTGAATTTTTCTAAACTTCAGTTACAAACATGTAGTTTATTATCAAATCATAAGTTCCAAGAGCTGGTATGATTTTATTAAGAAACTGATGTCTTTAAATAAGAGACTTCAAAATGTGAACGAAATATTCTTTATTTTCACTTCTTCTCATCCTAACAAAGGTACGTAGATGTGAATTCTTATATTTTCATATACTAGAATTTTCATATTTTCATATACTAGAATTTTCATATTTCGCACATCTACTAATCACAAATTGCTTATGTTATTTATTTTCTGACATTTGAATTTAATTTATTCGTTTTGAGATATATAATTTTATGGTCGCTTGAATTTTGTGATTTTTAAAATAGGTTGTTTTATTTCACAGTGGATTTGTATTCACATGGTCTCATTAATATAATATTATATTTTTGGTGCTTAAGTTGTCTAAAATTAAGTTTTTGTATTGTTTTGAATTATATTAAAATATTACATTAAACTTGTAATTGCAACATTCATGAAAACAATATCATGTTTTGTTAATTTATAAGCTTTGTTGTAGTATCTAATAATTGATATGATTTATCTGTGAATTATATTTGACTTTAATTGCTTCTTTTTTTTATATAACTGATATATCTTATAATAAAATGAGTATTATTCATTTTGTAATTCCTTCACGTAGTAAGGTATGAAAGGTAATAGTCAAATACGATCTTTTAAAATTCTTATTATCATATGTACATTCTAATTTATTTACATTATACATACGAGCAATATTACTTATTTGATTTATTTGTTGAATAAAATATTACTTATTCATAACTGTTATGATATATATCCAGCATTTTTATAAAGATTAAACATATTTTATTGTTTAACTGGTCATGTCAAATTACATTAATTTGTTATTTAGTAATCATTCTTTTTAATAATGAATTGAAATATAAATATTTCATGGAAAGATTTAATAGTCATTTTGATTCGATAAGATGAATGATTTGACTACCGAATGAAAAGACATGATTAAAATACCTTACACTTCGTGATTCAAATATTTGTTCCTGAAGTAACAATATATATCATGATAATTACATACCTCTAATTTGCTCTTGAATGAGCAATATTGAGATTATAAATTTGAGAATATTTGAATTGATATCATGTCTTATTTCAACCATAAAACATCACCTAATTGGATTAATATCATTCCCTGAAGTGAATGATGTTTCTTTTAAAATATCATGGTTGTGATGCGAATGTAGATAGTTGAAATAATTATTGAAGTTAAGGTGATCACTATGAGAAATTTAATTCATTCCACCAGAAGTGGAATAACACCAAAACTTAGCAAGAAAATTTGTAAAGATTTTGAATACATGTACCTTTCAAGAATTATAAAAACTTTTTTATTGATATATATGTTAAATATAAGGATAAAGATTATGTACATGCGGTACATCTTAATATTTTGTTAATCTTTACCAAATATAATGGACACTCTTGAAGAGCTAATAAAATTACATGAAAATAAAATTTTGTATTTGTTAGATCCGGTAGATCTATAACAACAGAAATTATTTTGAGTCCATTAAAATTATTTTATTATTTTTGTCTCATGCCAGAAGCATGAGTTCTTTTATTGTTTATTCTGTCATAAGATCATATACTTAATACGAGAAATATTATGAACTAGAAGTTCAATTAAAAAAAAAAAACGATCGTGATATTGAAATTTTTTTTATGGATATCGATTTCATAAATAAAAATTATTTTTGGTACTGGATGTTCCTGAAGAACATAAGATGATATAAGTAAGTACTTACAAGAAAATATGATAGAATAAATGAGGTTATGTAGAAAATTACGATGATGCAAAAGATTTTCTCGAAGAATAAAAATTTAATTTTCTCGTCGTTAGGGGGAGAATTATAATAAATTGATAAACGATGTGAAATTACGTGGCTTACATCATCTTGTGATTTGCATAGTATGCAAATAATTTTTCAGATGATTCGAAGAAAATAATAAAATTACATTCTGCCAATATACAAACCCGGGTGGTTGTTCCTGTAGAACAATTTATGAAATGACAGCAAAAATCATCTGCTAATGAAAGACAATTTCGTTAAAATGATAAGGTTCCCTAGAAGTGGAATTTGAAATATCATAATAATACTTGAGTGAAAAATGAATCATCATCATCAAAGACTCCCGAAGAGTTAGTCTCACAAGTGAAAAATAAGATCCTGAAGATACATATAGAAATGTTTATCCCCCCTATAAGACTGTTGAAGTAAAAAATAGATAGATCTAAATTGTCCCAATAGAGACACATGTACCAAAAATAAAGAAATTATATTTCTCCGAAAGGAATATTTGTATAAAAAGGCATGTGTACTAAACATTAAAGAGATTTCAATAACCCCTGAAGAGGCACATAGATTACGAAATGTAAATCAATTATATTGATAATATAGAAATTGAGATCATATATTGCTTTGTATATTATGAAAAATATGATGATGATCTTAAACTATTAATTGTATATATGTCGACATAGTGGTGAAAAATAAAAGGCAGAGTTTTATACTTATTTTGAATTTGAAAATTTTGGACCTGTAGTCCAAATGTTTGATGAGATCAAACTTGTAAAATATAATTATTTTTCGTTCGAATTAAAATAAAAGATTTACTGCAGAAACCTAGTTTGACAATAAATAAAAATCCTAAAAGGATTTAAATGCCTGAAGCAAGTAGTTCAATACTACATTTTGTATATATTGAATTTAATAAAACAAAATGCATGTAGTGCATACGCCTTTATGAATATTATGTTGAAAGAATCAACAAATTTGATTCCTAATAAGTATATATTGATCTTTTGAGACTTATTAATACTCCTGATGAGTTTACAAATTTTACTTTTATAAGGAATAATTTCTAAGTTGAAAAATCTTAGAAAATAATTTCGGTTAATGGCCGAGTTGAGTGTTTTTCAATTAGCATAATAATACATGAATCAACATATATATATATATATATATATAAAGGTCCTGGAGTATTTTTTCATGGATAAAACACATCGAATGGGTTCCTCGATGTTATTTCATAACTTAAAGTGGTGTATGATCTTCTCTTGTTATTGAAGAACTTTAGATCTCGAAGTACCAAATATAAGTTCAACTTGTGTTTTTATAATAAAACAACATACATGATGTCGTATATAACAAGTTGAACTAATTCAAAAAGTGATTTTATTAAAGTTCTTTACATATGATCTCCAAAAAGGTGGTGATAAAAAATATGCTCAGGTTTCAATCATGCAGATTTATTTATAAATACACTACCAATTTCAACAAGCAAAATCTTGGTACATGGTATTGGGATGTAATATCTTTGCAAAATATTGAAGCATCCACGTCAGCATGAGGGGGAGTGTATTTATCACTTTATCAGAGGGAGTTACTGATAATATTACATACTGTACTCTTTTTCCTTCACTAGGTTTTTATCCCATAGGGTTTTTCTAGTAAGGTTTTAATGAGACAGTTTTGTACCCCCATAACTATTAAAAGTTAATTAAAGATGTAGATGAATAATGTACTCTTTTTCCTCTGCTAGTTTTTTTCCCATTGGGTTTTTACTAGCAAAGGTTTTAACGAGGCATATTCAATGCATGATTGATGGACATTAATTCAAGGGGGAGTGTTATAAATATTATGCAATTACATATGAATAAATATCCATCAATCCAAGGAAGAAACTTCCATCCTTTTGTATTCCCACTAGCTCTACCATAATGATCAATTTTATTATTCATTATAATGTAATTTATTTTTACTTAATGTAATGTGGGATTGTGAGACTATATAAAGGGTCTCTCACCATTGTATTGGATATACCTTTGATGAGAACAATTGATGAATAAAAGACTTCTCTCTTTTATCTATTCTTTCTCTCTTCTTATATACTTTAAGTTTATGTCTTATATTATCGTTTATTCTTATTCACTTTATAACAATATCTAATTTTTTTTTGATAAATCAATTATAGTTAACTACTTTATTCATGATTTTCATAATAAAAAGTTATTTATATGCTTGTACATTCTTAACGAGGTTGAACATGTCAATTTAATGTTATATTCAAACTCTATTAATAAACTAAATTAAGTACTATGAAGTGTTTTCTTACCTCAAATTTAGTTATAGTACTTGAAAATTTTCTTAAATTTTTTTCATAGGTAGATTTAATTTATAAAAATAGATTTAATTTCAGAAATATTCAGATCAAAATTATCAAATATCTATTGTTCTATATCTAACTTATCATCTATAAAAATATTCAGATCAAAATTTATAAAAATAGATTTAATTTTGTATAGGTTCTCACATAAATTAAAGTAAGGGTTGATTCCTCACTTAATAATTACTATATATATATATATATAATTAATTTATATCAAATATCTATTATTAAAAAAATATATAAATTGAGAGGTAAAAAGTTGGTCTACTCGATGTTGATGTTGGGAACCAAACATATTGCTACTTCCAGTAATGAGTCAATCCTGTAACAAAAATGGAAAAGGAGAGTTTTAGGTGGATTTGGAATTGTTTTTAAAAATGGTTTTATGTTTTTAAAAATAAAAAACATCTTTAATGTTGTTTGTTTACACGTTTTACAAAACTGTTTTTGAAAACAAAAAATAACTTTTTGAAATGTATAACTAAAAAGTTAAAAACAACTTTTTATTGTTTTTCATAATTTTCAAAAACACCATTTCAAAACAAATCAACTTTTTCCTCCAAACAACTACTTTATCTATTTTAAAAACTACAACCAAACACTTTTATATCGTTTTCCATTTCAAAAAATTACTTTATCCATTTTAAAAACAACAACCAAACACTTTTACATCGTTTTTTATTTCAAAAAACTACTTAAAAAAAAAAAAACTATCAAACACATTGTATTTTTTAAAACATCATTTTTAAAACATGATTTCCATTTTTTAAATTTTTTTCTAAAAACACCATTTTAAAAAAGACACCAAACGCACCCTTATACTTTTATTGGAAGCCACAGGCTGTGAGATTCCTTTCCCACAAACCGCGTGCTGTCTACTACGTAATGTAGTAGATAAGGTTAAACGCCTATACGATTTACTGATAACAATAAATAAATAAATAAATAAATAAATAAAACTATATTACAATTTTGACAAGACTAATTGGCACTGATGCCTCTAAACATTGTTGAATTTACACTTTTACCTCTTGTACTTTTTTTTTTAGTCATTAAACCCCTCAAACTCTCGTAATTTGGCAATCGCTGAAGGAATCTGCCCCCTCACCAGGGAGCAGATTCCTTCAGGGAGCAAATTCCTTTAGCGATTGCCAATTTACGAGAGTTCAGGGGGTTTTGTACTGAAAAAAAAAGTATAGGGGGCACAATGCAACTTGTTGAAGAGTTCATGGGACATTTGTGCTAACAGTCAAGGGTTCCTTCTTGTAATTATGACAAAAGTACAGTCTTGTAGTCAAGGGTTCCTTATTGTAATTATGATAAACGTACAGTGTTGTAGTGAAGGCTTCCTTATTGTAATTATGACAAAAGTACAGTCTTGTTGCCTGTTCATTAAATGTCAGCGTACTTCATAGCAATTTACCCAAAAAAAATAAAATTACGGCTAGTCAGACTGATGAAGTATTCATGAAAGTTGCATGGACAAGGACTAAGGAAGTTAGACTGATTAGTGAATAATGAATAATAAAATAATAAAAACAAAGAAATAACAAGTTAAAAAAAAAAAAAAAATAGCCATGTTAGAATTACTTTTTTTTCAATATATGGCAACAATCAGTTTTACAGAGAAACATTTTGTACAACTGGGGTCACGGTTCCGTAATTTAAAAAAAAAAGCACATGGATCTCATATATTTATTATACGGATTTTATATATTTTTTTATTTTCTTACACTACAGAATCGCCGCGGTACCACGACCCTGATTGTACGTTGCAATGCTCTTTCCAAAATGACTTTAAGCTTTGACAAATGACGAGTGACAACCCAGTAATTTTTTTTTAAATGAATTTTCTTTTTGTGTTTTGTCGTTTCAGTTTATATATTATAATAAAACCCTATTTCAAAAAAAAATTATAACAAAACCCAGTCTTATTTTCTCTCCAAACCAATATCGTTAAGTATTATAATAAAATTTGCAAAATGCTTGCCATTTCCCCTGTTTATTAGTAATTCATGTTTAAGGGCCATTTTCATTTTAAGTCCGATATTTTTTCTATAGTGAAAAAAAATTTCTCAAAAACGAAAACAGTAAAAGAAAAAAAAAATTTGTCAGACGAGAGCAATTGGCATTGCCAGTAAACAATTGGGACGAGACTAGACAAGACAGGACAAGATAAAAAATGTTGTTCTGTATTGTGCTTGGAAGGCTTGAGACAGAACTGTAAACTATACTGTCATACGTTTGGTATGGTTGGGACATGACGTGCGTTTGGTATTGTTGGGATATGACGGGACAAGAGGTTTAAATGACCATATTGCCATATTGTCAATTTTTTATTTTATCATTTTATTGTTTAAAAATCAATTTTAATTGCATAATTTTTTTTTTTTAACAAAGTGTAAATATAGTAGAGATTGAATATTGAATTGCTGATGAACTTCTTAGATCTGGACTAAAAACTTTACCATTATTTTCAAATTATAAGAACTAGAATCAGAATTTTAGTGGTCAATTTTAATAATTAATTATAGTCAATTTTAATACAGAATCTCAACCCAAAAGCAAACCAACAATCATGAAAGAATACAACAGCTCCCACAAAACAACAAATATGGGAAAACACTCTATACCAAATCTGTTTCAATCCTTATACACAAAAAGAAGCACAAGTTATTCCACAAATAAACTAAACTAAAAAATTGGTAAAAGAAATCAAAATCCAAAATCAAGAACCCAAAATCGAAATCCCAAAATCAAAATCCCCAAACCCAAAATCAAGAACCCAAAATCGAAATCCCCAAATCTAAAATCGAAATCCCTAAATCCAAAATCAAGAACCCTAAATTGAAATCCCCAAACCTAAAATCGAAATCCCTAAATCCTGAGATGGTGTGTTGAACGAGGCGGTGGCGTGATGAACGAGAGAGAGATGATGATGAACGAAGGAGAGAGAGAGGATTTCCTGAGATGATGATGAACGACGGCGTGAGGGAGGCGAACAAGGGAGGATTTCTTGAGATAGTGTGTTGAACGGACGAAGAATGAGAGAGAGATGATGATGAACGAAGGAGAGAGAGAGAGAGAGAGAGAGAGAGAGAGATGGCTTTAGGTGGTGTGTTGGATGAACGAACGAAGAGGAGAGAGAGAGAGAGAGAGAATGAGATGGGATTCAGGTGGTGTACATATATATTTTGTAATTTTTTAGAAATATGAAAGGTAAAAATGTCTTTTTGACACTTGTTCTATGTCATGGGACAAGTTGGCCGAGTGTCTAGGGTGGGACAGTTTTTTCTGATTTCTGTCCCACTTGTCCCATTCAATCGCATGCTATAGTCGAGTCAAATGTGGGACAAGTTCCACGTTATCCCGTCCCGTTTTACATACCAAACACACCCTTAAGTAAGCAGCCACCTACCCCAAACCCAATAAAGCCTAATTTCCCCAAATGATCGAATCTACGGATATGCCAGGTTTTTAATTACGTTGAGAATTGTCCAATTCTCCAATTGATCAAAACTTTTGCTTTGAATATTAAAAAAAAAAAAAAAAACTAACTAAATTTTGTACTTTATATGTTATTAAAAAATTTATCTTTTTTATTTAAAAAAATTATCTTTTTCAAATAAAAAAGTTATATTAATAAATAGTTAACAAAAAATTAAATTTCAAAACAAAGAAACATTTCTCAAATCTTACTTGTCAAGGCATTTTGATATGGGAACTAAAGAAATTGAACACCCATGTGTAAACTCATCGCCATCAAATAAAAATCAATCCATTTAGTTAATATATTTATCAATTAAAACTTGCCGGACAAGTATCCATTAATATTGTTACATGATCCTAAAAATGGATTAAGTGTTATGCATGAAAATTTCCTTTTCCTTTGTTTTTTTTTTTTTTTTTTTTTTTTTTCTTTCTTTTTTCACTGTTTTAATTTGTGTGGCTTAATTAATTTGCCTGCAAAAAGCTGCAGTACTGCCACTTGTTTGACTTAAGCAGTTAAGCATCCCAATCTCATGATCACAATAGTTCAGAAATCATATCCAATTTTCGTGGTAATCTTAACGAAGCTGAACATATTAATTTAATGAAATTATTACAAACAATTGGGAAAAGAAGACCATTAGTATTAGTCAAGTAATTAGGAGGTCCAAGCAGTTGAGAAACTATGTATTCTCTATGGAAGGTTTTC
Organism: Acer negundo; assembly: GCA_035582765.1. Classification (NCBI taxonomy): domain Eukaryota; kingdom Viridiplantae; phylum Streptophyta; class Magnoliopsida; order Sapindales; family Sapindaceae; genus Acer; species Acer negundo. The sequence continues at coordinate 18,283,397 of CM069237.1, read as the reverse complement.
TGGGTAAGTTTTATTTATTTATTTATTTATTTATTTAAGGCAAATGTTAGTGCCAAGTATGGACCACAATGAGGGCTAGGAGGATTGGAGTGATCCTAGCCCTCTTTACTGATCGGACAATTTTATACTTATTTGAGGTCTCCCATTTCCGATTGTTTGTCTAATTTTCGAGTGTATTTTTGTATATAATCTTTTGTTTGAGCCTTGTGTAAGTCTATATTCCCTACAATAAGGTTTTGAGCTTAAAGATTAGTTTGGGAGGCAAAATGAGCCAAAAAGGGCTGAAATTGTACATGCTCGTATAGAACTCTTAACTTTGGAAGGTCATATCTTACTCCTCAGATAGAACCATGATGAAATCTTTATATATTCGGAAAGCCCTGGAAGTCTAGTTTCTAGAACATTTTACGGATTGCAATTCCAAGATTTCTGCAGAAAGTTATGACCATTTCCGTAACGATGTGCGATGCTGAAATGTTGAAATACTATCCGGTCAAAACGGCTACTTCAATCGGTGGCCAAGCCGCCGATTGAAACCACCGATTACCTCCAGAAAGTTGTTTTTGCCCGAAAATTGAAGGGCAATCTTGTCCTTTCACCTAGCTTTCATCTCTAACATCCCAACACTATATAAACATCATTTTGCCTCTTCTCTCTACAGAATCCACACCCCACACTTCTTCTTTTTCATCTTCTTCCACACCAAAAGAGAGAGATAAGCTTTCAAGGGCATCCATGGAGGACCATTTCACCTTCTACCCATCCTCCACCACATTTAGGAGTAGACTGCATAGAGATAGAAGTGGGCTTTGGCCAATTTCGAGCTAGCAAAGGAAGGAGCTCTTAGAGGAGGTTTTCTTCAAGGGTTGTATATATTTCTCACTCTCTATGTATTTCTTGTTTTCTTGAATGTGTAATCCCCACTTTGGAATATTCGTAAACCTATATTTGTGCTCAATATATGTGATGGTTGTTTTTATATTCAATTTGTGTTTTGATTAATTCTTGATTGTTATTGAATATATCTCTTATCTTGAAATTCATGTTTATGATGATTGGAAATTAACATGTATTCATGGATGGGATTAGGAGTAGATTAATGTAATTTAGGAGTGGTTGTAATCAAATATCCCATTTTGTGTTTGTATGTTGATAGAAGGTCAAAATTAACTTGTATGGATATGTTTGAGTGACTTAGAGTTAGGATTGTACCTTTGGAGGGACTCTGTGGGCTTAGTCTTGGCTAATTAGCTAGGAAGAGTGGATGAACCTATTAATTGCCATATTATATGAGGTTTGGTTCATTGTTCTTGTTAACAATTAGACTTTAGCTATTTCTCACTCTAGGGGCTCTAGGTGAGTCATGGTTAGAGTTACAATTATTGGTTTTAGGCTATCTCTCATGTTAAGGCTCTAGGTGAGTTATGGTTAGAGATACAATCACTCTTTCCACATTCATTGTACCTAACGTTGCCATTTTACATTACCGTGTTAATATTGAGACTCAATTTAGCATCAGTTTGTAGAGTGTGTTCACATATGATTGGTTGTGGTTTCGTGTTTGAAAGGCTTTCGGCACACTCTTCAACCGTTAGCTCTATAAATGGGTATAAATCGGATCGAGGCAAGAACGAACCCTTAACTAAAATTGGATGAACTTAATGCCTAACAACCAACTATTTGTGCACTTATGTATGGTGAACTTGTTGAACCTTTTGTGATCATTTTCATGCATCTCTCATATCCACCATTTTATTTATCACTTTAAACACCATTCTCACCCTTCCATATTCTCTTTGTTTTTATTTATTTCCATTTCCATTCTTTACACACACACACACACACACATGTTAGGATTATGCTCAATAGCAAGAGTGTAATGTTGTAATTAACAATCTTTTTCATATTAATAAAGTGATTTCTGGTTTAACAAATCGTATAGCATTTATAGTTTGTATTATAATTGTCAAAGTAAATAATCATAAGGTCTAAAGACTATGGGAAAAGAAGAATTGTTCGTACATCTGGATATGTATGTGGTAGACACAATTCTTTAGTTAGTCTTGAATATTGTTCACAACTTAAGTTAAAGGTTGGGCACCTTTATCTTGTTAAAGTTGTAGAATTCTTTTGCTAGCATTTGAGTGGGATCAAATGAGATATGATGAGTCTAAAATCATCGGAGTGTCTTCGAGCAAAAGGATCTAGTGCACTGGGTGCATTGAACTGGATCACAATGAAAAGCTTTATCTAGAACCGTCAATAGATAATAGTCTTTTCATTATCAGGACAATCGGAGGGTCTATCTTAATCCTGAGATAAATGATGGACTTATGGTTGCAAGTGATATCATTTGAGTTATCAATGAGTACGATTATATCGCATAGTCTATCCTCGATAGTTTGGTGATATTCATTTGTTAATCGATAGAGGACTTCATTTATAGATATGGACATCGTGGCTCCATTTAATTAAATGAGAGTATAATATCATCATATGGATGTTTTGAGGTAATTGGATATTAAATCTCAACGTTGAGTTTTCAATAGTGTCTATTGAAAACATGGCTTCTGGACAAGTCAAAATATCCAAGTTCAAAACGTGGTCATATGAGTAAATATGGTAACTTGGAGAGTTATAGGCGGTCTATGAACTCTTGGCGATTACTGATATTAATCACGAGGATACACTATCTCCAATATGATTGTCTAGGGTATGAATGAGGAGCATCTTCCTTTTCTATCTTTATTTAAGAGTTCAGTTTTAGCTCTTTAGTGGAATGAGTTAAAATTAATGGATCGGACCTAAGTGAATCATTTGTTGATTGTGATTAGGTTATGTCTATTGAAGCTTAAATTTAGATGGCCCGCCAAGATCCCCAATCCACACGGACTTGCATGGATCACTTGATATATTCTACCGGACCAATTTAAGGGTCCATCTAGAATTGCATTTAATATATTAAGAATATAATTTGCACATTATTTAAGTAATGGGCTGCTCAATTATATTAATATATTAATGAAAGACATGTGGGCTTGTTTCTTTTAGTAAGAATGGGTCTGGTTCACATGTGGGCTTTTTTATTTAAAGTCCAATGGATTAAATGAAATAGGAAAATAATATTAGGCCCATCTTATATATAAGTGGGGCGGCTAGGTTAAAGTTTTGACCTAAAAATATTATTTTGTTTCATTTGTTTTAATTAAATAAGAATTAATTGATTTGTTGATTAATTGTTTAATTAAAGAAACAAATCTTTCCTAAAAGTAAAAGACTTGTTTGATAAGTAAATAAATAAATTAGTATTATTTATTTAATCAAATAATGAGTCTTTTTTTTATTTAGTCAAATAAAAGAATAAAAATAAAAGAGTTGAATTAGGGTTTGAAGTCTATAAAGTTAAAAAGAATTAGGGTTGAATTTCAGTCACCCTATATAAGTGACATGATGAAATTCGGCCAACCCTAATTAGATACTACATAGAATTCGGCAACCCTAAAGGAAAAAGAAGAAAAATTCGGCCAACCTATATATATGTTCTTATAGGGTTCGGCCACATCAATTTTTTGGTGCTTGAGTTTTTATTTTCTTTCTTCTTCTTCTTAATTCTAAGAGAGTTTTTATTCTAGAGAGACAAAAATGAGTGAAAAATTATTCTTTGATAGTATACAATTGCTTAAACATCAATAAGCTTGTGTATACGATATCGATCTAGGTTCACGCGAGTTTCGATCATAAGATTGTGAACTCAAAAGTGACCGGAATAATTTTGACATTCTTTTGATTGTTTTGTGACTAACAAAGAAAAGAAAGTATTTGTTTGGTCCATTCACAGGTTTGCAATTCAAAGAAAAGGGAGACCACGCTCCTAGGTGATCCACGTTCGTGCTCGGATTGAAGGTCTTGCGGATTACCATCGACGTAAGTCAATCGGATCACGCGACAAGAGGTAATTTACTTTTGTTGATATATATGCATGTTTATTGATTAAAAGGGTTTAAGGTTCATAAAGGAAAAATTTTAAAAGTCACTAAATCGTCTCTAGTATCGCTTCCGCTGCGTGTAACACTTTTATTTGTTTATTTTTCCCTACAACACACACACACCACATGGTACATACATTTCACACACATCATTCTCACCTTTCCCATTCTATTTACATGCTTACAATAATCACTAAAACTTGAAATGGTTGACGAATCACACCTCCTTGCGGAACGATACCCTCGCTTGCCGTTTTACTAGTCTTTTGCTAGTTTAGAGCACATTGCGTAGGAAACCCTCTTTTACATAGAAACAATCTTTTGATCCTCACAATTTCTTAACGACGGAAAAATCGAAGTATCAAAATGGTGCCGCTGCCGTGGAGACGTATTCGTTGATTGTTTCTTGTTTTAGTTTAGGTTCTCTGAATTTTTAGATTTATTTGGTTTGCGGATATATGTATGCGTTTAGGATTTTTCTTTTTTTAATTATTTTCATTTTTTTATAGCATATGCATTTAATGTTGTTTGAGTTGTGCTTGTGCAAGGAAAGGAAATTTCAGGTCGGACTGACCGCACAACTCAAGAGAACCATATGGTAAGCTTATCGGGCCAAGACAACTCCCCAATTGAAATGGCAGCGCCACAATGGCCTAGTTGGTTGCCGCCATAAGAGGAGGTATCCTTTGAATTTTGAGTTTAAATGGAGCACTTGTGTATGCAGTTGTCGATTATGTGTTTAATGTTAAAATGTTATGCTTGTAGTGTTTGTAACTTTTATTTTTGTTTAAATCTAAGAGTGGATTTGTATTGTGCTTAGATCTTAGGATTTGTTGTGGTTGTTGTTAGTTTTTATTTTTCGTTCTTATCTCCGAATCTTGCTAAACGTTGTTCATATTTTATGATTTGAGCAACATTGAGGATAATGTTGAGTTTAGGTTTGGGGGTGTGGACACCTTCGTTGTCTATTTTTGTTTTTATTTTTGTTATGTTTAGAAAATTTTCAAATCTCTGCAAAATGTGCCATGTTTTGAACATTTTTGAGGCAAATGTTTCTTTAAAAATGTACTAATCGGTGAGGAAATTAATTTTTTCGCTCACGTAGCATTCTTTGATTTTTCTTTATGATTCTGAATATATAAAGAACGTAAATTTCTGGGCAGCGGTTCAAAAGTTATGATCATTTCTTCGACCGAAGGTCAAAAGCGTGCCCTGTTTTTCGAAATTGTGCGTACACTGTTTTCACCGTCCATTTTCATACTTTTCCAATTCGAATTTTGAAATATTTTCTAAATGAAAAGTGTGTATTTATATGTCTACTTTATGGTGTAAAACTTTTGTCAAATGATTTTGAGTTCTTTTAAAGATATGCACCAGAGAGCAGACGTTGGACGAATTTAAATTTCGGCAGTTTTTGGAATCTTTAGCCTCCATGTTGAGTTGTTTTCTTTTGCGTGCCTATAGAGACATATCATGTATGCTTTTAGCTCCGTGCATCACTTAAATTTGCTTGTACAATGCCAATCTTTTGATAGTGAGGTGGATGAGACTAATATGTTTGTTTAGCCTAGGAAAATTGTGGAGACTACCCGTGAGCTACACTATGCCTAAATAATGAAAGTTTGTGGGTTTTGTTTCTACTCTTATACACTCTCCGATTTTTTTTTTTCTTCATTGTGATCTCACTGTACATCAAATTTGCATTGATTGCCATAGAACACTCATATGGACTGCTTCTTGAGACTTGTATTCCCTTGGTAGATGGACTTTTAGAAATGATTTTGGGCTTGAGTGTGTGCATAACTACTGAATTAGCCTAAACACTCTCATACCGCTATATTCATTGCAAATTGAGGCCAAACACATATCCTTTCCCTAGTTATTGATCATGTTGAGGTGTATAGCTTAGGAGAAGCTAGCTTTAAATTTTGTAAAAGCGTGTACTTAGGTAAATATATGTAAATTGTGCTAGGCAAAGGCTTACAAAAAAGAAACGAAAAAAAAAAAAGAGAAAAAGAAAAAAAAAATAGAATAAGTGTTGAAAAATAAAACACTTAAGCCTTCTAGTTCTTCAATGGTAAAGTTTATCACTAATAAGGGTACAATTGTAGCACAATAGTTCAATGTAAAGTTTATAGCCTATACGCTTATATTGTAATGTGTAATAAAGCAAATTTTGTTATAAAGTGTAATGTGTAAACACACCTTAGCATGGTTAATAGCTTTATCCTTCTCACTCCCACCATCTTTTCCATCCCAAACACTACCACAAATCACATTGGCCCTAACAAAAGTTAGGGAAAGCCCATTTGATCTCTTAAGAAATCTATCTTGGGAACGCGAGTCAATTCATGTCTTTCCACGTTCGTGGCATTTCAATTCCTTCCATGAGATCCATTTTCAGAAAATGTGCGTCATTGGAAAATACTTATATGCGAATCATTTTATACCTATTTGAGGTCCCTCATTTCCGATCGTTTGTCTCTCTTTCAACCGTATTTTTGCATATAATGTGTTTGTTTAAGCCTTGTGTAGGTCTATATTCCTTACAATAAGGTTTTGAACTTAAAGATTAGTTTGGGAGGCAAAATGAGCCAAAAAAGACTGAAATTGTACATTCTGGTGCAAAACTCTCAACTTTGGAAGGTTATATCATCCCCCCTCAGATCAAACCACGATGAAATCTTTATATATTCGGAAAGCCCCAGAAGTCTAGTTTCCAGAACATTTAACGGATTGCAATTCCGAGCTTTCTGTAGGAAGTTATGCCCATTTCCATAACGGTGCACGATGCTGAAACGTTGAAATGCTGTTAGGTCAAAGCGGCTACTTCAATCGGCGGCCTGACCGCCGATTACCTCTAGAAAGTCGTTTTTTACCAGAAAATTGAAGGGCAATCTTGTCCTTTCACCTAGCTTTCAGCCCTAACCTCCCAACACTATATAAACACCATTTTGCCTCCTCTCTCTACAGAATCCACACACCCACACTTCTTCTTATTCATCTTCTTCCACACCAAAAGAGAGAGAGAGAAGCTTTCAAGGGCATCCATGGAGGTTTTTCCTCCATGGATGTCTTCCATTTCACCTTCTACCCATCCTTGACCACATTTAGGAGTAGATTGCATAGAGATAGAAGTGGGCTTTGACCAATTTCGAGCTAGCAAAGGAAGGAGCTCTTGGAGGAGATTTTCTTCAAGGGTTGTATATATTTCTCACTTTCTATGTATTTCTTGTTTTCTTGAATGTGTAATCCCCACTTGAGAATATTTGTAAACCTATATTTGTGTTCAATATATGTGATGATTGTTTTTATATTCAATTTATGTTTTGATTCATTCTTGATTGTTATTGAATATATCTCTTATCTGGAAATTCATGTTTATGATGATTGAAAATTAATATGTATTCATGGATGAGATTAGGAGTAGATTAATGTAATTTAGGAGTAGATGTAATCAAATATCCCATTTTGTGTTTGTATGTTGATAGAAGGTCGAAATTAACTTGTATGGATAGGTTTGAGTGACTTTGAGTTAGGATTGTGCCTTTGAAGGGACTCTCCGGGCATAGTCTTGACTAATTAGCTAGGAAGAGTGGATGAACCTATTAATTGTCATATTAGATGAGGTTTGGTTCATTGTTCTTGTTAAAAATTAGACTTTAGCTATTTCTCACTCTAGTGGCTCTATGTGAGTCATGGTTAGAGTTACAATTATTGGTCTTAGGCTATCTCTCATGCTAGGGGTCTAGGTGAGTTATGGTTAGAGATACAATCACTCTTTCCACATTTATTGTACATAACGTTGCCATTTTACATTACCGTGTTAATATTGGGACTTAATTTAGCATCGGTTTGTAGAGTGTGTTCACATATGATTGATTGCGGTTTCGTGTTTGAGAGGCTCTCAACACATTTTTCAACCGTTAGCTCTATGAATGGGTATAAATCTGATCGAGGCAAGAACGAACCCTTTACTAAAATTGGATGAACTTAATGCCTAACAGCCAACTATTTGTGCACTTATGTATGGTGAACTTGTTGAACCTTTTGTGATCATTTTCATGCATCTCTCCTATCCACCATTTTATTTATCACTTTAAACACCATTCTCACCCTTCCATATTCTCTTTGTTTTTATTTTTTTCCATTTCCATTCTCTACACACACACACACACACCACATGGTACATACATTTCACACACACCATTCTCACCTTTTCGCATTCTATTTACATGCTTACAATAATCACTAGAACTTGAAATGGTTGACGAATCACACCTCCCTACGGAACGATACACTCGCTTGCTACTTTACTAGTCTATTGCTAGTTTAGAGCACATTGCGTAGGAAACCTTCTTTTATATAGAAACAATCTTTTGATCCTCGTAATTTCTTAACGACGGAAAAAACGAAGTATCAGTTACATTACAAAATATTACATTTTATTTATAAAAACATAAAATGTTATAAAGGACATTGTAGAGTATTGAGCTATGACCCATAACCCTTGTCCAAGTAATTATGTTTTCTATTCCCTTCTCCTCCTTTTTATATAGGTTAGACAATTCATTCACTTTTCTATTTTTCCAATGTGGAATGTGGGATAAGAGATAAGAAGTCATATTATGCATTTTTAACAAATATTTCAAGAAGTTTTCATGTTATGAAAACCAGCTGTTCAATGTTAACATTTGTTGATTTTTGATGTCTTTTCTTTTTCCATGATTCAATCTCAAGCTGCAATTCAAATAAATTTAGTGGAGGTAAATGTCTGACTCATATTCAACTAAAAAATAAGCTATTTGGCGAAAACTGTGAATACACAATGCAAAATTAAGGAACAGTCTCCAAGAGTCCAAGTCCATTATTCATAGTGTAATGATAAGCTATGCAAAATTAATGACATGAACGGATAAGATAACAATGTTATAATTACAAGGCAGAAATCGTTGTTTCTTTAAATAGCTTATCAAAGGCGTTTAATAAAAATTGAGATTTTGAGATTTTCAACCCTTGTTACGAATTTAGCTACCCCAAAACCTTAAACCCTGTTAACTTTATGTTTATCTTGGAATGCAACTAACTCAATGTTTTGGTTTAAAAATATAATTTAATAAGACACATGAACTAACTAAACTCAGTCATAGTTTAGAAATTTGTAGGAAATATCATATGCATCTGAATACAATTCCACAAGGTATTGTTCAATAAATATAACATGAAAACTCATAAAAGAAATTATTGTTAAAAATATATAATATGACTTTTTATTCTTTATCCTACACCCCACATTGGAAAAATAGAGAAGTGAATGAGATTACTATTCGTATAAAAAGGAGGAAAATGGAATGGATAACATAATTACTTAGACAAAGGTTATGGCCTAGGGATAGCAATTGGACCCGGACCAGCGAGTGCCGAACCGAATCCGAACCGTATGGGTCGGGTCTGGGTCTTTATATTCGGGTCACGGATCGGGTATGGGTCTTAAATAAAGGATCGTATCGGGTTTAGGTTCGAGTCGGGTCTGGTCAAAAAACCGGACCCGAATACCCGACTATTCATTGACCTGATATATAAATATATAATTATATAAATGTACTCTTAAATCCCTAAACCTAAAATTGCAGACATCTCCTTTCTCCAGTCTCTACATTTCGAAATCTCTGCTTCTCCACCTCTACTTTCCCGTCGATTTATGCTCCAGTCACGCCTCTGATCATCGGCGAAGCTTCTATGTTCTCACTGTTATCATCAAAAATAGACATAAAAGTAACAAATATATATCTCTCTCTTGCTTTCACGCCTCTCTATTCTCTCTAAAGTCTACACCCATTTCATTCTAAATGTTTTGTTTGGAATCTGGATGGTTTGCACCAGGGAGGAGGACATGGCCTCAAGAATCAAGACAAAATTTGAAGGTTTGGTGGTTCAATGGAGTCGTTATTCTATTTTTTTAATTTTGCTTTTGGTGAGATTTAAAGGCTTGGTGGAGGATCTGGTGACATCAGCTTCAAGAATCAAGAGGTTGAAGGTTTGGTGGTTCAAATCTGGTTTAATTTCTAAAAAACATATATATATATATATATATATTTCAAAAATTTTATTATTTTACGGTTGATGGTTGCTTGTGTAGTTGTGTTATGCCCTAATTGATTGAGGGTTGTGTTAAATGGATTGTGTGATTAATTATGGGTTCTTCGAATTTGCAGGTTGGTTCAAGTTTCTGGAATGAGCTGGAATATTTCTGGAAAAAGTTTAATAAAAGCTAAAATAAATTGATAGAAGAAAGAGAAAGGGGGATAAAATTATAGGCTAATTGGGTCAACTATACCCGAATTTACATATTATGCCCTATACTTTTTTTTTGGGCATTAAACCCCTTAACTATCATAAATTTACAATGACTAACGAAAACCTAACAGAACCCTGATTCCGTTTAGGGAAAATTACATTAAGTTTCATTGATTATATATATATATATATATAATTACATTAAACCGGAAAAAAATATAATCACATGACCCGAATACCCCTATGACTAATTTTTTTAAAAAAATAAATTTAAAATTGAAATAATTATTAAATAATAATAAAATTATGAATTTTATTATAAAAATAATTAAATAAATAGAGACATGAAAAAATTAAATTGATTTAACAATTATTTAAATTATATTTTTATTTAAATATCCCTAAATATAAAACAAAGATAAATATTTAAATTATTTTAAAAAAATAAAAATAATGGTTAAATAATAATGTAATTCCTTTTCAAAAAAAATAATAATAATACAATTCTGATTTTTTTATAAAGAAAATAAAATCTTTAAAAAATTAAAACATCTTTAAAATCTGTAGATGGATGGTAGAGAAGTATTTATTAAAACAAATTCAAATTAAAAAAAAAAAACAGCATTTTTCTTAAATAGATTGATTTATCTCAATTTTTTTTTTTTTGAAATAGATTGGTTTGTCTCAATTACAAAATAATAATAATAATACAAATATAAATTTTAAAAAATTGAACATTGATCCAATTAAAAACACATATAGAAGAATTAAAAATTAAAATTTTTATTTTTGGTTATTGTTGTTTGAAATTTAAATATTTTTATTTTCTTTAGAGAAGGGAAATTTTTAAGGATTGGATGGTGAAACAGATGTTTATTTAATTAGATGGATCGATGTTCATTTAAAAATATTTATTTAAAATTTTTTATTTTAAGGATTTCTCTTCTCAATGTGTATTAGCTTGATAAAAAAAATTAATTAAAAAAACACAATTCACAAACTAATAAACGAAATCCAATTTAAAAAAATTGAAAAAAGAAAAAGAAAAAGGAAGAACATTGATGGATCTTCAGATCTTCATTAATGAAGAAACTTATTATTATTATTATTATTTTGGTAATTGAGATCAATCAATCAATTTAAAAAATGCTTTTTTATTTGAATTTGTTTTAATAAATATTTCTCCACCGTCCATCTATGAGATGGGTGGTAGAAATTTTAAAGATGTTTTAATTTTTTTAAAGATTTTATTTTCTTTATAAAAAAAAAAATCAGAATTGTATTATTATTATTGTTGTTGTTGTTGTTGTTGTTGTTGAAAGAGGATTGTATTATTATTTAACCATTATTTTTATTTTTCTTAAATAATTTAAATATTTATCTAGGTTTTATATTTAGGGATATTTAAATAAAAAAGATAATTTAAATAATTGTTAAATCAATTCAATTTTTTCATTTATATATTTATTTAATTGTCTTTATAATAAAATTCAGAATTTTATTATTATTTAACCATTATTTCAATTTTAAATTTAATTTTTTTTAAAAAAAAAATGGTCAGAGGGGTATTCGGGTCATATTATTATATTTTTTTCCGGTTTAATGCAATTATATATATAATCAGGGGAACTTAGTGTAATTTTCCCTAGGCGGAATCAGGGTTCCGTTAGCCATTGCAAATTTATGATACTTCAAGGGGTTTAATGCCGAAAAAAAAAAGTACAGGGGGTAAGGTGCAAATTCGGGTATAATTCAGGGGGTATCAGTGCCAATTAGCCAAAATTATAATTTAATTAGAATGAGATGGGACTATAGGAGAGGGATAGAAATAGATCAGAGAGAATAGAGAAGAGATTTGTAAAATTTCATTCATAAATCCAAAAGTAAAGAAACAATAAAATATGTAATTCGATCTCTAACAGACACCACAGACAAAATAGGGGAAAATATTGTGAACACTTTATGTGACCGCGGGTCTTGACCTGGACCTGAGCTAGACCCGCGGGTCTAGACTCGGACCTGAACCTGTGAAAATATTCGGGTCTGGGTTTGGGTCCGGGTCTCAAAATCTCTAGCGGGTCTGGGTTTGGGTCTGGGTCCAGTAGGACCCAACCCAAACCCGAACCCGAACACGAACCCGAACCCGAACCCGTCCCATTGCCATCCCTAGGTGAGAGAGAAGAGAAAAAAACATGGACGTTAGAGATGAATAATTTTTTTTAATATAAATAAGAAATGGTAAAAAGACAATATTGCCCATCTGCCCTAATTGACTCAACCATTTACCACGTTAGTCAACGGATCATAGAGAATCTTAGTGTTATTAGGACCATAGTTGCGAAGATAGTGTAATTACTAATATAGTTGGGGTAATTTAGTACAATTTGCCCATTAAAATGTAAACCCAACTCATTAGATTACAGGTAATTTATTAAACAAATTACAAAACATTACATATTACAGTAGAACCCCTCTAAATTAATATTCTTGGGACCCACCTTTGAGTATTAATTTAGAGGAGTTATTAATTTGAAGGGTTTAATATTGTAAATTGTTATTTTATCTTAGAACATATGTGGAAGTTGGTTTTCTTATTTAGGGAAGGTTCTTTTTTCGAGATTCCATATTTAGTTGGTTTTCTTCTTCAAGGAAAGTTCATTTTTATTTTATTTATTTATTTATTTTTAGGATTCCTTGTTTAAGAAAGATTTATTAAGAAAAATTCCAATTCCTTTTAGTAATGTGATTACTTAGAAACCAAAGATACTCAGCCTATAAATAGTGAGACTTATTTTTTGGTTGTATATAACAAGAGAGATCTCAAGACATACCTAAAAATTCTATTCCTTTAGCTTCTAAAAATTTTGAATTTTGAATTTTCTATCTTTTTTGATATAACAAGAGGATAATTCAAAAGATGAAGGATTAAGTCAAAAATATCAAACATGGTGGCATTGTGTAAACTAGCCTCTTGAAGTACTTTTCTAGTTCTTGATTATTATGTAATATATTTTGTACTTTTATGTTATTATTAATTTATACGATAGTTGGAACCGAAATTTTACACTGAGTTTCAAAAAGAAATTATTAATTATTACGATAGAAGGGTTTATTAATTTTTTACATTAGTTCAAGTCGGAACCAAGATTTTTATTAATTTAGAGAGTATATTAATTTATATAAGATTAATCTACAGGGGTTCTACTGTAATTAAGATAATAAATAAATATTAAAAATGAAGTAAACTAGTAAGTTTAATTAAAAGTTGTCAAATAAACAAAAGTTTTCACCTTAAAAAAAATCAATCCCCATTGACCAAAGTTCTTAAAAATGAATAGAAAAGGTCAATAATATGGATCATCATTATAATGAGTGAACACTTATTTCTCACTAATATTATGAAATTAAACAACCGAACTAGATATATAATATTTAATATTAGTATATTCATAAGAATCTACCAGTAATCATGTCTCTAGACTCTAATGTTATGATCAAACCATTAACTTTACTGTTTTGTAATAAAACTCTTTTAGAACCGTGATGGACTCTAATTCATCCATTTTTAGACAAAAATAATATTTAATATTAGTATATTCATAAGAGCGGTTGGGGTTTTGAAGACAAAACAGAAAGAGAATCAGATGGGAAGTAGAGAAATGATAACGATGGGTATTTAAGATAATTCACCATGAGGAGAGAGATAGTTAGAGAGAGAGGCTCTAGACAGTGGGATTTTGAAGGTAGAAGAGATTATAGGGACAATTTGTTCTCAGTTTTTGTTGATAATCTGAATCCAATGGTGGACGTTAGAGGGCTATGAGGTATCTTTAAGCCTTTTCGGATGGTTAGGGATGTTTACTTGTCTCCAAATACTAATCCAAGGAGAAACTTATTTGCATTCATTCGCTTTGCATCTCTAGAGGAAGCTCACAAGGTTGCTAAGTTGACAAATGAGATGCATGTGTACAATTGGCCGATTAGGGCGAAGGTAGCAGAACACGGCTGGTCGAGTCGGCCAACAGCGGAGTCAAAAAGGTATGGTTTCAACCCCAGTATGGAGTTGGGTCCAAAAGGGTCCGGATTGAATCACAAAGGCGATGAAGGTAGACAAGACATGTATAAGGGGAATAACAAGGTGTCTTCCCAGGAGAATCTATCTTTTGCGAAAATATTGAGAAGAAATAATCCTGAAGGTAGGAGCGGAGAGAAGAAGGAGGAGGAGAAAGTGCCCAGATTAGTTTGGAATAGAAATCATAATGTTGATAAGTGGTTATCTAGATGCATTATCAAAGTTTTAAGAAATTTCTCTAATGTCTTATCAGTGATAAATCGGTTATCTAATAGAGGCTTCTCCTTTTCCACAAGCTATTTGGGGGATAAGAAAATCCTTTGGGAGTTTGAATCGGAAGCTGAAACTGTTAGAATGATTAACAATAAGTTCTTTTGGAGGGATTGTTTCTTTTCTATGGAGAAAGGCTTAGATAGAACTGCTGCACACACTAGACCAAAGGGTAGAGTTTTGGGGGGTTCCTCTGTCTTGTTGGAACTCGACTTGTTTTTTAAGGTTGGGGGGATTGCTAGGTGAAGCTATACAGGTTGAAAAAGAAACTTTGAACAGAATGAGACTAGATAGAGGGAGGGTTCTAGTTCTGAGTCCTCTCGAGGGATCCTTTCCTAAGAATGTTGAGGTGATGGTCGACAATAACCTCTTCACGATAGCAATGAATGGTGATTTTCTGGTTCAGGATCAGTGGCTGGAAAACCACCTGGGTTTGGTTCAAGGAAAAGATATTCAAAATTTGAATGCCTACCCGGTATTTGAGAAGGGTGGTATAGATTCAGGAAAAGAAATGACTAGGGAGGTTTCATCTACAGCTGAAAAGAAAAGGTCAGATAAAGGGCATGTCAGAAGCAAAATGAGGTCTAAGGACAGGAAAGCAGTACCAGTTCTAGAAGATTTTGAAGAGTTGAGGTATGACAGGTTAGGAGGCTCAAAAAGGCATGTCAACTTTTCTAATTCTGGGCATTTTGATAAAAAGCTAACAAAGGTTCCTCTTCCCAAGGAAAGAAAGAACAAAGGCATAATGCAAATTCCGAGACAGCAGAAGGTTATACCTTTATTTCAGTCTAATTGTAAGGCTAAGATAATTCTAGAAAAGAGAAGAGTAGCAAGCCAATGGAATGGGTATGAGTGTGATGACAACTCATCTTCATCAGATTCGTTTGAGTTCCTGTGGAAAGATGCAGCGGGTGTTCATGATGTTGGGGAATGTTAAAAAAAAAAGAGGTCCTAGTATAGGTAAATGCGGGGTGGATATGTTGACAAAAGGGGGTGGGCCGTGTTATGAAGATTCTGGGATTGGACCTACTTTTGTTGGGCCTTCTTATGCTACTTATAAGAATGAAGAGGCAAATTTCTGGATTGACATTGGGCCCAAAGAAGATTCATTAAAAGAGTTGGCTGTAGTGACTAGAGTTGGATCAGATCAAAATGAGAGGAATTCCTAAATGGACAGTCATAGTGGGACTTTATATCAAGAGCAAGGAGATGATGAGTGGTGCCTAGAAAAGGATCAGGTCCCAAATATTATCAAGGCCCAATTTGAAGGGTTATTAGAATCCAATTTCAATAGATTGGGAGATAATACTCTTATTACATCCGCGACTATTTCTATATCTCATGTCTTAGATACTCAGGAGAGTCTATATCCTACTGGGGAATTAACAATTGGGAGGAAGAAAGCTTTGAAGATTGGCGACAAGGTAATTAGTTCTTGTAAAAGTCACGGAATGATTACTCGCAGGGATAGATTAAGGAATATGCTAGGAGGTGAGACGGATGATAGACAGGATCTTAAACAAGGCGTTTTCAAGATGAGATGGAATATGACGGAGGAAGTGTCTAAAGTCATTGAGAAGGGTGTTGAATTAGGAATTATTAATGGTGGGGATGATGGAAAGGAAAAGAAATCAGACAATTGGAGTCTCAGTGAAGAGGTGGCCAAGGTTATAGAGGTAGGAGTTGCTCTAGGCTTTGATTTTAATAGGATAGAAAATTATGTCTCGATGGAATCAGTAGAAGGGAAGCAGATGATGAGGCGAGGTTCCAACAATGTTAAGTTTGTCTTGAGGTTGGTGTGTAGGGGTTATCTTTTTTCATGATAATTTTGTCTTGGAATATAAGAGGTCTGGGGAGGTTGGAGAAGAGAAGAGCTATGAAGAATCTTGTTCACTGTCACAAGCCTTGTTTGTTTTTCATTCAAGGAACAAAGCTGAATTATTTTGATTCTAGAATTTTTAGGTCTCTTGGGGGTTCTTTGTTGACAAAAGGTGTTGGGGTTGAGGCTAATGGTTCTGCTGGGGGTTTAATCACTCTTTGGGATGATGAGTTTTTTGTGGTGAAGGATTGCATTTTGAACGATAGATGTATTATTGTGTTTGGGCAGTTTACTAAAACAAATAAGGAGGTTGTGTTTTGTAACCTTTATGCGGCGAATGATGAATCTGGTAGGAGAAAGTTATGAGAGTTCATCCTTAATGCTCAGGTTGCTCTTCCTGGAATATGGGTTATTGGGGTGATTTTAACTCAGTTTTGGATCAGAGTGAGATACTTGGTTACTCCAGCAACTTGTGGTCAATGAAGAATTTCAAAGCTTTTGTGGAGGCTGCGATGGTTGTCGACACCCCTCTTTAAGGTATGTCATACACTTGGTCTAATAATAGAGAATTTGGCTCATGGGCTAGACTGGATAGGTTTTTATGTGCTTCTCAATTTTTGGTATGGTTTCCTACTATTTTTCAAAAAGGTTTAAGCAAAAGTTTGTCGGATCATAATTCAGTTATGTTAGGTGTGTCTGATTCCTATTTGGGTCCCAAACCCTTTCGTTTCCAAAATGTTTGGCTAGAGAATAAAGTTCTGATGTTAGGTGCTAACGAGACTTGGAAGAAACGTGTGGGTAGGGGTTCCTACAATGTTAAAATTCTGAGGAAATCTAAAGCTGTAAAGCAGTACTTTCGGGTTTGGGCTAAGGGGAGGATTTCTTTGGGCGATCAAACTGAGATCCTGGAAAATGAATTAATTGAGGTGGAAAAAAGGGTTGTGGAGAAGGGATGGTCCAAGAGCTTGACAGTGGATCGTAAAAATTGTCATATAAAGTTGTGGAAGAATATTCGTAATGAAGAAAAATTATGGAGGCAGTGCTCTAGGATTAAATGGTTGTTAGATGGTGATAGGAATCCTAGATTTTTCCACTTCATGGCCAACATGAGGAGGAAAATCAACTCTATCGGTGATATCTCTATTAATAACAACCTGTGTATAGGACCGATTTAAGTTAGAGCCGGGATTTTTAGTTCTTTTAAGGATCATTTCGCGAAGTCAGATAGACGTAGATTGAGGATTTCCAATCTCCATCCGAGTCAGATTTCGGCAGAAGAAGGTTTGTTGTTAGAGGAGGTTTTTTCTTCAGAGGAGGTGTGGAGGGCTTTGTGTGAGTGTGATGGAAACAAAGCTCCGGGACTGGACGGTCTTAATTTAAATTTTGTTAGAGCTAATTGGGAGGTGGTAAAGGAGGACGTTATGGATTTTATGGGAGAATTTTATAAGGATAGTTCGGTTGTGAAACACTTGAACTACTATTTTCTTATGCTTGTTTCGAAAATTAGGAATCCTATTTCTATAAAGGATTATAGGCCTATTAGTTTGGTTAGGGCGATTTACAAAATTCTCGGGAAAGTGTTGGCTAATAGGCTGAAGCGTGTGATGGATACGATCATTAGTGCTAACCAAATGGCGTTTGTAAAGGGTAGACAGATGGTCGACAGTTTCGTGGTTGCTGAAGAGATCATCCACTCTTGGAGGAAGGATGGTAAATGCGATCTTTTAGTCAAGCTCGATTTTGAGAAAGCCTATGATTACGTGGAACATGATTTTTTGTTTGAGATTTTGGGCAAGATGGGCTTTGGTTCAAGATGGATTGAATGGATTAGGGGTTGCATATCAACTCCTTCGATGTCGGTTGGTAAATGGTAGTCCAACCGAGGAATTTTTGATGGGTAAAGGCCTTCATCAAGGCGACCCACTTTTCCCCCCTTTCTATTCAACCTGGTTGTGGAAGTCTTGAACAAGTTGTTGGATAAAGCTAGAGAGTGTGGCTTGATTAAAGGTATTGGATTCAACAACGACGAGATTCACATAACCTATCTCCAGTTTGCTGAGATAATACGTTGTTTGTTGACCCTTGTTTGGATTATCTTTTAAATGTCAAGAGGATTCTGAGGTGCTTTGAGTTAGTTTCAGGTCTCAAAACTAAGTTTCTCAAATCTTGTTTGGTTAAAGTTGGCAAAAAGAGATCGGATGATGAGCTTTGGTCTCGCGCTTTCAAGTGTACTTCGTCAACTTTGCCGATCACCTATTTAGGGTTGCTGTTAGGCTGGAATCCTAGTAGGGAAGTTCTTTGGAATCCAGTTATCCAGAAGGTGAAAGATAGACTTGCCTCGTGGAAGAGAGGATTCATGTCTAAGGGTGGTAGGCTCGTGTTAATTAAGGATGTCCTATCTAGCCTTCCAACCTTTTTTTATATCAGTTTTCGGTATTCCGGTGGGGGTGGCGAAAATAATCGAAAAGCTCCAAAGAGAGTTTTTTTGGAACTTTAGTGAAAAGGAAAGTTCATGCGGTGGATTGGGATTTGATTTACAAAAGCAAGAATCTTGGTGGTCTAGAGATTGGTAGACTAAGAGATAAGGGAGTTAGTCTTATGGCCAAGTGGTTGTGGAGGTTTGGGAAGGATCACTCGTTCTTATGGAAAAAAGTGATTTGTGCTAAGTACGGGTTAATGAATAATGGTTTAGCTTGGGAAGGAGTTGGGGTGAAGTCGACTTCCTATTTTGTCAAAGCTTTAATTAAGTTATTGAATGAGAATCAACGTTCTTTAAAAATCATCAAGGACGGGTTTAAAGTGATTGTGGGGTCGAGTGAGAGAATTTGTTTTTGGAAGGATATTTATTAGGACAATGTTCCTTTGTGGAGGGCTTTTCCGAGAATATTCGTTTTGGCTTCTAATAAAGAAGGAATGGTGAGGGAGTTCGGAAGATTTGAGGAGTTGGATTGGATTTGGGAAGTGAGTATGAGAAGGCCGTTTTTCGACTGGGAAGTTGAGCAATGGAGATGTTTTGTGCTAGCATTGCAAAGTATTCGTATTAGAAGAGACATTCCTGATTCTTTGGTATGGTCTTTCAGTCATGATGGGATTTTTTCGATTAGGTCTTTCAGGAGATGCCTTGAGAATGGTGATAGGCATAGTTGTATGGATGTTTGTCCCTTTCTTTGGCAAGGTTTATGCCCTCCTAAAATAGAAATTCTGTTATGGCAGATTCTTAAAGGCAGAGTTTTGGTACGGGCTATTCTTAATAGTTTTGGCACTATTCATTTGGCTAATGTTGATTACCCTCTTTGCAGGAAATTGCCAGAAACAATAGACCACTTGTTCCTTCATTGTGACTGGTCCTGGGTGGTGTGGAAGTCGGCTATGGACTGGTGGGGTGTAAGTTCATGTTGCAACTCTTCAGTTCTTGAGTGGATGGAAGGTTGGGTTAGTTTATGTCAATCTAAGGCTAAATCTCGGGCATGGAAGCTTCTGTTTTTTGCTACGGTATGGACTATATGGGAGACTCGTAATAATCTTGTGTTTAATGGGAAGCAAGCCAATTTATCTTTAGCTTTAGATTCGATGAAATTTAGAGTGGTTTGGTGGTTTAAAAACTTTGGAATTGGTTCTCAGATGGATACTACTTTACCTCTTATTGATATTGAAGGGAGGTGCATTGATAGGAGACTGGATAAGATTAAGAAGTCGGGTTCCTGGACCCCTCCTTTGTGTGGTGATCTCTCTTTCAATGTTGATGGTTCAGCTACAGGGAACCCATGCTTGGCTGGTATCGGTGGTGTTCTCAGGGATTCTAGAGGCAAAATATTATGCCTTTTCTCTGCTTTTGTTGGGATTGTTGACCATGTTGGTTGAGATTCTAGCCATCCACTGAGCTTGTACGCTTTTGTCTTCCAGTCAGTTTTCTAATGACAGAAGCATTGCCATATTGAGTGACTCTATAACGGTGGTGTCTTGGATAAATGGTGAAGGAGTTGGTAATTTGAGTCATGCCAATTTGATTCTTGATATCAGACAGTGTATTCTTTCGAGGCCGCCAATCTCCATCAAATTTACGCATAGAGAATTCAATTCTCTTGCTGATAGTTTGGCCAAAGAGGGAGTAGGTTCGAAAGGTGATAGACTGGAATGGGGTGCTTGAGTGTTGGGGTTATCGGTTTCGTTTTGTCTTTGTTGGTATGGGTCATGGTTTGTTGTGCTGTTTTCTGTTTGTTTTTGTTGCTGTCGTTTCTGGTTGGTCTGTTGTGTTGTTGTTAGGTGGTGTTGTTCTGTGTTTTGTTTCGGTTTTGTGTGCTGTTGTTCTCTTTGCCTCTGTGGCTGTCTCTTTATATATATTTTTTGCCTTTTCAAAAAAAAAAAAAAGACATTTCACATGACCCCTATTATATATTTTTGTACTGTAAAGATTAGAGATGACCATTTTCCCTCCGAGCCCCAAATCCTCGCTCCCCCATCCCTATTTGGGGGAACTTTTTTGGGGGAAAATGGGGAAATGAGGGTGATGGGGGAGCTTTTTAACTCCAACTTAAAATGGGGTTGGGGATGGGAGGACCTGGCCCCATCTCCATTTCCCCATTCCCCCATAAATTTCTAGAAATAGGGATGGGGGTAGGTGTCTCTATCCCCATTTCTCCAAAATATTATAATATTATAATATATTAATATATATATATGTATATATATTTATATATTTATTTTAATAGTATATATTTCTCTTAATTTATTTTTAAAATGGTATGAAAATGGGGGAATGGAAAAACAAGGGACACGGGAAAATGAAAAAAGGGAAAAAAAACAAAGAAAATGAGGGAAATGGAGAAATGGGCATCGGGATAGGGGCATCTCCCCCAAAAATTATCTAGAAGATAAATATATATATATATATATATATATTTTTTTTTTTTCTTTTTTGATTATTATAATTTTTAGAGTACAAAAAGAAAGATGGATTTGTGTTGAAGCTCATTTGAGCATATTTGTTACAATCTTGGTCAAAAGTCGAAACACAATATGACCCACTTCTATTCCTGATGTGAGAAAGAAACACAAGAAAGATAGTAATGTTACAATCTTCTTCTTTGCAGCCTTGCAAGTAATATCTGGTATGGTGGTAGTAAATCATGATGATAGTAAAAACATATTTCAGTTCGCTTCTTGTTATCGGCTAAAGTAACATCCATTTTAAGTAAAAGTAAAAGTAAAAGTTTCTTAAAATGCCAAAATGATTCATGAAAGTAATATTTGTTGGTAGTCTCTTATGTGGAATTATTATATAAAATGACATTAACAGATGGTCACATCTAGTTCATTGCGTGCTAGTGCCTGGATGTGTGCGTGCGCATCGTGCGTGTACGTGCATGCGAACATGCCTAGATGTGTGCGTGCGTGTCCTTGCTTGCATTTACAAGCGTGCGTGTGGGTGCATGCGTGAGGGCACATGGCAGGATTAAGAATTGAAATGAATGTAAAACCGAAGATATAATTATAAAGAATTTAATACTAAAATTATCTCACCACGACACGTGGAAGGATTTGAATATTAGGCTAAAAACATATATATATATATATATTAAAAGGATCAGGATCATCTGCTATGCTGATCTTTTTTCTGATCTAAAACACTTGAAAATAAGACTTTGTATTTAAATGAAATAAATAAAAGAATTAAATGACAGCTATTGATTACACATGTCAACAGATCTATATCGGACAGGACAAAAATCAGCTTAGCAGATGATCCAAATTCATATTAGAATTAGGTAACAATTTGGTTTATTTATTGTACCATCTTAATTATACCTATTAATTTTATTTATTGTATCAATAATCAATATTAATTCTATATAAAATGATATGGCTCCTTTCAATTGCCTACATCTCTTAAATCCACATGCATTATTATACTTGACATTATTCTACTCACTCTTTAATTGCATTATTGGTGAGATAATTTGTGATAAAATTGGTTGAGACTTCACACCCTTAATTGATTAGAGCACATAGTGAATATGATAGGTTTATTGGTGGGAATATCACCCCCAATTACCTAGACCATTTGATCGTCATTAACCGATCTCACCATTATCCCCTTACTCTAAATATCATACGTGAGGAATTTTGGTGAGAAGTGGTTTGGTTTAGTATCTACGGCCAAAGCACACCTTCGATAGAGATCGGTCCTTAATTGTGTATATCGAGCATTACCCATAGTTAAGTTATGATTCCATCAATTCCCTAGTCTTCTCTTAAATTATTTACATCATCTTTTTTATCTAGATTGTTGAGCTTCTATTTTCCATTCCCTTTAATTTTACTTTACTTGAAATTTTACTTATCTTGTTATAAAACATCTATCTCTACAAACGATCACTATGTATATCAACAACGGACATTGCCCGTTGCAATGTTCATTGTCTCTGAGGGTGTGATGGAAAATAGCGCGTTTCAATAACTAGCGTTGCCTGTATTAGATCATGTTATTTACTACGGGCAAAAACCGTTGTCAATTTAGTAATTACTATGGCCACCGCGCGTAGTCAATGCACTACAAAAAAATAGCCTATCAATGACGAACTATTTCCGACGTCCATTTCAGTGCCGTCGAAAATGAGTAAAAAACTGATACCACATTTTCGACGGCCTTAGACCATCGAAAATAGTCGAAAAAGCCGTCAATTTTGTTCCCTTTTCCGACTGAGGCTGTCGGAAATAGTCTTGTTCCATTTGAAAAGAAAAAAGGAATACACTATTTCCGATGGCCTAAATGTCGTTGGAAATAGTTTTGTTCCATTTATAAAGAAAAAAAAAAGGAATACACTATTACTGATGGCCTCAATGCCGTTGGAAATAGTCTTGTTCCATTTGAAAAGAAAAAAAGGAATACACTATTTCTGACGGCCTAAATGCCGTCGGAAAAAGTTTTGTAGGCCGTTGGAAATAGTGTATTCCATTTGTAAAGAAAAAAAAGGAATACACTATTACCGACGGCCTAAATGCCGTCGGAAATAGTCTTGTTTCGTTTGAAAAAAAAAAAAAGGAATACACTATTTCCGACGGCCTCAATGCCATTGGAAATAGTCTTGTTCCATTTGAAAAGAAAAAAAAGGAATACATTATTTCCGACAGCCTAAATGCCGTCGGAAATAGTTTTGTTCCATTTATAAAGAAAAAAAGGAATACACTATTTCCGACGGCCTAAATGCCGTCGGAAATTGTCTTGTTCTATTTGAAAAGAAAAAAAAAATACACTATTTTCGACAACCTCAATGCCGTCGGAAATAGTCTTGTTCCATTTGAAAAACAAAAAAAGGAATAAATAAATAAATAAATTATTATTATAATATTAATTAATAAATTATAATGGAATGTATATAATTTATTACACTACACAAAAAATGTGACTTGTAGGTCAATATTTTAAATGTATCACTATATGTGTTAAATGTATCCAAAATTCACCGTCAACAAAAACTCTAATAATTTTAATAAAATATTATTTTTAAAAACAATATCTCAATAGTTATATTTAATTAGTATAAAAAAAGAAATATTTAATTACATATTATACAAACATATCAATATCTTATATATAAATAATATACAAAACATATCAGATATAACGTTATAGCAAAATGATAAGGGAAACCCTTACTGTCATCCAAGTCAAGGGGTCGAGCCACATGAATTTCATGGATTTAGAGTGTCACATGCTGGGTGATGTGGCGGTGAGCGCCTGTGGCAGTGATGTGGTGACAGCTAGGTGAGGTGGTGCCTGCCAAGTCGTGTTGTGTTTTTTTTTTTATTCGACTATTTCCGATGGTAGTTTCATCATGGTCATCGGAAATAATAGTATTTATGACGGCTCATTAGTGAAATGTTATTTCTGATAAGCGTATTTGTGACGGCCTCCGACGGTTTTTTTCCGTCAGAAAAACGTATTTTCGAAGGGAAATGTTCTTTTCCGATGGCATTTAGCCACCGGAAAAGACCCTTTTTTTTGTAGTGATGTGTTATTAACAACATGTATTGCCCACGTTGAAAACTCTCACATTTGTTTTAATATATACACAGTATTTCTATTGTTAGTTCGTCTTGATATAAAATATATCAATACGAAGAATGTAGACTATAGATTATGGAGAAGTTTTGACAAGTGCATACACTTTAAGTCAAAGTTTGTAAATCTAATGGTTAACATTTTTCGTCCTGATATATTTTATATCAGGACGAACTGATAATAGAAAAATTGTATGTATATATATATATATATTATTTATAAAATTTGGGGAATCAAATTTTGTCCATCCAAACATTCTAGAATTTTTTATGATTTTTTTAATTGAAATTTAAATAATTCTTGAATCCATATTTTCTTCACCCAAACTTTCTCTAATTCCATATCATGAATTTTTTTTTTTTTTTTTTTTTGAAATCTTGTTTGGTACCTAAACAAAAAAAAATATCCTTAAAAAAATGGAAAGAAAAAATCATTATCACACCCATAAAAAAATCAACTAAAACAAAAAATGAAACAAAAAATAAAAATTACAGAATTGAAACAAAATGATAAATTACTAGCTAAGAATTATGAATAAATATTCAAATAAGAGAATCATAATATCAATTATATATAAAACAAATAAAGTTTCCTTATAAATAAAAATAACAAGAAAAACAAAATCTCTTTTTAATTAAGCAAACATCTTAAAGATCAAACTATAAAAACCAATCATTTTAAATCTTTAAATCCATAACATTAAGTCCAAGATATAAAGGAGAAGAAGAGCATAAAATATGTATACATATATATATATATACAGTCTTTATATAGTTAATTCGAACTGATATAAAATATATCAGTTTCTTGTATGTGGGTCACTAGATTTAAAAGATATTTTGACAAGTGCTTACAGCCAAGTCAAAATATTTAAATCTAATAGTCCATATTCAAGGAACTGATATATTTTATATTTTAGAGTGGTGTAGAATTATGAGAGTGATTATCTCTTCTCCCAATATTGCAATATGTCAGACACCAATCATCTCAATTCTCAAACATCAAAATCCATTCTCTCACTTCCCAATTCCCTCTCACGAGTCAAGTTCCAATTCTCTCTCTCTCTCTCTCTCTCTCTCTCTCTCTCGGAATACGCTCTCTCTTAATAATTATTAGTCCAAAAATCAACACAAATGACTTACGCAAATCATTTGTCCATTAACCATACAATCATATGATTTGTGTGATAATAACAACTCATTTAACACATTATTTGGATTGAATTTTATGGTAATAATTGTATTTTGTTTAATATATGTATTTTTAAGAGTAAAACTCATTATATCCATCTATCTAAGTGTATATTTGTTTTTCAATTAATGAAATTTTATTTAGATTGTGTCATTAGTTTAGTTCTCATTTTTGACTTCGATTGAGGCATGCATGCTTATTTAGTTTATTGTTTTAGGACATGCGCACCGCTCTACTTTCGCTTTTTCTTTTCTCTCTCTTGTTTTTTCTTTTGTTTCTTTTTTTATTTATATATATGGTTATGTTTGGGGTTTTTCAACGTATGATCATATGTGATGTCTTTTCGTCAATCCGATTTTATTATATATATATATATATATATAGTTTTGATTTAGCCCACCCCTAACAAAAAATCCTGGGTACGCCCTTGGTCGAACTAACAATAGAAAAATTATATATATATATATATATATATAGAGAGAGAGAGAGAGAGAGAGAGAGAGAGAGAGAGAGAGAGAGAGAGAGAGAGAGAGAACTAATTACAACACAACTAGAAAGTTAAACAATAGAAATATGGATTTGAAACAAATTTTGGAGAAAATGTAGAGAAAACAATGAAATGAGAGAGACAAAGGTGTGGTCACTTAGGTTTTGTGAAAGAGTTTAAGTGATAGTGTTTAGAAAATGGAAAAGTATAAATAAAAGATTTGTTGTTACTGGTGAGAGATGAAAATTTTCAAAAAAAAATTTACCTCCATTTACCTTTTACTGCGGGCCTTTATACGCCCATTATACAAACAATATAAATGAAATAAATAAATAAATCTCTTTTTACTTTGAGTGGGAAATGAAAATTTTAAAATTATTTTCCCTCTAACTATCTTTAACAATGGACATTGTCTGTAGTAATTTATAAAAATCTACAACAGGCTATGTCCGTAGTAAATAATCATTTTTTTTAATGTCTGTAGTTAATATTTCTAATCCCTTTACTAATTTAATGACTTTCCACTACGGACTTTGTCCATAATGAATAATTCTATGGACTACGAACAAAGCCTGTAATGCATATATTATCTACAACAAGCCCATTTTCGATTGTAATAATTATTCATTATCTGTCACATGCATTAAAGGCCCGTTGTAAATGATTTCACAAGCACAACTCAACTACGGGCTTTTAAAGTCTCGTAGTAAACAATGGTTTTCCATCACAAGTATTCCAAGCTCGTGGTGAATGCCTAGTAGTAGATAGACATTTTTCTTGTAATGCATGATTTATCTTTTCATGCATTTAGTTAGTCTAATATATTTTAGAAAGCATTTCAATTATCCATCCCGATCCTTGAGTACGATCCCTTGCTTATCATTTTACTAAGTTTTGTGCTCAAGTGTGGTTGCAAGTGGTTGAAAATCAGTTTTCAAACCAAGTATATTATATCTTTTTGGTGTCTTGCCAACAACCTCATCAAGTACAAGACTTTTGTTTTCATAAACTCCGAGACTTTTGCATTCAATTTCAATGACTTTAGTTTTAAATTTCTAAGACTTTTGTTTTATTTTTCAAATACCTTTTCATTCAGTTTTTGAGACTTTTTCTTTTATATTTCCAAGACTTCTATTTGATATTTCTGAGACTTATTAACCATATTCTAAGACTTATTAACCATATTTTGGTATATGATATTTTTGTAAAGGAAAATGTATCGAGTTAAAATAGTAATATCTTATAACGGTCAATAGGAGCATCTACAGGACGGAAGCCATAGGTTTGTTGGCTCTAATAATTAGGGAAGATATGTGGCAAAAAATATGACTTTTGAAGAACTGTTGATGCTAGTGCAGTCCACTATGAAATATGATTCAAACAAACAATATTGATATACAGTCAATATCAATTGTTCTTGGTACTACATGTCGTACATTTATAAAAAACGATGATGATGTTCAGTTTATGTTAGGGGAAGATAGAGTGATACCTCATGTATGTGTTAGCTTAATTGAAAGGAGATGTGGAGGTTTGATGGGTGATAACATCCCTCTTAATAAAATCCCTAACATTATGCATTTTTTAGTGGTAGTAACCAAATGTTCACACAATGGAGTGCGACGTATAATGATAGATATCCCTAAGGTCTAGAAAACATATACGTCCCGCTTGCAACAGTTAACCTTATACGTGACTTTGAATCTTATTTTGATGATTACTTTGGGCGTCAATTGGAGTCAAATATTGAGTCATATATAGAGTTGAATAACGATCATGTAAGTGATTGTGAAAACGTTGTTGAAGAACCTATACAACATCAAACTGAAGGAAGGCGTGAACAAGGTGACGTCCCCGTGGTAGTGCACCAGATGTGCCAGAGACAAACGAGGTCCTGAAAAATGTGAATCTCTCTGCTTTCGATAATGCAACAACTTGGGTTATTCTTAGATCTGATTCATATTCGTTCGATGAAATGAACAACACCATGGGATCAAGTGAACCTACCACCATGATTTACAAAGGTCATTATTTTTAGATAAAAAGGGATTTAAAGAGGTTAGTAGGTCTTCATGCAATATGGGAGAACTTTGAATGGAAGGTGAAAAGGTCTCACAAGTCGGTTATACATTTGGTGTGCAAGATTGACAACTGTACGTGGAAATTAAGAGCATTGACGAGAAATGAAGAGACATACTTTCAAGGAAGAAGTTTTGTAAATGAACACAGTTGTCCCTTGGAGAATGTCCACTGGCGTCACCGACGAGCTAGTGCGGTCATAAGTGGTGAAATAGTAGCCCCTAGACTCCAACAACACGATGGTTGTCTAATGTGACCTAAAGACATAATTGTCGATATGAAAACAATGTATGACATACAAATTATATACAGTAAGGCTCATCAAACCTTGCATTATGCATTGGCATTGGCTTATGGATCACATGAAGAAACGTTCCAATTACTACTATCATTTGGCCATGTTCTATAACAACAAAATCTTAGCACAATCACAGAGTTACAGTGCACAGATGACAATAATTTTTGTACTTCTTCATGGCGTTAGGGGCTTTAATTAGAGATTTCCAGCAGTGTATGCATCTTATGATTGCTGTTGACGGTACCCATCTAAAAGGAAGATGCATAAGTACAATGTTTGTGCAAACGGCATAAGATAATAATGAACAACTAATGAATGATAATTGATTTGTGAATTGTTGACTAAGAATAGAAAATTAAAGAAAAATAATAAAAGTTCACAGCAATGCAAAGTCGAAAATCAAATAGGCAAAACACTAGAGCATCCGATTTCACCATAACCAATCATACTTAATTCCTTTGGCATGTTAATTCGAATTAATCCCCCTTCTTGATGATCAATTTTTCCAAATATATTTAATGGCCATGGCATTTGGTTACACTAAAAGTATTCCTACAAATTAATCCTCTATGGGAGAATTGTGTTTTGTTAATTGAGTCAATTTTTGTTATTTTTATTTTTTGTTTTTGTTTTCTATTGATTTGAGTCTAATTGACATGCTATGCACATGAATTCTTGACTTTAGGATTGCATTGATAGTTAGTGCATCATGTTTTGAGTTAAAGTCTGAATCTTAATGATTAGTAAGTGGATACCATGCTTATTTGCTTATGGAAGAATTGTGGAGACTACCCTAGTGAGGTTCATAGCCTTAAATTGTGTAAATTAAGAGGGTTTTTATTTTTTTCTACTCCTATACACTCGTCATGTTCCTCATTGTTTTAGATTGATCTCATTAGGTTTTTGCATTGGATACTAATGACCTAATCACTTTTAAAGGTATCATATATTTTGCTTTTGTTCTTATGTTGGATGAACCTTAAGAAGTGATGTTAGGCAATATGTGATAACCTACATAGATACCTTAAATTTCCCTACCTATGTGCTCCATTAGCCTTTTTGAAGCCAAACACTTATGAGCCTTTTTTTCTTCATCACCCACATAATCCCTATCCCTTATACCCAATATATATCGGTCATACCCTATAGCTTGGGATCATGTCGAAAAGAAGAAGATGAAGAAAAGAAGAAGAGAACCATGGGTAAGTTCTACGGAATGCATGCACTAAGGTTTAGAAAGGAATCAAATGTTAGTGTTCTTTCTACTATATATATACTCATATGCAATATATAATTGCAATTTCTTGTGCATAAATTCTTTCGCATGTGCTTGTTGAGAGTGTTGCCTAGGTTCCGAGTGAAAATCGAGTGATATCTTGTGAGGACCTAGAGTTGAGATGAATTCCCTCCATGGCATTTGAGTGTGTTGTTTACAAGCTGAGAGTTTTGGTTAATGGCTGAGACATGAGATATGATGCATGTACTTGATCGTATGATTTTAGTTTTGAGTAAGTGTTGTGTGTGCGATGATTCTTGTTAGTATGTGAGTCATTTTTATTTTTATTTTTTATGTTGTTTTGAGTCTTGAGTCAAGTCTTTGTGGGTGCCACGGCTGGTAAACCCTCAGGAGACAAAACTCCTCCTACTAGGACACCTAGAAGGTTAAAGACTTGTAGCATACATTCAATACTATTGTGTTTCCCTATGAAAATGGCCTAGGTAGTTTAGTTAGTTTAGTTTTTGTTTTTGTTTTTAGTTTTAGTTTTGCTCGAGGACTAGCAAAAACCAAGTTTAGGGGTATTTGATAATATTATAATTGCCTATGTTTTATACCTCTATTCTTTAGTTTATTACTTTGTTTTGAATTAAACTCTTGCATTTTATGTTTCTTTTCTTAGTATTCAGCTATTCAAGTTTTAGGATTTAATTGAAAGCAATTCGGAAGATTTTCGATCAAGCTCGAGAAAACAGTATCTACTAATGGGTCAACTTCAAGAATTAAACTGTATCATCTCATAAGGAACTAGGTTTCGAGCCTTATATGGTTGGAAATGTACGGAAGTTAGCTTTCCGTAGAATTTTACTGTTCGCAATATCGAGTTTTCTAGAAGGGGTTATGAGCATTTTACTATCCAAAGATCAGCCCAGAATTTCTACGTTGGATTTTGTAAATAAACCATTGTGGGCTGCCTATTTGGGAATGAAGGTCTTAGATGAATTTGTTATGTTTTGGAAGATTAATGAAGGTCTTATACGAATTCTTAGCTTTTCTGTTTTTGTATTGCCGCCCCCCCTACCCTACCAAAAAAAGAAGGCCTAAAAGTCACTTTGATTCAGTTTTAGTTAATCCTAAACTTTTTATGTTAGGATTAGTTGAGATTGGATTAAAATTCCTAAAGTTAGAAGGATTGTATTTCCTATTTTGAGTTACATTGAATTAGCCTTATTGGAGGTTGATTAGGGAACTAAAAGAAGACCTAATTCATGTCTATTTAAGAGAAAATACATAAAAGGGAATGTGTTGGTATATTTGGGTATGGGTTGGAGAGCCATTATACACCCAAATAGGCTAAGATCACAAGCAATACATGGAGAGCCCAAAATCCATATACACCAAGCCAATGCCCTTGCCCAAGCCCATGCATTGTTATTACTGCATGAGCAGTTAGCATGAGAAAACTGTTTTTGAACAGTTAACAAAACTAGATTAATGTGAATTGATCTGAGAAGGGGGCTGTACATGTAGTCTTGCACATATTGTGTGCAAAAAGACAGTAGTGTGTGCAACACAGAGAATGTGAAATACATGCGAGGCACTTTGTGTGCTATGTTCACAGAGTGACAAAATACACAGAGAACAAAATAGAGACACAAAACAGAGAATAGATGTATAGAAAATCTGATGAATTTTTCCCATCTTCAATCAGAGTGTGGGTACATGCATTGTGATCAGAGGGGACTTTCCAATTCCGTGATCGTCCTCCGACCGGTGATTCAATCCCAGGTGTTCGATCCCGCTTCCGCTGGAATTCGGATTTCCATATGGTGAACGGTAATGATCCGAATTCGTTTTGTTTATTATTGAATTGTACTTTCAGAATGTCTGTCTATTTGGTTCTTGATTGAGTTTTGGCTTGGATGCCATTTTTGATTTTTGTGATATCCATATATGCACTAGTCCATAAAGTCGCAATTCACAAATCATTAATGGAGTTGTTGCGTTTCGTGAATCAACTTAATCTTGGCTAGGAGTTTTTTTTTTTTTTTTTTTTTGTTTGACAGAAACCTATGAGCAATTGAATCGCCACTTTTAGTACATAATTCATTAAATTTCAACCTTCTTCAATTGTTTGACAAGTAAACTCATAACTCTGTCAAATACTGTTTTAAATGTAGGGAAATCTTTCTTCATTTTTCATAGATTTTTTGAAACTCTTGAGCAAGATTTGACATGTACAGATTATTAGGAGTTGTCTGTAAAACAAAACAAAAAAAAAAGAAAAAAAAAAGCAAAGTGAAGTTTTAGTCATCAAAATTTTGCATAAGACATTTTCATTGCATTTACTCAAGTTCAGGTAGGGTTTTTCTTATTGTCCAGATTCATCATAATAAAATGGTGGTAAATTATTTACAGTAAGGAAACTCAGAGCTGTTTCCTACACCTACAAAGTTATTATTATGTTTGTATATTCATAAATTGAAACCCTTGGTACAAAACAGGGAATATTGATACAAGAGAATGAGAAGAAACAAAACCCTGATGCAGCATATAAATAACACATACTGTATATAAATACATATGAAATGTAAAAACAAGCTTAGATGGTACTAATGAAAGAAGTAGGATTAGGAGGTGTTGGGATGTCTACTGTCCCTTCCAGCATGAGTAGAACTTTTTTCATTGATGGACGAAGCGATGGCTCGTCAAGAATGCACCAAAGAGCAACCTTTATTATTCTCTCCAATTGTTTTTGTTCAACCTCTTCATCACCTACTAATTGACCCAGTTCACCGTCCTCAAAACACTCGTAAACCCATTCTTCAAGAATAACTTGCTCCTCCGGAAGACTTTGGTCTAAATTTTTTCGACAGCATATGATCTCTAGTAGCACAACACCAAAGCTGTATACATCAGCTTTAACTGTGACAGGCAGCTTCCGATGCCATTCAGGTGCTACATATCCCCTCGTTCCTCTAATTCCGGTGAAGGTTTTAGTTTGGTCTAGCTTCATTAACTTTGCTAACCCGAAGTCAGAGATTTTCGCACACCCATTATCATCCATGAGTATGTTTTGAGGTTTTATATCGCAATGGATAATTTGTGCCTCACACTCATCGTGCAAATAAAGAATACCTCTAGCTATGTCCCGTGCAATTCCCATTCTTTCAACCCAATTAAGTTGTTTTTCAGGTGTGAAGAGTATATCAGCAAGAGATCCATTTCTCATGTACTCATACACCAAAACCTCATGGTGGCCATCAATGGAATAACCAAGTAGACGAAGCAGGTTCCTGTGGTGAGCCCTCCCGATTACTTTGATTTCTGTCCGGAACTCCCTTTCACTTGAAGATAACATGTTCTGTAGGCACTTGGCAGCTACAAACTTTTCACCATCATTCATCATAGTTCCTTTATAAACTGTTCCAGATGATCCTCTCCCAATCTCTTCCTTGAAACCGTCCGTCATTCTTTCAAGTTCTGCATAGCTATATGACCGAGGAGCAATATCCTCACAAAATTCGATATCACCATTGTGACAAGTCCTTCTATATGATGAGACACGGTGTCTGTGGTTAACAACTACAAGGATTACAACAATAACAACTAGCGAAGAAACAAATAAACAACTGATGATGATGATGATGATATCTTTGATGATCTCTCTCTTGCCTTCTCTAGTGGGCAAAAAAGATTCAGATGTGTCTTCCACCTTGATGAAAGCAGTTGAACCACTTTGTAATGATCTTCTCCCATATCTCAAAGGAAGCCTTTGCTTTTTACAACTAGTATAGGGCAGCTTCACAATTACAGTCGTCCAAGCATGCTTTACTGCATTCTTCTTTAGATGTTTGTGACGATACAGAATACGAAACATCTTCCCAAATAGTATTGTCCTCCTTTCGAATGGAGTACTTCTTCCCCTTGTTTTTGCAACTTTGTGTTGTGAAATTCCTTTCGCAACCAGAAGTCCAGTTGCCTTGGATAACAGGTGCAAATCCTGGAAGACAATTGCATCCGGGCTCCTGATCATTCAAAATGCAAAAGCTGTTAAGGCCACAGAGACCCCACGGAGCACACCTATCATCCTTATTATTCATCAGGACTGACCAACTGCTGTCAGGATCCAAATTGTGAGAATATAGGCGGAACAATCCATCCCAATCAATTCTCAACAAATAAATGGTTCCCCGTGTTGCATACACTTGGCCTGTTATATTCCTGACGTTGAATTCAGTGGCGTTGACTAGGTAAAGATTGCCATCTTCACCAAGGGTTAGACTCACTTTATCACCCATTCCATTTGTATTAGATGCCCAATAAGCATATTCAATTGCTATGGCATCCTTGGGGTACTGCACAAGATTTCCGTCGTGTTGCATATAAAGACCAAAAGTACCAGTTGATTGGTCAGTTTTTGATGCACTCGAAATCAGCTGCATTCCTGCAGCAAGACGTTGAGTTGGCAACAGAGTATCTGTTGGGTGTGTAAAACTCTGCCACGTTATACGTCCATCAGAATCATAAAGCACAAAGTTGCCTGTATCAAGCATGGATGCATAAGAAGCTGACCGTAAAATGTCAGTTGTTATATCAGTATCCGGATATTGTGCTGTTTGCAAGACGAGCCTTCCTTCAGCAGCAGTGAAAAGCAAGGTCGAGTTTGCGGAGACTGGTGGGTCATCTCGGTTGGCAGTCCACACCACGGTTTTCTCGGGAATTCCTGCAAGAAAACACCAACAGAGTAACCATTGCCTCTCCGATAAAATCCGAAGGCGTAGAGACCGGATTTTGACAACCATGGGGAGGTTTTGGTGGGTGTTAGTGATGATCCAAGGCTTATATTAGACTGTCGTTGTTGAGCCGTAGCTAGAGACGAAGTGGACAGGACAAAGATGATGATGATGATGAAATAATGCATCAAAACAAAATGATCTATCTGCATCTTCTATGTTTTGGTCAATTTTTAGTTTAGGAAAGCATGATTGAATTTTATGAGGAGCTGGAGGTATATTTATATTGATGTGAAGTCAGAAGTCTTCCAGGTCAACTGTAGATTACTCCAGGTCAATGGTATTGACAATTCTTCCATCACAAATCACGTCAATACCATGGAATCGTAGATTATTCATATGCACTAAGTCCATAACTGATTAAATTTCAGGCTTTTTCAACTGTTTGACAAATAAACTCATTACTCTGTCAAACCCTGTTTTTAATGTATGGTTTGATGGAGAATTCTCAAACCATAATTCATTCAATTTCAGACTTTGTCAATTGTTTGACGAGTAAACTCATAACTCTGTCAAACCCTGCTTTTAATGTAGGGAAATCTTTTCTTCATGTTTCATGGATTTTTTTGCAACTCTTGAGCAAGCCATGACATTTACAGATTATTATTAGTTGTTTGTATAACAAAAAACAAGCAAAGGGGAGTTTTAGACTTCTAGTGCATCAAAAGCATAACACTATTTCATTGTATTCACTCACTCACTCACGTGTCCAGCGATAAAATGAGAAGTGTTTGATAAAAAATGTATAGTGTTTGATGAAAGGATTGAAAGAGAAATTAAAGCTTAACAGAGAAACTTAGAGAAGACGATTGACTCCATTGATGAACTCCACATTCTGTTCATCTCATTCAATCGCAATCATAATTCCTGAAAGACGATTGATCTTGATCATGATGCTGACACGCGTGATGATCAACAGAGCAGTGATTCATACTTTGAGGGTCTATGTAAACCAGTGAAGCTTGGTTAGCTTTACAGCTGTTAGTCTTCTTTGAGCTTGAGCTGAACCATTCTTACCTTCAACATCCAGATTCATCATTAAAAAATGAAATGGTGGTAAATTATTTACAGTAAGGAAACCCAATGCTGTTTTCCTACACCTAAAAAGTTATTATTATATTTGTTAATTTTTCATAAATTGAAACCCTTTCTCAAAAACAGAGAACATTGATACATGAGAATGACAAGGAACAAAACCTAGATACAGCATATAAATAACACATATTTAGAGATACATATGACATGTAAAAACAAGCTTAGATGGTACTAATGAAAGAAGTAGGATTAGGAGGTGTTGGGATGTCTACTGTCCCTTCCAGCATGAGTAGAACTTTCTTCATTGATGGACGAAGCGAAGCCTCGTCAAGAATGCACCAAAGAGCAACCTTGATTATCCTCTCCAATTGTTTTGGTTCAACCTCTCCATCACCTACTAATTGACCTAGTTCACCGTCCTCAAAACACTTGTAATCCCATTCTTCAAGAATAACTTGCTCCTCTGGAAGACTTTGGTCTAAATTTTTCCGACAGCATATGATCTCTAGTAACACAACACCAAAGCTGTATACATCAGCTTTAACTGTCACAGGCAGCTTCCGATGCCATTCAGGTGCAACATATCCTCTCGTGCCTCTAATTCCAGTGAAGGTTTTAGTTTGGTCTGCCTTCATTAACTTTGCTAATCCGAAGTCGGAGATTTTTGCACACCCATTCTCATCCATGAGTATGTTTTGAGGTTTTATATCGCAATGGATGATTTGTTTTTCACACTCATCGTGCAAATATAGAATACCTCTAGCTATGTCCCTCGCAATTCCCATTCTTTCAACCCAGTTAAGTTGTTTTTCAGGTGTGAAGAGTATATCAGCAAGAGATCCACTGCTCATGTACTCGTACACCAAAACCTTGTAGGGGCCATCAATGGAATAACCAAGTAGACGAAGCAGGTTCCTGTGATGAGCCCCCCGATTACTTTTATCTCCGTCCGAAACTCCCTTTCACTTGTAGATAACACGTTCTGCAGTCGCTTGGCAGCTACAAACTTTTCACCATCATCCAGCATAGTCCCTTTATAAACTGTACCGGATGATCCTCTCCCAATTTCTTCCTTGAAACCGTCGGTCATTCTTTCAAGTTCTGGATAGCTATATGACCGGGGAGCAACATCCTCCATAAATTCGATATTGCCATTATGAGAATTCCTTTTGTATAATAAGACACGGTATCTGTGGTTAACCATTCCAAAGATTGCCACTACAACAATTAGCAAAAAAACAAATAAACTGATGATGATGATGATGTTATCTGTGCTGATCTCTTTCTTGCCCTCTCTGGTGGGAAATATCCTATCGGTGGAAGATTCAGTTGTTTCTTCCACCTTGATGAAAACAACATTTGAATCTTCTGATTTTGATGATCTTTTCCCATATCTCAAAGGAAGCCTTTGTTTTTTGCACACACCATTTTTAAATATGGCGACTTCGCAATTACAGTCATCCAAGCATGCTAGTGAGCAATCTTCTCGAGATGTTTGTGACAGAACAGTATATGTAGCATCTTCCCAAATGGTATTGTCCTCCTCTCGAATGGTGTAGTTTCTACCCTTATTTTTGCAACTTTCTGCTGTGAAATTTCTTTCGCAACCTGAAGTCCAGGTTTTGTTAACTTCTGCAAATCCCGGAAGACATCTACATCCAGGTTTCTGATCACTTGAAACGCAAAACATGTTAAAGCCACAGAACCCCTCGGAGCACACCCATCATTCGTATTATTCCACAGGACTGACCACCGGCTGCTATTACTCAAATCGTGAGAATATAGCCGGAGTAACCCATCCCAATCAATTTTCAACATAAATATGGTTCCCCGTCTTCGAAACACTCTACTTGTTAGATTCTTCGTAGTGAAGCCAGTGGCGTTGAGAATGTAAAGCCTGCCATCTAAGTCAAGGTTTAGACTCCCTTTATCACCCATATCATAAGTTTTTGATTGCCAATAAGCATATTCAGGTACTGGATTTCCAATGGGGTACAGCACAAGGTTTCCGTCACTTTGCATCCTAAGGAAAAAAATACCTCTTGATTGGTCAGTTTCAGACAAACTCGAAACCAGCTCGTTTGGAACCAGCTCGTTCGATGCAGGAAGAATTTGAGTTGGCAAAAGAGTATCTGTTGGATGTTGAAAACTCTGCCATATTATTTCTCCATCAGAATTATAAAGCACGAAGTTTCCCGTATCAAGCATGGAAGCATAAGAGGCAGTCTGTGAAATGTCAGCTATATAAGTATCCTGATCTTGTGCTGTTTGCAGGACGAGCCTTCCGTCAGTATCAGTCAAATGCAAGGTCGCGTTGCCTGAGACTGTGGAACATCTCGGTTAGCAGTCCACACGACAGTTTTCTCCGGAATTCCAGCAAGGAAAACCCCAACAGAATAGCCATTGTCTCTTTGATAGAATCCGAAGGCATAGAGACCGGATTTGACAGCCATGAGGAGGTTTTGGTGGGTGTTAGTGATGATCCTCGGCTTATATTAGACTGTGTTTGTTGAGCTGTAGCAAGAGAAGAAATGGACAGGACATAGAAGAGGATGATCAAATAATGCATCGAAGGAAAATGAACTCTCTGCATCTTCTAAGGTTTCCAAGGCTTTTGTTTTGTAATTTCAGGAAAGCTTGATTATATTGAAGTATGAGAAGCTGGAGATGTATTTAAGAGTCTTCCAGGTCAAGTCACCTCAAAGACAGGATGGAGATGTATCAATTCTCTGGGTGTTCTGGCGTTGAATACTCTTTCACAAACCGTGTGAACAATATGGAATCGAACATCATTCAAACATTTTGTTTTTGCTCGGAAAGATAAGCTGCAGTGAACTAAACATTAAGTCATTGATGAAAATCAACCAAGATATTTTGACCAAATTGACTATAATTTTCACTAAACATTAAATTTGAGAGTTTAAACTAATAATAAGAGCGAGCTTGACTATAATATTTTAAGCACAAAATAAGATTTCTTGACCAATAAATTGATGTCAATACATCATTTTTTCTCTCATAGGCATACGACGTAGGTATATTTATAACATACTAATACAAATCATTACAATTTTACTATGTAAGTAACATAATTTCAATTATAATAATACGCATGGCAAAATTGTACTAATATACTATAAATATATCTATATTGTGTGTCTACCGGAAAAAAATTGCAATACAGTATGTTCTTATCCCGGTGAAGAATTTACATTTTGCAAAAGAGATTGGAATTGTAAAGTCATCTAAAAGATGTTGAAGCATTAATGCTTAACAAGCACGTCAAGTGACTGGCTTTGGTTCAAGTCTTCAACCTCTCGAACGCTCCATGACTTTGAATACCAAATACCAAATACCAATTAACTTGAATCCAGGGGTAAAGTTAGAATTTTGGTTTTAGTGGGATCAAGATAAAAACTAATATTATAGGTCACGCAATCTTAAAGTAATATCAGTAGAAATCCTGTACAAGAAAAAGTACAAAATCCCTCATCTGATACTTTTCAACAAAATGTGAAAACGTTTGGTGTTAAAAGTAATGATACAAATAAATAAATAAAATAGACATTGTAATTAAAATGTAATGTCTATTTTATATATAGAAAATTATTTATAACCAAATCAATCTAATTTTTTTCTTAATTTTTATTTCAATTACATAATCAAAGAGTTTATGAGTAAACATCTTTTATTTTGTTGCAAAATTTATACATGTTCTTAACGGTATGTATAACTGAAAAAAAATATTTTAATAGTTCACACCTTATAAAATATAAATTTCAATTGCTTAATTAAAATATCATTATACCAATATATATTTAAATCACAATTATTAACATACTTGTAATTTAATTTTATAATATTCATGTGAAACCAAATTAATTTATAATAATTTTGAAGAAAATTTAAATAATAAACTAATAAAGTAAATTTATCAAAATTAGATTAATATTTAATCTAACAAAATAAATAATAAAGGTAGTCGCTATAAGCGTTCAATATTTACTTAGTTTTCTAGTGAAATCTAAAAAATATATTATATATATAAGAGCATTTCCAGTGCGATTATGCATTTGGTGAAAATGGAGTGTCACATATAATAGATATTTAAAAAGTTAGAAAAACTCTCTCCAATGCTATTATATAAGTTGAATATAGAGATGATGTGACAAAAAAAAGTTAGAGAATATGAAGTTGAGTTTATAATTCTAAAAACTCTCCTGGAAATGCTGACTATGATTTCTAACTATTTTCACCAATAAAATTAAAACTCATTTAATTGTAAAATAAAAGAAGAGAGAGAGTAAAATGATTGTATTATTATGATTTGTCATAAAATGGATAGATATTTGATTTTAGATAATTGCATTGAAGATGTGAATATGTATTTCTCTATTATTATTTTTCAAAAGTGGGCTCATAATAAATAGAAATACTAATGTGACACTCTTAAGAAACTCAAAAATACATATTTGCATTGGAGATGCTGTAATGAGTAATGATAGACTTTCCAATTTTTTTTCCAAATGTTTGTAGAACTTGAGGTGTCAACATCATATTATTCACCACATAATTTCATGATTTATAAGATGTTAACACCTCACGTTCTACATACATTTGGGAAAAAATTTGAAAAGACTAGCCTTAATCTTATGAGACATAGAAACCTATGACTATTAGGTTTTTTTTTTATTTTTAATTTTTTAATTAATTAATTAATTTATTTATTTTACAGAAACCTAGGAGCAGTTGAATCTCCACTTTTAGATTAGTCAATTGTTTGATAAGTAAACTCATAACTACTCTGTGAAACCCTGTTTTTAATGTAGGGAAATCTTTTCGTCATGTTTCATGGATTATGATGAGTTTGTTTCTAATTTTCTATAACAAAAAACAAAGAAAGGGGAGTTTTTATTATATTTGTTATAAAGAGAATATTGAAACAAAACTCAGATGCAGCATATAAATAACACATATGACATTTAAAAAATATTTGTTTAGTATAGGAAATCTTGATTGGAGTATGAGAAGTTGGAGATGTATTTAGATTTATGTGAAGTCAGATTCAGAAGTCTTCCAAGTCAAAGTCGCTGAAAGAAGACTTTCCAAAGCCACCCAGAACTCAAAAGCATGTATGGTATTGGACGTATGGTTTGGTTTGGTTTGGTGGTGAATTTTCCATCACAAATTATTTGAATATCATGGAATCGTAATTGATTATTCAACATCTTTTGTTTTGTTCTGTTCCTCAAGAGTCAAGACCATAATTGATGACTTAAGGGTATTTAAAATAAGAGGTCAATATTAGTTTTTGGTAAAATTATTTCCGTGCTTTAAAAGACAAACATCAAGTAATTTTGGTATAAATATTTCCTTCCTTAAGGAAAACCATTTGGCTACTGCCATTATAGGATATTAGCAAATCTAAACGACACAAAACTTGTTCTGATTGTAACTGAAAATTAAAAAAGGCAATATTTAATAATAACAGGTACAGATAAATTAGACAAGTTCTGAATGCAAGTGACTAATTTACAATCTGGGATCCTTGCCACTGGAAACATATATGAATAGCTCAAATATTCCATTCAAAACTGACTTCCGTTTGTATATCTACTGGTGTAGCGAAAGCTCCACCAGAAAAACCTACATGTACAATTAGAAACAACCTACTAATACTCCGTTGATCCGCACACAGATGCCAGAATACTAATACTTTGTTGATCTACGCACAGATACCAGAATAATAGGCTTCAAATACGACAATCAACTTCACGTACGAAGGATGTGTAATTGGATAGTTGATTCTCTATATTTTTTATTAATCAAAAACTGAATAGAAAAAGCGGCTTACAGATCTATTTAAAGTAAACAAACCCTATATATGAATAGCTCGAATATGGGATCCTCGCCACTGGAAACATATATGAATAGCTCGAATATTCCATTCAAAACTGTCTTCCGTTTGTATATCTACAGTGAATCTCTGTGCTTTAATGATGGTATACAACAATGAATTTTAGCAAAATCCATCCTTCAAGTTCCAGTAATGCCGCCAACTATAACACTCAAATCTCCAAATTTCAAGGCCTTCTTTGATACTATGATCTTCATTAATCTTAAGATACAGCGAAAGCACCAAAGGTGAAGCACTGTCCAACAACCAAACAGACACGTTAGCTCTTCATTGATTGAAGCATAGAATGAAAAACATAAGAGAGTTTTCTTTAACCAAAACGTATCAACAAAAGAGGTATGTAAGCTCTCCATAGAAACATGTCCTATACTGCACCTGCTAAGACAATCAAGAAACTGCATTCATCTGGAGAAGAATATGATGTCTTTATTCATCTACTTCTATTTGCTTAAATATGCAAAACAAACCAATCCAGCCATGATCTATTGAAAATTGTTATATGGCGATGAATAAATTTCTAACCATGAAATCATTCGATTAACATTTAGAGAACAGCATACAAACCAGGAAGATATGAACATCTTGTATTTTTAAAGGAAATGGCTCGCCATCAAAAGCTGCGGCTTTTCCTTGTCTTCTTCAATCTCCATTGAAGCTTCAGCTTTTATTTCTTGAACCCTCTTATCCCAAATATTATCTATTAGCTTCCAGGTTTCATCACTTACAACTTGGGTCTACGAATGGGGAAAAAAGTCAAAACAAAATCAGAATTAGTTGGCATGAAATAAAATATGGTAAGTGGAGACAGGAAAACTTAAAACTAGCTATTCACTGACTTCCATAGGCCTTGGTGCTCCAAATGTTGAAAATCCAACATTTCCTGGTGCAAATGTGACCCTCCCTGGTAGACTGATCCCATGAATTCCCCAGCGACCAGCATAAATTAGGGCCCCATATTCATCAATGGGATTTACAACAGGCTGAAAAGAAAAGCAACAGAACAAGGATTCCACAATGCTTGCATCATCAAAAACATTGTTAAAGGCAATGATAAATCTATTAAAGTTCCATAATTAAAAACTTATATGGTAATAACTAATAAGCTCAAAACAAAATTCAAACAGCCTCCAAATTGCAAATGATAACTCTGGTGCTCGTATTTGATTTCTTGTTATGTATCATACTTGAGTACAATGTCGAGCACCTCCAGCAAAATGAAACAAATTTTAACTTGACCCTCCCAAATAGGTTAGTTTTCAATAAAACCCTTTTTATATATTTCTTTCTCATGATCTTCCATTCTTCCCCCACTATGAATACCATTTGACATAAATTTATATTGTCTTTTTCTATCCATAACCTTACAAAAGACATGTTTTCCATGGACTGGTCATGAAACTTCTAAAAATTGCATCGCAGTTCAATCAATAAGATGACTATTGAATAATTGACTGGGAAGCCTTTAGGAAGAAATAAATTTTTTATAAAAAAAATTATAACAGTTAAAAACTTTTATGTAAACTCAAGTTGTCTAAACAAATTACTAATATCTAAGATAACTGGGTCAAACAAAGCCCTCCCTACCCACTTAACCATCAAATCAAACTGTTTAACTGCACCATAAGAAAAGTTCATGTCATTATGAAACCCTTCAAACTTTCTACCTTGCTTGGGAGTCCAATTTTTTGCTAAATGAACATCTTTGAAGCTTTAAATTCATTTGAAATTTTACACAGGAAGTACAAATCTTGGTTGTCTTTTTTGGGGCATGAGGGGATTCAGAGACTGCAAGTTAGAGCTGACGAGACCAACAAGCCATGGATTCATCTCATGCCACTATAAAA
This sequence comes from Acer negundo, assembly GCA_035582765.1. Taxonomy (NCBI): domain Eukaryota; kingdom Viridiplantae; phylum Streptophyta; class Magnoliopsida; order Sapindales; family Sapindaceae; genus Acer; species Acer negundo. The sequence goes on along the minus strand of CM069237.1, from coordinate 18,240,028 downwards.
CAAATCATGTTTTCTTGGGAAAAAGCTAGATGTATGGTAAACATATAAATAAAGGAGCAATTGCTCAGAAATATAGGATACTCATTTTAGATTCCATGATCAATGAACTACCTGAGGTATCTGAGGTGACCTTTGGAAAATGTCCCAAATTTCCTCAGCTTTAATCTCTCCCTTTTCAAGTAATATATCTGCAGTGGATAAGGGCATGGAGTCAAGCAGTAGAATTTAGTATGTACAAATATTCACTCAATGGGAAATAGTAGTTCATAAAACTCAAAATCCACTTGTATATTAAAGTTAAATAAACTTAGAATCACAATATTTGAACAACTGCATAATAAGGTTTGCTTAATTTACTGAACAAATGAATCAAATACATCAATCAATCAACCAATATGACCTGTAATTGTCTCCACAGCTGAATGGTATTCTCTCAGCACAGATGCACATTTTTCCACAGCAAAACGCATATATTCTTCTCGAAGTGCTTCAAGTTTGGCTGCAAGCTGTTATAAAAAATAAAAAATTATTGATATAATTTTTTTTAGAAAAACTCTTCAATATATTAAACACCAAGTCAGTTAAGAGATTTAACATATACAAACGCACATTTGGCACAAGATCGCTTTGGTTCCTGTAGTACGCCTTCCCAAATGCCGTCATCCCAGTCTGCAGAATCAAAAATTCTGCAAGCCTTGAAGCTTCTAGTGTAGCCTTTGCAGATATCCAACACATATTGTCAACCCCAAACATCTCCTCCTCAATCACCCTAGCTGAAAATTGGTGGTCAGCAAGTATGTTAAACATAAGTCATAAACAAAAGCCAGATACCGAATACATTCAATGAGGTGTTTGCGTTTCATCAATCAAGATTAATTTCAAATTCATAGAACACCTGATATATGTGTGAGGTCAACATCATTAGAAGATGCCTCAAAAAGTAAGTGAGAATAGTACTTCACAGCCTTTTATATGCGTGAATGCACATCGAGCATCAACAAAGTCAAAGGGTAAATCTTGTAACAAGATTGCTTTAATAAACCTGGTTTACCTTTGTACTTTCTATCCAAAAAAAAAAAGTTTGCTCTAAAAAACATTGCTCCAGTTATATTTTTCCCTATTGAAGACTGTCAGTCTCTCAGTCTCTCTATCTGTATCTCTCATACAGCTTCAATGTTCCTAAATACAAGCTACACATGCATTTCTCATTACTCTCCTCGTATCAATTGCAAGCTATAGTTTTTGTTCCCAGTTCTAACTACTGTTCCTTTACCCAGTTCCTTTTTCCTGTCCAATGAACATACATATTAAATCAGAGTTCAACCCATTTCGACTTGATTACACACAGAAGGTTGTCCACATAAGCCTAGGTTCTGCAGATCAGTACATACGAAAGTGAAAGAACCCCTATCAAAAGAGAAGGTGAATAATCCCTACCCATTGACTTTAAAAATCAGTAATGGTACATCTGGATGGTGAAGTCTAGAACAATTCATGATTTATCAACAAATTAGTTTACACTACACTAAAGAATGTAGGATTCAAATTTCTGGAGAGGGTAGAGAAATGGATCAGGGAATGCATCTCCACTTCTCAGTTCTATATAAGCATTAAAGGGGGAGCTGAATGGTTTCTTTCCTGGTGAGAAAGTTGAGACAGGGGGACCTATGTCATCGTACACCTTTGTTTTGGTTATTGAAGTGAGCTGCTGTCCTTAATGGCAAACCAAGGGGGATTTAGATTCCACCAGCGATGTCAGAAAGAGAAAATCACGCACATATGTTTTGTGGATGACCTACTTATTTTCTGCAAAGGGGCGGTGAGTTCTATTTCTGCTATCAACGATTGCCTCTCCCAATCCAGATAAGAATAACATCTTCTCTTGTGGGGTAAATAAAGCTATCAAGAACCTGTGGATATTTTGGGATTCACTGAGGACTCCCTTCCTATTAGGTATCTCGGAGTGCCTTTAATTTCTTCTAGAAATCGGATTGCAAGTCCTTGGAGGATCGGATTGTTAACAGAGCAAGAAGTTGGACTAGTAAAGTTTTATCCTATGCAGAAGTTGGTCAACTCTATCTTGTTCGCTATTCAAGTGTACTGACCCTCTATGTTCATCCTCCCCAAAGCAGTGATTAAACAAAACAGGTTGATCATTTAGCATGCCAACTCTAAATTTGAGATGATAAATATTTCATGAGTCCAGCTGTGGCTGAATATATGGGTACTCTAAAGAGTCATCTGAACATACTAGATTACACCATTTTTGCCACTAATTTAAATCTGACATGCTAAAATTGAACTTTAGAAAAAGATAGATGCATTTCATTTACCATTCAAGTTGGAAGCAAATCCCTTAAATAATTATAACCACAAAATATACAAAGTATCCCAAAGCAACAATATTATATGCATACTTATTATATATAAATTGAACAAAAAGCTAGAGCAACCCAATCTCAACTATGGAGAGTCCATGTACATTTATCTAAATGATGGTTATATGCTTGCACATTTGTCAATAATCTATATAATTAAGTACTTGCAAGTAATAAGAATGATGAAACGTTCTAAAATCAGAATTTCAGGATACTGTGCAAAACCAACATAAACTGCAACGGCTATCACTATAGATGGTGTTGTAAAGGAGGAAAAAAATCATAACTTACGAGCACATGCACGAACTATAGCATTCAAATAATCCAGTTTTTTCAAGAAAACTCTGCCTGAAATTTCTGCATAGCACATGTTTGGCTGGCTGCGAATGGATTTTATATCCGTCTGTGAAGGTAAATATTAAGACACAATTAACACATCACAATACAGAAAGAACTTATAACACTGCATGAGACAAAATAGAACACTTGGATATGATTTTAGTGACCTCTGTAAAAGGGCGGTAGGGATCTGGAAAGTAGCAAGCAAGAACAGCTACAGATGCTTCTCTGTATGCTAATCGCAATTTCAAATCTTCTGGAATGTCAGTACTATCCTCTTGGCCCGTTTCAAATGTTCCTTTTTGCTAAAATGGTATAAGAAATAAACTTAATTAACAAAACTTCGTATGATCAGAGAGACAATTTTATCACATTCGACATGAGGAATTGAGCACAAACCCGTTTCAGAGCTTCTAACAGTTCATCTTGTCCAATGTAGTCTAAATCCTTTCTGGCAGTCAAAATTCCAGCTTCATTCCTATCATTCAGTTAAGAATCATCAGCTTCTCTTTCTTGAGACATGAAGGCAGTCTGAAGCATAACTTACAGTATATTTTGCAGCTCTGCCCCCGTAAAATCTTCTGTAAACTCTGCAATTTCTTGCAGTAGAACCTCCTTTTCTGCCTCTGAACGGAAAAATTTATTTCTAGCATGCACCTGTTAAAAACAAAATAAAATGCTAATAATAAATACATGGCAACAAGAAGGTAAGCATTCATCAGAACCAATGACATTTAGCAAAATACCTTCAATATGGCAAATCTACCATCTTTAGATGGCAAACCAACCCTTATAATCTTGTCGAAACGGCCCTTTCTCAAGAGGGCAGGATCAAGAATATCCAGTCTATTGGTTGCACCTATAACTAACACCTGACGGGCCAAGTTTAGTAGTTAAATCAGAAAAAAAGCCTCTTGAATCTGAAGAAATATCTTAAAACAAACCTGTGATGTAGAAACTTTAAATCCATCCATCTCTGTCAGTATCTGAAGCAGGCCTTGTTCCCTTTCTGCACCTCCCTATGTTAAGCAATCATAGTCACAAACCACAATATGCAACAAGTCAGAACAAGAGAAATACAGATAGAGATAAGAGAGAAGTGTTATAAAAAAGTCGTATACATAAAATAACAGTGCACTTGAGACGTGATATCATAAGAAACTGGCAAAGGTAACTATTTTAGTTGCAGTAATATCACATCAAGATTTTCAACAAAATGGCATCATCGAGAATAACAAAGTCATGCCCATATCCGCAGTGGACGGAGCCACAATACAAGTAGCATGAATAACTCAAGGGAAAACCATGTGAAAGAATTCAATTGTTCCTCCCTTTTACTTCCTAAGCAAGACACACACCCCAAAGAGCAGAATTCCTTCTCCTAACTACTTAAGATACTATTTAGAAATGCTTCTACTATTATAGTATTATGCTCTCTGACATTCTTCAATTCCTGGAGCAATAATCAAATCCAAATTGTTTAATGCTGCTCATGCCAAAAAAGTAAAACAATTTGTGAATCATAAAAATTCAACAAAGAGATTCTACCAGGTACTTATGGCACTAGAAAAACTCCTCAATGTTTCTACTTGATAGAGTGCAGGGCACCTAAATTAACACCTACAACATAGAACTTGGGTAATCTTATGCATAAGTTTAAAACTTAAAAAGTCTGCATATATGGATGTGGAATTAATGTGAAATTTTGAAATACTAGAAATATAATCATATCTTTGGAAGAAAAAATATGAAAAAAATATATATCATAATCAATATAGGAAGAGGCAAGAGAAGGTAAATCATTGAGAAAATAACCTCTACTAAGGTTCAGTCCAAATTTAGGCAATCAAAATGATAATGAAATTTGTCAGAAATTTCTAGACTTTGTCAGTTGTAAGAACCTCCTCTAAATTTGGTCAAAACCTTCTTTGAAATTTGGTCAAAACCTTCTTTGACATCAACTCATGCAGGGTATCGCATAAAAAATAAAAAAGGATACTACTGGTAATTTTTTTATGTACTTATAAAATACTAACAAGTAACAACCATTACATGTGTTAACATGCATGCTTGAATTTAAACCAAAAACATTTCATAAAACAAATTCCACAAAAAAATTGGAAAAGCATTGAAAATCTACAAAAAGATTCTGCTAAAGTGACAATGTATAGTATCGAAAATTGTACCGATAGTGTCAACAAAAACATATATTGTATCAAAAATTACAGATCCGATAAAATAAACAAAATAACATAGAAATTTTATGTGCTTAGGCATAAGAGCAACTATGAAACAAATAATTAATTCTTACCATATCAAAAAAAAAAAAAAAAAAAAAAACCATTTGCAGAAATCCAATGCAAATACCAAAAACTTAACCTTCCATATAGAACAAGCCGTGTAAATTTGAGAAAAGTGATGCTGCCTTTTTTCTCCAATTATTAATTTCTTGCAACTAATCATGTTCCATAATTTTTTTATGAGCAAAATTTACAGAAATGAAATGAAAATAGAATTGACGATCGGTGCATTTTACAAATTTAGATTCCCAGCATCACCATAGAGATGAATAATCACCAACTTAAGGCCTAGGTATCATCACCCACAATCAGTGCTAATGATTAGATCTCCTTTAGATGCAAATAGGACCGCACAGCCCAAAAATTCAGGAAAAACATACAGCAGAAACTCAAGCACGTTACAGTGTCATTCGTAAACAAGTTGTTTATCATACGCAAAATGGATACAAAATTTTTACTAACAAAAAAAAAAATCATGTGCAATAACAATGCAACTTGAATGGTTGGGTTCTTTTTTTTATCATGAACGACTTTTGAATAAAAAGAAAGAGAAAGAAAGAAGAGATGGACTAGAGATCCACAGAATCTATCTCTACAAGTGAAAAAAAAAAACCCTAAATGAACAAATGTGCAGTATACTCCCCAGGGGGACCCAAGAGACCATTTAATTCGTTTAATGGAAATATTTGTGCAGCTTTGGAGACAAAATGAGCAGAGAAGTAAAATTATATAAACCTAACGCTACAAGTAAAAAATTAATGAACAAGAAACTAACAAAATTATTGCAGTTCATTCTTATGTTTTTTCTTCCAGTGCATTGCATGGATTTGTTGAGAAACAGAAATGTTTTTGCATATTAAGCAACAATTAATGTCTTACCCCACCAATATCTGGTCCACCACGCTTGCTACCAATAGCATCAATCTCATCAATAAAAATGATAGAAGGTGCAAATGATCTAGCACTAGCAAAAAGATCCTTGACACGAGATGCTGCAACGCCTACAAACATCTGAAATGTGAAATGTCTATTTTAGCTAGGTTCATTCAAATTTCAACAGTAACAGAACATGACAAAAAACAACTCTAACCAATATATAGAAGGCAGAGACATTCAGTAAGAAAGTGAAGGTGAAGCAGGACAACCTTGATATATTAACACTTCATAAGGCTGTCATGCATAAAAGAGGAGCTCAGTTTGATAACAATTGGTGGTTTAATGGTTAGGGATTTATAAATTAGGGTTTCATAGTAGTAATAGTGATAAATGTGCAGATTTCTTGCGTTAATTTAGAATTCCACCATAGATAATTTCAAATACGAAACTGATTGAAACTGATTTAACCTTAGAATAATGATGACTCGATCTTCAAATCATGGAAGTATTAAATCCATCACATGCTTTAAAAGAGCCACAGAATATAAAAACCTTAAATTATTATAATAATAAAGAAAAACACCATTGTCTATGCACCTGTAGGATGTAAATATGAGCTGCCGATGAACATTAGTGAACATAAGCTATTATACAAGGAGTTGAAAAGGGAATTGGAAAGAAAGACCTGATCTTAACTTAAAGAGAAATGAAGTGGTTCAATGGCACCTCAAGCATGATAAACCATCAGTTTGAGAACATATAAACACTGAAAACTTAGGCATTCCACAAAAACGATATTATACGGGCCGTTTTGAATCTATTTATCTATGGTTAGTATTATCGCTGTTTTGAATCTATTTATTAAATTATACGGGCCACAAATTGGTCTCCCCCCATGACATCAAGTGAACTTAATTTTGTCTATTGAGATGATTGACATTATCCCTACTCTTCTGCACCTCCAATTCACACACTTTATGGCCAGGATTGCCTCATTTTGCCAGCATATCCACCCACAGAATCAATAAACCATAAATTTATAGAGAAGGAAGTTGTGTTGGGAAACACTATAACATCAAGAGGCAATTCTTTTACAGCTGGATTCCATCAGTAAACTTTTAGTTATCTTTTGTAAGATAGTTAAGTCTCACCTCCACAAAATCAGTTCCATTTGCCGCAAAGAAAGGTACTCCTGCTTCACCTGCAATGGCTTTAGCCAACAGCGTTTTACCAGTTCCAGGAGGGCCATGGAGAAGGACACCTTTTGGGCAATAAATGCCTTTGTTTTGAAACTCTTCATCATTCTTTAAAATCCGCACAATCTCCTGTAGTTCCCTCTTTATATATTCTTGGCCAGCAAAATCATTAAAGGTAACACCAGTAGTTTCTTCAGCTGATATGAATTTTGCCCTGGTCAAAAGGCAGCAAGTTAGATCCCAAGGAAAATGCTTCGCCAAACTTGCTTCTTCAACTATCTTGGCACCATAAAACATCTAAAAAAGTTGCCACGAACTATACAAGTACTCACAGGAGAAAGACTATGCAGCATCGAACCATTTAATGAGTAACTTGGACTCGCATTATAGTTTTACACTTTTAATTTTCTTGTGTAAGAAAATTAAAAACTTTAGATAACATAATTCTGGAAGAAGTCTTAGGAAATCAACTGTATGTGAGAAGACTTCTACAATGAAAAAGGAAGATAACAGCAAAAGGAAAATTTCACCCACCTCCCTCAGATGTCATTTGACAACTTTTTGATGATAATGACATAAATGTGTTTGACATATCACAAATTCACAATGATCCAATGAAATCTAGCCTCTAAATAGTGCCTTTGCCCAAAAGCAAAAGGCATCAGCTATTGCCAATTGCCTTTAAGACCATTGAGTTTCAAGAATAACTGCACAATACGTCTCTTTTTTGAATCAAGCTAGCAAGGAATGGAAATTATCAAACTATATGGAACAGTAGCAGATTCACTTGCTTGTTATATTTCAAAGGAGCAACCACCTTTTTTCCTATTTATAAATTAGTACGAACTATAGTCTATAGGCAAAAAGAATAACACCAACCAATTATAAAAAAAACAAAAATAAAAATAAATATAAATATAAATAAAAGCCGGTGTTTATAAATAGATTGCTAATAATTCATATCCACTTACCGACTCTTGCCTAATGATCCAAGTGCACGGCGCTTGAGCGGCTCCCTAATTTTTTTGCTTGGGGTTCCCAAATCACAAGGTATCAACTTTGCATAAATTGGCCTCATCTTACTATCAATCCATAGATATAACGCAACAGAAAGGGCAAGTCGCATAGACCATATGACTGCAGTTGCAAAAGTAGAGTAGACTTCTGCAGGTAATGAGTCCACATTAAGAACATCAACATTTACTATTTGTTGGTGCAGCTTTCCCCACACATCATTCCAACAATCAATAGGCATACGGTCCACCACATGGCGCCGATAAATAATTTCTTTCCTTTGGTTGCCCTCATTTCCTTTCATTTTTTCATCCTTGTAATATGGCAAAATCACTGCAGAAAACAGAAAATCAAATTTCAGCATAAAAATACCAGCTTCAATATAAAGCAACTCACGAAAATATCTTGGACAGTCTGCTGGATAAATAACCATCACTAGACAAATAAAAGCAATGACTATAAATCTAAAGGCTGTGCCAGTACAGTAAAACTAACAAATTCCAGCTAAAGCTTGTTTTTTATTCAGTACTTCACTTATCCTTATATACAGACAGATGTTTTTGAAATTATATCATCTACATTCTACACAGACAGAGATCAATACTCATACAGTTAAAAAAAAAACCACCATATGGATGCTCCAGCGATGCTTTTCGATGTCAGGGTTTTTTTCTTTTATCAAATCTGCTTTACATTTTAGTTATTCTAAATCCCAATGTATAATTTCTAAAATAGCCAGAAAAATTAATTAATTAATTAATCGGCCACCTATAACATCAAACTTAGAACCATTAATAACCAGTAAAACAGTCGAAAATTGAATATTTGGAAAAATATAAAAAATAAATAAATAAATACATCAAGAATAATCTCCCTACCAGATACAGTCTGACCGTAGTTTGAGTACTCCATGAATTGGACGTTATTTGAGTTAAGAAGCTGCCAAAAATCGCTGAAGTCAATCCTGTGTGAGTTCTCGGGGTCCCATTCAGTTCCCTTCAACTTTCCAGACATAGTCAATAAGGCCCTACTCCAACTCGAAGCCAGGACAAGCTGCCTCTCTAACTGCACATTGGCCTTTCTATCCAGTTCTTCCAACTTCTCAATCCGTTGCTTCTCCGCATCCTTCAACTTCTGTTTAATTACCAAAGAGTAAACAGGTTAAGTAGCTTCAAACAAAATGCAAACTGAAATTCATCTATCTTTATGTACAATGGCATAAAACAATTTAGGCACTTTTTACAAATCTACATATACTACATCTTATTGAAATTGGGTACTAACTAGCTTCGCTGATAAGGTCTCTAGTATTTATATTCAAAACGCGCTATATTTAGTGTGAAAAAGATTTAAAAAAAATGAGTTATCGAAATTCATAGACACTACAAACCATGAAATCAAACTCAGGAACTTCTTCAAACAATTTCATGAATTTACTTTGAACTCATATCTATTTTATAGCAATTCAAAAGACACATTAAAGAAAGGCATGCAAAAGAGCATAGTAAGAAAACACGAGAGTAATTAATTAAACCTCGAATAGCTGAGTGGACTCGGCGTCTTCCTCGGAATTGGTGGTTGATAGGACTGAGTTGGAATCGGAAGCTCGACAAGCACTGATTCTGAGTCTGTTGTTGTGTTTAATCAAAAGAAAACAACTTCTTCTGGAGCTTAATTTGGCTCTGGAAATGCCTTTGTAAAACGGAGAACAAGGCGGAGAGCATCTTTGGAGCTTGATTGAATCAAGTGGTTTTGAGACGTGAAATTGCATTTTATGTTATTTATTTTCTATTTTTTGAATAGTGAAACTGAAAATTTTCTCAGCTAGTTTCTCTCATTTTCCAGTGCGGGAAGTGGAGGAGAAAACGAAAGGCATTTTATCCGGTCCGTGAAATCAGCTGAGGTTTTTATGTGGGTTTTGGTCCTTTGGAGAAGACAGTCCAACCGCTGCGTTTTGGCTAACACAGGAAACGACGACGTTTTAGCTGGAAAAAATCATTTTCTCACCTATATTTTGACCTATCAGAGATCACAATAGAATTTTCAAATAAAATATTTGTTAAAGTCAGAAAAGCCACATCGGTATATTTGATTTCAATAGACTTTTCAAATAAAAATTTTCAAACAAGATTGTACTTCTCTTTCTTTAATATTGAAAAGCAATTTCTCCTTTTTCAAATATTATTATATTATTTTTATATCACATCATCATTAATATTTAATATTTATATTACTTTTATCTTTTTAATTAAATTCAATTAATATATAATAAATTTTATCATTATAAAAATTATACCATTATAAATGTCAATCTAGATCTTTGTATTTCCATTAATGGCCTCTTCCCCACGGCAACCGAAAGAATTCACCATATTTCCTCTTTCAGACTTCAGCTAGCATTTCCGTTAAAAAAGTTGGTTTTATATTAAGTGACTGTTTTACCCTTCAATATAATTTGTAAGACTTTAAATAACCATATAACCTTTAAGATATTTTAAAAAAAAAATTTTGTCCTCAAAAAATAAAAAAATAATAATTTTAAAAAAATAGAAGACGAAGACATATTTACCCCTAAAAACAATAAAATAACATGGGGATAAATAGGTAACTTGATAAAATTTAACTAAATAATTAAAACAAAATCCTCAAACATCATCTCATAACTTTAAAAATAATAAATAAATAACCATCAATCATCATCACCGATTTTTTTTTTTTTTTAATTAAAAACAAACTCAATATGGTTTTTCTAGGAAAACCAGATTTGATTACAAATTACAATTTTAATCTTAATAATTTTTTTCCCTCCACCATCAATCCAGATTCCAGGATTCCAGATTCATCAACATCGACATTCAACAACATCATGCATCCACCCATCATCATCTATCATTCACATTCAATATCAATTTAGAATCCTCCACAATCAATTTTTAAAATTCAAATTAAAATTGATAAAAAAAAAAAAAAAAAAACAATCAACATTAAACAACAATCACCAACCATCCACCCAAAAACACACCAAACCACCACCCCCAGCATCAACTAAGTAAATCAAAAACTCCAAACTTATCAATCCAAAACCTTCCCACCATCAACCTAGAAATACACTGCCGACAAATCATAAACCCCAAAGCCATCAATCTAGAACTCGCGATTGTCCAAAACGCATGATAATTTGTGACGATCTCATCCAAAGCCGTGTGACCGACTGCCCCCAACCACCACCACGCAGCATTTAGAGAATGGGATTTTGACCTGCACTAATGGATTCACGAGAGAGGGTTTAGACTTTAGAGAGAGAGAGAGAGAGAGAGAGAGAGAGAGAGAGAGAGAGGAATACAATCTGGTGATGAAGAATTCTAGATCGTGTTCTTGCTAGATATGGTAGCCAAAAATGGCCCATATAGTAGCCAAAAATGGCTTGTAAACCTAAACATGCAAAAGCCGAAAACTTATTGATGCTGGGACATATCCATGTCAGCTACGCCGAGTCGACCCAAAACCTTCATCAAACATGCTGAAATTGACCAAGTAGGAATAGTTACAAATACTGGTTAAATGAACTGATCAACGTGGAGAGAATCTCTCCGGAGATCTCTCCCACTTTCAAACCAAAATCAAACGAACGTTGGAGAAGGTTTCTACGCCTATAAAAGAAACCTTCTTTGGCCACAAAGTCTCTCTGAAAATTCTATTGAAAAAAGATTACTAAAGGCTTACTGGAATTATGCTCAAAAACAATCCAATCACCAGAATTTGATCGGAATCATAATCTCGATTAATACAAATATTTGCTCAGCCCAAGCAAACTTAAGGCTAAAAAGAACAACCCCCATCTTCTGATTGTATCATTTACTTTCGTTTCTATTTCTATTCTTGTGCAGGTTCAATGAAGACAGTCACACAACGTCGATAGACTAACCCTTTCTGCAGGTCGTTTGAGGGGACATTTGAGGAAGCGACATCCCTCAAACGACGAGCTTGACCAAGTTGTCTTGGGCCTAATACAACCCGACCTGATCCACATCAGCCATAGGTCGACCACCTACAGCTTGGAGCCCACCGTGGGGCCTATCGTAACTTTACAAATAAACTAGTCGAGCTCTTCATGCGAACTTTTTAACATGTCTAAAAGTGGAAATGCCCCGACCGTCGAAAAACAGATCATAGCGCTGACTGCCCAAATGACGGCAAACACAGCGAAGTTACTAGCACTCGAAGCGGAAAATGCAGAAATTCGAGCGACTAATGGCGAACTATGAGACATACTCGACGGCGTGGTACCGAAAGCGAAACAATGGGATGCCTAGTTTCGAACGACAAATAGGAAGTCGATCGAACATCTCCAAGAGAACCAATCTAACCACTAGCACCAGAAGTAAACTCAACTATCGGGCAGAATCAGCGGGTAACCCAGACAGCCTGGGTCGAAATCGACTTCAACAACTTGCCGGTCTGAAATGAGAACGAACAGGACCAACGCATAGGCCTATAGCCGGAAAACATCTCAAAGATACCCTTGTCGATCCAATCGACACTGGGATTGGTAAAACCAAGATTCTACTTACCTACATCTATTAACACTGAATTCTCTCGCGGGTTCACGGAAATGGAAGCACTTATACAAAGAATTCCAGGAGTTCTAGCTCCAATAAGGAAAAAAGCGGCAAACAGCTTCGCCCACTCACCGTTTGTCGATGATATAGCCCTAGTTGAAATGCCTAGAAAGTTCAACTTACCAAACATGAAACAGTACGAAGGAACGACCAATCCTAACGACCAAATAAAATAATACAAGCAGAGAATGTTCACTGCGGCGATTCCACGCGATCTACGAGAAGCATGCACGTGCAAAGCCTTTGGGTCCAACCTCAATGGTCCAGCTTTACAATGGTACACCAACTTACCTAACAATTCTATTAATTCCTTTGTGCATCTTATAGTTCGTGGAGCAATTTGCAAGCAGCCGAAAACTAGAAAAGTAGTCAGACTACCTATACATGTTAACGCAAAGGCATGGTGAAAATCTAAGGACCTACGTTGGACGCTTAAATAGAGAGAAAGTGCAGATCCCACATTGCAATCAAGCGACAACAATATATGCCATCAGGAAAGGCCTCGGGTTTGACTCCGATTTATATAAATATCTCACAAAATATCCATGCAGGACAATGGAAGATGTACTAGCAAAAGCTTGGGCCCAAATTAAATGGGAAGAGGACAAAGCCAACTTCGTTGGAAAAGTCAACAACTATTCAAATAGAAGAAATGATCGAGTCGATAGAAGATTTAACGACAGACGGACAGAACCCTATCCAACGAACGACCGCCGCAGCACCCAACCACGGCACAAAGGTTCAAGCGATCAACGACAATACAAACGTGAGAATTCAAGGTCGAGTCGACCACAAATCCAAGTGTCGGAATACAATCTAAGTATTGAACCAATCGACCTTGTAGCAGTGATGAGAGAAATGGATAAAACAATCAAATGGCCGCGAAAAATGAATGCCCTCCCAAAACATCGAGACACGAGATTACGGTGTGAATTTCACGATAATCACGGTCATTGAACGGAAGATTGTGTAGCCCTCAAAATGGAAGTCGTATAGTTGCTCAAGCAGGGATACCTACAAGAATTTCTAACGGATAAAGGGAAACAAACCCTCCCTCGCCGCGACGGGAGGCAAACCGCCAGAACCACCTCGACAAGATAGAGTAATCAACTACATCGCTAGAGGATCAGAAGTAAGAGGCGTTAGTTATTCGGCGACAAAGAGGCACGCACGACAAGTGTTGAACACGAAGATTCAACCTAATCAGAAGCACCCCACAAACGTCGACGAAACGATCACCTTCAAGTCTACAGACAAAGCAGATTTGTTTTCTCCTCATCATGATGCACTTGTTATTTCCTTACATATTGCAAACCGTCTAACAAAATGAATTTTGATCAACAATGGTATTTCCTGTAACATTTTGTTTAACAGTCCTTTAAGAGCGATGTAGGTCGATGAATCCAAACTCAGTCATCGAACGAACATGCTAACAGGATTCAGTGGGGAACAAAAAAGTACCATAAGCGAGATTGTGTTACCAATCTACACCGAAGGGGTCAACCTCTACATCAATTTCTTGGTAATCGACTGCCCGTCCCCGTATAATGCGATTCTCGGTAGACCTTGGATACACGCGATGAAGGTCATACAGTCGACCTACCACCTAGAGATGCACGTTTGAGGAATGGGGATGGATATAGGTCCCCTCATCCCCATCCCCACTTCACATACCCTTCCCCCATCCCCCCCCCCCCCCCATTTCCCCATTTGGGGAAAATGGGGATGGGGAATTTTAGGGGGACCTATATCCATCCCCATCCTCAATTCCCCATTTTCCCCGTTTTTCCCCATTTCCCAGTTTTCCCCGTTCCCCCGTTTCTCCATTTGACTAAAATTTACAAATTAAATTAAAAAAAAAAACAAACATTCCATTACAAATACAAAATAAAATTCATTAGTGCATTTTATATAAAATGTGTATATATACTTAGGGAGTTAGGGTTTTCAAAGAATAAACAAAAAAATTAAAAATATATATTATAATTATATTTATATGTTTAGAGGAAATTGAGAAATGGGGATGGGGGACCTCCCCCCCATCCCCATCCCCATCCCCATTTCAACATAATTGTGGGGAAAATGGGGAAATGGGGATGGGGAGGGGTCCCCCCATCCCCATCCCCATTTCAATTTGGGGATGATTTTCATCCCATCCCCCCCCCCCCCCCCCATTTCCCCATTTTTCCCAAAAAAAAAAATCCCCAAATAGGGATGAGGATGGGGACGCGGGGATTTGGGGCCCCGGGGAAAAATGTGAATCTCTACTACCACTAGATGATCAAATTCCCAACAAAATGGGGAGTTAAAGAAATAAAATGGGAGAAAAGAGCAGCCATAGAGTGTTACCAAAATGCTATGAAAAAGAAGAAGGAAGAATTATAGCAATTACAGGAAACCAAGGTTGAATTAACTCCAAACAATCCAAAAATGGAAGAACTTGGTGAGGTGTCGATCGACCCAGAAAATCCTGATCACAAAATCCCTGTAGGATCTAGGCTACCTAAAGATGTCCGCGACCAATTGATTGAATTCTTAAGGGAACGACAAAGTAATTTCGCCTGGTTATATTCAAACATGGTTGGTATCGACCCAGAGGTAATGGTTCATAAATTGTAGGTCGATCCAGATCACCAACCCGTGAAACAACAACGAAGGAATTTTGCTCCAGAGAGAAATAAAGTGATCAATGAAGAGATCCAAAAATTGTTCGATATCAGATCAGTGAAAGAGGTGAAATATCCTGACTGGTTAACAAACGTCGTCGTCGTAAAGAAAAAGAACAGGAAATGGTGTGTTTGCATTGATTTCACAGACCTCAATAAGGCATGTCCCAAAGATTCATTCCCGCTCCCCCACATAGACATGTTGGTCGACGTGACAACAAGACACGAACTACTCAGCTTCATGGACGCGTATTCAGGCTACAACCAGATCTTAATGCATCCTAACAATAAAGAAAAAACAGCTTTCGTCACAGAACAATGTACATTTTGTTATAAAGTAATGTATTTTAGTTTAAAAAATGCAAGTGCGACTTACCAAAGGCTAGTTAACAAAATGTTCGCTAAAATGCTTGGATCAATAATGGAGGTCTACATCGACGACATGCTGGTTAAATCACTAGTCGCAAAACAAAACATTGAGCATCCAATGCAGTCGTTCGACGTACTCGACGAATATGGTATAAAACTTAACCCAACTAAATGCTCATTTAGAGTAACTTCAGGGAAATTTTTAGGATACTTAGTCACCCAAAGAGGTGTCAAAGCCAATCCATACCAAATTCAATCGATAAAAAGGATCGAATCGCCTAGATGCATCAAAGATGTGCAAAAACTCATAGGTTGCGTGGCAGCTCTAAATAGATTCATCTCGAAGTCGTCCGAACGATGCCACCATTTCTTCAACACCTTGAGAAAAAATAAAAAGTTTGAATAGAATGACGATTGCAAGAAGGCGTTGTAAGACTTGAAAACCTACCTAACCTCACCCCCACTGTTGTCGAAGCCTAAAAATGACGAAACATTGCTCGTATACCTAGCAGTGTCCGACACGGCTGTAAGCACCGTTTTGATCAGAGAAGAAGATAATGTTCAACACCCAGTGTATTATGTAAGCAAGGCACTGCTCGACGCAGAGACCCGATACAATAGACTGGAGAAATTGGCATTAGCACTTGTCGTTGCAGCACGCAAACTGAGACCATACTTCCAATGTCATTCGATTAAGGTGTTAACTACTTTTCCACTTAAGAATATACTGTATAAACCAGAACTTTCAAGTTGAATGACGAAATGGGCGGTGGAGTTAAGAGAATACGATATCAGCTTCCATCCACGAACTGCAATGAAATCTCAGGTATTGATCGATTTTATCGCAAACTTTACTCCTTGTGAAAATATGTAGGCCGAATAGGAATTAGTAGCCTTAACAGAGAGTACAACCCAGAAATGGTCATTATCGGTCGACGGATCTAGCAACATTAAAGGAAGCAGGCTAGGTTTAGTACTCAAATCCCCACTGGGAGATATCTTGGAACAATCAGTCCACTGTGAGTTTTATGAGACCAACAACAAAGCCAAATACAAGTTTCATGCGACCAACAACGAAGCCAAATACGAAGCAATAATAGCCGGACTCGACCTAGCTAAGAGCTTAAATATCATAAAGATCCAAGTTCATAGTGATTCACAACTTGTCGTTTGACAGATGAATGGGTCATACGAAGCCGGGGATTAAAGGATGATGGCCTACCTGGCAAAGGCAAGACAACTTCAATCGACATTTGATGAATTTACTATCCAACAAATACCAAGATCGGAAAACTCACTAGCAGACGCATTAGCAAGTCTCGGATTGACAACGACAAACGGTTCAAAATCAATCCATGTTGTACATCTTATGTCACCAACTATACAGACAGCCGAAGTAGTTGCACCGGTCGACCACAGAGCAAGTTGGATGGACCCCATACTGAATTACCTCCTAGTCGACATTCTACCTGGTGACAAAACCGAAGCAAGATAGATTAAAACGAAGGCAGCAAAATTGTGCGTTTTGTATGGTAGATTATATAAAAAATCCTTTACAGGACCCTACTTGAGATGCGTAACTCCGCAAACTGCGAGAAGCATACGACGTCCTCAAAAGCTTACATTATGAAGAATGTGGAAATCATTCTGGCACTTGAAGTTTGTCGAACAGAGCCATCACAGCAGGCTACTACTGGCCAACAATGTGTACTGACTCTCAGAACCATGAGAGGTCGTGTGACAAATGCCAAAGATTTGCAACAGTGTCGCATCTTACATCAGGTATGTTAAATTCAATTTCGGCCTCTTGACCTTTTATGAAATGGGGAATAGATATTATATGCAAACTACCCGCAGCACCAAGAGGCGTCATCTACATGCTAGTATTGACAGACTACTTCACCAAGTGGATCGAAATTGGAGCCTTCCAACAAATTTGAGACGTTGAGGTATGCAATTTCGTATGGAAAATATCATTTGCAGGTTCGGCGTACCCAGGACAATAGTGACCGACAACGGATCCCAATTTGTATTATACAACTTCAAAAACTTCTACGACAAATATAAAATAAAACTAAGCTTCTCAACACCACGCTATCCCCAAGTCAACGGACATGCCGAATCGACAAACAACACTCAAGAAACGCTTAGAGGCAGAAAAAAGCGAATAGGCGGAAAAACTCTCAGAGATACTGTGGTCGTATAGAACCACCCCCCGTCGATCAACTGGTGAAACGTCATTCTCACTTGTATATGGTTCGGAAGCAATAATCTCAATCGAGACAAGACTTCTAACCGCACGAAGCGAAAACCCAAACGAGAAGCAAAACAGTTTAGAGCTCAACTTTGTGTTTGAAAGTCGATTTAGGAGGCATTTAGAAGATGAAGCTATACGGACTTTAGAATCTGTAGTTGTCAGTGACTTCACTGACTTGGATTTGTAGAGTTAGATATCTAATATATTATATATGGACTCATCAATTTCGTTTTGTACATGTACGAAATTATACCAGCGATGTGGTGGATTACCCCGATCCCATTTGTTAAGTATGATTATATTAAAAACATTAAAATGAAAACATGGGACAGTATCTTAATTAACAAGCTAAGTTCAATCTATTAACCATATAAGGCTTTGTTCAATACAGTAGGAAATTATCTCCATATATAACCAGAATTCTAGTAGATTTTTAGAAATTGTACTACATTGCGCAATTACATTGAGGGTTTCACCACCTCGTGGTGGTGGGACAGTCTCACACAAGTTTTTTTTTCCGTTGTTGACATATGACCAGATTTCTATAGTTCAGGCTCTTTGTATACTGCTCATATTTTGCCACATTTTTTCTCTAGTTCACGTACGATATTTGATTTCTTCTCATAATTAGTGGGACAATTGCAAGGATTAATGAATCATGAAGGAAGACTATAAATATCTATTACTACAAAACATAGAGTAAAATAAAGAACACTTGATATCATCATATCCTCCATTGCCAGAGCTAGAAGAAAGTTAATATGGTGTGTAACATTTACAATTTACACAAGAAAAATAAAATTCATCTGTAACATCTTTTTATAAGGAACAAGTGCTCGGTAGAATTATATGCCCAATTTTGAATGGGTAAAAGAAATTAATATTGTACTTATTACAAATTATTATATAAATCCATATCAAGGTTTTTTTTTTTTTTTTTTCATTGTTATTGTACCTCATTTTTTAATTTTTAAATGAACAATAGTACTTGACGGTTATTAAAGCTTAAAACTGTAAATCTTAAAATTTAATTTAACCAGAACAACAATTTTTCTAGCGAACAACATTTTAACTAAATAATTCAATGTAATTTACATGTTCATGTAATCATGTGTGTGTTACATTTATAATAGAAAAAAAATACTTATAAAAAAAATATGAAGATTGTATCAATGAACTACTGAACTCATGTTAAATAGAATAATGCATGTGGATGTAAGAGATGTAGGCGATTGAAAGTAGCCATATCTGATACAAATAAATATATCTAATCATTTTATATAGACATTACTATTGATTATCGATACAATAAAAAATTTAATAGGTACAATTTAAGACGGTAAACTATTGTCCAATACAATAAATAAACCAACTGTTATCTAATTCTAATATATACATATTCTTAGTCTAATATTCAGATCCCGCCACATGTCGTCCTGAGATAATTTTAGCATTAAATTCTTTATAATTATATCTATAGTTTTATATTCATTTCAATTCTTCTTTAAATATATATATTTTTTAAACTTAGCCATTAATTATTTGATTTAGATATTATATATGAACCTGTACGTTTTATACAAAACATAATAAATAGTAAATATCAGTTAATGTTTAATGTTTATTAAATATGAATTTCAGATTTTATGGATATCAGATATTTCATGTATGTATATACTCTCTAATCTCTATTCTATTAATCCATATAACATAACATTTAGGAGTATTATCAATTTAGTTTTTTTTTTTTTTTTTTTTTTTCCAGGACTTGCCAAGATCAAACAATACATGTACGGTTTGGATATCTATTTCCATAACGGAAAATAACAACTTTCAACAACTCGGGAACAATACTCTTCACACATACTTATAAAATACGTATGGTGAGATTTGAACCCTTCACCACTTATGTGGAAAGGAGGTGCACTACCAGATCTGTTAAAAGGTGATATACATTATTTGGTGAAGCGTCCATTTTTTTAATGTGTTTACTTTTTAGAAAGTATGTAAATACATGAAATATCTGATCTCCATAAAATCTTAAATTCTTATTTAATAATCATTAAATATTAATTGATATTTAATATTCATTATGCTTTGTATAACACATACAGGTTCCTATGTGATTCAAATCAGCTGTCAAATTTTAGTGTCCTAATTTGTATCCAACCAACCAAATTGGGACATATGTGCACATTTATGGAAGTAATTGGAAAAAAAATTCATAAATGTACACACTCCCAATTTGGTTTGTTGGACACAAATTGGGACACCAAAATTTGACAGCTGATTTGAGTCTGTTCCCATATAATATCCAAATCAACTAATGGCTAAGTTTAAAAAAAAAAATTAAAAGAATAATTGATACGAATATAAAACTATATATATATTTTATATAGAATTTTATGTCAAAATTACATTACGACGGTAGGTTTAGAGTCCATTATAGGAGAATATATGTAGATAAATTCATAAAGTAACATTAAAAAATAAATAAATAAATGAATATCAATTTTTTTTTTAAGATTCAAGATTCAAGATTATATATATATATATATATATATATATATTTACACGAAAATTTTCATACGAGGATGCCCTGATAGAATTATATAAGAACATTGAATGTAAGACACTCGTTTTACACACTTTGACTTGGTATGTATGCATTTGTCAAACACTTTTATAAATGAGTGGCTCACATTCAATATCCTAATAAAGTTATAAGAATGTCCTAATAGAAACGAAACTGTATATATATATCTATATACTCATGTATTTATATAAGTGCACACTCATGAGAAGACCACCGCGTATATATATATATATATATATAACTTTCTAACGAAAGTATATGGTCACAAATTAAAACTACCATGATGATTATAACAATATTGTAAAGTTTGATGATCATTTGTCTTGATAGTGACAAGAGTGTTTTTGCATTTTAGCATTGCACAGATAAGACAAAGTCATTATTAGCATGATACATGTGTGTTTTGGGAATTGTGTTGCTCTTTATACAACAGATGAGATGGATTTGACTGCACTTCAAATTATACTACTTAGTACTTGCACAAATTATTAGCCTTTTGCTTTCATCTAATCCATATAATTAAAGTAACAAATTATTATTAGCGTGTCTCAAGATTTTTTTATAATTCGAGCATAACTTAGCCTGTAAAAGATAGTGATCACGAGAAGGTACACATACGTAATTAAAAAGGAAAATCTATCAACTTGGACCCCGTTCTAACATAATACTCATGATCATGAGAAGGCTGTACAATAGTTGAAAAAAGAAAAATCGGGGGCATATTCGGATTCCGTTCGAAGATAGTATTTGTGATCATGAGAAGGTTATGCATCGTTAAGAAGGGAAAATTAGTAGCAGATTCAACTTGGACTTTGTTTAAGAAGATGATTAATAATTACTTGTTCAATGGAGAATACTTTACTACAAATGTTAGTTAATTAAAGTGATGGTAAGAAGATGAATGTCATAAGATTTTTTAAAATATCGAGTGTAGCTTATGTTATAAAAGATAGTACTCTTAATCATGAGAATATCATACATAGTTAAGAAAAGGGAAGGGTTCAAAAAAATTTTGTCACTATTTGGAGGTGCTTTGGTGAGAATGTCACCGATTTATTAATGTAAGTTTAAAAGGCACCTATTTAGGTGACCAGACAAAAATACCTTCATTTTTGTCATTTTGCGTCTGAAGAGAAAAAAGTTGAGAGAGAGAGAATAGTGGAAAGAGAGATCTTGGGTGCAAGAAATCTGATACTAAATCTCACGGGAAACCTACCGGAAGTGGCGATATAGTCTTGAAGTCGACGAGAAGGTGATATGATTTTCTCACGCGTTTTTGTTGTTGAAACTTTTATGTGCGTTTGATGTTGGATGTTGGGTGTTGGTTAGACATGTATATTAGGTTTGATTTGATTTGTTGTTGATTAGGTTTGTTTGATTAGGTTAGGGTTTAAATTTATGAAAAAATTATGTTGAACACGATGAAGTTCTGGGTTTCCTAGCCTTTAAAACCTTATCCGAGACTTTTCCGAGCTTTTTCACAAGTAATCTGAGCCTTTTCCAAGCAATTTGAATAAGTTTCTGCAATTTGAATCTCCGAGCCTTTTAAAACCTTTTTCGAGCCTTTTCCGAGCTTTGTCATATGTAATCCGAGCCTTTTACAAGCAATTTAAATAAGTTTCTGCAATTTGAAACTCCGAGCCTTTCACACTGGCTCCGAGACTTTTAAAATAGGATCCGAGCCTTTTAAAACACTGTCCGAGACTTTTAAATAGTAATCCGAGCCTTTTAAGGAATATGAATAGGTTTCTATAATTAGAATCTCCGAGCCTTTTACAACTTGTTTCGAGCCTTTTCAATAACTGTCCGAGACTTTTAAATAGTAATATGAGCCTTTTATATTAAAATTTTAATTTTGAATCTCCGAACTTTTTAACACTCGTTTCGAGCCTTTTGAATAACTGTCCGAGACTTTTAAAAAGTAATCCGAGCCATTTTATTTGGTTGGAAATTTTTTTAGCTCCGAGCCATTTACAATACTCTTTGAGCCTTTATATACACTGTACAAGCCTTTTGAACAGTAATCCAAGCTTTTTAATTTTTTTTTACCTGTGTTTGTGAATTATAGTCTCCGAGCTTTTTCATATAGTTTCTGATCTTTTTCATACAGTTTCCGAGCCTCATATAGTGTCCGAGCCTTTTCATAAAGTTTCCAAGCCTTTTCATATAGTGTTTGAGACTTTTCATTTTTATATTATTATTTTATTTAACTAGATATATTTTTTTTTATGTCAATATGCAGATGAGGAATCAACTAAAAGATTCGCTTAAAACTTTAGAGGAAGAAAGGTACTCGGGGAAAATAACTCGACATGACCATTTTGATGACCTTATAGATATCGACAATGCACTTAACAAGCTACCTGAACATCTTGCGGTCGAAGAACGACGTCGGTATACTGAGTCGTGTTTTGGACACCTCCTTCGGATGGATCGTGGGATGAAGTTTTCAGCTAGCATTGTACATCGGTTGCTTATTCACGGGTTGCATCACGATGGGCCTGAAGATGAGATGAGATTTCTATTAGGAAGACATTCAGTCAGGTTCTCGAAGGTTGAGTTTTATCTGATCACCGGATTGAAGTTCGAAGAACTTCCTGACACGTCGACCTATGATATGGTAGAGAATGGCATACACCAGCGGTACTTTGAGGGTCGAGATGAGATCGAGTATGCAGAGCTGAAAGCCGTTCTACGGATTGGTATTTTTTCTGAGCAGTACGATGAGGTTAAGCTGTGCTTATTGTATATGCTTAACTAGATACTGATGGGGTTGGACGAGAGAGAGAAAGTTCCAATATGGCAGTTTCGCCTAGTCGAAGACTTGGACACTTTTGATGCGTTCCCGTGGAGTACACACGTGTATAGGCGGTCTATATACGGTTTCAAGCATGCGTTGGATGGTCGACGTAGGCGGTTTGAACAACACCATCGACAAAATGACGTTGATGTACACACCACAGAGACATACAACATATATGGTCTAACGCACGCCCTGTTGGTGAGAATTTTGAATTTGTTATTTTTTCTATATGACTAATGTATTTTATTGTATTGGATTCTTATCGTTCTTAGCTGTATCCTAGATATTTGCTTTCGAGGTTATCCCCGAGCTTGGCAACAGCGGATGTGGGAAGCAGAGGGAAATCGAGCTCTCCCCCCGAATTCTGAAATGGGAGTTGAGTACGCGACTGAGAGGAGAGAAATTGAATAGCATTTTCCTCAAAAGTGTAAATATATATTGTAGGGAAAAATAAACAAATAAAAGTGTTACACGCAGCGGAAGCGATACTAAAGACGATTTAGTGACTTTTAAAATTTTTCCTTTATGAACCTTAAACCCTTTTAATCAATAAACATGCATATATATCAACAAAAGTAAATTACCTCTTGTCGCGTGATCCGATTGACTTACGTCGATGGTAATCCGCAAGACCTTCAATCCGAGCACGAACGTGGATCACCTAGGAGCGTGGTCTCCCTTTCCTTTGAATTGCAAACCTGTGAATGGACCAAACAAATACTTTCTTTTCTTTGTTAGTCACAAAACAATCAAAAAAATGTCAAAATTATTCCGGTCACTTTTGAGTTCACAATCTTATGATCGAAACTCGCGTGAACCTAGATCGATTTCGTATACACAAGCTTATTGATGTTTAAGCAATTGTATACTATCAAAGAATAATTTTTCACTCCTTTTTGTCTCTCTAGAATAAAAACTCTCTTAGAATTAAGAAGAAGAAGAAAGAAAATAAAAACTCAAGCACCAATTAATTGATGTGGCCGAACCCTATAAGAACATATATATATAGGTTGGCCGAATTTTTCTTCTTTTTCCTTTAGGGTTGCCGAATTCTATGTAGTATCTAATTAGGGTTGGCCGAATTTCATCATGTCACTTATATAGGGTGACTGAAATTCAACCCTAATTCTTTTTAACTTTATAGACTTCAAACCCTAATCCAACTCTTTTATTTTTATTCTTTTATTTGACTAAAAAAAAAAAGACTCCTTATTTGATTAAATAAATAATACTAATTTATTTATTTACTTATCAAACAAGTCTTTTACTTTTAGGAAAGATTTGTTTCTTTAATTAAACAATTAATCAATAAATCAATTAATTCTTATTTAATTAAAACAAATGAAACAAAATAATATTTTTAGGTCAAAACCTTAACCTAGCCGCCCCACTTATATATAAGATGGGCCTAATATTATTTTCCTATTTCATTTAATCCATTGGACTTTAAATAAAAAAGCCCACATGTGAACCAGACCCATTCTTACTAAAAGAAACAAGCCCACATGTCTTTCATTAATATATTAATATAATTGAGCAGCCCATTACTTAAATAATGTGCAAATTATATTCTTAATATATTAAATGCAATTCTAGATGGACCCTTAAATTGGTCCGGTAGAATATATCAAGTGATCCATGCAAGTCCGTGTGGATTGGGGATCTTGGCGGGCCATCTAAATTTAAGCTTCAATAGACATAACCTAATCACAATCAACAAATGATTCACTTAGGTCCGATCCATTAATTTTAACTCATTCCACTAAAGAGCTAAAACTGAACTCTTAAATAAAGATAGAAAAGGAAGATGCTCCTCATTCATACCCTAGACAATCATATTGGAGATAGTGTATCCTCGTGATTAATATCGTAATCGCCAAGAGTTCATAGACCGCCTATAACTCTCCAAGTTACCATATTTACTCATATGACCACGTTTTGAACTTGGATATTTTGACTTGTCCAGAAGCCATGTTTTCAATAGACACTATTGAAAACTCAACGTTGAGATTTAATATCCAATTACCTCAAAACATCCATATGATGATATTATACTCTCATTTAATTAAATGGAGCCACGATGTCCATATCTATAAATGAAGTCCTCTATCGATTAACAAATGAATATCACCAAACTATCGAGGATAGACTATGCGATATAATCGTACTCATTGATAACTCAAATGATATCACTTGCAACCATAAGTCCATCATTTATCTCAGGATTAAGATAGACTCTCCGATTGTCCTGATAATGAAAAGACTATTATCTATTGACGGTTCTAGATAAAGCTTTTCATTGTGATCCAGTTCAATGCACCCAGTGCACTAGATCCTTTTGCTCGAAGACACTCCGATGATTTTAGACTCATCATATCTCATTTGATCCCACTCAAATGCTAGCAAAAGAATTCTACAACTTTAACAAGATAAAGGTGCCCAACCTTTAACTTAAGTTGTGAACAATATTCAAGACTAACTAAAGAATTGTGTCTACCACATACATATCCAGATGTACGAACAATTCTTCTTTTCCCATAGTCTTTAGACCTTATGATTATTTACTTTGACAATTATAATACAAACTATAAATGCTATACGATTTGTTAAACTAGAAATCACTTTATTAATATGAAAAAGATTGTTAATTACAACATTACACTCTTGCTATTGAGCATAATCCTAACAATCTCCCACTTGCGCTATAGCAAATGTGTCATATCTCTCAAGCCCATATTCTCTAGATGCCCATCGAAACTCTTCTGAGGTAGAGCCTTTGTGAAGGGATCCGCTAGATTTTCTGCTGACGCGATTTTGGTAATCGTCACGTCACCTCTTTGAACAATCTCCCTTAAAAGATGATACTTTCTTTCAATGTGTTTACCTCTCTTGTGACTTCTTGGTTCTTTCGAATTAGCCACTGCTCCACTGTTGTCACAGTAGATAGTGATCTGCTTATTCGCACTAGGAACCACTTCTAAGTCAATCAAGAATTGGCGGAGCGAAACAGCCTCTTTGGCAGCTTCGCATGCAGCAACATACTCAGCTTCCATGGTGGAATCGGCAATACAAGATTGCTTGATACTCCTCCATATAACTGCTCCTCCTCCAATAGTAAACACAGCCCATGATTGGATTTTCTGGAGTCAGAATCTGATTGGAAATCAGAATCTGTATACCCAACAGGGAACCAAATCCCCTCCAGAGTATACATATTATCTCTCGTTCTCTTAAGATACTTGAAAATATGCTTGACTGCCGTCCAGTGATCAGGTCCGGTTTCGATTGAAACCTGCTAACTATGCCAACAGCAAAACAAATATCTGGTCTAGTACAGAGCATTGCATACATGAGACTTCCAACTGCTGAGGCATATGGAACTTACTCATGAATTGCTCTTCATGCTCATTCTTAGGAACTTGTTCCTTAGAAAGCTTGATTCCATGTCTGAAAGGTAACATACCTTTCTTGGAATCCTGCATGGAAAACCTAGACAAGATTTTGTCTATGTATGAAGCTTGGGATAATGCAATCGTTCTATTCTTTCTATCCCTTATTACTTGGATACCTAGAATAAAACTTGCTTCTCCTAAGTCCTTCATATCAAATTGTTTTGCTAACCATTCTTTTACTGATGTCAATACACCTACATCGTTTCCAATGAGTAGTATATCATCAACATAAAGAATCAGGAAAACCAACTTGTCACCTTTAATCCTTTTGTATACACAAGGTTCGTCAGGATTCTGAATAAATCCAAAACCTTTGATAGCTTTATCAAACCTTATGTTCCAGGATCTGGATGCTTGCTTTAATCCATATATGGATTTCTGCAACTTGCATACCTTATCCACTTGGCCCTTTTCAATGAATCCCTCTGGTTGCATCATGTAGATGCTTTCGTCAAGATTTCCATTTAGGAAAGCTGTCTTGACGTCCATTTGCCAAATCTCTAAATCTAAAGATGCTGCAATGGATAAGAGTATCCTAATGGATTTAAGCATGGCCACAGGAGAGAAGGTTTCCTCGTAATCGATACCTTCTTTCTGTGTATACCCTTTAGCTACCAATCTAGCTTTAAAGGTTTCCACCTTTCCATCCATACCTCTTTTCCTCTTGTATACCCACTTGCACCCAATGGGTTTTATCCCTTTAGGCAAGTCTACAAGGGACCAGACTTTGTTATCGAACATAGATTCAATCTCGGATTGCATTGCCTTTTGCCAATGGCGACTATCAACATCCTCCATAGCTTCCTTGTACGTATAGGGATCATCGTCGTCCGGGAGATTCTCCACTGATTCTCCCAGACCGATGTATCTTTCGGGTTGTGTTCTAACCCTCCCACTACGACGAGGAATGGTAGGTTGTTGATCTTGTGTTGGATCGGAACTTACAATTGGGTTAGGTTGTGCAACCTCTCGTGGAATTGTATCTCCTGACATCTCATTCAGGACAATTCTACTTCTAGGCACAAAATCATTCATATAGTCCTTTTCCAGAAATTTAGCATTTGTCGAAACAAATACTTTAAGATCTGAAGGACTATAGAAATAATATCCTTTAGTTTCTTTTGGATACCCTACAAATATACATGTTTCTGAACGGGACTCCATCTTTTCTGTCTTTCCTTTTAACACATGCGCAGGACAACCAAATATCCTTAAGTGTTGTAAACTAGGCTTGCGCCCAGTCCACAACTCATGCGGTGTTTTAGGAACAGACTTAGATGGTACATCGTTTAGAATGTATATAGCAGTTTGTAAAGCATATCCCCAAAAAGAAATAGGAAGCGTTGAATAACTCAACATAGACCTAACCATATCCAAAAGAGTTCTATTTCTCCTTTCTGCTACCCCATTCTGTTGAGGTGTACCTGGTGCAGAAAACTGAGAAACTATCCCATTATCAATAAGATATTGCTGAAACTCACCAGATAGATATTCTCCACCACGATCAGATCTCAAGATTTTTATGTGTTTCTCAAGCTGATTTTCCACTTCAGCTTTGAATGCTTTGAACATGTCAAAAGCATCCGACTTATGTCTCATGAGATACACATAACCAAATCTTGAGTAATCATTCGTGAAGGTGATGAAGTACTCATATCCACCTCTAGCTTGAATGCTCATAGGTCCACATACATCAGTGTGTATCAATCCTAAACATTCAGTGGCTCTTGCACCTTTGGCAGAGAACGTCCTTTTGGTCATTTTACCTTCCAAACAAGATTCACAAGTTGGTAGATCATCAACCTTTAAGTCACTTAAAGGTCCGTCACTTACCAATCTTTTAATCCTATTAAGGTTAATATGACCTAAGCGTAAATGCCAAAGGTAGGTTTCATCTGTTGATAATTTTACTCTTTTATGATTAGGTTCCGTTATTTCTGTGTCTAACGAGTGAGAGATATTTCTATGCAAAAAGTATAGACCGTTTTCCAATGTACCTTGGCAAATAATTTTGTCATTCTTACTAATAATAAAAACTTTATTAAAAGTAACCGAATATCCAAATTTATTCAAACAAGAAACTGAAATTAAATTCCTCTTGAATTGAGGTACATAATAAACGTCTATTAAATCTAAATGCCTTCTAGAATCCAAATAAACTCTAATATCTCCCACTGCACTTGCAGACACTAACGTTCCGTTGCCCAAGCGCAAATTGATTTCATTCTTACTCGGCTTTCTCCTTTCTTGAAACCCCTGCAAGGAATAACAAACATGATTAGTGGCTCCTGAGTCTATGATCCAAGAATCTGTAGAATCAGCCAAAAAACATGTTTCTAGATAATTCAAATTACCTTCTTCCTTCTTGTTCTGGGAGTTTGGGCAATTTCTCTTCCAATGTCCCTTTTCACCACAAAGGAAGCATTTCCCTTTGATCTTGGTTACTTTCTTGGTCTCCTTCTTGATAGGCCCAAGTTGCTTTTTCTTCTGTTGTTTCTTGACCTTTTGACGGGCCTTAACAGTAGCAACTTTACCAACCATATGAATCTCTTGACCTTTGCCTTTCACAAGGATCTTTTCAGCACTTTGAACATCTTGCATCAGGCCTTGTAAGGTGTATTCCTTTTTGTTCAAAGTGTAGTCCAATTTGAACTGATCAAAGGAATCTGACAATGAATTGACAACCATATCAATCTTTGTCTCACCATCTATCTCAGCGCCATGCAGTTCAGCAATGTTGAGATGTGCTATGACTTTCATCATGTGATCTTTCACAGCCTGTCCAGGTTTCATCCTAAGATTCATAAAAGCAGTCACTGCCTCTCTCTTAGTCGTCCTAGACTTCATAGCAAACATCTCCTCTAGAGACATCATTATATCAGCAGCGGACTCCATTCCTTCATGCTGCTGTTGCAACACGTCGGAGATAGTGGCCATAATGTAACATTTTGCCATATCATCTGAAGTCTTCCACTGCTCATACTCATCTCTACACATTATGCTAGATTCATTATTAGGAGCAGGTGGTTTAGGAGTAGTTAGAACAAACTTATGTTTTTCACTTTGCAGTAACAACCCAATTTTCCTTTTCCATGTGACATAATTATCTCCAGTTAAAGTGTTATCTTTCAGGATGTTCATAAGTGATGGGGTCATGATTTCTGAATAAAACAAAACATATATAAGTAAATAATCATGATAAAGCACTTTTAAATATTTATCTTGAATTAAATAAATAACACAATCATAAAATTCAACGGTGATCTAACACCCATAAATGTTACGCCTCCTTTGGGAGTTCGCACCATTTACTAGTTAGACTAGGTCCCACCTAATTGTTAACATAACAACCAGCGTTTTCAATTTTAGCCTTGCAATTTTACTGACAAGAACTCTTGGGAGGATATCAATAGCCTTGCAATTTTACTCACCAGCGTTTTCAGTTGTATCCGACAGGTGATATACCTGTTCCCGTCTCTGACCCCGAACGATATACAACTGTCGGAACCAGTGACACTGAGGGTCCGTTTTTCGAACCCAGTGATACAGAGGGTTCTGACTCGGACAGTCGTCATATTCGTCCCGCGAGGACTAGGCGGGTTTGATTCACGTTGCCTAGAGAGCCTCGAACAAAAGATGACTCTCGAACTGGAGATAACTCACGAGGAGGCATTGAAGGGCAAGCAGAGGTACGTATAATTTTTTTTACCATATTATTTAATTTCAATCGAGTGAACGGTTTTAGTACTGACAATTTCAAAATCATTTCAGGACCGTCGGTATACTGAACTGATGGATGCGTTACGCGAGTTACAGGAGGAGGTGCGAAAGAGTAATGAGAAGCGAGATCAACAGCATCAGGAGTTGCTAGATTTGATTTGGGGGCTTCAGGGTTCGACGTCACACGCCCGTACTCGAGGTACATGGTTCAATGACCCACCCTTCGATGATGAAAACGGACACTGAGACTTCAGTCCCAGAGAGAGGACAGGTAGTCATTAGGGTGATTAGTAGGGGTCTGGTGTGACACCACAAGAGGAGGTTACTCGAGGTACTAGTGGTACAAATACAACACCTATGGAGATAGAGCAGGAACCTCAGCAGGTTTTATTAGACCAGCCTGTTCATTCTTAGGACCTGGTACAGAGCACCTCCTTACAGCCCACCCTTCCGGTCGATCCTAGTGCAGAGCACCCCTTCATTCATTCCACAGGGACAGAGATCCCCAGTCTCAGCGCACCCAAAGAGCTTACACCTGCAGGCGATCGACGGCAACATGGTTCCTACTTACAGCCCACCCTTGTAGACGATACACGGGGACAAAGTCCCTCCACACATCGCACCTTTGGAGGCATTACACGGGGACAAAGTTCCTCCTTACAGCTCACCCATCCAGTGGATCGCACTGAGCTGGACCGGATTCCCATACCCCTTCAACGTCAGGATCGAGCTCGCAGGCCAGGTTGGCAGCAGCAGACCCCATACACTGACCCCTCTCGGCCGAAGAGGCCAAAGATTATGCCACAACCACTACATGTATGGGCGCCCCACGCATTGATAGATCCTGACCACCTTGCGGCGTACCAAGCCTATAAGAGGAACTCGACTGGGGAATTGTAAGTATAATCGCAGATATTACAAAAAAAATTGTATTTTGAAACTCCTAAGTAAAACTACTTTCTTATCTAACTTCTTCAACAATTATGCATGCATGATGTGGATCTACTTGAGCCAGTTGGTGTCCCTTGGTTCCATCGGTTTCAAACCAACATCATGGAGTTAGAGGATACGGTATAGTCCTTACCTGAACATTGTGTATAAGATGTTTCTGAAATAGTATAATGCTAACAATGCAAAATGTTGAAATCGTCAGCATATGGACGCGTACTTGCATATTCTGTGGAAACATCAGAGATATTACTCCACTGTCTACGGTCCGAGGATTAACATACTGGATTTACAGTTCTATGTAAGTGTTTAAGTTGTACTGTTTTTGAACATCTATTTATGTGTTTCGTACATCTTTTAGCTAACGTTTTATAAATTTTCTTTGTACAGTCATGGTTATTGAATGACTGGAAGAGATTGATGGAAAGTGGGGCCGACAAACCCCGCCGCAGTTGGTCTTTGTTCAAGCATCAGTGGTTCGCTGATGACCTGAAGGTGGTACGTGGATTGGTCCTGGCAGGAACCAAACCATGGAACGAAGTTGACGTGGTTAATGTTTAATTTACATTGTTTGAATTTGAATTTTAAATAAATTTCACACTGATAACACTTTGTTGAAACACATACATGTTTTGATTCCTTACAACCTTGGACGTACGCATTGGGCACTAGCCAGCGTCGACCTCACAATAGGGAGTATTTACCTGATGGACCCGTTCAGACAGGAGGTACCATTTCGCCATAGGAAAACGCAGCTCGCTTGCTTACGATATTTTTTACCGTCAATGCTGCATGCGGTGGACTTTCACGGTCGCAGACGGAGGGGCGATATGATGTACACATTGCAGAATAAGCCTTTTCCACTCAACATTGTGTCTAGAGACCGTGTGCCCCAACATGATAGAGGGTATGACTGTTTTAAGATCTTATTCTATCCCAATTGGTTTTAATAACATTCAATTCTAACGGTTGTTTATGTGGTGAATTGCAGTGGTAATTGTGGTGCCCATACTTTGAGATTGATAGAGTACCTGGCAGCGAACAGGGATACGTTCGACTGGTCAGAAAACGAAATGGTCACCATCCGAGAGAAGATGGCTGTGGAGATTTTTTGTAACTCGAAGGATTGGTCTTCCAATTAGTGATTTAGTTGATGTACATAACATTTGAGTAATGAAATGAAATGATTTTTAAAAAAATTTAAGTTGTTTGCAATTAACACTTGAACACACATTTGACATATTGAAATCCATAAACAATACAATGAATTGTAGACACTATAACAAAAGATCCAGTATGGCATTAAACGAACAACCAATAAATATATCATAATAGTTCAACATAAAAAAGCATAATAACCAATGGTCTCATAACACAACCGTATAGAGCATGGTTCCCAACGTCTGGACGATGTTGGAAGACATCAAGTTGGAGACATGTTCCTCAAGGTGCTTCCTAGCATCTTGCCATCCCACATTAGCAATCACAAGTTTTTCTGGTGGCAATTCAGGGGCCTCTTGTACTACCTTGTTATGTTTGATCGCCTTCCTCAACGACTCCATTCATTCCACGGTAGAGTCTTTCTCAGGGCACGTTTGTTTGTTGTGTCCAATTGAATGACAGATGCCGCACTTGCGGCAGTATTCATCGGGAACACTTATGCTATGACCTTCATTAACCATCGGCGGGTTGGAGCACCGCCTGCTATTATGTCCTAATTGTCCATATCTTCTACACGACTGTGTGGTTGTCTTCTCCGAGGACGAGGCATGTCGACCCTCCATTGGGCGACCTGATTGTCTCTTCGACTTTGGATTTAAAACCACCCGAGATGCAATGTTGGATGGCACTACCCATGAAGAAGGATGGCCAACAGGCATAATAGGAACCGAGTATGCATTAATAAGTGTCTCTCTCTTGTAGTAGTCCGCACACAGAAATGTGAAATCCACGTTTCGTTCCCTACAACAATGAAAACAATAAGATTCACGTTTGTGGGTAATATAAATCGTTAACTGTAACATCTCATGTACCTTGCCGCTGCGAGTGCATGAGAACATAGGAAATGGTCCATTTGGAATTTGTTGCATGTGCAAGTCTTTAAGTGTAAGTTAACCGTCCATTGGTTTCCCTTCAATTTGACGGAGAATATGTTCTAGTTAACTGGATTTACGCTCATATAATTGCACTTCTCGACACGTTTTAGGATCACAAGATATGCTACGTCGATCAGTTGATGACGCATGGACCCTGCAGCTGCATGACGATCATGAAACCACTTTTGTAGCATATTCTTAATGAACTCCGCTAGTGTCATCATTGGCAGTTGCGGTGCAAATTTTAGGCATGAGTTTATGCACTCTGCAGCATTTGTGGTCATCAGCCTGTACCTTCTTTGGGGACAGTGTACGCGAGACCACTTGTGTGGACCGGCAGCAATGGCATAATCGAATTCACCCTTATGCAGCCTACGTAACTCCTCCATGTGCCTGTTATAATTGAATTCACTGTACGTCCTAGCTGCTGAATCCATTATGTCGGTAAGATCCATTTTATGGAATCGCTTCTACATATTTTCACCAAAATGCCAGCA